>CM057476.1:13350000-14550000 GCA_030035585.1 Dugong dugon
CTGCTGGGTGGGTTTGAACCTCCAACCTTTCAGTTAGCAGCCAAGGGCTTAACCATTTGCACCACTGGGGCGCCTCTTGGCTTCTTTTAAGTACAATAAACAAAAATATTTGCTGTATTTCTCTATTGTGTCTCTTTTCTCCTTGCCCTTATCTATGTCACCATCGTGGCCCCATGGAATTTTCACACCATCCCCAGTATTTCCCCTCTTCCAGGAACTGTAGTCTTTCTCTGTTCATTTTCCCCTTGTGACTGAAACCTTATAACCTTTCTTTATGGTCATCACTTGCCTACAACCTTGGTAACATCTACATGAACCCAGAAAGAATGACAGGACGAAGAGGGGAACACAGACTCAGAATCACTTAGACCAGGGTTCAAACCCCAGCTCTGCCACTTCCTAGCTGTGTGACCTTGGGCAAGTCACCTAATTCTTCTGTACTTCAGCTTCCAAGCCTGATAGTGGCCAAAATATTTAAATGAGATGATAACAATAACAAAGTAAGAGTAGTAAAAGTAATGGTTAACCTACATTGGTCATTTACAGTACGCCAGGCACTGCGCTAAGTGCTTTACATGCATTAAGGCATTTAAGCCTCACCATCATTAAATGAAGTGGTCTTTCCAATTGCCTCATATGCATGTGAAAGTTGTATAGTGAAAAACTAAGACAGAAGAACTGATGTGTCTGAACTGTGGTGCTGGCAAAGAATATTGTATAGACCACAGGTTGCCAAAAAGAATGAACAAATCAGTCTTAGAAGTACAACGACAATATTCCTTAGAAGCGAGGATGGCGAGACTTTGACTCGCTTACCTTGGATAGGTCATCAGGAAAGACCAATTGCTAGAAAAGGACATCATGTTTGGTAAAGTAGAAGGTCAGCGAAAACCCTCAACGAGATGGATTGACACAATAGCCGCAACAAATGACTCGAGCCAACCAAGGACCACGAAAATGGCACAGGAGCAGGCAACATTTCATTCTGTTGTCCACGGGGTTGCCATGAGTCGGAGCAGATTTGATGGCACCTAACAACAGCAACAACAAGGTGCCACTTCCGTCATTTCACAGATGAGGAAAAAATCCTTTGCGGGGTGCTAGCCTGGTGGCAACCACTCATGGGGTGCTCACCTTCAGGCTAGACCCTGGTCTCATTCCTGGTCTCATTCCATTCTTACAACTGCTCACCTACAGGTCTGTTATTATGCCCGTTTTCTAGATAAGGACACTGAGGCTCAGATGGCAAAGGGGTTGATCAAGCTCCCCTAGCTTATAGGAAGAGAAGGCAGGACTTTCGTTCAGACCTTTCTCCTCCACCTCTAAGTCACACAGGGACTTGGTAGATACTTGATAACTGTTGTCATCCCTCCCTTACAACCAAGGAGTGTTTTCTTAGGTTTAACCCACCTGGTTGCTCCTTGCCTTCACACAGGCTTTGTCGTCTGCTCAGGTCTCCCAGAGAACAGACCGTGACGAGGAAGGGACAGTCTCCTTGAGTCCACGGAGACTGATCTCCTCAAGAAGGAGGCTGAGCATCTGCCACCCATATCAAGTGGCCCAGCCCCTCACGGACCAGGGTCACCCCAGCTCCTGACAATCACCCTACCACCAGGCCAGGGCTCCAGTTACAGGGAAACGCTTTGAAGCAGGACAAGCTCGAGGGACACAGACATTGCTCATTCTCCTGCCACTTCTCTGAAATAACGGCTACTGTCTGACCAGCTGCAATCGATACATTGCTGCTCTCCCCCACGTTGATGGGAGGTCATAAAAAGAAGTTTCCAAGAGGCAGATAAAAGTGGGTGCCCAGAAGCTTGTCTGGGATGAAAGCTGTTTTTATCCAAAGAAAACAAAACATTATCCCTGTCCTTTGAGGCACCAGTGAGGAAGAAAAGTGTGGTTTGTGGAGATGCTATTTTTAATTTTTTAAAGGGATTCAATTGGGGGTTTAGCCTACTTCACCTGTAACTCATAAGGAATTGTAGATGTTCTAAGAGTAAGGACAGGACAGCAAGAGCCTGGGCTATTCGGGGAGAAAAGGAAAGTGGTGAGCTGGCATCTCACAACTGTAAGTCATTTGATTTGATATGAACACATTCTGCTGGGCACTGGAGTGGGGGAGCAGAGGCTGGGGCAGTTGGCTCGCATTAAGTTTGGTAGCCTGAGAACTCTGCGTGTAACTACGTACAGGTCCCAGCCCCATCCAGGAGGCTGGAGCGCAGTAGCCCCCAGTGCGGTCTGAGAAATCCCCTCCTCCGTGGGCTGCTGACACAGGGGCCCCAGTGTCTCCACGGGGCCACAAGAGAGAAGTAGCCAGGAGGCCTCAGAACACAGAGCCCTCCCCACCGCCCCATTCTCGAAGGCCCCTAATGACGTATTTACATGACAGACCAATTACGCCCCTGAAAGTATGGTTACGGGCTATTGGGTAATTAGTGACATTTTTAAAATACATTTTCAACCACACAAAACCATGTTTACATAATGCTAAGGAACTGCCTTCAAACCACAGAAGTGAAAAGAACTTAGCCAAGGCAGAGAAAGTCCAGTCCTGGCATGCAAAGGGCAGTCCTGTTGTCTGTGATGCTCAGGCCGTAGGTTTGGGTTGCTCCACTCCAGGGCTGATGGTTAGCCTTTCTCACTCCTGGGATCTAAGGACCTACTCTGTGCCGGGCACTGCTCCAGGTGATGAGGATACAAGGTAGACTACAAGTCAACTTCTGGATTTGAGGCGTTTACAATGCTCAGTTGCATTGTGGTTGTTTCTCCATTGCTACCTTCATTCATTTGTACACTTGGTAGTTTATTCAACAAAACTTGAATGAGCACCTATTATGCGCCCGGAAATGGAATATAAAGATAAATGAAGACTTGATCTCTCCTTGTGGAGTTCACAGTTGTGGATTACTTTGTGACACTTATTTTGTTATTAGCATCTTCATCCTGGAGCCTTGGTGGTACAGAGGTTAAGAGCTATGGCTGCTAACCAAAACGTCAGCAGTTCAAATCCACCAGCTGCTGCTTGGAAATCCTATAAGGTAATTCTTCTCCGTCCTATAGGGTTGCTATGAGTTGGAATCAACTCAATGGCAGCAGGTTTGGTTTGTTTTTTAGCATTTTTATCCAGCCATGTCTATACTCAATGAACACGCCAAGCTTATGCCAAGCCAAGCTCTGGGCTCCAGGGATTCAAAGATAGATCCAGACTCAGACTTATCTCCAATTTACAGTCCATGGTGACTTTTTTTTTGGTTATCTTCAATTCATTCTTGCATTCATGTATTCACTTACTTATTTACAAATACAGGCAGTCCTTGACTTATGACATATTCGAGTTATGACAAAACACACATTCTTTTTTTTTTTGTGCATCTTGACATCAAACCATCCAAACCTGTTGCTGTCTCTTTAGGGTTTCCAAGAAGCATCCGGTGGATTCAAACTGCTGACCCTTTGGTTAGCAGCCATAGCTCTTAGCCACTATGCTACCACGGTTTCCTATATCTTGTTAGCAATATGCAGTATTACATACAATGTTGCAGCATGTAATTTGCTGATGTCATCATATCTGTATATAATGTTTCCAACCCCCAAAGGCAAATAAAGATCAGATTTATAAAGATACTGAAAGAAAAAAAAAAGGCAATAATAATGAAAACAAAAAAAAATGAGGTGTTTGACTTATGTCAGAACTGACTGACAACAGAGTCGTCAGAAAGAAACCCTGTCGTAAGTCAGGGACTACCTGTACTCTATAACAGATATAAGGCTAAGTACTTAAGGATTCAGAACTAAACAGATAATGTCTTGTCCCTGCCCTGAGCTCCCAGAAAGATGCATGGGACCATGATGTTAGTAGAGTGTGGTGAGTTTCACGGTGGGAACCCCCAGTGAGGGGACTAAGCTCTTGAAGAATGATTAGTAGGTGGTCAGAGTCCCTGGGTGGTGCAAACAGTTAATGTTCTCGGCTACTAACAGAAATGCTGGTGGTCTGAGTTCATCCAGAGGCATCTTGGAAGAAAGACCTGGCAATCTATTTCTAAAAAGTTAGCCACTGAAAACCCTATGGAGCATGTTCTACTCTGATACGTGTGGGGTCGCGATGAGTCAGAGTTGACTCAATGGCATCAGGATTTTCTAAACTGAGTTGGGTCAACAGATCATTCACCCCCCTCTGAAGAGCTCAGGCACAGAACTGCAGAGGATTGCAGGAGCGCGTCGCTCCTCTCTCGTGAGCATCACTAGCCTCTTCCCATCCTGTATCAATTAGGTCACTGATTCCATCACTCCCAACTTCAAAGTGGGGAAAATGGCAGAGAATTTACAAAGGACAATAAACCCAGTCCACGGCAGGCTGCAAGCCCATAAACTTTTTCCGGCCCCTCAACTGCCCTGCCTCACCACCAAAGTACTGCCTTTATCCACAGCCAGCACAATTAAAAAAAAAAAAGGAATCCCACACCACCTGGAAGAAAAAATCCTGGAAATAATACTTGCCTCAACGAATCAATCAAATCTGGGATGATCAAGGCTATTATTACTGGGGAGGCCAGACAGCAGTTACAAGTTGCTCTCCATCAACATTTGAAAGGTCCCAACTTGACCACTCGCTCACCATGTGACTTATGGCAAGTCACTTTCCCTTCCAGCCTCAGTTTCCTCTATTTGAAATGATAGGTTTGGATAATCTGTAAGGGCCTCTCTGTGTTCAACATATCTAGAAGTTTCTAGGTGCACCCTAAGGATTCCCTAAGAATGTACTGGGTCACACTGGGCATTGGCAAGCCTATGGTGAAAACAGCATTCTCATACACTGCAAGTGGCCTTATGAATTGGCACAACTTTAGTGGAAGACAATTGGACACAATGTATCAAGAACTTTTTAAAAATAGCACAAACTCTTGAATCCAGGAAACAATCACACCAGAATACAAAGATGTACATAGATTGGTGGTTCTCACCCTGAAGGGATTTTACTCCTCCTACTCCCCTCAGGGAACAGTTGTCAATGTTTGGAGACATTTTTGGTTGTCACATGGGGGTGGTGCTACTGGCATCTAGTGGGTAGAGGCCAGGGATGCTGAAAACATCCTACAAAGTACACAGGACATCTCCCACAATAAAGAATTATCTAGCCCAAAATACCAAGCCAAAAATAGTGCCAAGGCCCGGGTGGCGCAGTGGTTAAGAGCTATAGCTGCTAACCAAATGGGCAGCAGTTTGAATCCACCAGCTGCTCCCTGGAAACCCTATGGGGCAGTTCTAGTCTGTCCTAGGGTCACTATGAGTCAGAACTGACTAGACGGCAACGAGTTTGGTTTGGTTTTAGTGTTACTTAGGCTTTCAGGTTTCACTTGGAATTCAGTGAAATGAAAATGTGATAAGGCAGTAGTAAGGTTAAAACAAAGCATTCATATACAATGAAACCCTATTAAACAAGTAAGTGTTAAAAATTTTAAAGAAAAAAAGTAAAAAAAAAAAAAAAAAAAATAGTGCCAAGGTTGAGGAACCTTGACTTAGACAAAAGGATGTTCACTCAGTTTTGTTTCAAGAGATGTAAAATAAAATTTTAAAAATTGAGACTATTAAAAAAAAAGAAAAACCTCAATGCAAAATAAAAGGGAATTGGTTAAATAACTTGTGTTAAATTCACATAAGGGAATTCAACACACAAAAAGGTGAGCAGTTTTGTGGTCAAGAGCCTGGACTCTGGAGACAGACAGCTGCATGGGTTCAAATCTCACCTCTACCACTTATTAGATAAGTGTCCTTGGACAAGTCTCTTTACTAACCTGAGTCTCATTTGATTCATCTGGAAAATGGGGATGAGAGTTACAGCTCCCTTACGGGGTTGTTGAGGGACTCTAAACATTACATGGAGGGGATCTGGCACACAGTAGGTTTGGGTAACCTAATATGGCCCTCTGGTCCCCATATGCATTTGAGTTTGCAACCCTGGGTAATAAAACAGAAAGGCAGCCATGCCTAGGAAGATGAGTCTGCAGCCAACTGAGCATCATGGCTTTAGACTCTGCCATAACATTTAACTCTAAAAATGGGGCAAGAACCCCAGTTAGGAGCTTGATTTCACATTTTCTGAGAGGTGATCTGTGATGACTATCTCACATGCACTATCTTAGTCATCTAGCGCTGCTATGACAGAAATACGACAAGTGGATGGCTCTAACAAAGAGAAATTTATTCTCTCACAGCCTAGTAGGCTACAAGTCCAAATTCAGGGCACCAGCTCCAGGGGAAGGCTTTCTCTCTCTGTTGGCTCTGGAGGAAGGTCCTCGTCATCAATCTTCCCCTAGTTGAGAAGCTTCGCAGGTGCAGGGACCCTGGGTCCAAAGGACATGCTCTGCTCTCTGTGCTGCTTTCTTGGTGGTATGAGATCCCCCAACTCTCTGCTTGCTTCCCTATCCTTTTATCTGTTTTAAGATAAAAGGTGGTGCAGGCCACATCCCAGGGAAACTCCCTTCACATTGGATAAGGGATGTGACCTTAGTAAGGGTGTTACAATCTACCCTAATCCTCTTTAACATAATCTAATCTTGCCTCATTAACCATAGGCAGAGATTAGGATCTACCACACATAGGAAAATTACATCTATCACAAAATGGAGGACAACCACACAATACTGGGAATAATGACCTAACCAAGTTGACACATATTTTTGTGGGACAAAATTCAATCCATGACCACCACCATCATCACTACCACTACCACCTCCACAACTCCCACCACCACCACAGCAACACTAAGATGTAGATTCAAGCATCAGCCTTATTTTACAGATGAAGAAACTGAGGCTCATGGAAGTCAGTGACTTGCTCAAGGTCACTTAGTGAACAAGAAGTGGTAGAGGTGAGGTTCCACCCTCAGTCTTCCTTATGCCAAAGCCTAGGTCCTCAGCCCTAGATGACATTCCTAAATGGCCTTATATCACATAGGTTTAAGTAAGTTCTACATACAGGAGTTTACCAAGTCACGTAAGGACAGGGTGACCAACGTGTCCCAGTTTTCCTGGAACTTTCCTGGTTTTAGCACCACAAGTCTCACAACCTGGGAAACCCCTCAGTCCAAGGCCAACTGGGATGTTTGGTCACCCCACTTGGGGATCAGGGCTGATGGCTGTATGTCTGGTTCTTTCCGAGCACCCAGACTAGATGAGCAAGAGTTTAAGAATGTGAATGTCCAGCCTCCTAGGGCTTAGAAACTTCTCTGACATGGAGAAAACAAGGTTCAGGGCAGGAGCTCTGGCCAATGTGTCAGAAAACCTGCCCCTGCCACACATTCACCGCTCACATACACCTGGGATCCTTCTGGGCACTTCTCTCTTCCACTGAAAACTGAGCAGATTGGGTTAACTTTCTCCAAGGGACACCCATCTTTCCATCCCAATATCTAGCCCTCCATCTACCCATCCACCCATCCATCCACAATATAGCACTGTGATTGGGATCATGGAGTCCCTGGGTGGTACAAATGGCTAAACGCTTGACTACTAACCAAAAGGTTGTCAGTTTGAACTCACTCAGAGATGTCTCAGAAGAAAAGCCTGGCAATCTGCTTCCAAAGGGTCACAGCCTTGAAAACGTTATGAAGTGGAATTCTACTCTGCACAAGTGGGGGCACCATGAGTCAGAACAGACTTGACGGCAACTAGTTTTTTATTTTTGGATTGGGATCAGGAGCTCTGGGCCAGGCTTCCCGGGGTTGAATACCGGCTCTAACATTCATTAGCTGTGTAATCTTTGATAAATTACTCCACCTCTCTGAGCCTCATCTGTAAAATGGGTATAATAATGGGACTCCACTGCACAGTACATGGAAAGTACTTAAAATGGGGCTTTGGCATGCTGAAAGTGTTCTGTAAATATTGGTCAATATTATATTTATTTGTGAATACATTTATTTCATTCAGTAAAGATGAACTGAAAACAATAAACTTGACACCAGAGACATACTGGCAAACAAAGCTCTCACAGCTCCTGCCTTTCTTACATGAAAAGGCCCTGATTCTAAATCCAAGTGAGTTAACAACCAACTCCTTCTCTTCTGAAGTCAAGATTAAAGAGAGAAAGAGGCAAAGAAAGAGGAAGAGGCTGTACTCTCTGGAGTGCAGAAGCCAAAACATACATCGCGCTCTGCATGGCCAGTCATAAATCCATCACTCGGTGATGACTCCTCCCAGCTGGTGTGGTGTGGCTATCGGCCGTATTCCTCCACAACTGGCTGCAATTACCAGCCGGGTAATTATCCATCCAACCCACTTCCCTCAAATACCTTTCAGGCTCCGCAAGCAGGGATCAGTATAAGCAATCAGCCTTCCTTCTTCCTCTTTTCCTTGACCCTCCCAGCCTACTAGCAAAGCCAGCCTCGGGAGGTCCCTGCCAAAGACGCTCCCCTGGGCGTAAGCTGGGATGCTGAGCTGAGTGTGCCAATGCCTTAAGTCGTTTTGTGCTTTTTGTCTCTATGAATTAGAAGCAGTTAAGAGAAGACAGCCCAAGGAAGCCATGCTCAAAATATATTTGGTCACAGATGGATGAGCGAGGTTTTGTTGTTTTGGGTTTTTTTTTCCCCCTAAGCGAGTGAACAAGAATTTTTTTTGGTTTTCTTCTATAGATGGCTGACAGACTTGGAGCCGGGTTCCTGAAGCCCAAAGAGCGTAAGGAGCACATCCTCCTGTCCTCTGTAAACACTGCTGCCCAGGCAGCCAGGAATGGCTCAAAACCTGGCGCTCATACACAAGGTCAAGGGCAGTCTTTGGAAGCAGGGACTGGTTGGCTGTGCAAATCCTGGCACGGGAAGGAGATGCTGCAGAGGGGCTGCTGCGTCCCTGTGAGCCTCTGTCCAGATCCTCAACATGACCAATGCTCTCTCCGCAGCCTTGTCACCATTCCAATCCCTGGTTAAGGAAGTGGATTCGGAGGTCAGCAATGTGAGTACAAATCCTTCATCTGCCCGTTACCATTGTTTCATCTTGGGCAAGTTATTCCACCCTCTGTTCCTCAGCTTTCCCACCTGTAAAATGGGTAGAATCACTACCTCATGTGGTAGTTGTGAGGATTAAATGGGGCAATGCTTAGCACAGTATTTGGCATGTATATGTGCCCAATAAATGTTAGCTGCTGTTTAAGTTATTTAGCTCCTCTGTGCCTCAGTCTGCATAGCTTTAAAATGGGAATCCTTTAGGGGATTGTTGTGAGGATTAATTTAATTAGCTTTTTTTAATTGGATACCAGTTGTTGAGTGCATATTTTGTTCCCAGAACTGTGCTGGTCTATGTACATTATCTTATAAGATCTTTATAATAATTTGGAGAGCTCAGCATTATTTAACAAATGAGGAAACCAAGGCTCAGATAAGATAAGGCACTGGTTTGGAATCTATCTGATTATAGAACTGCCTGTAAAGTATCTCCAGGATAAGAATGTGCAAGAGCTCACTGTAGATCATTCTTGCTTCCCTCCCATGCTGTCCAAACAACCTTGAGTCTAGTTTGGTTTCCCTGTCTCAGGATTAGGAAGGTCAAGACAGGAGACCCAAGAGTGTGATAAGAAAGAATAATTATGCACCATGAATTACCCAATTAGAGTCTGATTTCTACCACAGTCTTGTGGAAGTTTGGTGAAGATGTGGCACTCTCTCAGATTCTCATCAACCTGGTTACATTGATCAAATTAAGTTTCTCGGGTGTATCTGACCCCACAAACAAACTGTCACTACCATCATCACTCTACTATCACTACCACCTTCATCATCTCCACAACTTCCACCATCACCACCCCCATTACCACCACCACCACCACCACCACCACCATTACCATCAGCATCAGCAGGATCACCATCAACATAAACATCATCACTACACAACTATCACCATTACTATCACTACTATACCTCCACAACCTTCACCAGCACTACCATCACCACCTCCACCACCACTATCATCATCTCCAACCAACATAACCACCACCACCACCACCAACACCACTATCATCATCTGCACCATAACCACTACCTCTACCACCACCATCCCTACCACCATTACCACCACTATCACCATATCCACCATAACCATTACCATCACCACCTCCACCACCACCATTATTACCACCACTACCATCTCCACCATAACCACTATCATTACCATCACCACCTCCACCATCACTACCTCCACAGAAGGCCTTGAGCAAAATCTAAACTCTGGAGGCAGGTAGGAGTTTGGGTAAGAAGCAGGGCAATCAGATACATTAGTTAAAGCCCTCATGGAGATGAAACTCAATGTAGGATTCCATACATAAGGCCCTGAAGTAGTGAGTTTTTCCTTCTTTACGCCATCTGAGCAAAAGCCTCAGTCAAATCAGATGTAATTTAAAGACAAGAAGAGATAACAAAAAAAAAAAGAAGAGGAAGAAGAGGTAACAGATGCTGTTCAGAAACAGGGCTACAGCATGGTGTCCTCAGTAAGAAGGTGGGTCTTAGAGTCTAACAGACTTCGGTTTGGATCTGACTCTACCACTTACCAGCTGAGCACCCCAGGGAAAGAATTTAAACCTCTCTGATCCTCAGTGTTCTCATCTGGAAAATGTGGATAATACCTTTCTTGAAGTTTTGTTGTCAGAATCAATTGCAACTGGTGTGAGTCCAGTGTCCAACACCATGACTAGCACATGTTAAGTTCTCAATATATTATTGTATTATTAAACCCAGGATCACTGCAGAGCCCTATTCTCTAGCCACTCCCCTAACAACAGTTTTATTAGATGCCAAGTTGGCAGCTCACAGTCCTGAAGCCACTATAACCAGTAACCAGTTGTGGAGTAGATTCCAACTCAGAACAATCCCACGCCATGTGCGTCAGAGTAGAACTATGCTCTGCACGGTTTCCAATGGCTGATTTTTTGGAAGTAGATAGCCAAGCCTTCCTTCTGGAGCACCTCCGGGTGGATTCAAACCTCCAACAGGTTTAGCAGCGGAGTGCGTAACATTTGCACCACCCAGGGACTCTGAAGCCACTAGAGGAGAATTTAACTCTGGAAAAATGAAGACATTTGGAAAGTTTAAAATGAAGATTTTGTTTATATTATTTTTTTTAATGCTATAAATTACAACCTGATCAGCTGTACAAAGGAGATACACTTCATTAGACATGTAATCACCCAAGAAAAAGGGATTGCTTGGTGTAACTGGGGCAATTAGAACTCCCATTGTAATTCATGTAAATTGACAGGACAAGCCCTCTTTTGCTCTTAGTCTCGCTTTCTATTGTTTCTTTTATATAGTTTTTTCTGTCCTTGGGTCAAAAAGGAAGTCTATTACATTGTCGAAGAGGTAAACTTATTTTCCTAAACAGTTCCCATACAGCATGGAATTTATTATCCTATAATCAAAGGATTCATCCCAGAGCTCAAACTGGGCTTCTTCTCTTTGAGCTGTAGCAAGGAGAAAATAAAGTTCAAAGTTTGACTGACCTTCATCTTCCTCCCTACCCCATAAAGGAAGATTATTTAGTTGCTCTGAAAGGGCTCTGCTAACTAGGACTTCAGTATACTTGGAAAGGAAGGGGAAGAAACCACTCATAGAAGATAAACTAAAGGGCCCCTAAGTTTTCATCAGGAGCCCTGGTGACACAGTGGTTAAGCACTCGGCTGCTAACCAAAAGGTTAGCAGAGAAATTCTGCTTCTGTAAAGATTACAGCCTTGGAAATCTTATGGGCAGGTCTACTCTGTCCTCCTATAGGGTCACTATAAGTTGAAACTGACTCTATGGCAATGAGTTTAGTTTTGGGGGGGCTAAGTTCTCATCAGTCAATGGAAAAGTGTAAAAAAAGAAGAAAAACGTAATGAGCTGTTCATACAGGTTAAGTGGTCCTTGATGCCGAGATCCTGTGTTTTCTCTATTGTTATTAAAAGATCTTCTCCTTTGCAATGGAACAGGAATGAATAATGCCCCATTCTGTCAACCTTTTTTCTCCTTCCTCTGCCAGCTAAAAAGATTCAGGCCATTTCCTGCCCAGCATCTTTCCCTCCCCAGCCTTCTGAGGAGGGTTCTGCATTTGCTAGAAAACTGAGGGGTGAAAAGTGGTTTTCTGATGCAGAGCTAAGAAAGGGAGGAAAATATCTGCACCAGGAAGAAAAACAGAGAAAGGAAAGGACTGAGGACATAAGAGCATGCGCCAACCTACACAGGAGAAAAGAAGTGCCTACGGGTGCAAACAGTTAATGTGCTTGGCTACCCACCAGAAGACTGGAGGTTTGAGACCACCCAGAGGCAACGTGGAAGAAAGGCATGGCAATCAAATTCCAAAGATATCAGCCATTGAAAACCCTAAAGATCACAGTTCTACTCTGACACACACATGGGGTCACCAAGAGTCAGAATTGACTCCACAGCAAATGGTTTTAACATGGAAAAGAGCTTCGGGGGTAGAAGGGGGGAATCTGTAATGAGAGACTAGAGAGAAAGTAAAAAAGACACAGAAGGGAGTTGGGGGTTAGGGTGTGTTTTAACATACGTGAAGTTTAGAAGAGTTTGCAGTGAAAGAAATCCGGGGAGGGGAAGATGAGAATAAAGATGAGTGTCCAGGCCCTGGTCCCTAATTATGTCACATGAGAAGACAAGTAAAGAAAGGAACACATGTGCAGGGGTGAGCTAGGTAGGTTATACTTCCTTAAAAGCAGCTTCAATTCGAAACTGAAACTTTTGGGCCGTGGTTTCAATCGAGTTACACATTTACAAACTGATAGTAACTGCAGATAGTGATATTTCTTTTGATATTACTTAAATTGGCAAAAGAAGAAGCAGGTAGCCCTATGCTGGTCTCCCAAATGGGTTTTAGAAATGCATTGTTTGTGACATTCCAAAGTTTACGAAGCATTGCTCTGGCACAGGAAGCTGATTTATCTGCAAGGTCATTCATTTTTTTCTCCCCCCACCCCGAATATAATGGAGTCTCTTCCTAGAAAAGAAATTGGATGATAAGCCATCTTCTGAGTTTAAGTAAAATAAGCAACCTTTAAATATTTTAACTCTGGTTAATGACATAAATACCTAAAAGAACCCAGGTTTGAAAGTCAGCACAACTGGGCTAAACTAAAGCTAAGAAGTTTCCTGAATGCAACCAAACACCTCAAGAGACAGAGTAGCAGGGGCGGGGTTCTGGAGACCATGGTTTCAGGGGACATCTAGGTCAACTGGCATAACAAAGCCTATTAAGAAAATGTTCTGCATCCTACCATGGTGAGTGGCATCAGGGTCTTAAAAGCTAGCAAGTGTCCATCTAAGATGCATCAATTGGTCCCAACCACCTGGAGTAAAGAAGAATGAAGAACACCAAAGACACAAGGGAAGTATTAGCCCAAAAGACAAAAAGGGCCACATAAAGCAGAGACTTCATCAGCCTGAGACCAGAACTAGATAGTGCCCAGCTACCACCAATGACCGCCTGGAGAGGGAACACAACAGAGAGTCCCAGATGGAACAGGAGAAAGGTGGGGTGCAGAACTTAAACTCTACTAAAAAGACCAGACTTAATGGTCTGACTGAGACTACAGGAGCCCAAAAAAGCATGGCCCCCAGACTCTCTGTCAACCCAGAAGTGAAACAATTCCCGAGGCCAACTCTTCAGACAAAGATTGGACTGGACTATGGAACATAAAATAACAGGAGTGAGGAGTGTGGTTCCTAGCTCAAGTAGATACATGAAACTAAGTGGGCTGCCTCTGTCCAGAGGTGAGATGAGAAGGCTGAGAGGGTTAGGAGCTGCTTCAATGGACGTGGGAAATCAGGGGTAGAAGAAAGGAGTGTGCTGTCACAGTACAGGGTGAGCAACTGGGGTCACATAACAGTGTGTGTATAAATTTTTGTACGAGAGACTGACTTGAATTGTACACTTTCACTTAAACTACAACAATAAAAATTAATTATTAATTAAAAAAAAAAAAGACCTGCAAAACCAATGGCCAACATCATTCTTAATGGAGAGAGGCTGAAAACATTCCCCCTGAAAACAGGAAAAGACAAGGATGCCCTTTATCACCACTCTTATTTAACATTGTGCTGGAAGTTCTAGCTAGAGCAATAAGGCAAGAAAAAGAAATAAAGGGCATCCAAATTGGTAATGAAGAACTTAAACTGTCCCTGTTTGCAGATGATATGATACTATACACAGAAAACCTAAAGACTCCATGGGAAATCTACTGGAACTAATAGAAACATTCAGGAGAGTAGCAGGATACAAGATAAACATACAAAAATCAGTTGCATTCCTATACACCAGTAAGGAGAACGATGAAAAGGCAATCAGGAAAACAATACCATTTTCAATAGCTCCTAAAAAGATAAAATACTTAGGAATAAATCTGACCAGGAATGTAAAAGACCTATACAAAGAAAACTACAAAACACTACTGCATGAAACCCAAAGGGATCTACATAAATGGAAAAACACACCATGCTCATGGATAGGCAGACTCAACAATGAGAAAATGACAATTCTACCCAAAGCAGTTTACAAATACAACGCAATCCCAATCCAAATGCCCACAACATTCTTCAAAGAGATGGAAAAACTAATCATTAACTTTATATGGAAAGGGAAGAAGCCCCGAATAAGTAAAGCACTACTGAAGAAGAAGAATAAAGTTGGAGGACTCACACTACCTGACTTCAGAACCTACTGTACAGCTACAGTAGTCAAAACAGCCTGGTACTGGTACAACGACAGATACATTGACCAATGGAACAGAATTGAGAACCCAGATGTAAATCCATCCACCTACGGTCACCTGATCTTCGACAAGGGCCCGAAGTCCATCAAATGGGGAAAAGACAGTCTTTTTAACAAATGGTGCTGGCAAAACGGGATATCCATCTGCAAAAAAATGAACCAGGACCCATACCTCACACCGTATACAAAAACTACTTCAACGTGGATCAGAGACCTGAATATAAAGCCTAAAACTATAAAGCTCATAGAAGAAAAAACAGGACCAACACTTCAGGCCTTAATACATAGCATTAACAGGATACAAACCGTAACTGTCAATGCAGAAAACCCAACAGATAAGCTAGATAACTGGGATCTTCTAAAAGTCAAACACCTATGCTCTTCAAAAGACTTCACCAAAAGAGTAAAAAGAGAACCTACAGACTGGGAAAAGATTTTTGGACAGTACAAGTCAGAAAATCCAACACCTCTACAACAAAAAGACAAATAATCCTACTAAAAAATGGGCAAAGGAAATGAACAGACACTTCACCAAAGAAGACATTCAAATGGCCAAGAGACACATGAGGAAATGCTCGCGATCACTAGCCATTAGAGAAATGCAAATTAAAACCACAATGAGATACCATCTCACCCCGGCATTACTGGCACGAATCAAAAACACTGGAAATAACAAATGTTGGAGGGGCTGTGGGGAGATCGGAACACTTATGCACTGCTGGTGGAATGCAAAATGATACAACCATTCTGGAAAATGATATGGCACTTCCTCAGAAAGCTAGAAATAGACATACCGTTCGATCCAGCAATCCCACTCCTAGGAATATATCCTAGAGAAATAAGAGTCGTCACTCGGATAGACATATGCACACCTATGTTCACGGCAGCATTGTTCACAATAGCAAAACGATGGAAACAACCTAGACGCCCATCAACAGATGAATAGATAAACAAACTATGGTACATACACACAATGGAGTACTATGCAACGAGAAAGAACAATGAGGAATCTGTGAAGCATCTCATGACATGGATGAAACTGGAGGACATTATGCTGAGTGAAATAAGTCAATCACAGAAGGATAAATATCGTATGAGACCTCTATTGTAAAAACCCATGAAAGAGTTCACACACAAAATGTAACAATCTTTATTGGTTACCAGGGATGGGAGGGGTGGGGGGGAAACACTAAATAGGCAATAGATAAGTGGTATCTTGGGTGAAGGGTGAGATGGTACACAATACAGGGGAAACCAGCACAACTTGTAAAAGGAAAGGTCATAGAAGCTCCATAGATACATCCAAACTCCCTGAGGGACTGAATTGCTGGGTGGAGGGTTCTGGGGACCATGGTCTCGGGGAACATCTAACTCAATTGGCATAACACAGTTTATAAAGACAATGTTCTACATTCTACCTTGGTGAGTAGCATCTGGCATCTTAAAAGCCTGTGAGCAGCCATCTAAGATACTCCACTGGTCTCATCCCTTCGGGAGCAAGGGAAAATGAAGAGAACAGGATACAAGGAAAAGATTCGTCCAAAGGACTAATAGACCACAGCTACCACGGCCACCACCAGACTGAGTCCAGTACAGCTAGATGGTGCCCGGCTACCACCACTGACTGCCCTGAACGGGATCACAGCAGAGGGTTCTGGACAGAGCTGGAGAAGGATACAGAACAAAATTATAACTCACAAAAAAAAAAAAAAAAACAGATTTACTGGCCTAAAGGAGACTGGAGAAACCCCGAGAGTATGTCCCCAGACACCCTTTTAGCTCAGTGGTGAAGTTACCTCCGAGGTTCACTCTTCAGCCTGGGAGTGGACAGCCCCATAAAACCAAATGAGACTAACGAGGTACAGGAGTCCAGTGACAAGGGCCAGAAAGCAGAAGGGGACAAGGAAGCTGGTGATAGGGAACCCAAGGTTGAATAAGGATATTGTTGATGTGTTGTGAGATTGTTAACCATTGTCATAGGCAACATGTGTAGTAACTGTTAAATGAGAAACTATTTTGTTCTGTATACCTTCCTCTTAAGTGAGAATAGCAGCACAATTGGAAGAGCGTAATCAATGTCACTGAACTGTGCAAGTAGAAATTTTTGAAATGGTGTATCTTTGGCTATGTGTATTTTCACCAAAAAAAAAGAAGGTTGAGAAGTTAGAGGGTTGATATGTTGTGGGGTTGTTAACCAATGTCATAAAACAAGATGTGTACTTCTGTTTCATGAGAAGCTATTTGTTCTGTAAGTCTTCACCTGAAGTACAATAAAAATAATAATAATAATAAAAGGCCAAAAAAAAAAAAAAAAAAAAAAGGCCCCAGGTTTGGGAGACGTGGAAAAGGAAATCTACATTTAACATTTAGGGAACTTCTACACGGCAGGCACAGGCTAAGATACTTTGTGTGCCCTTCTTAGGGTGTAGAGAAAGACATAATGATTAGTTTCATAAAGGAGATTTAAGGTTGATGAAATTTGTGGGAGGCAGAAGAGGAAGGGGCTCAAGGATGATTCCCAGATTTTTGTCTTAAACAACTAAGTTGACAATATTCCCTGAGCTAAGGAAAATTAACCAAGCCAGTTACCATGGAGTTGATTCCAACTCATGGAGACTCCATGTGTGTCACAGTAGAACTGCGCTCTTTTCAGTGGTTGATTTTTCAGAAGTAGATTCACAGGGCTTTCTTCCGAAGTGTGTCTAGGTGGACTCAAACTTCAATCTTTCAGTTAGTATCAAGCATGTTAACCATTTTGCAGCACCCAAAGACTCCCTACATTACAGAAGAAAAAAACTAGAGGAATAGGGAAAAAACAGTAAGTTCTATTTTACACTTGTAGACTTTTAGCTGCCTGGGAGATACTCAAGTGCCAATGTCCAGGAACCTTCCGGATAGATGGATTTGAAATCCAGCAGTGATACTGCACAACAGATTTGGATTTAGACATCAACAATATAGATAGTCTCAGTCTGCTTTGACCAGGATCACAAGAGAGGGTTCTGGGCAGAGCTGGAGAAGGATGTAGAACATAATTCTAACTCACAAAAAAAAAAGACCAGATTTATTGGCCTAAAGGAGACAGGAGAAACCCCGAGAGTATGTCCCCCAGACACCCTTTTAGCTCACTGGTGAAGTTACCTCCGAGGTTCACTCTTCAGCCTGGGAGTGGACAGCCCCATAAAACCAAACGAACACTAACGAGGTACAAGAGTCCAGTGACAAGGGCCAGAAGGCAGAAGGGGACAAGGAAGCTGGTGATAGGGATCACAAGATTGAGTAAGGATATTGTTGATGTGTTGTGAGATTGTTAACCACTGTCATAGGGCAACATTTGTAGTAACTGTTCAATGGAAACTATTTTGTTCTGGAAGCCTTCATCTTAAGTGAAAATAGCAGCACAAGTGGAAGAGCATAGTCAATGTCACTGAACTGTGCATGTAGAAATTTTTGAAACGGTGTATTTTTGGCTATGCATATTTTCACCAAAACAAAAGGTTGAGAAGTTAGAGGGTTGACATGTTGTGGGGTTGTTAACCAATGTCATAAAACAACATGTGTACTTCTGTTTCATGAGAAACTATTTGTTCTGTAAGCCTTCACCTGAAGTACAAAAAAAAAAAAAATATATAGATAATCCCAGAAAAGGTTTAACTTTTCATCGAGACACATCTGCCATCTCAGTACCCTCATTTTCTCTTCAAGTTTGGAAGTTGTTATGGATTAAAATGTGCCCCCCAAAAATATTGTTGTTGTTAGGTGTCATCGAGTTGGTTCCAACCCTATGTACAACAGAATGAAACACTGCCTGGTCCTGCACCACCCTCATGATTGTTATTCTGCTTGAGCCTATTTTTTTTTAATTTTATTTTTTTTTATTGTACTTCAGGTGAAGACTTACAGAACAAATAGCTTCTCATGAAACAGAAGTACACATCTTGTTTTATGACATTGGTTAACAACCCCACAACATATCAACCCTCTAACTTCTCAACCTTCTTTTTTTTTGGTGAAAATACACATAGCCAAAGATACACCATTTCAAAAATTTCTACTTGCACAGTTCAGTGACATTGACTACGCTCTTCCAATTGTGCTGCTATTCTCACTTAAGAGGAAGGTATACAGAACAAAATAGTTTCTCATTTAACAGTTACTACACATGTTGCCTATGACAATGGTTAACAATCTCACAACACATCAACAATATCCTTATTCAACCTTGGGTTCCCTATCACCAGCTTCCTTGTCCCCTTCTGCTTTCTGGCCCTTGTCACTGGACTCCTGTACCTCGTTAGTCTCATTTGGTTTTACGGGGCTGTCCACTCCCAGGCTGAAGAGTGAACCTCGGAGGTAACTTCACCACTGAGCTAAAAGGGTGTCTGGGGACATACTCTCGGGGTTTCTCCAGTCTCCTTTAGGCCAGTAAATCTGTTTTTTTTTTTTTTTTTGTGAGTTATAATTTTGTTCTGTATCCTTCTCCAGCTCTGTCCAGAACCCTCTGCTGTGATCCCGTTCAGGGCAGTCAGTGGTGGTAGCCGGGCACCATCTAGCTGTACTGGACTCAGTCTGGTGGTGGCCGTGGTAGCTGTGGTCTATTAGTCCTTTGGACGAATCTTTTCCTTGTATCCTGTTCTCTTCATTTTCCCTTGCTCCCGAAGGGATGAGACCAGTGGAGTATCTTAGATGGCTGCTCACAGGCTTTTAAGATGCCAGATGCTACTCACCAAGGTAGAATGTAGAACATTGTCTTTATAAACTGTGTTATGCCAATTGAGTTAGATGTTCCCCGAGACCATGGTCCCCAGAACCCTCCACCCAGCAATTCAGTCCCTCAGGGAGTTTGGATGTATCTATGGAGCTTCTATGACCTTTCCTTTTACAAGTTGTGCTGGTTTCCCCTGTATTGTGTACCATCTCACCCTTCACCCAAGATACCACTTATCTATTGCCTATTTAGTGTTTCCCCCCCACCCCTCCCATCCCTGGTAACCAATAAAGATTGTTACATTTTGTGTGTGAACTCTTTCATGGGTTTTTACAATAGAGGTCTCATACGATATTTATCCTTCTGTGATTGACTTATTTCACTCAGCATAATGTCCTCCAGTTTCATCCATGTCATGAGATGCTTCACAGATTCCTCATTGTTCTTTCTCGTTGCATAGTACTCCATTGTGTGTATGTACCATAGTTTGTTTATCTATTCATCTGTTGATGGGCGTCTAGGTTGTTTCCATCGTTTTGCTATTGTGAACAATGCTGCCGTGAACATAGGTGTGCATATGTCTATCCGAGTGACGACTCTTATTTCTCTAGGATATATTCCTAGGAGTGGGATTGCTGGATCGAACGGTATGTCTATTTCTAGCTTTCTGAGGAAGTGCCATATCATTTTCCAGAATGGTTGTATCATTTTGCATTCCACCAGCAGTGCATAAGTGTTCCGATCTCCCCACAGCCCCTCCAACATTTGTTATTTCCAGTGTTTTTGATTCGTGCCAGTAATGCCGGGGTGAGATGGTATCTCATTGTGGTTTTAATTTGCATTTCTCTAATGGCTAGTGATCGCGAGCATTTCCTCATGTGTCTCTTGGCCATTTGAATGTCTTCTTTGGTGAAGTGTCTGTTCATTTCCTTTGCCCATTTTTTAGTAGGATTATTTGTCTTTTTGTTGTAGAGGTGTTGGATTTTCTGACTTGTACTGTCCAAAAATCTTTTCCCAGTCTGTAGGTTCTCTTTTTACTCTTTTGGTGAAGTCTTTTGAAGAGCATAGGTGTTTGACTTTTAGAAGATCCCAGTTATCTAGCTTATCTGTTGGGTTTTCTGCATTGACAGTTACGGTTTGTATCCTGTTAATGCTATGTATTAAGGCCTGAAGTGTTGGTCCTGTTTTTTCTTCTATGAGCTTTATAGTTTTAGGCTTTATATTCAGGTCTCTGATCCACGTTGAAGTAGTTTTTGTATACGGTGTGAGGTATGGGTCCTGGTTCATTTTTTTGCAGATGGATATCCCGTTTTGCCAGCACCATTTGTTAAAAAGACTGTCTTTTCCCCATTTGATGGACTTCGGGCCCTTGTCGAAGATCAGGTGACCGTAGGTGGATGGATTTACATCTGGGTTCTCAATTCTGTTCCATTGGTCAATGTATCTGTCGTTGTACCAGTACCAGGCTGTTTTGACTACTGTAGCTGTACAGTAGGTTCTGAAGTCAGGTAGTGTGAGTCCTCCAACTTTATTCTTCTTCTTCAGTAGTGCTTTACTTATTCGGGGCTTCTTCCCTTTCCATATAAAGTTAATGATTAGTTTTTCCATCTCTTTGAAGAATGTTGTGGGCATTTGGATTGGGATTGCGTTGTATTTGTAAACTGCTTTGGGTAGAATTGTCATTTTCTCATTGTTGAGTCTGCCATCCATGAGCATGGTATGTTTTTCCATTTATGTAGATCCCTTTGGGTTTCATGCAGTAGTGTTTTGTAGTTTTCTTTGTATAGGTCTTTTACATTCCTGGTCAGATTTATTGCTAAGTATTTTATCTTTTTAGGGGCTATTGAAAATGGTATTGTTTTCCTGATTGCCTTTTCATCGTTCTCCTTACTGATATATAGGAATGCAACTGATTTTTGTATGTTTATCTTGTATCCTGCTACTCTCCTGAATGTTTCTATTAGTTCCAGTAGATTTCCCATGGAGTCTTTAGGGTTTTCTATGTATAGTATCATATCATCTGCAAACAGGGACAGTTTAAGTTCTTCATTACCAGTTTGGATACCCTTTATTTCTTTTTCTTGCCTTATTGCTCTAGCTAGAACTTCCAGCACAATGTTAAATAAGAGTGGTGATAAAGCACATCCTTGTCTTGTTCCTGTTTTCAAGGGAAAGTTTTCAGCCTCTCTCCATTAAGAATGATGTTAGCCATTGGTTTTGCATAGATGCCCTTTATTGTGTTGAGAAATTTCCCTTCTATACCTATTTTCTTGAGAGTTTTTATCAGGAATGGGTGTTGGACTTTGTCAAATGCCTTTTCTGTGTCAATTGAGATGATCAAGTGATTCTTTTCCTTCCTTTTATTTATGTGGTGGATTACGCTGATTGATTTTCTAATGTTGAATCATCCTTGCATACCTGGCATGAATCCTACTTGGTTGTGGTGTATTATTTTTTTCATATGATGCTTAATTCTATTGGCTAGAATTTTGTTGAGAATTTTTGCATCTATGTTCATGAGAGTTATTGGTCTGTAATTTTCTTTTTTTGTGACATCTTTGCCTGGTTTTGGTATCAGCGTTATGCTGGCTTCATAGAATGAATTTGGAAGTGTTGCTTCCTCTTATGTGCTCTGAAATAGCTTGAGGAGTACTGGTACAACCTCTTCTGTAAATGTTTTGTAAATTCTCCAGTGAAGGCATCTCGGCCAGGGCTTTTTTTGGTTGGGAGTTTTTTTTTATTACCTTTTCAATCTCTTCTCTTGTTATGGGTCTGTTCAGATTTTCAACATCACTTTGTTGTAGTTTGGGTAGGCCGTGTGATTCTAGAAATTTATCCATTTCCTCTAGGTTTTCAAATTTGTTGGAGTATAGTTTTTCATAATATTCTGTTATAATCCTCTTTATTTCAGTTGGGTCTGTTGTACTGTCCCCCATTTCATTTCTTATATGGGTTATTTGTGTCCTCTCCTGTTTTTCTTT
The DNA here is from genome assembly GCA_030035585.1 of Dugong dugon. NCBI lineage: Eukaryota > Metazoa > Chordata > Mammalia > Sirenia > Dugongidae > Dugong > Dugong dugon. Next base: position 13,372,432 of record CM057476.1, read on the forward strand.
TGTCAGTCTGGCCAGTGGTTTGTTGATTTTGTTGATTCTTTCAAAGAACCAACTTTTGGTTTTGTTGATTCTTTCTATTGTTTTTCTGTTCTCTATTTCATTTATTTCTTCTCTGATCTTCACTATTTCCTTTCTTCTGGTGGTTGTGGGCTTTTCTTGCTGTTCTCTTTCTATTTGTTTGCGTTCTGTAGTTAATGTTTTGATTTTGTCCCTTTCTTCCTTTTTGATATGTTCATCTATTGCTATAAATTGTCCTCTGAGGATTGGCTTCGCTGTGTCCCAAAGGTTTTGGTGTGATGTGTTTTCATTCTCATTTTGATTCTAGGAATTTTTTGATTCCATCTCTGATTTCTTCTATTACCCACTGATGTGTAAGCAGGGTATTATTCAGTTTCCATGTAGTTGATTTTTTTTCCTTGCTCTTTCTACTGTTAATTTCTACCTTGATGGCATTGTGGTCAGAGAAGATACTTTGAATTATCTCAGTGTTTTGGATCTTGTTGAGGATTGCTCTGTGGCCTAAGATGTGGTCTATTCTGGAGAACGTTCCATGTGCATTGGAAAAGAATGTGTACTTTGCAGCGGTTGGATGGAGTGTACTATATATGTCTATGAGGTCAAGTTGGCTAATTGTGCCTTTTAGGTCTTCCGTATCTTTGCTGAGTTTCTTGTTAGTTGTTCTGTCCTTTACTGACAGTGGTGTGTTGAAGTCTCCTACTATTACTGTGGAACTGTGAATTTCTCTTTTCAGTGTTGTTAGAGTTTGTTTTATGGATTTTGGAGCCCTGTCATTGGGTGCGTAGATGTTTATTATGGTTATGTCTTCATGATGGATCATCCTCTTAATCATTATGTAGTGTACTTCTTTGTCTTTTATCGTAGATTTCGTTTTAAAGTCTATTTTATCTGAGATTAGAACTGCCACTCCTGTATGCTTGAGCCCATTACTGCAGTCACTGTCAATCCATCTCGTTGAGAGTCTTCATCTTTTTCATTGACCCTCTATTTTACTAAGCATGATATCCTTCTCCAGGAACTGGTCCCTCCTGATAACATGTCCTCAGTACGTGAGATGAACGAAGTCTCACCATCCTTGCTTCTAAGGACCATTCTGGCTGTACTTCTTGCAAGACAGATTTGATGTTTGTTTTTGGCAGTCCATGTTATATTCAATATTCTTCGCCAACACCATAATTCTAAGGCGTCAATTCTTTGGTCAATTCCCCACATGTCTACAGTCCCCCATGCATCTGTCAGTTTGTCGTACTGTCGGGGCTTGCATGCTGTGGTGATGCTGGAAGCTATGCCACCAGTATTCAAATACCAGCAGGGTCACCTATGGTGGACGGGTTTCATCTGAGCTTCCAGACTAAAACAGACTAGGAAGAAGGACATTCAGGTCTACTTCTAAAAAGAAAATTAGCCAGTAAAAACCTTATGAATGGCAGCAGAATACTATCTGATACAGTGGCAGAAGATGAGCCCCAAAAAATATGTGCAGTAAATTCTAAGCCCTATACCTGTGGTTATAATCTCATTTGGGAATAGGTTTCCTTTGTTATGTTAATGAGGCTGGATTAGTGTAGGTGTGTCTTAAGTCAATCTCTTTTGAGATATAAAAGAGATTAAACAAGCAAGTGAGCAAGCAGAGAATAGGGGAAGATAGATTCCACACCACATGAATATCACCAAGGAGCCAAGGAACAAGGACCTTCCTCCAGAGCCGACAGAGACAGAAAGCCTTCCAATAGAGCCAGCTTCCTGAATTCAGACTTCTAACCTCCTCATCTGTGAGAAAAAAATGTTTTTTAAAGCCACCTACCACTGGCAGTATTTCTGTTATAGCAGCACTAGATAACTAAGACAGAAGTCTCGTCCATTTTCAAGGGTTTCCTATGAAAATGCAAACCCTCCCCCAGAGGAGTCAATCTCTTCATTTAACTCTCAGTAGGCAATCTAGAGAAAAATAATAACTATAACCAAGATGTACAGGACCTTACGGTTTTCAAGCAGTTTTACATACTAGATCCCGTTTCTGTAATAGGATTCTTTGGGTTGCAAATGACAGAGGGCCAATCAAACTAGCTTAAGGAAAAATGGAATGTATTGGGTGGTATGTCAGTTCAGGTCCTCCAGGAAGCAGAAGCCAAGACAACCAAGAGATTTATCGGGGAGATGCCTGTGAAGGATAAAGGAAGAGAAAGCAGGAGTAGGCAGGGAAGCCTTCAGACTGTGACACAGGTCTGACTCCTGGGGAAGGAGAGAGGGAAGGAAGGAGGATTGGGCAGGAACAGTCTCATACTATAGCGCAGATCCAAGAAAGTCTTAGTGGGGCCAATGGGGAGCCCCACAGCAAAGATTCTGCCCTTGAGGAGTCCCACTTTGGGCAGAAATGGCCCTGCTCTCTAACACCCACCATGCTCAGTCACTGGCTGGGAGCAGCTCAGGGAGAGTGCGGCTTCCAATCCAAAGTTGCAGCAGTTGGAGGCTTCCAACTGTGCTACTCACAGCAGAGAGATCTGAGTGGCCCATCTCCATGAATGTCCCAGGAAGCTGAGAAAGAAGCTTTAGGTACAGCTAAACCCAAAGTTTCAATGTCGAAAATGCCATTAGAAGCTTCTCTTTTTTTTTTTATTTTCATTTCTCTCTGCATTTCTCATATCTTCTTTCCTCTGCTTTGGCTTCATATTTCTTCTGGGCTCAAATGACATGAAAGCAAAACTGGCTCCCAACAGCATCAGATTTAGATTACCCTAGAGCTCATAATTTCTAAAGGAAGGAAACCCACTTCCTCCCAGCCTTCATCCTGATCTCAGCAAAGGGCTCTGATTGGCCCTGCTGGAGCCCATGTCCACCAATCCACTGCTCCAAGGGGATGGGAATTCTCTAAATGGCCAGTCTTAGTAGGCGAGGAGGGCACGGGCCTCTAACTGAAACTACCACCACCACCACAAGATTGGCACGGAGCAAAGAAGGGCAGTCCAGGAGGCAGGATAGTCAACCAAAGTAACAAATGTCCACTGTGATGTTCAAGGTGAATGAGAAACCAAGGAAAGGCGGGTTCTTTAGCTGGGAGGGGAGATTAAGATACAGACTATTTGAGCATCTTTTTCTTTTTCAATTAGTTTGGCCAAAATTCCTACGGTTAGATTTTCTTTTTTTCAGCCACTGGGTTAGGCGTAAGGAGAAAGATAAATTTCCCTAAAATAAAACTAATTTTTTTTTTCCAGAAAAAATATATGTCAGTGAGAAGTGTTAGGAAAGCAGGGGCATATCAGACTTAAAATTCAACAGTGTTGTTAGCTGCTACTGAGTTGGCTCTGACTCATGGTAATCCTATGTACAACAGAGTGACACATGGCCCAGTCCTTTGCCATCTTCACGATCACTGGTATGTTTAAGTCCATTGTTGCAGCCACTGTGTGTTTTGAGTGACTTCTAAGCTAGGGGACTCATCTTCTAGTAGTATATTGGCCAGTGTTCTGTTATGATCCATAGGGCTTTCATCAGCTAATTTTCAGAAGTAGATTGCCAGGCCTTTCTTCCTACTCTTAGTCTGGAAGCTCCACTGAAACCTGTCCACCATGGGTGACCCTGCTGGAATTTGAAATACCAGTGGCATAGCTTCCAGCATCATAGCAACACGGAGGCCACCACGATAAGACAAACTGATAGATGGGTGTAGAAACTTTAATAGTAGTAGTTGCTATTTCCAAATGACATATTTTCCAGATTAAATGCATGGGCTGTGGAATTCTCATTCCAGCTCTACTATCTTCTACCTGCATAACCTTGGATGATAACCTCCTTGCTTCCTTCTCTCAAAACAGGGGAAGAGAATCTATTTTATAAAATCATTGTAAGAATTAGTTGAAATCATGAATGTAAAGCACCTAAGCACAATGCCTGGAACTTAGTAAGTGCTCAGTAAACTTGGTTCTGATATTAACCCAAAAGATTTCACGCACTTTAGCTATCATTGGCTTTCTGCCCTCTTAATACCAGTCAGCTACGCCAGCAAACCTGAAAAAGCCCTTGACTTCATAATCCAATAATCCCATGGAGTCCTAGAGGGAAAGGAAAGTGTTCCAAGCCCAACAGGTTATTTTTGGAGATGAAATATCATCACATTATTTGCAGAAGAAAAAGCGATGGGGCGGAGGGTGGCTCTTTGTGTTATCCTATTCCTATGGTTAACTGCGCCTGGGGGAAGGTTCCATTAAACAGAGAGAGATGTTTCAACATCCTAGAACACAAAGCACCTTTACAATTGTCCTTGATTTATTGCATCTCTGGGGCTGTCTTCTTGCTTCAACCACAATCTGTTTTGGTCTGCCTGTGTTTCTGCTCATGTAGATTCAAGGGCATGGCCACAGGCCTGGAGGGGAGGAAGGGGCCCAGAGATTCTTACATGACCTGCTGCTCTTAGACTGACCCCCCAGTTGAAGCTAGGAGGACACTCCAAATTTCTTCTGAGACCTTCACATCAGCCTTTGTTTTCTGAACATTCTAGAAGCTCATCTGGCTAATGTGGTTATTAGGAAGAGACGTCAAAAAAGCAAGCAAAGGTGACAAAGAGCTCTTCTTTGGAGACTATGGGTCACATGCATGCTGGCTGGCAGAAGCTAACAAAGCTCTGGCTTTCTCTTTGGCCAGATGTAATAAAGCAAACGGTGAAGGAGAAAGCACCCCTTGGATAAATGCTGGTGGGAGGAACCCACTGTTAACTTTGGCGGAGGGTTGTGAGTTTTGTGCTTAAATTTCCCATGTAGAACCTGCACAGAGAGATGCCCGGCCATGCTCAAACCGCCTTCTTTGTGGTCCTGGCAGAGTAAAATGAAGAGTCGGCATGGCTTTTGAGAGGAGGTTAGGTCAAGACAGCACCGTCTAGGTTCATAGCATTAAAACACATAATAGAATTAGTCCTACAATTATTGGGTGATTATTACGGAGTCCCTGGGTGGTGCAAATGGTTAAGCACTTGGCTATTAACGAAAGGGTTGGTAGTTTGAGTCCATCCAGAGGCTCCTTGAAAGAAAGGTCTGCCAATCTACTTCTGAAAGATCAGCCATTGAAAACCCTACAGAGCACAGCTCTACTCTGACACACATGGGTCACCATGAGTTGGAATCTAATTGATGACAACTGGTTTTTACTGGGTATTGTGTGTTAGACTACGTCCCTCATTTAACCCAAGCTACAATGCTAAAAGGGAGGTAGTATCATAATCCCCATTTTCCAAATGAGGAAACTGAGGCTCCAAAAACAGAAGCAAAATGACCCATCAATTCCATTCCTAGTTATATACCCAATAGAAATGACTGCATATGTCACGAAAAGATAAGCACAAAAATACTCATGGTGTTTTTATTCATAATAGCCAAACACTGAGAGTAGTACAAACACCTATCAACAGAAGAATGGATCAGTGTATTGTGGTATATTCCTACAATGGAAAACTATAGGAAAGTAAAAAATACACTACTGCTACACACAACATGGATGGATCTCACGGGTATTATGTCGGGTAAAAGGAGTCATACACAAAAGAGCACATAGTATATGATTCCTTTTATGTGAATTTCAAAGACAGACAAAACTAATCAATGGAAGCTGGAAGTCAGAGGAGATTACCTCTTGGTGGGAGAGTATATTGGGAAGCAACATAAGAGAACGTTACGTGGTGCTCTGCTTTGATCTAAGGAGTTCTAGTGGCACAGTGGTTAAGCACTCGGCTGCTAACCAAAAGGCTGGCAGTTCGAACCCACCCAGCAGCTTTGCGGGAGAGACATGGCGATCTGCTTCTGTAAAGATTATAGCCTAGAAAACCCTACGGGGCAGTTCTACTCTGTCACATGGACGTTGTTATGAGCTGGAATTGACTCAATGGCACCCAACAACAACAACAACATATCTTGATTTGGGTGGTGGTTATATGCACACATGTACATATATACTATCAATTAAGCACGTTTAAGATTAGTGTACTCTATGCACTTTACTTTTTGTAAGTTATGCCTAAATAATCCTGGAAGGAGGGAAAAAATGAATGAAAAGGGGAAGGAAGGAAGGAGAGGGAGGGAAAGGCAGAAGGAGGGATTGCCAGAAAAATGAACAAGTCTGTCTTGGAAGAAATATAGCCCGAGTGCCCCTTGGAAGTGAGAATGGTGAGACTTTTTCTCATATACTTTGGACACATTATCAGAAGGGACCGGTTGCTGGAGAAGGACATCATGCATGGTAAAGTAGACTGTCAGGCAAGCAAAGGGACTTGCTGAAAAAAGTCCTACAGATCTGCCTGGATTCAGAGTCCACTTTCTTAACTATTGGACTACACTCCCCCATGGCTGGGTTTATGCTGACTGTTGAACAAACATCTGTTGATGGATGTGTGTCTGTTTATGGAAACTTAGCCACATTAGCTCACTGGCATTCAAGATTTAGATCCTGGTGAATTCCCCATGACCCTTCCTGCCACCTCTTTCAATATCTCTCGTGGTTCCTGATGAGGAAAATTTAGCTACAGCAGGGCTATAATGAGCTTCTAAGGCAGGCTAGAGTTTCGTGGTGAATCTGGCCTCTTGTTCTCAGGCCATCAACAAGGGAATGTGGACAAGAAGAACACAGACAGGTGTTGATCCTTGTTCATTACTTAAATGCATATGGCGGCAGGCAGCTCTGCTCAGTAAAACCCTGACAGAGATGCCTCAGGTCTGAGTGATGGTGCCAGCAACACCCAGTGGCTCCTCGAGGGACTTGAGACTCAGTTTCCCCAACTCAAAAAATGGGAATGTTGACAGGCTCACCCAGTCAAATGTGATGGCTTGGAAGGCTGTTTTGGTTACACTTATAATGTGCCAAGGGTACACTGATGTTTTTGTTCTTGTACCACATGGGAGGAATTCTGTAATGTTCTCCTACTAAGTTTAATTTTAGAGCCCTGGTGACACAGGGATAAAGTGCTTGGCTGCTAACCAAAAGGTCAACGGTTTGAGTTCTGTGGGAGAAAGATGTGGCAGGCTGCTTCCATAAAGATTCCATCCTTGAAAACCCTATGGGGCAGTTCTACTCTGTTTTTGTTTGTTTTTAAGTTTGATTTCAAAATCAGAGTATCTAAACTCTTGCGGTTTTGTTCAAATTTCAAGCTGTTCATACCACTGGCATAGTGGTTAGAAATTCCAACCCTGGAGAGACGAACCAGTGCTCACAGCCTCATTCTGTTACTTGCCAAATCTGTGAGCTTGGGCAAGTCACTTCACCTCTCTGAGGCTTAATTTCAGCTTCTGAAATTAAGACAGTAATCATATATACCTGATTAATAACAGCCCTCATGTTCTAACTAGTCCTCTATAGGGCAGCAACATAACTTAGCAATAACCAGCCAACTCCACTGTCCTTATAAGCACTGGCCTTCCTCATATCTTTCAAGTGACTGAATCATTGTACTTGAAATGATGTTCCCCATTACTGATATGTTTTCCCAGGTCACCACTGGTGAAATCTTCAGCATTTGGGCTGCCACCTTGTGTCAGCTGCTATTGGTGTCCACATTCCACTTGGGGTGGCGTCTTTATTGTCTGCTGCGAGGTGAATGGGCCAGTTCTCAGTCCCCTTTTTACCATCTGTTTTCTTGGACCACTCCTGGTTCTGTGTTAGTTTGGGTCCTCCAAAAAAAGCAGATGCTAAGACAAGATCAGAACTGCAAGAGATTTATTGGGGGGAAATGCCTGTGAAAGATAAACAGGAGGAAGCAGGAATAGGTAGGGAGGTCCTTCAGACCATGATGACTGTCCAACACTTGTGGAAGGAGAGAGAAAAGGAAGGCAGATTGAGTAGGAAGAGACTCAGACCACAGCTCAGTTCTAAACATTCTTTATCCAGGCCAGCGAAGGTCCTAGAACCAAACGTGGCTGTTAGGGGAGTCCCGGGTCCTACAGGAATGGACCCTCATCAGTACCTCTGCAGTACTCAAGCTATTTGCTGGAAGCAGCAAGTAAACACAGTGGTGGACCCAGAGGGAAGGCAGCTGAGGCTATTAGTCAACAATATTCTCATAGCAAGAGATCTGAGTGGCACATTTTAATGGCCACCAGACTGATAAACTCCCCCTGACCTGAAATATCTATTATGTGCTGCAAAACGTGCTAGATGCTGAGGATGTAATGGCAATTAAGACAGACATGGTTTCTGTTCTCAAAGTCTAATGAAAATATTAACATATATATAGTATATATAAATGTGTCATATAATAATATTAACATATTAAATATAATATAAATATATTATTTACATGAGGTGATATATATGCACATAAAACCAAAAAAAAATCAACTCGTTGCCACTGAGTCGACTCACAGAGACCCTATAGGACAGAGCAGAACTTCCCCACAGGGTTTCCAAGGAGCAGCTGGTGGATTCAAACCACTGACCTTTTGAGTAGCAGTCACAGCTCTCAACCACTGTGCCACCAGGGCTCCATATATGCATATACTAAAATATAACTGCCAACCAAGATAAATGTTCAAGGGAAAGGAGCACATTTTTATGGAGGCAGAAAACAAAGTCAGCTGACATAGGCCAAGGGTCAGATGCATCCCTGAAGTGGTGTCCCTTAAGCTAAGATCAGAATGAAGAACAGGAGTTGCCTAGGCAAAGGGAAGTGGAGGGGGAGATGATTCCAGACAGATGGAACAGCATGTGCAGAATCCTGCTGTGAGAGGAGAATAGCACTTTCAAGGAAAGCAAACCAGAGTGGCTGCAGCCCGGGATGCAAGGGGAGAGTGTTGCAATACAAAGCTGAAGAAGGAGGCAGGGGCCAGCCCAGGCAGGATAAATACCGTAAAAGATCTTCATTTTTATCCTTAGAGCAATGGAAAACCATTGACAGGTTCTACGTGAGAGGTGACATATCAAGGTTAGTGTTTTAAAAAGACCACTGTGACTAGTGCAGACAGAGGATGAGAACGGGACAGCACAGACACAAGAGGAAATTAGGAGGTTGTTGCAGTGGCCCAGACAAGAAATGATGGTAACTTGGACTAGGATAGTGGTGACAGGAATAGAGAATGGAAAGAATATATAATGGTGCCTTTCATTAAGACTGGAACACCGAAAGACAAATATATTGGGTGGCGGCTGGAGATGATGACTACAGCTTTGAACGTGTTACGTTTTTAGTGCCGTTAAGATATCCTAGTGGAAATGTTTAAAAGGCAGCTAGAGATACGCCCTGGAGCTCAAAGGAACTGCCTGGGAGAAAGATGTAAATTTTGATGTCACTAGTATATACTGGAAGCAGCAGTCAAGAAATCAAACAACATATTGCATTGGGCGTATCTGCTGCAAAAGACCTCTTAAAAGGGCAGTTCCAGCAAAATGGCGCTCAAGGCAGAAGCACCACACCGTCCCTCCACAGCAAAGATCTGAAAAACTAAGCCAAACAGAGAATACAACAATCCTGAAACCCTAAAACATCAAATGAAGACATAAAAAACTCAGCCAAGCACCAAATGGAGTGAGAAAACTGACAGAGTACGGAGAGCGAGGATAGATTCATGCAGAGGTCCCCTACCAGCTAACGCAGCGTGGATCCGCCATCTTGGACTCCTATCGGAGACCAGCAAACAGGGGGTATGAGAAAGCAGCCTCAAGGAGCATCCAGCGGGACACAAAACAACCTGTAATTTGCGATATACGCTTTCCCACCCCCCACCCCTCCTTACACCGACTCGGCCTCCTCTGCTTCCCGTGGCCACAATCTCTTCACCAGGAAACACAAGCTGCTTGGATTCCACACACCTAAACAGGCAGCTCTCGGACTGCCATTTGTTGACTGCTGGTGTTGCTTTTTTCTGCTTCTTTTGATTTCTTCCTTGCTTCTCACCCCCCCCCCCCCCCCTTCACTCAAGTACCTGGCCTCTTTGCTTCTTCCTGAGGGGCTGCAGAACTCCGGTAATTTGTGATATACACTTTCCCACTCTCTACCCTTCTTCACCCACACTTGCCCCCTCTGCTTTCCGTGGACACAGACTCTTGTCAAGAAACACCAGTCCGCACTAGCTGGATCTCTGAGTGCCATTTGTAGGATGCTAGTGTTTCTTTTTTTTTTTTTTTTCCTGCTTCTTTTGATTTCTTACTTGCCTCTCGCCACCTCCCCCTCATTTTGCTGGAGTACCTGGCTCCGTGCACCATCTTTACTTCTTCCTGAGGGGCTGCGGAGCTCCTTTCGAGTGTGGAGCTGCTTCCCAGTCTGGGCTACCACGCAGGTGGATTCCCAGGGCTTTTGTTCGTTTGTTTGTTTTGAATTGTTGGTTTGTTTTCTTTTCGTTTTCTTGAGTTGGGAGCCCTTTCTGGCTGGGCAGAGCTGCGTGGCAAGGAGACTCCCCTTCGGCTTCCATAGACATGCAGAGGGATCCCTAAGGGTATTTCTTTTTTCGTTGGTTTTTTTTTTTTTCTTCTGTTTTTCGGGGGGCCTTTCTTGTTCTTTTTTTTTTTTTTTAATTTGTTATGTTTTATTTTCCCTCTTTTCCCCTTTTTGTTTTTCTTAATTGCTCAGTTTCTCGTCTCCCTATATCTTCCTTCTCTTTCTGTTCCCTGAATACTTGGCGTTGTATACCTCTACACCATCTAGCCAGGCTGTACTGCAACACCTGAGAGTGACTTTCCTGGACCTCATAGCTGCACCAGTGGGATCCCTGGAAACTCTGCGGTTCTTTAACCTTTCTGATTTTTATTTGTTCATTCTTTTCTTCCTCTTCCCCGTTCTGTTTTTCTCCATTTCACAGTCTCTCATCTCTCCACTCCAACAGCAAGCTACCCTAGCATTCTTTTTTGTTTGTTTGTATGTTTTTGGCTCCTGTTCCTCTCAACTCTCTCCCATATCCATCTTAGCTCCACACATAACAATCTCCCCGCTGCATCCTGCCTACCTGCACCATGCACTTGACATCACACGACGAAGCAGCACAGCCATGGTCTACTGGAATCTGCCCTGCACTGATTACCGACCCACTCTGGTGGCTGTAGTAAGTGCCACAAACAACCTGTCCCAGTAACTCCTCTTCAGCTAGACCTGCCCTGCTGTACCATATCTGAGTGACTGACCCTGCCAGTTGGAGAAGGAGGCAAAAAGTATTGTGCCCACAGATGAGCAAACAACAAAGAACACACAGTCCACCTGCTCAGACATAGTCAAATTTTTTTTTTTTAGAAAAAAGGAACTAAACAAACAAATCTACAATCAATAAACGAGAAAAATAACTACTGAATGCCCTGAAAAGAGCAGTCAATATCCAAACATTTACAAAAAGAGGACAGGATGGTTCCAGAAGGCATCAAACATAAAACACCCGATGACTCTCCTGTGGAAGAAAACGTACTAGAACTACCCGAAAGGGAATTCAAATCTCTAATACTCAGAATTATCTAAGAACTGAGGCAAAAAGCTGACAAACATGAGGAAAAAATAGACAAATTCATAGAAAATACAGATAAAAAACTGGAAGAATTCAGGGAAATAATGCAGGAACAAAATGCCAAAATGAATTCAAAACTAGAAATTATACAAAGACAACAATAAGAAATCCAACAAGCTTTCAGAAATGGACGATGTCATAGAAGGGCTGAGAAGCAGATTTGAAACGGGGGAAGACAGGATCAGTGGAATTGAAGACAAACACTTGGATGCAACTCTGTTTCAGGAAAACTCAGAAAAAACAACAAAGGAAAATGAAGAGACCCTGAGAGTTATGTGGGACACAATCAAAAGCAAAAATTTTCGAGTGATTGGAATTCCAGAACAGGGGGAGAAAACAGAAAACAGAGAGGATCATTGAGGAACTGCTGACAGAAAACTTCCCCAATATCATGAAAGACGAAAAGCCGGCCATCCCAGAAGCTCAACGAACCCCACATAGAAGAGACCCCAAAAGAAAATCACCAAGGTATATCATATTCACACTCACCAAAACAAAAAACAAAAGAATCCTGAGAGCAGCTCGTGAAAAACAAGAAGTCACATACAGAGGAGAAACAATAAGACTAAGCTCAGATTATTCGGCAGAAACCATGCAGGCAAGAAGGCAATGGGATGACATATATAAAATCTTGAAAGAAAAAAATTGCCAGCCAAGAATAATATATCCTGCAAAACTCTCATTCAAATTTGATGGTGGAATTAGATCATTTCCAGATAAACAGAAATTAAGGGAATATGTAGAAGTCAAACCAAACATACAAGAATTATTAAAGGGAGTTCTTCGATCTCAGGACAAACAGCTTCAGCTCACAGACAGAACCTAGGACGCAGGATCGTACCAGCCAGATACCAATCTAGGAAATGAACTCTCGAGGACTATCCAAAACCAAAAGAAATACAACAGGGAATCAGAGCAGTTTATCAGTAAATGACAACAACATCAGAACAATAAAAGAGGGAATAAACGGCATAGGTATGGAAACTTCTAATGGAGAGGAAGGGAAGGCGATACCAAGTAATGGTAGACTGCTTCAAACTTAGAAAGATAAGGGTAAAATTCATGGTAACCACAAAGAAAGTTAACAAACATACTCATTAAAAAAAAGAGAAAAAACATAAAGTCTCAGCAAAAACAAAACCTACAAAAGCAAGAGAAATGAAAAAAAAAAAAAAAATCCCCAAACAAAAGCAACTCAGCACAAGAGAGTAAGAACAACAAAGAAAATGTCAGCACCACAAAAAAAAAGCACTAAAAAATGACAGCAACAAACCCACATCTATCAATAATTACACAGAATGTAAATGGACTCAATGTACCCATAAAGAGATGGAGAGTGACAGGATGGATAAGAAAACAGGATCCATCAATATGCTGTCTACAAGAAACACACCTTAGAAACAAAGATGTGAATTTATTAAAAGTCAAAGGTTGGGAAAAAATATATCAAGCTAACAACTACCAAAAAAGAGCAGAAGTGGCAATTCTAATCTCAGATAAAATAGACTTTAAAACAAAATCTACCATAAAAGACAAAGAAGGAAACTACATAATGATTAAGGGGATGATCCATCATGAAGACATAACCATAATAAACATCTACACACACAATCACAGGGCTCCAAAATCCATAAAACAAACTCTAACAACACTGAAAAGAGAAATTGACAGTTCCACAATAATAGTAGGAGACTTCAACACACCACTGTCAGTAAAGGACAGAACAACTAATAAGAAACTCAGCAAAGATACAGAAGACCTAAAGGGCACAATCAGCCAACTTGACCTCATAGACATATATAGAACACTCCATTCAACCGCTGCAAAGTACACATTCTTTTCCAATGCACATGGAATGTTCTCCAGAATAGACCATATCTTAGGCCATAGAGCAATCCTCAACAAAATCCAAAACACTGAGATAATTCAAAGTATCTTCTCTGACCACAATGCCATCAAGGTAGAAATTAACAGTAGAAAGAAAAAGGAAAAAAAATCGACTACATGGAAACTGAATAATACCCTGCTTACACATCAGTGGGTAATAGAAGAAATCAGAGATGGAATCAAAAAATTCCTAGAATCAAATGAGAATGAAAACACATCACACCAACACCTTTGGGACACAGCAAAGGCAATCCTCAGAGGACGATTTATAGCAATAGATGCACATATCAAAAAGAAGAAAGGGACAAAATCAATACCTTAACTACAGAACTCAAACAAATAGAAAGAGAATAGAAAAAAAAGCCCACAACCACCAGAAGAATGGAAATAGTAAAGATCAGAGCAGAAATAAATGAAATAGAGAACAGAAAAACAATAGAAAGAATCAACAAAACCAAAAGTTGGTTCTTTGAAAGAATCAACAAAATGGACAAACCACTGGCCAGACTGACAAAAGAAAAACAGGAGAGGACACAAATAACCCAAATAATAAATGAAATGGGGGACAGTACAACAGACCCAACTGAAATGAAGAGGATTATAACAGAATATTATGAAAAACTATACTCCAACAAATTTGAAAACCTAGAGGAAATGGATAAATTTATAGAAACACACGGCCTACCCAAACTACAACAAAGTGATGTTGAAAATCTGAACAGACCCATAACAAGAGAAGAGATTGAAAAGGTAATTTAAAAAAACTCCCAACCAAAAAAAAACCCTAGCCCAGATGCCTTCACTGGAGAATTCTACAAAACATTTACAGAAGACTTTTACCAGTACTCCTCAAGCTATTTCAGAGCACATAAGAGGAAGCAACACTTCCAAATTCATTCTATGAAGCCAGCATAACGCTGATACCAAAACCAGGCAAAGATGTCACAAAAAAAGAAAATTACAGACCAATAACTCTCATGAACATAGATGCAAAAATTCTCAACAAAATTCTAGCCAATAGAATTAAGCATCATATGAAAAAAATAATACACCACAACCAAGTAGGATTCATGCCAGGTATGCAAGGATGATTCAACATTAGAAAATCAATCAGCGTAATCCACCACATAAATAAAAGGAAGGAAAAGAATCACTTGATCATCTCAATTGACACAGAAAAGGCATTTGACAAAGTCCAACACCCATTCCTGATAAAAACTCTCAAGAAAATAGGTATAGAAGGGAAATTTCTCAACACAATAAAGGGCATCTATGCAAAACCAATGGCTAACATCATTCTTAATGGAGAGAGGCTGAAAACTTTCCCTTGAAAACAGGAACAAGACAAGGATGTGCTTTATCACCACTCTTATTTAACATTGTGCTGGAAGTTCTAGCTAGAGCAATAAGGCAAGAAAAAGAAATAAAGGGTATCCAAACTGGTAATGAAGAACTTAAACTGTCCCTGTTTGCAGATGATATGATACTATACATAGAAAACCCTAAAGACTCCATGGGAAATCTACTGGAACTAATAGAAACATTCAGGAGAGTAGCAGGATACAAGATAAACATACAAAAATCAGTTGCATTCCTATATATCAGTAAGGAGAACGATGAAAAGGCAATCAGGAAAACAATACCATTTTCAATAGCCCCTAAAAAGATAAAATACTTAGCAATAAATCTGACCAGGAATGTAAAAGACCTATACAAAGAAAACTACAAAACACTACTGCATGAAACCCAAAGGGATCTACATAAATGGAAAAACATACCATGCTCATGGATGGCAGACTCAACAATGAGAAAATGACAATTCTACCCAAAGCAGTTTACAAATACAACGCAATCCCAATCCAAATGCCCACAACATTCTTCAAAGAGATGGAAAAACTAATCATTAACTTTATATGGAAAGGGAAGAAGCCCCGAATAAGTAAAGCACTACTGAAGAAGAAGAATAAAGTTGGAGGACTCACACTACCTGACTTCAGAACCTACTGTACAGCTACAGTAGTCAAAACAGCCTGGTACTGGTACAACGACAGATACATTGACCAATGGAACAGAATTGAGAACCCAGATGTAAATCCATCCACCTACGGTCACCTGATCTTCGACAAGGGCCCGAAGTCCATCAAATGGGGAAAAGACAGTCTTTTTAACAAATGGTGCTGGCAAAACGGGATATCCATCTGCAAAAAAATGAACCAGGACCCATACCTCACACCGTATACAAAAACTACTTCAACGTGGATCAGAGACCTGAATATAAAGCCTAAAACTATAAAGCTCATAGAAGAAAAAACAGGACCAACACTTCAGGCCTTAATACATAGCATTAACAGGATACAAACCATAACTGTCAATGCAGAAAACCCAACAGATAAGCTAGATAACTGGGATCTTCTAAAAGTCAAACACCTATGCTCTTCAAAAGACTTCACCAAAAGAGTAAAAAGAGAACCTACAGACTGGGAAAAGATTTTTGGACAGTACAAGTCAGAAAATCCAACACCTCTACAACAAAAAGACAAATAATCCTACTAAAAAATGGGCAAAGGAAATGAACAGACACTTCACCAAAGAAGACATTCAAATGGCCAAGAGACACATGAGGAAATGCTCGCGATCACTAGCCATTAGAGAAATGCAAATTAAAACCACAATGAGATACCATCTCACCCCGGCATTACTGGCACGAATCGAAAACACTGGAAATAACAAATGTTGGAGGGGCTGTGGGGAGATCGGAACACTTATGCACTGCTGGTTGGAATGCAAAATGATACAACCATTTTGGAAAATGATATGGTGCTTCCTCAGAAAGCTAGAAACAGACATACCATTTGATCCAGCAATATCACTCCTAGGAATATATCCTAGAGAAAGAAGAGTCGTCACTCGGATAGACATATGCACACCTATGTTCATGGCAGCATTGTTCAGAATAGCAAAACAATGGAAACAACCTAGACGCCCATCAACAGATGAATGGATAAACAAACTATGATACATACACACAATGGAGTACTATGCAACGAGAAAGAACAACAACGAATCTGTGAACCATCTCATAACATGGATGAAACTGGAGGATATTATGCTGAGTGAAATAAGTCAATCACAAAAGGACAAACATTGTATGAGACCTCTGTTATAAAAACCCATGAAAAAGTTCACACACAAAATGTAACAATCTTTGTTGGTTACCAGGGATGGGTGGGGTGGGGAGAAATACCAAATAGGCAATAGATAAGTGGTATCTTGGGTGAAGGGTGAGACAGTACACAATACAGGGGAAACTAGCACAACCTGTACAAGGAAAGGTCACGGAAGTCCCATAGACACATCGAAATTCCCTGAGGGACTGAATTCCTGGGCGGAGGGCTCTGGGGACCATGGTCTTGGGGAACATCTAGCTCAAATGGCCTGTCACAGCTTATAAAGACAATGCTCTACATTCTACCTTGGTGAGTAGTGTCTGGGGTCTTAAAAGCCTGTGAGCGGCCATCTAAGATACTCCACTGGTCTCATCCCTTCGGGAGCAAGGGAGAATGAAGAGAACAGGATGCAAGGAAAAGATAAGTCCAAAGGACTGATTGTCCACAACTACCAATGCCTCCACCGGACTGAGTCCAGTACAGCTAGATGGTGCCCGGCTACCACCGACTGCTCTGACCGGGATCACAACAGAGGGTTCTAGACGGAGCTGGAGATGGATGTAGAGTATAATTCTAACTCACAAAAAAAAAAAAAAAAAAAACAGATTTACTGGCCTAAAGGAGACGGGAGAAACCTTGAGACTATGGCCCCAGATACCCTTTTAGCTCAGTGGTGAAGTTACCTCTGAGGTTCACTCTTCAGCCTGGGAGTGGACAGCCCCATAAAACCAAATGAAACTAACGAGGTACAGGAGTCCAGTGACAAGGGCCAGAAAGCAGAAGGGGATAAGGAAGCTGGTGATAGGGAACCCAAGGTTGAGTAAGGATATTGTTGATATGTTGTGAGATTGTTAATCATTGTCACAGGGCAACATCTGTAGTAACTGTTAAATGAGAAACTATTTTGTTCTGTAAGCCTTCATCTTAAGTGAGACTAACAGCACAATTGGAAGAGCGTAGTCAATGTCACTGAACTGTGCCTGTAGAAATTTTTGAAATGGTATATCTTTGGCTATGTGTATTTTCACCAAAAAAAAAAAAAAAGGTTGAGAAGTTAGAGGGTTGATATGTTGTGGGGTTGTTAACCAATGTCATAAAACAACACGTGTACTTCTGTTTCATGAGAAACTATCTGTTCTGTAAGCCTTCACGTGAAGTACAGTAAAAAAAAAAAAATTAACACCTAATTCACATATAAAATTCACTCTTTCGAAGTGTACAAAAAAAGAAAGACCTCTTAAAAGTGTTGACAAGCAAAGATGTCACCATGAGGACTAAGGTGCACCTCACCCAAGCCGTGATACTTTCAATCGCCTCATATGCATGCAAAAGCTGAAAAATAAATAAGGAAGACCAAAGAAGAACTGATGCCTTTGAATTATGGTGTTGGTGAAGAATACTGAATATTCCATGGATTGCCAGAAGAACAAACAAGTCTGTCTCGGAAGAAATACAGCCTGAGTGCTCCTTGAAAGTGAAGATGGCGAGACTTAGCCTCACGTACTTTGGACATATTATCAAAAGGGACTAGGTGCTGGAGAAGGACATCATGCAGGGTCAGTTAAAAGGAGGAAGACCTGTGAGAAGATGGACTGACATCGTGGCTGCAACAATGGGCTCAAACATAGTAACGATGGTGAGGACGGCACAGGACTGGGCAGTGTTTTGATCAGGTAGTGTTACATAGGGTCACTATAAGTCAGAACTGACTCAGCAACAACAAGAGTACATAGATGGTATTGAATCCATGAGAGTGTATGAAGTCACCTAAGGAGAGAATGTAGGGTAAGAAGAGTAGAGGGTCTATGAGAAGGCCTTGAGGACCTCCAACATACAGGCTGGGTAGAGGAGGAGAATGCAAAGGGATGGAGACAAAGCAGCCAGAAAAGCAGGATAAAAACGGGAGATTATAAAATTAAAGCCAAATGAGGAAGTTATGTCAAGAGGAGAGAGTTTTAACTGTGTTAAATGCTGCTGACCGGTCATATAACATGGGAACTGAAATACCCACTGGATGGTCAAGTACAATGAGGACTGCAACACACCAATGGATTTAGCAATCATGGAGGTCCTCAGAGACTGTATGGAGACAAGTTTGAGTGGACAGGTGGGAATGTGAACCATCTTGGAGTGAGGAAAGACTGGGAGGTGAAAAAATAGAGACAATAGTATAGAGAACTCTATCCCAAAGTTGCCATGGAAAGTTATATCTATACCCTTGATTGTATGAGTCTGGAAAGTATGCATTATGCTTCTATTATTCCATGTATGGTTCTGAAAAGGGACATAAATGAACTCCCTCAATAGATTTTGCTATCTTACTTTGAGGCCTGAACCTCACTTTCTGATGAGTTCAAACCCAGTTGAATGTGGAGCTTTGAACGGTTAAGTCACACATACACACATTCATCTACACACACAGTCAAGCATGCACACACATTTTAAGAGGCTTATGCACAAGCTCATAATTCTTCCTGGACATCAAATGGCTCTTTACAGGCTCCATTTTGATGACCTAAGTATACGGCAAATTAAACAGAAACATAAGGATTACATTTCCCTCGAAATACCAGGGCTTTGAGGAAAAATAAGGGGAGAGAAAGAAATGCCTGGATGGTCACATTGTGGTTTTTTCTTTCTTTTCATGACTCTAAAACTTGCAAACGCAGTCTTGCGGAGCCTCCCAAGTGCATGTAACATCAGCCACCACATCCCACCAATGCCCTCCTCTAAAGCATCTTCTCCATGCCGTCCTCTCTAGACAAGAAGGAAGCAGGATGACAGATCAGTCTGCTCATGTATTAATGGGTAGAAGCAGAGCCTTACAAACTAGCTGGCTTCTTAGAGGAAGAAATTCAGACATATTTTCATCTGAGAGCCAGGTCATCATTATAAATGGGGAGTAGCCAAGCCTGGATAATGACAGTACCATTTTGCACATCTCCAGCTCTTTTGCATTAGGCCTTGGTAGTGGACAGCTGCTGTTTCAGCCTGGCCAGCCTCCATTTTCCCCTTCAGGGGGTTGTTCCTCTCCCCTAGTCCATGTGGTTAAGAAAGGAGCTCACCCTAGTCCTGGTCTCTACAGTACACATGTGATGAGATCCTGCCAATCAAAGCGATGTACCACCGAACAGTGATTGATTCAGGGATGGACACATGAAAACTGACAGCCAACAGAGCAGTGAGACTTAATTCCAAGTCTTTTGTTGGAACTGTTGGGAAGAGAGAAGCTCCCTTTCTAGCATACTTCAAACTGGGAGGATAGTGTATAAATATGGTACTGCGGGTACCATCTTGTCATGTTAGCCTGAAAGGAAAGTTTGCCTGAGAATGAAGCCAACACAGAGAAAAGCAGAACCAAGAATGAACAAAATAAAACTGAGCCCTGATTATATGATTTGAGCCCCTGGATCCAGCCACACCTAAATTCAAATCTACCACTGATTTTCAAGTAACTTGAGCCTACAAATTCCTTTTTACTTAATTCTGTTGACTTGGGATTCTGTTGCTTTCAACTTAGAGTCCTTACTGAGCCAGCCTTATTTTAGGGGTCAACATTATGACATATCAGTAATTTGGAAACTATTTCCATCTTCATTTTACCCATGGAATAACAACAACAGCAATCCTTCGCATCTCAGCAGTACTTCATGCTTTCCAGGATATCGTCACCAAGGGTGGATATTAAGAGTGACCATCCTACTTGTTTACAACCAACATCTGTCCAACATCTATTCCAACATTATGAGGCCATACTGAATGCTACATTATTTTGAGTATCACCTCTGCTTTCACCTACATGATCACATTTATACTGGAAACCAAAGTGGGAGGAAAGACTGGTGCCACAAAGCCCATTTCATAGATGAGCAAAATAAGAGTCTAAAGTGACTTCTGCAAACTAAGAAGTACTAGTGTGTCCATTTTATAGATGAGTAAATGAAGCTTAGAGAAGTAGTGTAAATTGCCCAAGGTCCCACAGAGCATGGATGGTGGAGCTGCAGACACAAACTGAAGTAGACACAAATCTGTTGTCAAGGCTATGATGCTCTTAACCATATTGTTACTTGGGCCATGAGTCTGCAAATGCACTCCACAAAATCACATCCCCAGTGACACGACAGCATCCTAACCACAGACAAGCCCATGTTAGTGCCTAGCGGGATTGTGAATTCTCTCCTACTCCCTTCTCACCAGATGACATCAACAACCAAGTCTCAAAAACCTGAAAATTAACTCCCATGTTAACCACATACCTACTATCAAGGGACAGATTTGAGGGTACTTGGTCCCCAAAATAATCATTCTCCAGAGTCTGCAGTAAGCATATCTGAAGGATTAAATATAATTCTGAAATTGGAAAATAAATAAAAACTCTTAAACTGTTGACTGGGGCTAACTCCCCAGTTTCCTGAGATGCTGGGTTTTATTTCAATTTTCTGAGACATCTGAAACTCCCAGTTTCAAAGTCCAGTTCTCTGCCTTTATAGGTTCTGTTTAGGAGGATGACAAAAGCAAAGATAAAAACTAAACCCCACATACACCTAATGCCATATTTTAAATACATCTCTGTAAAGCTGGATGGTGACCAGATACTCTCCCATCCTGATTCAAGGAGCCCTTGTTTATTTAACTGATACATAATAAGCCAATTTTCTTTTAGCTTTAACCTGTTAAAACACTCTGTGGTTTTCATAGATTTCCTTTTCACATGTACAGTAATACTCACTTCCGTTTTCAACACATACAAAAGCTGTACACTTTCCATCAAGCCCTTTTTTTTTCCAATAAGACTCCATTTCAGGGTATGAGAAGGACTGAGTCAAATCTCTCCTCAAAAGCTAGAGAAATTTTTTTTTTTCCCTTTGTCTTTATTTGGATCTGTGTTGTTGCTGTTGTTAGGTACCATCTAATCAGTTCTGACTCATAGTGACCCAATGACCCAATGTATAACAGAAGGAAACGCTGCCCACCTGGTTCTGCGCCACCCTCACCATCACTGCTATGTTTGAGCCCACTGTTGAAACCACTGTGTCAATCGATCTCATTGGGAGTCTTCCTCTGTACAATGGGATTATAGTAAAATATTATGGTGATGTGGTCCCTGAAATATTCATTTAAAGAATGAAGACTCCTTTGGTTCAGTTTCTAGTGCCCCATCACTAGATCAGTCAGGATAAGGTGAGTATTGTGGCAGTAACAAACCAAACCAAACTCATTGCTGTGGAGTCGATTCTGGTTCATAGCAACCCTATAGGACAGAGTAGAACTGCCCCATAGGGTTTCCAACGCTGTAATCTTTATGGAAGCAGACTGCCACATCTTTCTCCTATGGAGCGGCTGGTGGATTCTAACCATTGACCTTTCGGTTAGCAGCCAAGCACTTTAACCACTGCGCCACAGGGCTCCTCTGGCAGTAACAAACAGCCACCCATTTCAGGACCTTAAAACAGCAAAGCTCTATTTCTCATTTGCACTACATTTCTATTGCAGGTTATCTGTGGGCTCTGCTTAACCCGTGTGCTCACTATGTCCACCAGCTGCCTTATCTAATACTTATCCATATCAGGCACTCAGTAAATGCTCGCCAAAGTGAGTGGAGCTAGATGATATTCAGAGTCCTGTTCTAGATCAAGAGCCCTGGTGGCACAGTAGTTAAGTGCTGGGCTGCTAACCGAAAGGTGGGTGGCTAGAAGCTACCAGCTGCTCCAAGGGAGAAAGATGTGGCAATCTGCTTCCAAAAAGATTACAGCCTTGGAAACCCTAAGGTGAAGTTCTACTCTGTCCTATAGGGTCAGTATGAGTTGTAATTTACTCGACGGCAATGAGTTTGGTTTTTCTACAGTTCTAGATAGAAACGAGGACTTGAAAGTAAAAGGCCTTCATCTTGTGCCTGAAAAACATCTACAAAAAGTTGCTGCACCAAGACGTAAAAGGCAGACCCAGCAGCTGACAACAAAGTTGTGACACTCTCCTGCTTCTCCTCCACGAAGCGCTTTTACAGGCTGCTCAGGGAGGCTGTCTCACTCCCTTAAATGTGGCTGTGCCTGCTTTCCAGCCCCCAGGAAAGGCTCTCATCCCTTGGGCCTCTTTTATTTCCAAGTTCAGCCTGAGGGGGAAAAAAAATGTGCATGTAGAAAGTCCTGTAATTACCGGATCTGATTTTCATTTGAACTTTTCCTGTCTGACATCACTGCAAAGTTCTACGGTGAATGGCAGCCAGCGAGGCCCCAAAGTGTCTGTGGTAGAGACTGCCGGTGTTGAACTGTGTGGAGTTACATCTGTGTGTGTGTGTGTGTGTGTGTGTGTGTGTGTGTGTGTGTGTGTGTGTGTGTGTAAGTGTTGTATGGATGTGTCTGAGTCACTGTTTGTGAATATGTAAATGAGTGTGTAGGGGATATATATGTTTGTGTGTATGTGAGTGTGTGAATGAGCATGGGATGTAAATGAATGTGTCTGGGATATATGTATGTGTATGTGTGTATTATATCTGTGAGTGTGAGTGAGTGTATATGTGAATAAGAATGGGGTTTGAATGAATGTAAGGGAGTATCTGTGTGTCTGTGGCTGTGTGTGCATCTGAGTGAATGAGAGGGTGTATGTGTGTACCCTCAAATGAATGTGAGTGTGAGTATGTGTGAATGTGTGAGTATGTGTGTTTGTGGGTATATGAGTGAATGTGAGTGTGTGTGTGTACATTAGCAAGAGCTTTACGAGCTGGGGTGGTGTTTGTAAAGATGCAGTAAGTGTCAGGCAAGAGGAAAAGGAGGAGAGAGAGATGACAATGCAGTCAGGTGAGCACAAAATCACAGGGAGACCTCGACTCTCTAGGCACGAAGCAGAGACGATGTGAGTGTGTGCTGAAGGCGGGAGGACTTGGACTCAACCTCAGAGAAGGAAGCCAAAGAGTTGGGCCTAGTAGAGCAACTCCCGATAAACTTGTGAAGACAGCAATTTGATGTGAGAAGAGTGGAACATGATGTTTATTTGGGACGGAAGATCCTAGAAAGGCTTATAGGGAAGAGTATGCCTAAAGTGTCAGTGGGTGGGGTCCTTGAGGGCAGGATCCAGGTATTATTTATAGTGTAATGATTAAGACCAGGAGCCCTGAAGGCACAACGGTAAAGAGCTATGACTGCTAACCAAAAGGTCGGCAGTTCGAATCTACCAGCTGCTCCTTGGAAATCTTATGCGGCGGTTCTACTCTGTCCCATATGGTGGCTACGAGTCCAAACTGACTTGATGGTAACGGGTTTGTTTTCGGTTTTTTGATTAAGACCAGGAACTCCAGAGCCAAACTTCTAGGGTCTGAATCCCAGCTCTGCTGCATGATCTTGGGCAAACGGGTTAACCTCTCTCTGCCTCAGGTTCTTTATCTGTAAAATGGGGAATACAATAGAACTTGTCTCAGAGGGCTGTCAATGAGGGCTAAATGAGTTAATAAAGAGCTTAGAATAACGCCTGGTCGTTTAAGAGTTAATTATCGTCATCATCTTCATTACCATCACATCCCCAGCATTAAACACAGTGCTGGCTATAAATGTAACTGGCATCTAATCTATGTTTCTTGAATGAAGGAGTATGGTAGTTTTACATGGATAAGCCAACTTTCTATCCTGAGGCATTTGTATGTATTATTTCCTCTGCTGAGAGCACTCATACTCTTTTTCTGACTCCTTGTGACCCTTCCATTGCCTGGCTCCATTTTACCCATCTTTCTGGTCTCCACTGAAACTTCATTTGCTCCAGGGAGCCTGCCCTGACCTCTCCTGCCCTACCAGACACATGTGTCCCATGGATCCTTGCACCCTGCCTTTCACTGTAAGTACTTATTAAACATCTGTCTTTACTACTTGGCTAGATATTGCATGAGGTCAGGGACTTTGTTCTGTTCACTGATGGAAACTCAGTGCCCAGAACAGTGCCTAGTACAAAGAAGATGTTCAATGCATATTTAATAAATGAATGTATGTATGTATGGATGGATGAATCATATAACAATGTTACTCAAATTTTAACATGCAAGCAAATCACCTGGGGATTGTGTTAAAATGCAGACTCTGGGAATCATGTCAAAATGCTAGGACTCCGGGGACTCTGCTTTTTAAAGAAGCTCCAGGTGATACTGATGCTGCTGGTCCACAGACCACATTTTGAGTAACCAGGTCCTAGAGTATACACTTGCTCGAGGATTTAGAAAATAAAATTATTTTTAT
Organism: Dugong dugon; assembly: GCA_030035585.1. NCBI lineage: Eukaryota > Metazoa > Chordata > Mammalia > Sirenia > Dugongidae > Dugong > Dugong dugon. The sequence goes on from CM057476.1 coordinate 13,397,176, forward strand.
TCTATATAAATATGGTTGTTCTGTGGCGTAGAATGGAAAGTTCACATGAGTTTTCAAAGATAAAGCCCAAGATGTTGAAGAAATATATAAAACCACACCCCCAGGCCCATCAGGGGTTCCTGTTCACACTTCTCTGATATGCTTGGGGTTCCTTCAGAGGAAAGTTTGAGAACTCCTGCCCTACCCTCCACTCTCCTGGGAGCTGAGACCTCAAGGGCTGGGACCAGATCTTATCTGGAAACTTATCTAGTACAATGCTGGGTACATGGTCAATGCTAGCAAATGTTTGCTGAATGGCAGAGAGAACAAACAGCACTGTGTTTTGTAACACCAAATACCACCCTCCAATTGCTTAGTTCTTCCATGATACCTCAGCTACCTACATTGACATCTTTCCCATGCCAAAACCTGCAAGCTGCCCAAAACTCACCTCTTCCTTCCCACTGTGAAAATGCACCTGTGTGCATCTCACTCTGTCAGGGACTGAATGTGTCCCGCAAGCACATCTGCCAACTTGGCTAGGTCATGATTCCCAGTATGGTATGACTGTGTAATCTAATATGACTTCCTTATGTGTTATAAACTCTATCACTATGATGAGGTTACACTGATGAGGTTTACGGGATTAGATAGTGTCTTAATCTAATCTCTTTTGAGACATAAAAGAGAGAAGTGAGCACAGACACATAAGCAGTGCCGGGAGTACAGCGCATCCTTTGGACCTGAGGTTCCTGCGCTGAGATGCTACCAGACCAAAGGAAGACTGATGCATCACAAGGACCTTCCTCCAGAGCTGACAGAGAGAGAAAGCCTTCTCCTGGAACTGATGCCCTGAATTTGGACTTGTAGCCTACTGGACTGTGAGAGAATAAATTTCCCTTTGTTAAAACCATCCACTTGTGGTATTTCTGTTAAAGCAGCTCTAGATGACTAAGATACACTCCATCCTCCCTAAGTTCTTTACTTTCTGAGTGTTAGTGAGTAGACCAAGGAAACTGCCACCTAGCTCTTCCTTAACTAGTTAAAATGCCCATGCTTCCAGAGGTGTGCTGTCCAACACAGTGGCCACTAGCCACATGTGGCTACTTATATTTAAATCTATTATAAGTAAATAAAACTTAATTCCATCAATTAGAATTAAATTATAATTAATTATTAATAGCATTAAATAAGATTAAATTTAATTAGAATTAAATAACTTTAAAAATCCAGGTCCTTAGTCACACTAAACCACATTTCAAATGCTCAGTAACTAAATAGAAGAGTAAATTAATTACAATTAAATAAAATTTAGAATTTCAATTCCTCAGCTGCACTAGCCAAACTGTAAGTGCTCAATACCCACAGCTGGCTACCATATTGGACAATACAGATACAGAGAATTTCCATCATCACAGAATGTCCTATTGGACAGTGCTACAAAATCTAGACGGTTCTTAGAAGTGATACTCATGGCAAAATTCTGACATCTTAGCTGACCATAGAGGTTCTACAGGAAGAGTCTGGGTCAAGCAAATCAAACCATGCAGAGGGTTGCTACATCGTGTTGAATGAATCAATGTAATACACACATACCTAATGAGAACACTACTCCAAATTTCCTTTCTTCTTCCCCAGTTCTCAGTGAAATGGTATAAATAAAAACAACACCATCCCTGTATGGGTTAGCCAATTAGTATACGTCATCTTGCCCAGCCACACTGGGTTACAGGTGAAAAAGTAACACAATCAGGGCAAGAAACAAAAGAAGTGATTGGCTGGGGCATCTGGGAAAGAAATGTCCTCTTTCTTCTATAAAAACTTTATTACTCTGAGCCTCAGTTTCTCCATTTGCAGAATGGATGGTACCTATCACTACAGAGGTAACTCTTTCCCCAGATAAAAAATCTGCTCTAATCAATTTGGTACCACAAAGGGAACCAGCTTTAGCAAGCATTAAACATTGAAAAGGGCACAGCAGGGGAAAAAGAAATCAGATTTTTAAATATATCATTTGAATTCCTAGATCAAGACTTGCGTGAAGCTAGCCCTACTTACTACTACAACAGGGTTCCATTCCAATGACTCTATTGTAAGCTAGTTCTGACGTAAGTTGAGTATCTTTTTTGTTTTTTTAGTTTTCATTATTATTGCCTTTTATTATCATTATCTTCATAAATCCAAACTTGGAATATCCACGAGTAAGCATCTAAGAGTGATAACATTAGCAAATTACATGCTGCAGCACTGTATGTAGTACATATTACTAATCATAAAATGTAAAAAAAAAAACATCCAGTTGTAAGTGCAGTATGTTGTAACTCGAATACACTGTAAATCAGGGACTACCTGTACACTAAATTCATGTTTATATGAAATCCAGTTTCAACTGGGTTTACTACCACTTGTACCTGGAAGATTACAAATACACTCACTCCTCACTTATCAACATGGTTAGATTTCAAAGACCAGGTCGTTATGCGAAAATCGACATTATGCGAAAATGGAGGATGACCACATCAGATCACAAAATGGAGGATGACTACTACATCATTACATAACAGCCAACTTACATCATTACATAACTGCCAAACTACATCGTTATACAGCTGCCAAATTACATCATTACATAACTGCCAAACCACTGAGAATCATGGTCCAGCCAAGTTGACACATGACTTTAACCATCACAGCTAGCGTTACTCTCGCCTTGCACCTGTGTTTGTTACTGCCAGACATACATCATTTATGTGCAAAATAGTCGGATAGTAGCTTATTTACTATGTCATAAAAGCAAAATACAGGATAACAAGATAGTCGATAAGTAAAGAGTAGGTGTAGCTGCAGCCTTTTAATCTCCTTGTGTCTCAGTTTCTTCATTGCCATAGTGGTATGACCACATGAGGGAGGCATGTAAACACATGAGGAAAGCATAAAGCTGTTAAAAGCATAGACTTTGGAGCCAAGAGTCCCAGATTCAAATCAGTGCTCCATCACTGGCTAGCTGCAAGATCTTGGGAGAGTCACTTTACTTCTCTGAGCCTCAGTTCCTCCATTTATAAAATAGGTGGTACCTACCCAATGAAGCTGTGGGAAGTATTAAATGAGATAATGATGGCAAAGTTCTTCACACACCATCCAACATACAGAGAGCACTCAATAATTGCTAACTGAACATGAATCTCATTTCCCCAACCCACCTCATAAAGATTTCATATACATCAAATGAGCTAATGTTATGTGAAAGTGCTTTGCCGATATTACAGATGATTATTATTACCTGAGCAAGGTAAACTGATTTACAGAAACCAGAGCAGAACAAAGGCCAAAAGGGAAGCGAGATTGCTCTGGGAAACAAACCAGGGACAGGATGTGCATACAAGTGGGAGAACCAGGCTTTGAGTCAGACAAAAACATTGTTGTTTAGGGATCCAGAACGGCTAATGCAACCTGGGAGAGAAGATGGGTGTTTTCAAGGCTTTAAATGAACTGTTTTTTCCCCAACTCAATTCAGAGAGAAAAGTGAAGTCAGATATAATCAAGGGCTGACAAAGAGCAAAACAGTTGTTCCGGTAAAAACACTCATCTCTCCAAACTCCCTTGAAACATTTTCTGCTTTCTAAAGAACCTCTTACGAATGCAGAGCAGCAAAGAATCACCTGGTGAGCTTCTGTTCCAAGGGATGCTTCCGAGAAAAAGCTGCCCCACCTTGCATGCACTGGAGCCCAAGGCCTCAAGCTGGGTGTCATGGGGGGCGGCCTCAGAGAGGCTTTGTACCCGCTGCCACGTAATGTGCTAATGGAGATGACACCTCAAAAGCCACCAGCCGCAGATGGGGCCTCTCCAACCGAGGGAGAAGTGGCCAGGTGGCAGGGGGTGAACTGAGGCTGCACTCCAGGGGTGGGAGGTGGTTGTTGGTGGGGTTTGTGTCTCTCTTTTTCATCTTTTTATGCATAAATTTCTAGCTGCAGCCATGGGGTCTGGAGACTGAGGGTCTAGATCAGCGCAGTCCAATAGAAATAGAATGCAAACTCATTAATTTTAAAATCTCTAGTAGGCACAAAAAAAAAGAGTAAACACACACACACACACACACACACACACACACACACACACACACACAGATGAAATTAGTTTTTGTAATATTTGTATTTAACCCAATATATCCAAAATACTATCATTTCAAAGGAGCTCTGGTAGCGCAATGGTTAAGCACTCAGCTGTTAACCAAAAGGCTAGCGGTTCAAACCCACCCAGCTGCTCTGAAGGAGAAAGACCCGGCAATCTGCTTTCATAAAGGTTACAGCCTAGAAAACCCTATGGGGCAGTTCTACTCTGTCACATGGGGTCTCTATGAGTTGAAATTGATTCAATGGGCACATAACAACCACTATCATTTCAACATGTCATCAATAGATATTTTACAATCTTTTTTCATACTAAATCGTTGAAATTCACTATGTATTTTACACTTAGAGCCCATATCAATTTGATCCTGCTACATTTCAGTTGCTCAATAGCCACCTGTGGTGAGCGGCTACCATACTGGAAATAGCAGCCCTAGATGGGGCCAGTTAAGCCATCAAGCCCAAGGATTTGCAGTTTATTTTCCTGCGAATAATAAATAAAATGTCAAAGTTTCAGAGGAGTGGCACCTTTCTGGAAATTAGGAGAAGGGCACTTCTTTTCTTTTTTGTAGTTCTCTGCGTGGTTAGTACTGGGGGAGGGACTTTCATTTTAATTAATTTAAATTTAAATGGTCACATATGGCTAAAGGTATTGGACTACACAGGTCTAAGGGCCCCTTCTTCCATTAATAAAACTCAAGGCAGCAATCTCCTGGTTAAGGAAACTCCTAACCCTTTACAGGTGTTTATGTGCATGATGATGACCCCTCTATTAAATCAGCTTGGACTTTAAAATATATATAGGTTTTCTTAAAGTGGAGCTCACCAGTACTTATCATTAAGTTCCTTGCTCATCAAGGAATCTCTTACTCAATATTTACCTTCCCCCAGAATACTAGTCAGATCAAGTTCTCAATATAAAAGTCAACTAATACAAGACAGAGATGCTAAACGAAACTCCCTTCAAAGAAAAACAGCTTTCCTCATCTTGTGCTCTCAATATTTCATGTGCACAGCTCCCTCGTGGATCCAAGCTGGCCAAAGCTCATTGAGACCAGTGGAAATGAGCTTAGGGAGGGAGGAGGCAATGTGGCTTAAAGGTTAAAAGAACTGCATTCAAGACCTGCCTCTGCCACTTACTGTGTGACCTTGAGCAAGACCCTCTTGACTCTGGGCCTCAGTCTCCCCATCTGTATAACAGACGCTTTGAATATTAAAATTCTTATTTAAAAGGACATAATTCCTCTGTATGTACTGAGGTGGCCATGACATATTTATGTATTTGTTAAGTGAACAAAGCAAGTTTCCCATTATTGGAATGTGTGTTTGTGTGTGTGCGTGTGTGTGTGTGTGTGTGTGTGTGTGTGTTTATATACATATGTGGAGATAGACAGATATACATCTACTGTAGATAGATAGATAGACAGGTAGGTAGGTGGATAGGTAGGTATATTTTATACACATAAAGAAAAAAGCCTGAAGTGTATACACCAAAGGTTAACAAAGGTAACCTCTGGGTAGGATCGTGATCAATATCTTTTGGTCCTTACAACCTAGGACTCCATGTTTTGGTAACCAAACCCTTTTGGTAAACAAACCTATTACCCTTTGGGTTAATTTCCCATATCTCAATCTCAGGCCACGTCATTTGGATGGAATTGACTCCACCTCCCTTCCTTGGCTCCAGTGATGGACACATGACCCAGGGCTGGCCAAAGCCAGCCAGTCAGAGTCAATATGGGGCTTTGCCTAGAACTATGAGCAAAGAAGTACTTTCTTTCCTCTGTGAGGAGGTCAGTCTGGAGGTGCTGGGAGCCATCTTACTCCCATGAGGGAGAAGCTTCCTAAGAACAACCTTACATTGAAGAAGCAGAGCTGAGAGATTAAGAGAAGTACAGGCTGGTGGTCTCTTTTGAAGACCTGGGCTAAGCTGTGTGTGAAGATAGCTCTACCTTGGACTTTTCAGCCTAGTAAGTCAATAGATTCCCCTTTCACACTTAAGCCTGATGGAATTGACAGTCATGTTCAACCTGCACCAGTGCACAGGTGGAACTGGCAGAGTAGGGTAAGGCTACCTCCACTTTTATGCTGGGTACTTCCATATTTGTTGAATTTTTAAACATACATGAATTTATTCTTTTAAAATGCTGTGATTTCCTTGATAATCAACACAACTCACATGTGTCAAGCTCTTCTTATGAACCAAATACTGAATTTGCATTATCTCATTTAATATTCACTTTTACCCTATAAGATAGATAGGTAGGTAGATGACAGATAGATAGGTAGGCAGGTAGGCAGATAGGCAGATAGACAGGTAGAGAGAGAGAGAGCTACCACTGAGTTGACTCTGATTCATGGTGACCTTATGTACAAGAGAATGAACATTGCCTAGTCTTGTGTCATCCTCATGATTGCTGGTAGGTTTGAGTCTATTGTTGTAGCTATTGTACAATCCATCTCACCAAGAGTCTCCCTTGCTTTCGTTGGTACTTTGCTTCACCAAACATGACGTCGTCCTCTAGCAATTGATCCCTCCTGGTGATGTATGCAAAGCAAACAAGTCAGATAGCGCTCTGTTGTGATCCATAAGGTTTTCATTGGCTGATTTTCAGAAGTAGATCTTCGGGCATTTCCTCCCAGTTTCTCTTAGTGTAGAAGCTCTGCTGAAACCTGTCCACCATAGGTGGCCCTGCTAGTATTTGAAATAATGGCAGCATAGCTTCCAGGATCATAGCAATACCCAAGCCATCACAGCATGACAGACAGACAGATGGGTGGTGGCCCTATAAGGTACGTACTATTTTATAGATGAAGAAATTGAGGCTGGAAAAGGCTAAGCAATTGTTCAAGGTCACACAGCTAGTAAACAGGGGAGACTGGACTGCAACCCAAGTCTGTCTGCCTTTGAAGACCCAGTTATTATCACATCTTACCATCACATTTGGTGGTAAGAACACTGGACACAAAAGGACTCTCAATAAAGATCTGTCCTGCCTGTAAGGGCAGGGAGCTTGACTGCCTTGTCCACCACAGTTTACCCAGCACCTACCACAGCACCTGGCACAGAGAGGCTCAATAAACATTTGTTGAACGAGTGAATGAATGAATGAGATGTGGTATCTGAGACTTGAGGGGGCCAAGGCATATGAAAAGCTCATGGAAACGCCCATTTCAGACCAACATCTAAAGCATTCCTTCCAGCTTCATCGGGGATGTATCTTAGCAGCTCAGACATGCTTTCCAGTTGAAAACATTCATTTAATTAGCAGGCATTTTCCAAAACGGATGTGCTTTTCTCAATCACTGTGGCTGCCTCGGACTTTTGTTGAAAAGGTCTACCCCCCACCCCAAACATCAAAGCATATGTTCCCCAGACCTTTCTCCCCCAATTACTTCCAGTGGGGAGGGACAGCCAAGCAGACAGGAAAACAGTCACAACACGCAAGATGTTTTCCCTCTGTAAAAAAGATGCTTGTGGTGCAAGGACCTCTTTGGGAGCAAGGAAAAAAACCTGTGTCTTTGAAAATGTTTCGTTTGCCAACATAGGCTGCTTACTGTGAACTGCCAAGGGCTCATTTCTCATTGAGATCTAGCTTCCCCTCCCAAAAATAGAACTAAGATCAATCTATAAGATACTGTTTCATTGGGTTTGTTTTATTTCTTCCTGGTTTTTGCGGCTACGGGGATGGGCATCCTGGTCCTTGTATTCTGCTTTGGTTTGGCCATTACAACTCAACTTGAATAGGGGCTTTTCCTCCCTTGAGTCTCTGCATCCCAGAATCTGGGACAACTACAGAATGGAGATGGTGTTGATATTTTGGAAAGACGATGCTTCTTAAGAAAACACGATTCTCCCTCCAAATCCACTCTGAGGTTGAGTAAGCACCTTGCCCTAAACCCTTCAATAGCTCTCCATGGCCACCTGCATAACAAACAGGTGGCTCATCAAGCTCCCACCTATTCATCTGGCCTCAATTCCGGCCTCCTGGGCCCCTAATAAAAGAACCTTTTTGCAGTTTCTAGCATCTTACTTCCCCTTTCACCACTAGCCCTTTGCATGTGCTCTTCCCTCTGCCTGAAATATCCTCTTTGTCCCATCCTCTTCACCCGCAAAATTCTACTGAGATCCTGTGTTGGCTTGTATGTCACCTCCTCCAGGAAGCCTTCCTTGCTCCTTCCTTCTACCCTCCACTGGAAGGATTGAATTAAGTGCTTTCTCCCTGGGCAATCACAGCCTACTCCATCCCAGCACTGATGACACTATCGTAAATGCCTACTTACTTCTAGATCCCCCGTACTAGCCCTTTAAGTGCTGAGTCTCGGAGCCAAGCACATAATAGACCTTCAACAAATACTTGCTGAGCAAACAGAATACATAAATAAATAGGGTCAAGTCAGGACCAGGGAGAACACAGCATCCAAATAGAAAGTAGCTGAATTTTCCTCATTAAAATGGTTGGGTTGCAGTGGGCTGAACGTTATACAAAAGGTATTGACTGAATCTCCTCTGCCACTGTCCCAACAAGGAAATCAGCTTGTACCTACAAGGTAAATCCAGACAAACAGGTCCACTTATAGTTCTCTAAGCAAGGCAACTATGCCCCAGAGCCTCAACCAGCAAACTTGGCTTCTAAGACAAGCCACTTGGAGTGAGCCTTCAAGGTGATAAGAAGACTGGGGTAAGAAGAGAAAGCAAAGAAGAGGGAGGCAGAAATTCTTTCCTTGGCTTTGGGTTATTGGTTCTATTCCTGTCCAGAGACTGCCAGCAAGACAGGGTTGAGTAACAGGGAGCCAATGGAAGAGGTAGCAGAGTCTTAAAATTTTGAAAAGTCTTTCCCTCCAAATTTCAGAGCTCCAGGGACAACTCCATTTTATCCTTTACTGCTCTGTCCCACACTGCTCTGTATCAGGTAAATGCAGTTTGAGGTCAGACTTGAAAATTCTTATGTTACACAAGAGTTGTGATGCAAAGTTCACTGGCATTCTGGGTTGGCTGGCTTATTTCAGGCTACACCTAAATGGAGTGTCTTTAGGGCAGTAAGTTTACAGTTCTACTTCTCGGAATTGCCTACCTCTTTCTTCCACGGGGCACTGCTCTAAGGAATCTGCAAAGGGGACTTCTGGTTCAATGGATTTTCCTCATTAACAGAGAACCCTTTCTTGTCTTAAAATGTATGCGTCAAAATCATGCTAAAATATCCTAGCTCGAAGATCGCTCCCCCAGGGTTTGAACTTGAGCTTTGCATCTTTTCAAGCTGTGTGATCCCGGGTAAGTAACTTAACCTCTCTGAGACTTGGTTTCCTTGTCTGTAGAATGGGATAACACCAGACCTCCCTCCTCAGTTTTGGTGAATATCAAATGAAAAGATATATGTAAATACTGAGCATAGCGTCTGGCTCCAACCAAGTACTAACTAGGCTTAGGTTATCACTAGCAATTATTATTCCTGTGTTGGAGTGAATTTTTTTGTTGAATGAAGGCTTGGATTAGACCATCATCTTTTCTAACTCATATTTTGTAATCCTAAAGCAGAACACTGAATAAACAAAAGTAGATATTTTTAATCTTACATAAGTTTAGGCCTTCAGAAAATGCAAAAGAGATAAAGAGCTGGTTTCTGTTAACTCCAGGATGTATCAAGAAGAAGTTTTGTTATTTCTGTTATTAACATATTCCTGATAGCTACTTGTTTCCGGGTTATTTGCCTCTTTGGCTCTGATTGGCTGGGTTCCAGTCCAGTGAGGTTTTTACTGCACTTGGAAGCTATGTTATGAGACCTTGAAGCCTCCATGAAAATGAAAACTTCCTTTTCTTCCCCTTTCTCCCCAGACTGTGGTAGACAAACACCCCCCAGATTTCTCAGGCCTATTCCAAACACAAATGTTCTGTAGCAACGATTCCATAACCATCAACTGTCCAAGAAACTATAGCATTCTGGCATCTAAACTATAATTCCCCACCTTGCCTCTCACACTGAAAAGTGGTCAAGAAAAATCCTTTGCTGGTTCATGCTTCCTCAATTTCGATCCATATATGATTTGACCCTATATTCATGGTGTATCTCACTTTCACATTCGTTAGGTATCCCCCATCCAACCATTGTACAGTAGTCATATGTCCAATCACCTCCCCCATTTCTAACAATGTCACACACACACACACACAAATGCATACACAAGCACCACCCCCACACAGTCATTTCCCTTTTCTCCCTTCACTGTGGCCATCCCTATCATTACTATTCATGCTCAACAAAAATTTTGGTTAAAAGGTCTGAGAAAAACCAAAATCTCTTTAATTACCACAGGGTATGTGAAGGTGTTGTAATTACACCGTTAACTGAGAATCCTTTTTTTTTTTTTTTTTTTTCCCTGAATGCCTAAAAGCGTTTGGATAATCCTGAGAAGTCACAGTCTTGTTTTCTGTTCAGTGGTGGCAGGCCAAAATACACCCACACCAAGATAAATGGTTTCTCTACCAAGGTTCTAAAAAGCAAGTCAGCCTAACAACCACTGAATACAGCTCCTTGGTTTGACCACATACAAATATGTCTATATGTCTCTGGAAGGTATTGTTGACTATCCAAAATCAGCCCCAAAGTGCCTGTCCGCACCCTTGTTCAAAAGACAGAACAGCCCCCAAATCAAGAGAAGTAATCAGAGGCTGGAGTGCCATCTACTGGCTCTTTCTATAAGACAGCCTTCTGTTTCTCAGCCCACGCTGTGCTAAGTTATTTCCCTCATTTCAAAACTGCCGAAAGAGTTGGATGGTATAGCTTCAGGCATGGAAACATATGACTTTTACTGTGTTAATATCCCATTATTGGGCATAGGCATTTAGAAATAAAGCCTCCTCTTTTGCTTTTTTTTTAAGGTATTTAAAGGAAAGACCAAAAACATGGAAGATATTAACTCTGCTTATAATCACTTTTATTATTATTATTATCATTAAAAAGTTACATTAATGAATATAATAGACTCTTCAGAACTTTGGTTTTACACACGCTTAATCCAGACCCCTAAATCAGCATATCACAGTTGGCAAAAGGGATTTATGATCCCCGGCAAGTTTATGAGACCGTAGAACAACAAAGGCGAAAACAAAAAGAAAACAAAAAGATGAAAAATAAAATGAAGTCTATCTGAAATGAGTAAGTCCACTTCCAAAGGAGAAAGAACACAGCTAACGCAGGTATATCTTATGATTAGATTGCTACATGTTTCACATGGAAGATAAGCACTTGTTTTTAAGACCAAATGGTCTTATTTCTTCTTTCCAGGCTATTCCATTTTTATAGTCCATTAAATTCCAGAGAAAACACTGGGAGTTCTCCTTTTTAAATAATTTTCCCTATTCCAAGAGAGAAAGCAGAAAATCGCATACCTAAATTCCCTTCTTTAGTGTTCCCTTTGCCTATATCCCTTCAGGTCTCAAAGTAGACAGTGAATTGGCAAAATCGAGAGAAGGGAGAAGGACAGCTTTCTTTAAAAGAACGTAGGATATGTTTTTATTTGTTATATTTCTCAGGAAGGGTATGTGTCACTCATAGACGAAAGTTAAATACTCTCTTTCCAATCGCACCATTTGGAAATTTTCCTAAATCACTATCCATATAAATTTAAACAAATATATGGAAAATAGTCAAAATTGCATACACACATAGGTGTTTCCATCTGCCTGCTTACAAGCACTCGACCAGAAGGGTTGTTCTCCAGTTGGACTGTGCATAAGCGTTCTACACGTAACAAGTCTTTGGGATCCTAATATTTCTTTGTTTGTGCTTTGCTCAGGGTTCCAGAGGCACCCATAAGCTCCAGTTCTTTCTGCAAGGGGAGGATTTGGTTAATATTTCCTAGTATTTTCAGCCCCTTCGTAGATTTCCTTCCTTTCTAATATTTTTAGTTCCTGAGATAAAACCTCATTTACAATAAAGTCAGAATCCCTGGAAAACATTTCGTCAATGAAACATCCAGTTTTGTTGTTCATTATTTTATTGAATGAATGTGCATTTTTTTTTTCTCCCCTTGAAACCTGGAGACCCAGCCCTGATTCTTTAAAGGCAGACACAAAACCAGAATTGGGTGGAGCTTTTAAAAATGTTTAAAAGGTAAAAATGTCTTCTTGAAATGTTTGCTCTATGCTATAAAATAGCCTTTTCAAATTGGCGAAGGCCAAACAGTTCACTTTAGAAACAAGAAATGTCAGCACCAGATTCGGTTCTGACAGATCCTAATTAAACGTATCTCCCCGGCTTTCCTTTTATCATTGCATATTATCAGTAGTCCCTGGTCTAAAATGTTGAAACTCTGAGGCATAATCAAATAACATTTTTAATTGAAACTAGTCAAATAAGAAGTTCTATTTCTTTATGGGGTCCTTTCATTATTTCTCAGATATTTGGTGGGGGAGGGTTTGCAATCATCGTATATTCAAAATACTGGCTGCTAACTTCAACCCAATTTTCTGCCCTGTTTGAAAAGGACTTTTTGTTTGGGTTTAGCGGGGTTAGGACTAACAGTGTGAGTGTGTGTGGTGTGTGTCTGTGTAGAAAGAGAGAGCACAAATAGTTCTGCTTTGAAGTTCCTACATAATTACTGTTAAGATCTACCAAAATGTATTGTAAGACAGCGCTCCCGGCTCGAATCTGATGAAGGAAAAGGCAAGCAACATCCAGAAAGACTTTTTTAAAAGGATAGATCAAATAAGGAACAAGAATAAATACAACTAAGGTAGACTGAAAGATGTTGTGGTTCATGTTGTTCCTGTTTACCTGTAGGGAAGTATTAGAAAAGAGAAGAAAGGAGGAGGGAAAGAGAAAGAAGGGAAATAAGAAAAAGAAAGAAAAAAACATGTATAGAGTGGGGGGTGAGAAAGAGAGAGAGAAAGAAGGAAGGAAGGAGGGAGGGAAAGGAAGGAAAAAAGTGTGAGTGGGAAGGAAAGAGGAGGAAGGGGAGAAAGTCAAAGAAAATATTTATAAAGAAGGGAAGAGAGAAAGGGAAGGGAGGAAGGAAGGAAGGAAGGAAGGGAATGAGAGAGTGAGACAGAGAGAAAAATGACAGAGATGTGGGCAAGAGGGTTGTTTCATCTTTGTGTGTCTTCTTATTCAGGGCTATATGTCCTTGATACAGAAATTAAACATATATGGAAAACAGAAAAAAGAAGAGGAAAACAGTTTCCCTTTTTCTTTTTCTTTGTTGGAATACTAGTCTGGAACATCGGAGGAGAAAACAGTTGCAAAGGTGGGGAATTTTTTTTCTTTCAGTAATGATCAAACTAGCAGCTGCTTTCAGGAAAAGTTCTTAATGTCACAGTGCCCCCTGGAGTATCACCTGGAAGGGACCCTAACTTCCACCTTTAACTTTTCTTCCTCACTCTTTAACTTGTTTTTCTTACAATGGATGTGGGGAAATGGGGGTGTAGGTAAATTTTTAAACAATCTCAGAAGCTTTGAAGAGCTGCCACTGGCCAGAGGAGAGGAGGATTTTGAGAAATAACTTCCGATTTATTTCAGATACTTAGAAGAAGGGGGAAAGGGGGATAAAATCCTTCTCTTCATTTTTTTTCTAACCCCCCTTACCCCCTTAATCCTATTTTAGTTAGGTCTGACCTTGGAAATTTCCAAAAGACTTTAATCTCCTGTACTCCAAATTGCTAAAAGGAACTGAAAGAGAGAGTGTGTGCATGTGGGTAAAAGTGGTTGAAAATTGTTTATTTATGAACGGTTTAGATTTTCCTGATAGTAAGAATGTTAACTAGTTCATTAGGCACTCTCTATAAATGTGAAACTTTTTTCCCCCCTTTTCTTTCTTTTTTTTCAGACAAATACATTCAATCATTAAAACTCAGCTGAGAAAAATGATCTTAAACCATGCCTTCTGCCGCGGGGCAGATCTGACACACTCAAATACGTTAATATTCTCAGATAGCTTGGAAATGCCATTTGGGATTTTCTAGAACTACTTTGCTCTTCTCCACCCCACCGACTCTTCCAGAGAAAACAAATTACCTTCATGTTGAAAGAAAGGGGGGGAGACAAGAAGAGAAAGAATCATTTCCATAAATATTTCAGAGATAGGAAAGAAACCCAGGCACTGGCTGCATTACGCAGATCCCAAGCTTGGGGAGGTACGAACTCATTGAAATCATTAAGTATTTCATTTTTCAGATGAAAGGCTCTCCTTCTGCATTACTGTGTAGAGTTCTGATGTAATCTGAAGTGTCACTTTGGAGGGGTTTTGGTGATTAAGTCTTTTTCGTTTCTCTCATTAAAGCACTGATTTTCCTGATGTGGGTTATAACTCCATTCCGATCTGAAATTTCACCCACCCCCCTGCCCCCTCAGAAAAGGACTATATTTATGACTGATTTTGAAAGAATAACAAATCTAGTTGTATACTATTTTTTTAACTGCTTTTGATTTTACTCAACTACGAAATGCAGAGACCACTTTACTGTCACGTCTCAAAGGTCCATTTTAAATTATGAGATACATCAAGGTATAATTACTCATATTTAAAACATTCTGTAATTATAGGAAGAATAGAAAATGGCTTTTAAAAAAACTACTGGAAGCAATTGGCTCTCAAGAAATGTCTGTCTTCTATAAAGTTCATAATTTCCCAGTAAATTCTTTTAAGTTAATAAAAATCTTAAACATGAAAAACCTTGAAAGTACCCCCCATTTGCGACTGCACATACACAAAAATAACTAAAGTCTTTTAAAATGTGCATTCTTTTAAAAGATCGCAGGGACGGAAATATTTCTCAGGAAATGTCCAACACAAACGTCTACATGATATCTATGTGAAATAATAAATCAAAATCAGTTTTTTTTCCATGTGACAAAACACAATAAACTGGTTTGAAAGGTTGTTTTTCTGCGTATTTCTCAGCTCTACGAAAAACCAATAATAGAAAATGCCCTATTGGGAAAGATAACATGTTTTCTTGTAAGTTGGTGGGAAAAAAAATTTTTTTTTTCTCTTTGTAAAGGAAATTAGATCTATATTTGGGGGAAAAGAATATAATGTTTCACTGTGACACGACCCAACAAAACCCCAGGAAATTCAAACTCCAACCTGATGCTCCGTGAAAAATTCACACCATTGTGCCCTCTTTTGCCAACAACAGGTTTAGGAGCCCAGGATGTCTGGGCGAACCTCAAATTTCCTCACTTCCGGCCTCTCATGTCTAAACACCAAGTTGCTTTTTAACAGTAGCCAGCCTTAGAAGGGTTGCCATTTTTTTTTCCTTTTGTTTTCCTCATACATGTTTTTTTAAATATCTTTGCTGGTCCTTGTTTCGCCTCACCTGAAACGTACATGTTGTGTTTTAACTCCAGTTACTGATGGGGAAATTGAAGTCCTGTTACAATAAGAAGAGTCTTTAACAAGAGAGAAGAATCATAGAATTATGGGGTTTTCGAGCTGAGAGAAATCATGGATATAGAACAAATACAAAGGAAAAAAGATCAAATGAAAAGGTGGGAATGGGTGGGGGGAACAACTTGTCAACGGAGAGCTCTTGGACTTTGCCTAGAAATATATTAACCGTCAGGGAATCACGCCTTTGTGAAAGTTTCAGCTATAAAATCAAATGGTGGAACCCAACGCGCCGTCAGGAGCCCTTTCTAAAGGTTTAAGCCCTCTAGTTCCACACAATTTGTGGATTCCAGATCATTAATTTGCTGCTGGACTGTTAATTACAACGGAGTAATGGAAAACTGGACTTGTAGGTTTTATGGATGCCGCTTCTGTGCAAGTAAGTGATTGTTGGTACTTTCAGGGACTAAAAGCTTAAACTTTAACTGCATTTTAAGCATTTGGGGCTGGGGTTGAAAGGGGGAGCGATGAGTAAATGCTTTCAGCAGGTAAATAGTTAGTTATTAAAATGGGCTTTGAAGCTCTGGCAGCGTATTTCTGCATATTTTAAGGGTCCAAACCAGAAACAACTTTCTTTTTTTCTTTTTTTTAAATGCACCTAATTTGGATTTCATTGAATGTTCTGTATGCACTGATGTTAGGATATTTGGGCGAATTTAATTCCTGACCCCTCTGGATGAAAGAAAAACTCTTTCTTGAGGAGATTTAGAAAGGGAGAGGAAAAAAATCCTTTTAAAAAGGCTTAGGGGAAAGGGGGGTGGAGAGAGTAAGAGGTAAAGGAGGCTTTATTTTCTAAAGCTCAAATTCCA
The DNA here is from genome assembly GCA_030035585.1 of Dugong dugon. Lineage (NCBI taxonomy): Eukaryota > Metazoa > Chordata > Mammalia > Sirenia > Dugongidae > Dugong > Dugong dugon. The sequence continues at coordinate 13,413,476 of CM057476.1, forward strand.
CAGAAGAAGGACAGTCTACGTAAGAACTGAAACTAATTTACCTGAATTCCTTTGTCACTGCTGGGCTCTTGACTATTAAATGATTCTTTTCACTAGCCAATAAAACCAAATCAAAAGCATGTTTGGGGTGGAGTGGTGGTGCCAGGCAATCTCCCCAAATGAAAAGGCAACTTTCTAGCTATGTTTGTTTTGCTTTCTCCCTAAGAGGATTTTCAGAGAGGGCGCTGAGGTTTGGGCCACCTTCTAGGCTCCCACTCTGATAGGGGAGGTACAGGGGGCTCATTTGCTCTTGTCCACAGAGCTAAACTGCCCCTTTGGTATTACTGAGGAAAAAAAGAGAAAATACCTGCCTCGCAGCCAGGTCACCAAACCGGTAGACTTGCTGTCTTTGTTTCCCTCTCAAAGGCTGTTTTAGGATCCCTGTCAATGCATAGGGTTGGGGAACTATTTGTTACTCTTCAGAAAACAGCTCTCCAGCTTTCTGCGCCTTGGTGTCCCTGCCTTTAAAATAACAGCAGTATTCATGGCTGTCCATCTTAGAAGATGTCAGAGAAGAGGTTGCAAAAGAGTGGGAAATCCTTAACAGCAAGTAGCCATATAAAATATAGAGATTTTGAAAAACTTTATGACAGCTCCCTTCATCCCATTCCTGACATCTTGTTAGGCTGGATGAGGAAGAATAGAAAAGAGAAATGTATAAATAGTGTCAAATAATTATTAGTAATAAGTAAGTGTGCCTCATACATAGTAGACATTCAGTATCGAATATTTAAGCTTAATAACACCCTCAGTAACACCCTTTCAAACTCTTTCTTTTGGTTTTTAAACTTGGAAAATTCTTTTCTTCTCTTTTATTGTAGGAAATCAAGTGGAGGGAAGAAATGAAAGTAAGATAAGACTGCTAAAAACGTACTGTCCCCTGACTTTCTGTGATCGAGGCGAGGTTATGAGGCCTTGTTTCAAATCTCTTGTCCGGGCAATGAAATGCACCCAGTTGAAAAATGAATGAACTAAAGCTTTTTGCTGTTCCCCTGTCCAAATTGGATTGGTTTCCCAATTTGACTGAGTACTTAGAAATTAGTCAATAAGGTAACTAATTAATAATTTGACTGGGGAAAAAAAGTCAATTTCTCATCTGTGTACAGAAGAGCAAGCCAGAGGACTCTTGAGGCAACTAGCTACACAGTTCCAGAAATACCTTGTTGCACTGAAAATCTGTAGGCTGGGGTCAGTTCACTTCATACTAGGCCTTTTCTCCCCAGTGGGACAGTATAATGGAGAGATATGATGTCCAAAGAAAAAAGCTATGAGAGAATTAATTTAGTACAAGATACAGTAAGAACATATTCTATATATTCTATATTTATAAACTACATTGTGCAATAATACAGTCTTACTATAATCATGCTGTATCAAATATTTACTATGTGCTAGGTATTGTGCTGAGCGGCAGTGGTGGTTTAGTGGTAGAATTTCCTTATTCCATGCAGAGACCTATGTTCGATTCCTGGCCAATGTGCCTCATGCACAGCCACCACCTGTTTGACAACGGAGGCTTGAATGTTGCTAGGATGCTGACTAGGTTCTAGCAGAGCTTCCAGACTAAGACAGACTAAGAAGAAAGGCCTGGCAATCTACTTTTGAAAAAATCAGCCAATGAAAACCCTATGAGTCACAATGGTCCAATCTCTTTGTGTATGGGGTCCCCATGAGTCAGTGGCCAACTCAAAGGCAGCTAACAACAACAGGTACTATGCTAAGTAACCACTTTGAATATATTATCTTATTTAATCCTTATGATCACACAAAGAGGAGATACTATGACTCCCACTTTAAAGGTGAGAAAACTGTGGCCCAGAGAATTGAGTCACTTACCCAATCATGATCATACAATAGTAAATGTCAGATTTCAAATCCAGCCCCATGGAGTCAAACCTGCTTTCCAATTTCTCTCCTCTATCAGCACAGAGAAAATTAACCAAGGAATCTGTTGTGAATTTTCTTCTTGTAATAGAAAAACTGAATGGCTTCCTGGACTGACCCTGCTTTGCTGCGTAGCTATGGACAAGACATGTCTCTCTAGGCCTCAGTTTCCCCAGGACAAAATCAGAGAGATTCTCTAACAGTGGTAAAGTGATTCTATAAAGTAATCTTGTTATGGAACACTCCTGGCTCTACCCGAAAACATGTTTTTAAGAAAGCTACAGAGGTTGTGTCTGTAACAAAAGATGACAAAACTTGAAAAGACACTAGGTTTTTTTCAGCCATAATAGATCTTAAGAGATCATTTAGAAGGCTTCATGGTTGAGCTGTGAAGAGCAAAGCCAGCTAACACTCACTGGGCAAGTGGGGCTTCACCTCTCTTAGCCTCAATTTCCTCACCTGTGTAAGTGGAATAATAGCATTAATAATAATCCATACATACATACCTTATAGGCTTGGTGTGAGGATTAGGTAAGAAAATGCTTATTCTGTGAAAAGTGAATGGTAGAATGCCTGGCACATAGCTAGTGCTTAGTAAGTGGTACCTAGAATAAAGATGATGACGACGGCAGTGGTGGTATTGGTGGTGGAGTTGACGATGATGATGGTGGTAATGATGGTGATGGTGATATCGATAGTGGTGGTGGTGACAATGGGGGTCACTGCGATAATGACAGGATGATGATGATGGTGGTGGTAGTGGTTATTGTAAAAATGGTGACTGTCATGATAGTAATGATGGTTTTAATAGTCATGGTGACGATGGTGGTAGTGTTAATTTACTCAGTTTACAGCCCAGGAAACTGAGGCCCCAAAGTCATAGGCTAATAAACAGCCTAGCCAAGACTAGAAATACATCTCGTAGGGGCTGGCCCACTGCTTTTTCCATTGCCCCATGCTAAAAATAAGTGGAGTAGGATTTGGCAAAAGGAAACTGGGAACTGCTGGTCAGGGCTAAGAACCAGCAGGCTTTGGCCCTCCCTCCACCCCCTACTTGTTTTATGATACCAGAGAAATCACTCTGTCCTCGCCAGACCTCATTCACTGATTTTTATGGATGATGCCACCTTCTGATACTTAACTGAGTGGCAAGGGAAGAAGGTGAGTTCGGGAAGGCTGCTTTTTAACCAGTAGCTCCCACTGATTCTATTGTGGCTGGTCCCACACTGGGTTTTGAGAAATTCTCCCTAGGGGAACTGGTTTACTTTCTGGTTTCAGCCCAAGAGACAAAATAATACATTCAATTTGTCAATCTGGCTTTCCAGATGGGGCTAAGTGGTCCCTCAAGTGGCTTGTGATCAGGCCTGTAAGAAACCAGAGTTGAAGCGAAAGAGGAGAAGGAGAGAAGAAAAATACATAGATTTCATGCCAAGTAGTAGCAGCAAAACTGACATTTTAGGTCAGCACAGATCCCCAAAGAGCACTTAATAATGAGAGAGAAATTGGTTTTGGGATTCAAAGGAGCCATACCCTCAGGGAACAGCTGCCCCCAAAGCCCAAGGCTAACAACTAAGAATAGGTAAAGCTGTTTACCGTAAGTATTCAAAGAAGACATTACTAACAGATAGTGGCATTCTCCAACAATCCCAAGGCCATGCTTCTCAAACACAAAGCTCTAAGCAGCCATGAGCAAGTGATCAGAGTGGCCCCAGTGACTTCCTACCTGGCATGTGGAAGCAAGACCAGTAAATGATTCTGAAAAGACCATTAAATGAGTAGGTCAGGGTAGGGGTTCCCAAGTCATGTAAAACCCAGGCAGCAGCAATCAGGACTTAGGCCTTCCAGCCTGATCATATTCCAAACATTATGGGTGATATTTCATCCATACATACATCCATCCTCCCACCCACCCACCCATCCATCCATCCACTCTCAAATTAATTTACTCATCCATTCATTCACTCCCTCATGCAGCCAACTCCTCACTCATTCACTGCATCAATCATTCATTCACTCACTCATTCCCTCAGTCATTCATTCTTTAATTCAACAAGTATTTAGTTACTGTGTATTCTTTGTGCCGGCCACCGTCCTAGATGCTGGAGACATAAAAACGAACGAGACAGACCCAGCCCCTGCTGACGTGGAGCTTACAGTCTCACAGAAAAAAACTAAATTTAGCAATTACACAATTAATTATTTCTTTTGAATTGTGATCGTTGCAACAAAGAATAAGAACCGAATGCTTTGAGAGTGTAATCAGAACTGGGCTTAGTCTCGTAGGGAAAGTTGAGGGTAGGAATTAGGGAAGGTTTTCCAGAGGAAGTAACATTTAAGCAGAATACTGAAGGATGAGGAGGCGTTAACTAGGCAAAGAGTGGCAAAGGGTTTCCCAGGTAGAGGGGACGGCTTCTGCAAAGGCCAGGAGGTGGGTAGAAGCACAGAACATTCCTGAACATGAGACAAATTCAAGTGACTGGAGCAGTACCCCAACTCAAACGTAAATCTTAGCGTGAGCTCCACCTGCTAAAACCCTCCAGTGGCTACCCCTGCCCTTATAATCAGCTCCAAGCTTCTCATCTTGCTCTGCCCCTGCTCACCTCTCAAGCCTTGCCCTGCACCACCAGCCTTCTTGCTGAAAACACTCAACCCAGCCTAAATGTCCAGTTTCAAGAATGGGAAACGCTAGGGTGTAAGCCCTGTAAGAGGAGAAACTCAGTTTGTTTTGTCTTCTGCTGCATCCCCAGTGCCCAGGGTCCTTGGCACTGTGCCAGGCATATAAGATGAACTTGAAAAATATTGTGAATGAGCAAATGCGTGATGCTTTGACCCCACCATTGGCACGGTGCCTAGCACAATGCAGTGGATGTTTAAATGCTGAAGGAGGGGAGGGAGGGAGGGAAGGAAAGAGAGAAGGACAGTCTATGTGAGCATCGGGAAACAGTCATGCCATGTACCAAGATTTTCAAAGCTCTAATTCCCATACAAAAAAAGCCAGTCATGTTAAATCATTTCAGGAACAAAGTATTAAAAAAAAAATAAGATAAAACAGATTCAGACTCACCAGCCTGGCAATGCAGGGTCCAGTAGCAAGAGGAAGGAGGCCCGATTCTGAGCAAGACGGGTGGGGCCCACGTGGATGCTCCAAGCCAAAAAGCATTTTTGTGGCCTCGTAATTTCTGAAAGCTCTTGGCAAGGCTAACTGGCTCCAGGCTCAGTCTCCTGCAAAGATCCAGTCTTTACAATTCCTCACTTCAGCCTCATATAACTAACACAGGCCAACAGATCTGGTGTGCCTCAGTTTCCCCATCTGCAAAAGGAAGTCATTGGGTTAGATCACCTGTAATCCAACCCTAACACTGTGTGTCTCTTAAGTTCCCTTCTTGGAATCACTTCCTATCTGCTCACCTTAACCCTAAAATAGTAATAATAATTATTATGATAATAATAGTAATTATTATTATACTAGCTGCCAGTAAATATTTCTCATTTAATCCTTAGAACAGTTGTATGAGGTAGGTATATGATCTCCATTTTACATATGAGGAAGCCGAAGTTCAGAGAGGTTGTGTACCTTGCCCAAAGAAACACAGCCAGTAGGGGGAAAAGCTGGAATTTGGTCGTCCAGGACATACCTGACTCTAAAGCCTATGCTCCCCACCCCTCTCCACAGCTCTGGCAAGTCCTGGCAGGGTAGGTGTTTACCGAACACAAGCACAAGCATGGATTCTCTCGTCAGTGTGGGTGGCAGGGAGAAAAGAGGAACAGGAATGTTTGTGATGATAACATCACTTATTCATGTCTGCCAACATCCCTTCTTCCTTCTTTTCTGGTAAAAACACCCCTCACACATACAGAGGTTTAGGGCATGCTTCTCTCCTACTCAATGTAGTTCTTCTGATGGAACCAACAACCACGGAAGTGCCTCAGTGGCCCCAGTCATGTGTCACCTGAGCCATATGACCCAATCTGCACAATCATAGTATAGTACCTCCATCCCCGGCCACAGTGATTGGTTCAAGTAGTGGGCATGTGACCCAAAACAGGCCAGTCAGAGCCCTCCCCTGGTCTGAAGTGGAGAGGAAAGGCTTTCTTTTTCTTCTAGGATTGCTAAGCTAATAGAAGCTTAGAGTTTCTTGTGGCAGTGCCTCCTGTCCCATCCCACCCTGTCATGAAAAGGAAGTCCCCTGTCAGAGGGGAGAATATGGCCAACAGAGAAGTAAAGGAGAGAGAGAGAGAGAGTTCTTATCCCCATTGATGGACTGCTGAAACCAACTCCATGCCTGCCCTTCCCAGTTACCAAGCAGGTGTCTGACCTAGGATTCTGTCACTTGCAATCCACAAAGTCCTGATTAATGGACTTATTTTGAGCAGAGTTATATAGGTCACTCAACTGTGGACATACTCTACCACATACACACACACGAAATATCTACTACTTAGAATTTTGAAACAGATCTGGAAAAGAGATGAGAGAGGAGAATCAATGAGAGAAAAGGGAGCCAATCTGCCACTTCTTCCCCACCCAGTCCCAACTCTGACCCATATGATGGCTCACCTGTTGATGCAACGTGGGCTTGAATTTCTAAGATAATGACTACTCTCTATCGAACAGCTACCACGTACCAACCATTTTTTCTACTTTATCTCATTTAATCCTTGCACAACCCTATAAAATTGAATGTTGTTGTTGTTGTTAGGTGTTGTAGAGTTAGTTTTGACTCATAGCGACCCCATGTACAACAGAATGAAACACTGTCCCATCCTGTGCCATCCTCACAGTAGTTGCTATGCTTGAACCCATTTTTGCAGCCACTGTGTCAATCTGTCTCATCGAGGGTCCTTGTCTTTTTTGCTGCAGGGGAAAAACTGAGACATAAAGCAATTAAGATGCCACGTGACTACTAAGTGGTTGGAGCCTGGTGTTTTGAAGCCAGCTCTGTGTGACTTTAAAGTCCTTCCTTTTTTTTCTTTTAACTGCACTGGACTGTCTCCCATCAATGACACACTGGCTTAAATGCTACAACTCTGAATGCAGTTTTCTCTCTTCTCTTCCTGCTCTGATATGCTGAAGCACTAACATGGCTAACAGCAGAAGGTCTGTAATTAACCCCAGACACATACTGATATGTGGGGATGTTTCCTCTCAGTAGCACCGGGGCTTGTAGGGAAAGCATGATCCTAGGAGGAAATATTCCCAGGTAACTGCCTTCTTTCTGGGAACCAGTGTCCCTGTAGTGGAGGGCAGGCAGGTGAGCACACGTACGGCCACTTGTCATCACAAAGGCAAAGATATGAAAATGTGGGTGTCTGACGGATATGACATACAGCAGGACAGACGCCTTTGAAAGCAAAGAGGATGAGGGATATGACAGATAATATTCACTTGGCCAAAGTCACACTGTTAGTAATTGGTAAAACCAGGATTCAAATGTGGGTCTGCCTGACTACAAAGCCTAAACTATTAACTAGTTTGCTAAAGAGCTGTTCTAATTACAATTTGGAATGGTACTGCTAGGAAGGGACATCTGTAGGATGCTATGGGAAGGGCCCCTGCGTCAGACAGGATTCCAGCAGGAAACAGGTGGCACCCTCAACAGTTTCCCCAAGGAGAGCTGAATGAAGGCACTCCGTGCAGAGGTGTGGGCTGGGTGGAGGGAGCCCACAGGTCTGTTGATGCACCTATGGACTAACAAGACTGGACAGCTGTTACTAACCCCAGGCCTAAAGAAGTAAGGGTTGGAATGGTGTTACTGGAGCCTGGTGAGAGCTGGAGTGGTAGAACTGGGCTCACTCAAGAGGCAGCCATTGCAAAAATCATAGTAAGACAAGGAGTGAGAAGGCGGAATGAATACCTTGGCCTCTCTGTCCTCTTGCCCTGCAATCTCCTGTTGGTGTGCCTCCCATTGGCCAAACCCAACAGGAAGTGGGCCCAGAGCAAGGCAGAGGGTCAGAGAATGGGCTGGGGAGGGAGGACAATTAAATAATATTAGCATAGTCTCTAAACTAGTCTTGGGAATGAGTTTAAAAGACGTCCCGGAGAAATTATATACGCCTTTGGATATTTATTTATTTTTTACGAGCACAAACATCACAGTCACTGAGCATTAGTGGACTGGCTATAATATCCTTACCAATCTCATCACCATACAAGATCGTTTCCTTTGTATTGTGAGTGAGAGATGTGTTGAACTGGAGGGCAGGGAAAGCTAGCTGCTTGCCAGATCTTACCTGTGTGCTATCCTTCACCCATTTTCTTTTAAGAGTAAGCTGGAAAGACAGAAGCAGAGGTGGGGTTGGGGAATGGTCTACCTCCCATCTTGGGGCATGTGATTCAGCCTGGGAAACTGGCAGTCATCCAACCTGAGGTTCTCAGGCTGAGAAATTCTTAGAGTGGCCATTCCCCCTGAATTTTAGATTCGAGTTCTGGCCATTGCCTCCCATCTTCATGGGGTTTGTTCAATTGGGAGAGGTCTAAGATTGTGGCTTTTTAGTCACAATTGCCTTCATACACCTAGGGTCCCTCTTGCATTTTGGAAGAGCTGGAAACTGGGCATCTATGGACCATCAGAAGAGGACCCAGCCACACTGGCCTCTGACCAAGCAGACCTGCACTGGGAACTAAATAGTCCAGGAAAAGCACATTTTTTCAACCTCCACCCAGTTAGCCAGGAATTTCCCATGATGCCTTAGGGAGCACTGCTTTGCTACATCCTCTGCCCTTCTATGTATCTATGGATTGGCCTCGGTTGAAACTGCTACAGTAAAAGACAGAGGAAGGCCTGCTAATTATTTCCAGTTTGTGGGCTTTGAGATGCTTGTCTCTGCCATACTCCTTTCATGGGGCTTCATTTAGTATTTTAATTACCTACAAACTATGAAGCACTGGTGGTGTTTCCTTGGGTGAGCGTGGTTGTTCATGAATGGGTTGACTGAAAATAAGGCTATTTTTAGGAAAGAAACCTGGCTCACTTCTCTGTCAAATCCAATTAGCTTCTTTCACCAACCAAAACGCAGCACTGAATGTACCAGAATACCAATACTTGGTGCCCACCTGTGATCCCAAGTCACATGGCTGGAGCAGTACTGCCTGGTGGTTAAGAGCATGAATGTTAGAATCAGAAAAACTAGTTGTGTGATCTTGGGGAAGTTATTTGACTTCTCAAGAGTTAGTTTTCTACTAGGCAAAATGGGGACCCATAATACATGCTCTCCTAGCTTGTGTTCTCTGGGAAGCACGACAGAGAAGTCATGAACCTGTGTCCAGGTAATTTACTTAGAAAACGATCCCAAGAAGCAGGATTGAGCAAATGAGGAAGAAAAAGCTACTTTATGAGTGCATTATCAAGATCACTGCTGTAGGCAACAGGGTGTTAATTTTGCAGGGACCTCCTGTGTACAGAATGTCTCTCAGAACCATATCTCTGGTGGACACGAGGCTGGAGTGTTTATTCAGTGGCTCCCATCCTCCATCTATGGTTAAATCCCTGCACTTTTAGACAGAGCTTGAGTGCTACCTAGCAGGCCCTTTGGGTGTCAGAGAAGTCCCTGGGATAAAAGGCATAAATACAGGGGGCAGGTACCTGAGGCTGTCAGTGTAAGGTAAGTCTCAGTTCACAGGGAACTGTTGTCCACTGCTGCAGCTGAAATCAGAATAGGGTGGGGAAGATGTAAAGCGTGTCACTGAAGCATCTGTGACACCTATCAAAAATTCTTGCAAAAAATAACTGAGACGAGTACAGCCCCTGGAAGATACTATGCAGTCAATAAATAAGAGCTGCAAGAGGGAGTGTTGAATAACTTGATAATTCCACAAGTCATAGACAGTCAAATCATGGTTTCCTCTTGTATGACAACTCTGATCAACTGAGAGAGGCTACGTAGAGCACTGTAATGACAAGGATCCTGAGACTTCACCTGAGCTCAGTGGGAAAGAGTGCGGTGATAGATTATTGATGTCTGCCATGAAAATATGGTGGGGAGAACTGGTATATAGACCGCTAATCCTGTATGGCCAGTATTTAGAATATATTGTTTCTATCTCCAAGTGGTCCATTTCAGAGCTGGAGGTTAAATGTCCTCATCTGTAAAACAATAATATGCTTGACCTCCCTCTTTCACGGAAGATTTTAAAATCATAAATTTGAAAGTGCTTTGAAAAGATATAGGGTATACATGAATGTGACAGCTTTCTAGCCAAATCCTTTCTCCCCTTGAGGGGAGAGGAACCTCTTTGGGAGTGATGTGGTTCTTTAAGCAGACAAATCTGGTTCTCTCTTGCAACTTAAATGCACTCAAGGAGACTGACTGATAGTTTTGGGATACTTATTTGACAATGGTCTTGTAATCAACGTGTTGCTTTTCTCTGCTCCTCAATCTTTAACTTTTCTCATGGTAAACTTGTACCCTGAGTTTCTTTGGGGGCTGTTATAGATTGAGTTGTGTCCCCCCCAAATATCTGTCAACTTGGCTAGGCCATGATTCCCAGTATTGTGTGACTGTCCATCATTTTGTCATCTGGTGTGATTTTCCTATGTGTTATAAATCCTATCTCTATGATGTTAATAAGATGGGATTAGTAGCAGTTATGTTGATGAGGCATGACTCAATCCACAAGATTAGGTTGTATCACAAGCCAATTTCTTTTCAGATATAAAAGAGAAAAGGGAGCAGAGAGACATGGAGACCTCCAAGCAAGAAGCAAGAAGAGCCTGGAGCGTGCTTCCTTTTGACCCGGGATTCCTGCACCTAGAAGCTCCTAGACCAGGGGAAAATTGATGACAAGGACCTTCCCCCAGAGCTGACACAGGCAGAAAGGCTTCCCCTGGAGCTGTCACCCTGAATTTAGACTTCTAGCCTTCTAAACTGTGAGAGAATAAACTTCTCTTTGTTAAAGTCATCCACTTGTGGTATTTCTGTTACAACAGCACTACATATCTGAGACAGAATTTGGTACCAAGACAGTGAGGTGCTGCTCTCACAGATACCAAAAATGTGGAAGCAGTTTTGAAACTGAATCGATAGAGGCTCGAAGAGTTTTAAAGCGCGTAATAGTAAAAGCCTAGATTGCCCTGAAGAGACTGTTGGTGGAATTATAGACATGAAATACAATTCTGGTGAAGACTCAGAAAGAAATCATGAGAGCCGTTACACCAGAGATGGCACAGATGGTGAGAAGCAGCAGCAGAACCAGGAGACCAGCACAAGACAGCACGGGAGCCAAACCACGGAGCAAAAGAGCTGAGTGCCTTTTGCGCAGGAGGCTTCCTGGAGGAGTGGGGTGCCTCTGAGTACTTATTAGTGGAACTAAAGAGCTTTAGAACACTTGCCCCAGCAGGGCAGACATGGTCAGTGTGACCCAGGGGCCAAGAGGCCAAGGAACCCGGAAGCAGAAGCTGAAGAGACAAGGAACACAGAAAGAAGAGCTGCCTCAGTCTCAAAGGGTAGGGCCACAACCTCAAGGGTCTCAAAGGGTGGAGAAATGGCCTCTGAGGCTTCAAAGAGTGAGGCCACAGCCTTCCAAGTTTCAAAGAGTCAGATCTTCACCAACTCGGTTCTGTTGTGTGGGGCTTCCATATAAAGTTAATGATTAGTTTTCCATCTCTTTAAAGAATGTTTTTGGTATTTGGATCGGGATTGCACTATATTTGCAAACTGCTTTGGGTAGAATTATCATTTTCACAATGTTGAGTCTACCTATCCATAAGTATGGTATGTTTTTCCATTTATGTAGATCCCTTTGGGTTTCTTGCAGTAGTGTTTTGTAGTTTTCTCTAAAGAGGTCTTTTACACCCCTGGTTAGATTTATTCCTAAGTATTTTATTTTTTTAGGGGCTATTACAAATGGTATTGGTATTGTTTTCCTGATTTCCTTTTCATCATTCTCTTTATTGATGTATAGGAATCCAACAATTTTTGTATGTTTATCTTGTACCCTGCTACTCTGCTGGATCTTTCTTTTAGTTCCAGTAGTTTTCTCGTGGAAGCTTTAGGGTCTTCTATGTATAGTATCATATCATCCGCAAACAGGGACAGTTTAACTTCTTCATTTTTTATTTCTTTTTCTTGCCTTACTGCTCTAGCTAGAACTTCCAGCACAATGTTAAATAGGAGTGGAGATAAAGGGCATCCTTGTCTTGTTCCTGTTCTCAAGGGGAATGTTTTCAGCCTCTCTCCACTAAGGACGATGTTAGCCATTGGTTTTGCATAGATGCCCTTTATTATGTTGAGAAATTTCCCTTCTATACCTATTTTGTTGAGAGTTTTTATCAGGAATGGGTGTTGGACTTTGTCAAATGCCTTTTCTGTGTCAACTGAGACGATCATGCGATTATTTTCTTTCTTTTATTTACGTGGTGGATTACATTGATTGATTTTCTAATGTTGAACCATCTTTGCATACCTGGCATGAATCCTACTTGGTCGTGGTGTATTATTTTTTTGATATGATGCTGAATTCTATTGGCTAGAATTTTGTTGAGAATTTTTGCATCTATATTCATGAGAGATACTGGTCTGTAATTTTCTTTTTTTGTGGTGTCTTTGCCTGGTTTTGGTATCAAAGTTATGCTGGCTTCATAAAATGAATTTGGAAGTATCCCTTCCTTTTCTACGTTCTGAAACAGTTTGAGTAGTACTGGTATAAGCTCTTCTCTGAATGTTTGGTAGAATTCTCAAGTGAAGCCATCTGGGCCAGGGCTTTTTTTGTTGGAGTTTTATTTTTTTTTTAATTACCTTTTCAATCTCTTCTCTTGTTATGGGTCTGTTCAGATTTTCAGCATCACTTTGTGGTAGTTTGGGTAGGTAGTGTGTTTCTACAAATTTTATCCATTTCCTCTAGGTTTTCAAATTTGTTGAACTACAGTTTTTTCATAATACTCTGTTATACTCCTTTTTATTTCAGTTGGGTCTGTTGTAGTATCCCTCATTTCATTTCTTATTTGGGTTATTTGCATCCTCTCCTGTTTTTCTTTGTCAGTCTGGCCAGTGGTTTGTCGATTTTGTTGATCCTTAGGAAGCAAAAATTTTGCAAGTGGGTCACTAGGGGTAATAGTGAGTGATGCCACTCCTACTTCCACCCATTGATTCCTGGACCCATGAATCCTGGCTATGGGAGAAACAGTACCATATACTGGATGCTGGTTTAGAGTATATACTGCTTCCTAGAGAACACTGCCCCAATCCTCCAAAGGACTGCCACCTACCTGGCTCAGCAACTGTGTCTTTGGAAGGCCACTCCATAGTTCTATCAAGCCAGCTGCTTCAGGATGATGGGGAACATGGTAAGGCCAGTGAATTCTATGAGCATGGGCACAATGACACGCTTCATTTGCTCTGAAGTGAGTCCCTTCATCCGAGACAATGCTGTGTGGGATACCATGATGGTGGATAGGGCATTCTGTAAGTCCACGGATGGTAGTTTTGGCAGAAGCGTTGCATGCAGGGAAGGCAAATCCACATCCAAAGGGTCTATTCCAGTAAGAACAAAATGTTGCCCTTTCCATGATGGAAGCAGTCCATTGTAACCTGCTACCAGGTTGCTGGCTGATCACCTCGAGAAGGGATTCAGTGTTGGTCTCTGCTACTGGCAGACTGGGCATTCAGCAGTAGTTGTAGCCAAGTTGGCCTTGATGACTGGAAGTCCATGTTGCTGAGCCCATGCATAACTTCCATCCCTGCCACCATGGCCACTTTGTTCATGAGCCCACTGGGCAATGATGGGGTGACTGGAGAAAGAGGATAACTGACAGAACACATCATCCTATCCACTTGACTGTTAAAATCCTCCTCTGCCGGGGTCACCCTTTGATAAGTATTCACATGAGACACAAATATCTTCACTTCTTTAGCCCATTCAGAGAGGTCTACTCACATACCTCTTCCCCATACGCCCTTGTCTCCAATTCTCCAATCATATTCCTTCCAAGTCCCTGATCCTCCAGCCAAACCATTGGCCACAGCCCATGAATCAGCACATAATCGCACATCTGGCCATTTCTCCTTCCAAGCAAAGTGAACAGCCAAGTGAACTGCTCGAAGTTCTACCCATCGGGAGGATTTCTCTTCATCATTGTCCTTCAAGGAGGTCCAGAAAGGGGCTATAGTGCTGCTGCTCTCCACTCTTGAGTGATGCCTGCATATCGCACAGAACCATCTGTAAACCAGGCACTAATTCTCTCTTCCTCAGTCAACTGATTGTAAAGAATTCCCCATGAGGTCATAGGTGCAGACTGGGAGAGGACAGTAGTGGAGACTATGGACATTTGGGCCACTTCCTCATGCAACTTACTTGTGAGTTCAGGTCCTGCTCAAGCTGGATCTCGTATATACCACTTCCATTTAATGATGGAGTGCTGCTGTGCATGTCTGACTTTATGGCTCTGTGGGTCAGATAACACCCAGTTCATGATGGGAAGCTTAGGCCACATGGTGACTTGGTGGCCCATGGTTAAGTGTTTAATCTCTAAACGCCAAGAAACAAGCCAAAAGATGTTTCTCAAAAGAACAGTAGTTATCTGCAGAGGATGGCTTTGCTCCAAAATCCTAAGGGTCTGCACTGTGATTCACCAACAGGGGCCTGACAAAGACTCCAAACAGCATTACTATCTGTCACTGACACTTCAAGCACCACTGGATCAGCCAAATCATATGGCCGAAGTGGCAGAGTGGCTTCCATGGCAGCCTGAACCTGTTGCAGAGCCTTCTCTTATTCTGGGCCCCACTCTAAACTAGTAGCTTTTCGAGTCACTTGATAAATAGGTTGGAGTAGCACACCCAAATGAGGGATATGTTGCCTTCAAAATCCAAAGAAGCCCACCAGGCATTTTTCCTCCTTTTCAGTTGTGGGAGGGGCCAGATGCAGTAACTTATCCTTCACTTTAGAAGGACTATCTCAACATATTCTATACCACTGGACCCCTAGAAATTTAACTGAGGTGGAAGGTGCCTGAATTTTTGTGGGATTAATTTATCACCCTCTAGGATGCAAATGTTTTACCAAAAAGTCCAGAGTCACTGACACTTCTTCCCTACCAGGTCCAATCAGCATAACGTCATCAATCCAGTGTGACATCTTATAGAAGGGAAAAACAATTCAGGTCCCTGTGGACTAAATTATGACGTAGGGCTAGATTGTTGATATGCCCCTGAGGTAGGACAGTGAAGGCGTATTGCTGGCCTTGCCAGCTGAAGGCAAGCTGCTTCTAGTGTTCCTGCAAAACCAGAATCAAGAAAAAGGCATTAGCCAGATCAATAGCTCCATAGCAGGGACCAGGACATGTATTACTTTGCTCAAGCAATAAGACCACATCTGGAACAGAAGCTGCAATTGGAGTCACCACTTGGTTAAGTTTATGATAATCCACTATCATGCTGCAAGATCCATCTATTTTATACACAGGCCAAATAGGCGAGTTCAATGGGGATGTGGCGGGAATCACCACCCTTGCATTCTTCAAGTCCTTGATGGTGGCAATAATCTCTGCAATTCCTCCTGAAATGCAGTAGTGCTTTTGGTTTACTATTCTCCTAGGCAGGGAGTAGTTCTAATGGCTTCCACTTGTCTTCTCCTACCATAATAGCCCTTACTCCACTTGTCAGGGATCCAACATGGGGATTCTGCCAGCTGCTGGGTATAAATATTCCAATTATGCATTCTGAACTGAGGAAAACACTACAGGATGGATTTGGGGACCCACTGGACTCACAGCAAGACAAACCTGAGCTATGATTCCATTAATAAACCTGACCTCCATACACCCCCACTCTGACTGGTGAGCCACAGTGACATTTCGGGTCTCCTGAAATTTGTGTCAGTTCAGAGCCAGAATCCAGTAATCCCTGAAAAGTCTGATTGAACATTCACTCTCAAAAAAGGCCATAGATCCCCTTGGGGAAAGCTGACAGAAATATTAACAGTATAAAACTATGACAGTGTAGTGGGGTCCTTTATCAAGGTTTCCTGGCCTCCCCTTAACTCAAGGGGCTGCAGGTCTGTAAACTGGCTTATGTCTGGGAATTGATTGAGAGGCTGTGACTCTATTCTGGTGATTCCAGTTAGATTGTTGTTCACTTGACTGGAATTCTTCTGCTTCTACAGATCAATATTTAATAGATTTCCCATCAATTTCACTCCTAGGGACACCATGACTAAGTAGGCCAATGCCATAAGTCCATATGAGTCAGACTATTCTGATTACTGCTTTGACTCCGCTGTCCATAATGGTAACCACACCCACCCTGTCTTTGTCTATTGAGTGCCGCCACTTGGCCCCTACCACCACAGGATCCAATCAGCCCCATTGTATTTAGGTGTCTTAATTCAGTTAGGGCAATTCCCACTGTCAAATCTGACTTACATAACATAGCAATCACAGCACTTTTCAAGGATGCTGGGGCCCCCTTCACAAATTTGTCCCTCACTGTTGTGGTAAAAGGTATGTCCCCTGGGTACTTCATGTGTGAGTCTGTGAGTCTAACCTGATAAATCCACTCTAACATGGCAATTTCCCTAAGCCTTTGGATACCTCCTTCTACAGTATACCAATGCAAGTCTGGTACTTCAACGTGACTTACTGTAATAAATCAAGTAATTCATGCTTCAATGAATCAACCAAATAAACTATTAGATCCTTTCCTAACCTCTCCAGCTAAAACACTGAATGAAGAATCTGTGCTTGCTGGACCCATATCAATAAACTCAGGCTGATCCAACTTTATGCTCCTTGCACTATTATCCCACACCCTTAACAGTCATTCCCACACATATTCGCCAGGTTTCTGTTTGTACGTATTAGAAAAGTCAAGCAGTTCTTTTAGAGTGCAGCATACCTCCTCCTGGGTCACACTTTGTACTTCACTTTTTGGGGCTTGCTGGGACTTTAACTACAGCTCTAGAAGAAAAAATGGGTGGTGGGGATGTGTTCTGAGAACATTCACCAATGTCTTTAAGGCATCTGTCTCAGGCAATGCTCCAGGCAAAGACTCAGACACAGCCCAGGTGGTATCTCAGACAAAGGCTCTTCAGACACAGCTGGGTTAATCTCATCAGACGGGGTAGGGGAGCTAATGGTTTTACTGGGGAGGGTGGCTTAGTAGACAAAGATGGAGTAATATCTTCAGATGGGAGTGAGAGGGCTGGTTCTGTTGGCAGGAGTGATTTAATAGAATTAAGGGGCTCAGTGTCCCCAGCTTCCTGGTTATCTGCCCATATGTCCCCATCCCAAGTTTCAGGATCCCATTTCTTCCCAATCAATGCCCTCACTTTAGCTTCAGACACCATTCCAGGTTAGGAATTCAACTGGTGTTGTAATTCAGCCACTCTTACAATAAGACTCTGGTTTTTGGCAATATCCGCTCTGTTACTACAAGAAATAAGGCTTTCTTTCAGGGCACAAGTGGCAACTTTGAGGCAGTTTATGTGGCACTTGAGCTGTGACTCTTAAGCCCTGAGCTCATCTCTTTCTTTCACTACTGTGTCTAGAGAAAGAAGGACCAACTAACCAGCTTCCTTATACATCTTATTCTGAAAAACTGTAGAAAAGTATCAAACATGTTATTACCCAGAGCCTTGCCTTTCATCAATATTTGATCTACTGGTGGTGATAAGTTGTGTATTTCTATTGCCACCTCATGCCATGGATTAATAGTGCCTTCTTTACTACTAGAAGCACAGTCATCAACAACTTTAAGACTAACCAGACTTGAGAACCAATTTAGAAAACAAATCCTCACAATTTTGTTTCTCTAGAACCATTCTTGGTACCAAATGTCTTAGGCTGGGTTCTCTAGAGAAGCAAAACCTCTAGAGATAGTAGAGAAAGAGAGATTTATCTCAAGGACCTGGCTCATGCGGTTGCAGAGGCTGGCAAGTCCCAAGTCCGTAGGTCAGGCATCAGGCTGGAGGCTTATCCTGACTCACACAGATGCAGGTCTGATGAACTCAAGATTGGCAGGTAAGACAGCAGGCTGCTGGCTCATAGGCTGCAGAGTTCAACTAATCCCAAGATCAGCAGGCAATACAGCAGGCCACTGACTCAAGTTCCAAGAACCAGATATTAGGTGATGACGAGCCAGATGCAGGATCCAGAGTGAGCAAAAGCCAGCAAGCTTTGCCAGAACATCCATATATATTGGATGCAGGCCACACCCCAGAGGAAACTCCCCTTACAACTGACAGGCTGATCACATCATATCACATCATGGAGGTGATTACATTATATCACAAAATGAAGGATAACTACATCATTATATAACTGCCAAATTATATCATTACATAACTGCCAAACTACTTCATTACATAATTGCCAAACCACTGAGAATCCTGGCCCAGCCAAGTTGACACACAACTTTAACTATCACATCCTCTAAAAAGACTCTACCTAACCCTGGTCTAGGAGCCCTGGTGGCACAAATGGTTAAACGTCCAGCTGCTAACCAAAAGGTCAGCGGTTCATACCCACCCAGTGGCTGCACAGAAGAAAGACCTGGTGATCTTTTTCCATAAAGATTATAGCCAAGAAAGACTACTGGGGGAGTTCTACTATGTCACATAGGGTTGCTATGAGTTGGAACCAACTTGATGGCACCCAACGATAACAACAACATCCCTAGTTAGACCAGGGTACAGTGATTGGTTCATAGATAAAATCTGACCCAAATCAGGCTAATTAGAGTCAAATCTCTCTTTACCTCTGGAATGAAGCTGAGAGGATGTGAGGTCTACTGCTTCTGCAGCCATTTTGCAGCTATGAGGAAAAACCTATCTCTCTGTCCTCAAGGATCAAGTAGAGGAGGCAAGGCATACACAACTGAAACCACAGACTAACAGAAATATAAGGCTTTGTAGAAGGCATAAATAAGTAGAACGCTTAAGGGAGGCTGAAGAGAGGTGGCGTGATAGAAGCTGGACCTAAAAACTGGTAGAATTTGGACTGAAGGAGAAGGAAAGGATATTTCAGGTGAAGGCAGAGCACAGGTAAAGGCATGGGTGGGAGTGAGTAGAGAACATTAGTGAGGCCACGAGGAGAGCTTTGCTAGGGATGAAACCCTTTTCCACACCAGTGGGATTTGAAGCTACATTCACCCACTATGAGGACACTTCTTTTATGCCTCAGGTTAAAAAGACATTCTCCAAAGCTTGAATTACACAAATGGAAAAGATGCTTAGATATAAGACATAAAGAACAATACTAAATATGTGATGTCTTAGTCATCTAGTGCTGCTGTAACAGAAATACCACAAGTGGATGGCTTTAACAAACACAAGTTTACTCTCTCACAGTCTAGTAGGCTAGAAGTCCAAATTCACGGCATCAGCTCCAGGGGAAGGCTTTCTCTGTCAGCTCTGGAGGAAGGTTGTTGTCATCAATCTTCCCCCGAACTAGGAGCTTCTCCGCGCAGGAACCCAAGGTACAAAGGACGCACTCTGCTCCTGGTGCTGCTTTCTTGATGGTGTGAGGTCCCCATGTCTCTCTGCTCACTTCTCTCTTTTATATCTCAAAAGAGATTGGCTTAAGACACTATCTACTCTTGTAGATCTCATCAATATAACTGCCACTAATCCATCTCATTAACATCATAGTGATAGGATTTACAACATACAGAGAAATCACATCAGATGGCAAAATGGTAGACAATCATACAATATTGGGAGTCATGACCTAGCCAAGTTGACAGATATTTTGGGGGGACACAATTCAATTCATGACATGTGACACTACAGCCAAACACAGCCTGGTGTTCATGGGTTTTTCTCTGAGTGGAAATGGCATTCTCTAGCTAGGGAAGTTACTGAGCACACACTAAGAACAAAGCATTGTGCTAAACACTTATGTTGTCTAACAATCCTCTGAGCTGCTCCCTGTTTTAAAGCCATTTTACAGAGGCAGAAACTGAGGCTTAGAGAGTTGAAGAACATGTCCAAGGTCACATAGCTGGTATGTGGCAGGGGAAGGATTTGAACGACATTCACTGCCACCAGTCCTTGGCAATGTCACTCCCTTTCCCACTCCAACACCCTTGCTGCTGCTTCAGCCTTTCCCTGATATATGAAGGAAGTTGTGGAAATCCCTGCAGCTCTCTACTGCTTCTCCATCCTCTACTCCCGATCTCCATGCTTCTGTGGATCACGTTATCATGGGGGCTGATGATGACATTCTGTTTACCTGGCCACAGGTCAGGGCCTTGAGTGGGAATTCCCATGCTTCAGGTATTTCTCTGATAAGTCCCAGGTGCGAGAGGGTCAGGGGCATTCCAGTGTACCCAGCGGGATGAGAGGCACCAAATGCCTACTCAGACCTCCAGTGCCCTTTCCTGGGACCATCATACCCAGAATAAAATCCAGACCCCTCACAATGGCCCACAGGCCCCATCCTATACACCACACTCCTCCTTGCCCTCAGGCTCTAGTCTCACTGGCCTTCCTTCTTTTTCTCCAACATTCCATGCTCCAGGGGCTTTGCACAAGCCATCCCTTTTGCCTGGAGAGCCCCCTCCTGTGTGTCTCTCAGATCTCATCTAACTTCCTTTCCTCAGCAAAGTCTTCAGTGATCCCCTCCCCCTAGACTAGATCAAGGACCCCTTCTATACACTCTGATAGCCCCGTGCCTGTCCTTTCTGGAACTTACCACAACTGCATTTAAATAACTGCCAAACTATTTTTTTTTTTATTGTGGTAAATACATATGTAACAAAACATTTGTCCCTTCAACACTATTTGCATGTACAACTCAGTGGCGTTAATTATGTTCATCATGTGGTTCAACTGTCACCATTATACGATTCTAAGTTTTTCCATCACCCTTACAGAAGCTCAGTGTCCCCTAAGAAATGAGTCCCCCTTATCCCCACCTTTCCACTCACTAAGATGGCTATGATTTAAAGACACAGAAAACAACAGGTGTTGGCAACGATGTGGGGAAATCAGAACCCTCATTCACTGCTGGTGGGAATGTAAAATGCTTGGGTGTTCTTTTAAATACTAGCCTTCCCTTCTAGAATGTAATCTCCATGTGGCCAGGGCTTCTGTGCCCTCAAATTCATGGATCCTAGTAAGTGGTCAATAAATCATTCATTGAATGAAGAAATAAAGAGTTCATAATAGGACCCCAAGCAGACTGCTAAAGGTGTCCTCAGCGTCCAGCCTGGTACCAGGCAGAGAAGACTTCTAACCATTTCTTTTTTTTTTTAACTGGATAAATGAGTCAAAAAAAGAAAAAAGGAAGACAGAGAAAGAGGCAGAAGCCACACTCCACTACAATTTTTAGCCACTCACGAAGGATAGACATGTATCCACACCTATACACAAAGGAGAAAATGGCTAACATTTATGAACATACCTATTTTCCAGCCTCTGTGCTTCGTGCCTTTACTTACCCCATCTCTGTTACCCTGACAACAAGCCTAGGAGGTAGGTACTCTCTAACTGTCCCCATTTTTCAGATGAGCAAACTGAGGCACTGAGACGCTAAGTCTCTTGCCCAACATCAACAGTGAGTACTGAGCCAGAACCACCTAGCTAAGCCGCCCCAAGATTCCTGACCACAGAAACTATGTGAGATGATAATAAATGTGTATTGCTTTAAGCTAATAAGGGTTGGGGTAATCTGTCACGCTTGGATAGATAATGAAGACAGCTCCCCCAAGATGTATCACACCCAGTTCTCTCATTCCCAAACAAACCCATGAATACTTTGTATCACTTAACTTCCTGGATACACCCTGGGCTGCTCTGTTGTATGTGGTCATACACACAAAATACATACATACACATACACATACCACATATACACATACATACACACAGATTCTTCCAAGGGCTTGGAAAGGGTCCTAGCAATTTTGTATTCATAATTTTGTGCTTGTATTCTTAACAAACCCCAAAACCAAACCAAACCCATTGCCATCAAGTTGATTCTGACTCATAGCGACCCTACAGGACAGAGGAGAACTGTCCCACAGGGTTTCCAAGGCTATGATCTTTATGGTAGCAAACTGCCACACTTTCTCCCGTGGAGTGGCTGGTGGCTTCGAACCACCAACCTTTAGGTTAGTGGCCGAACACTTAACCACTGCACCACCCAGAGCTCCTTCTTTTTAACAAAGTTCTCCCAAATTATACACACCTTGAGCCTCAGATCACCCAGATTCACCCCTGCCTCTATCCTTAAATGACTGTCGCAGAGAGAAGTTTGAGAAACACCGCTTAAAGGCCCTCCCACTACAGCTTGGATGCCAGATCTGGGCACTTCACCTAGAAAGGTTCAGATACTCACAAACCCCAACCAACTTATTGAATAAGCATTGCCCAAGTTATTACTCTGTGCTCACCACCATTTTTGGTATCAGGGGCATGACAAAGATGTGCAAGTTCAGGTCTCAACTCAGACAGAACTCACAACAGCATGAATATGATGAAACCATATGCAAAACAACTAAATAACTATCCAACATAATATATAATTAAGGGCCAAAATATTTGGTATAAATAGTAAATAAGGAGAGAGGTCCATGTTGACTGGAGCTATGGAACAAGGCCAATGGAAATATGCTGAGTAATAGAACTACTGATAACAGGTACCATTTTGGGGCACTTTGTATATGCCAAAGGAGCCCCAGTGATGCAGTGGTTAAAGTGCTCGGCTACTAACCTAAAGGTCGGTGGTTCGAACCTACCAGCTGCTCCACAGGAGAAAAGACCTGACAATCTGCTCCCTTAAATATTACAGCCTTGGAAACCTTATAGAGCAGTTCTATTCTGTCCCACAGGGTCACTAGGAGTTGGAATCAACCCATTGGCAACGGGTTTTGTATATGCCAGGCACAGTGTTAAGTGCTTTACCTGCATCATTACATTTTACATTATTATAGCCCCAATGTGGGATAGTATTAGGTTCATTTTGCAGTGGGAGAAACTGATGCTTAGAAAATTACATACTTGCCCAAACATCAAATAAGAGCAAGTCTCTAGCATTGTTTCTCTGCACTTTCTCCACTGCTATGGCTATTTGTAACTGTTATCCCTTGCTACCCAATTTCCCCTCTCTCAGTCCATCTTTCCCCCAAGGTTCCTATTCACCATCTCCCAGTAGACAAAGAAAGTGAGGATGCTCGATCCCTGGAATTCAGACTCACGAGAAACCCTCTCCCGCTTCCTCCCCATCCCTCTAGGATTCCCTACCCTCTACCATCCCTGCCCTTGCTGAGGGCTCTGTCAGGGGCTCCCCAGGGAGCAGCTGTCTCATACTCTCAGATGCCCAACCCAGGAAGGCCAGACCACTTCCTGCCCCGAGATTACCCAGAGGAGACCCACGCCTTCACCTCTGCTCTGAGTTCACGGTCAGCAGAAAGCACCTGCAAATCTGCAGCTTTTCTTACTGGCTCATTATCTCCCACTGGCTGGACTCTCTGCCCCAGGTGATGAAGGCAGATAACAGGCTTGATAAGTGGGGAGTCAGAAATGGAAAGCTCCACTTGTTGGGGGGGGGGGGGGGCAGAGGGAAGAGTGACATAATTTGTTCCCAGCAGTCCTCCCTGCCCTTGTTTCACAAAAATGCCTCTCTCCATTTCCCTCATAACATATGATGGTTGTTAAAATCAAATGCAGAGAAAATAAAAATTTCCCCTTAACCCCACCTCCTGCAGATACCCACAGCTACCCGTTTGATGTATTCTGCCAGACTTTTTAAGGCATTCTTTAATAAATAAGATTATACTACACATATTATTTGGTTAACTACACATATTATTCGGTTAACAGTTGGCCATTATTCCATTGTTTGGATATACCATAATTTATTTAACCCATTCCCAGTAAGAAACATTAAGGTTGTTTCCAGTTTTTCCAATATCATAAACAACACAGCGATGAACATCTTGGCACCCCTATCCTATTATTTTTTGGAGTCAATTCCTGAAAGTGTGATTGTGAAGCCAAAAGGGGCTCACATGTGTAAGCCTTTTGGTACATATTGCTCAGAGTCCTCTCAATCTATTTCTCACCCCATCAGCAGTGTATGAAAATACCAGTTCTCCATATCCTTTCCTTTCAAATTAATACGGATGCAGGATGCATTACTTTTAATGTTTTATTTTAAAATAATTTTAGGACTAAAGAAAAGTTGAAAAACAGTACAGAGTGTTCCCATATATCCTCCACCCAGCTTCAACTGAAGTGAACATCTTACATAACCATAGTACAATTATCAAAACCAGGTAACTAACATTGCCACAATACGACCAACTAAATGACAGACTTTATTCAGGTTTCACCAGTTTTTCACTAATGTCCCTTTTCTGTTCCAGAAGCTCCCATTACATTTAGTTGCCATGTTTCCTTAATCCCCTCCAATATGTGACAATAACATGGTCTGTCTTTGTCGTTCATGACACTTTTTGAGAGTACTGGCCAGTTGGTTTTTTGAATGTCCATGAATTTGGACGCGTCTGATTTTTCTCACGATGACAGTGAAGTTATGCATTGTTGGCAAGAACACCACAGAAATGATGTTGTCTTCTCTTCAGTGTGTGGCTTCCAAGGATTCATTATGTTTGAATATCTAATTGCTGACAATGTCAACCTCGACCACTTGGTTAACATGGTGCCTGCTAGGTTTCTCCACTGTAAAGCGACTCTTTATCCTTTTGTAATGAATAAATATCTTGAAGGAGATACTATGGTTAAGACTATGCAAATATGCTATTTCTCCCTTGCAATTTATTTACTGTTGTTGGATGCTGTCAAGTTGATTCTGACTCATAGGGACCCTACAGGACAGAGCAGAACTGCCCCATAGGGTTTCCTAGGCTGTAATCTTTACGGAAGCAGATCGCCAGGTCTTTTCTCCTGCAGAGCCGCTGGTGGGTTCAAACCACTGACCTTTCTGTTAATAGCCAAGTGCTTAACCATTGTGCCACTAGGGCTCCTAATGTATTTACAATCACTGATTATCTCAATGACACCTTTCTGCTCTAACATTCTAAAATCCAGGTCAAAGCAATCAGTGTTTGAGCACATATTGTGAATTGCTCAAGGACGACAACAGCTCAAGAATGACAAAATGAAGTAGGATATATGCTTTGTTCCATCAAGGAGCTTACCTTTTTTTAAAAAAATTGTACTGTAGATGAAGGTTTACAGAGCAATCTAGCTTATCTTTAAACAATTAATACACATATTGTTTTGTGACATTGGTTGCCAATCCTACAACATGTCAACACTCTCCCCTTCTCTACCTTGGGTTCCCCATTACCAGCTTTCCTGTCCCCTCCTACCTTCTCATCCTTGCCCCTGAGCTGGTGTGCCCATTTTGTCTCATTTTTTCTTATGGGCCTGTCTAATCTTTGGCTGAAGGGTGAATCTCAGGAGTGACTTCATTACTGAGCTAAAAGGGTGTCCGGAGGCCGTGCTCTCAGGGTTTCTCTAGTTGGTCAGACCAGTAAGTATGGTCTTTTTTTTTTTTTTTTGGTTGAATTAGAATTTGGTTCTACATTTTTCTTCAAGGAGCCTACTTTTTACTGGGAAGAGCATACATTCAGGAAAGCAACCGGATGTAGGATTCTCAGCTTCAAAGGCTCCCAAAGACTCCTGCCCACTTCCCCCAGGTTTGTCTTCAGTTCCCACGACCATCCTTAGCCTTCATGCCTTGGACAGCCCTCTCTGCTCTTGCCCATGGATTCTCCAAGGTGTTAAGGATGGATTAGCACTAAACAGAGTCACACGAAAGAGCACTGACAAAGAGAACTAATGGCAACTGCCCCCCAACACTGTGTGCCCAGAATGACCCCCTTGTGCCTACATATTTGTGACCGGCACATTCCTTGCCTCCTTTTGTTCAACGGAATTCCCAGAACAGAAGCCACCCAAGAAGAGGGGCTTCTGGAGGTTACAGACACATGCACACAAGTAGGGAAAAGTCCACTAGGGAAGCACTTAATCTTCACATGCACACAGATCACCTGGGGGTCTTGTTAAAATGCAGAGTCTGATGCAGTAAGTCTGGGGCAGGGCCTGAGATTTTCCATTTCTAACATGCTTCCAGGTGATTCCAAGGCTGACGATCCATGGACTACACTTTGGGGAGCAAGGGGCTCCACCACTAAGGACTCAAATGCATGGTACAGATGAGGTGCTGTAGGAAGACAGAAAGGAGGACTACAGAGAGGGGAAGCTGAGCGGCATAGGACAAGGGGCGGGGTGAAGGGAAGGGTCAGGGATGGAAACAAGGACTTTCTAAAGCCTGACACAGCCATTTCTTCATAAAGGGCATAAATATCCCTTTCTTCCCTCTCTCCTTAATCCTTATGACCCTAAGAAGTAGGTGAAATTTCTGTTTCTACTTCCCACCCATCCTACCTCCACCTCTACACACACCATTCACATGGGGAAACTGAGGCTGGGAAGGGCAAGTAACCGGTCACATGTTGCACTTTGGGAAAAGATTCAAGCCCAGAAGCCAACTCATGCCTGTCGGTCTATCTCCACTCCTCCATGTCATGACACAGGACCTAAAAAAGGCCTCAAGAGGATTTTCTCATGTGTGCAAAACTCGCATAAAGGGCCCTTGTCTTAAGGCCTCCAGCTTCTCAAATAACAAGGCCAGTTGGAAGCTGTTAATGCAGATGGGAACCAGCCAGCAACAGGTGAAAGGCTGCTCTACCTATCAGCACTGCTTGAAGTTGTCACACACTCTTGGCTTTGTCTCCCCAAGTTCAAGGGGCCCAGTCCCCAGATGCACCTGCAAGCAAATGAGCAGCATCCAGAGGGGGGACTGGGGTCCCCACCATGCTGAACTGGCTTCCATGTTCTCCCATTTCTTGTAGCCTCTTGGGAGAACAGTTTCTCCAGGTTAATACATAGTGCTAATGAGGGGTAGCTGGCGGGAAAAGGCCAGGTCTACTTGATCCAAAGCTTGGATGGAAGCCAAGGTCTCTCTGGTCATAGATTCTCTCTCCTCTCAGGTTAGTGTGCTATGCAGGGAGATTAAGATGTATAGCCTGAAAATGGACTAACCTTTTCCAGGCCCCTTTAATGAGGCTTCCTATAATAGGGTCATTTCTCTCTCTTATGTAATGGATGTGTACACATTCATTCACACACACACACACACACACACACACACACACACACATGCCTTAACATAATCCATATGGAAATAAAAATCTCTCCTGCGTGCTTATTAAGTGGCCTCTATAATAGGCAACACTTTTTTCTTCAAATTAAAATCCATAGTTCAACAACATGCACTTCCAGTGAATCAACGTGGTCGTTTCAGCCAACTGGCGAAGCTCCCTCTTAAAACTCAAGTCTTCAGGCAGCAAGTAATCAGCTGGACCAGCAGTCCCTTGGGGAACACAATGGGAACACAGCACAAGGCTAGGTCAAGTGCCCCAAGAAACATACTACATTCTGGGATTTGCTTTGGATGAAGGCACATGAGCAGCTTCTAACCCTAGATCCCTACAGAGAAGGAACGTTATGTCTTGTAATATACAGACCTTCATCTACCTAAAAAATTAAAATAAAAAACCCAGTTGCCATTGAGTTGACTCCAACTCACTGCAAACCCCATGTGTGTTACAGTAGAACTGTGCTCCATAGGGTTTTCAGCGGCTGATTCTTCTAAAGTAGATTGCTAGGCCCTTCTTCTGAGGCACCTCTGGGTGAACTTGAACTGTCAACCTTTCAGTTAGCAGCCAAGCACATTAACCATTTGTATCACCCAGGGATTCCACTCATCTACCTAAAGAGAGAAAAATTCTAGCCTCTGATAATGCCATGTGCTTCCCAGCTTTACAACGTACAGGGGAAGAGAAGTAGATTCTGAAGCTGCACTTAAGTTCTCAACAATCATTGCTGGAATCTATACCAAGACTAAAGACACGAACCCTCTGGGGAGTTCAGCTATTGCAACTCCGTCCCGGGTCAGGGGTCTTTCTAACCTCCTAAAGTACAAGAGTATTCTGAGGCCTGTCTCAAATACATGACTGTCTAAACTCAAGATGTCAAACAGTGGACAGTTGCTCAAAATTGAATTGTCTGACCACAAGGTAATAAAACTAGAAATTACTTTTTGAAGTATTTTTAAAAACCTTGACCACTTAGAAATTTAAAGGCACTCTCCCAAGTAACTAGAGGCAAAGAGGAAATCAAAACCAACAATTACATCAAAGAAAATAACAATAATGAGAGTACTGTATATTAAAATAATCTCCTGGGAAGTGCCCAAAGCTGTAATCAGAAGCAAAGTCATACTATTAAACGTTACCACTATTATATTTAAAAGGATGCAAATAAATGAGCTGAGCTTCAACTCAGGAAGTTAGAAAAGAACAACAAAACAAAAAACTAATAACAAAGGGAAAAAGAGAAATACATGAATTTGGATTTTAAAAATCCAAAGCAAAGATATAGACAAAATTCCAAGGGGTCTAATAAAGAAAAAAATAAGGAAGATACACGTAACTAGGAGGAAGAGAGCTAGTGGAATAACGACTAAGATGGAAAAGACTAAAAATAGCAAAGATTCTTAATCATGTGCAGAAACCTGTACTAAAATATCTGCAGCATCCAGAAGGTTAACACTGTAAATATAAAAATAGTTCTTAATATTTCTATATGAAACATACTTGCAAATAAATAAGAAAAACTGAAACCCTTTAACAGAAAAATGAGCAAAGGGCATGGACAATTCAGAGCAGAATAAACAGATACAGGCAAATGACATATAAGAAAATGCGTAATGACACTGTAAATCAAACAAGTAAAAATTGAAGCAACTGTGCTGCCAATTTTTCCCTACCAAATTAACAGAGTTTTGCTTTTGTTGTTGTTCTTGCTACGTCCAATAAGAATGAAGAGGAGGTAAGTGAAGTGCTCTCATACACAGGTGATGCTGTTGTTATCAGATGTCATCAAGTCAGTTCTGACTCACTGCAACCCCACGTACAACAGATCAAAACGTTGCCCAGTCCTGTGCCGTCTTCACAACCATTCTATCAGTCCATTGTTGAGGCCACTGTGTATTCTGAGTGCCTTCCAACCTAGGGGGCTCATCTTTCAGTGCTATAACGGACAATATTCCACTGTGATCCAGAGGGTTTTCATTGGCTAATTTTTAGAAGTAGATTGCCAGTCCTTTCTTCCTAGTTTTAGTCTGGAAGCTCCACTGAAACCTGTCCACTATGGGTGACCCTGCTGGTATTTGAAATACCAGTGGCATAGCTTCCAGAATCAGAGAAACACACAAGCCACCACAGTAGGACAAACTGACAGATGGTGGACACAAGTGATAGGAATGTAAATTAGCGTTTGTCCCTGCAGATTTGATACAAGCACGCATGTGTACATGCACACACACACACAGACACACACACAGAGATAGAAACATCTGGCTGTGCCTCACGGTTCAGCAAATTCCTTGAGACCTTTCCATTTGACGTTCACAATTTAATTGTATTCAAGACCCCATATCTGACAGGGTGACACCCCTCTTTAAATATATGGAAGGAGGCCTCAAAAGCCCCACTTCTCTAAGTTCCACAGAAATGACCCTTAAACTCTTGGCAGCGGGGCAGGGTAAGCAACCCATTCATATTTTATAAGTTTGTTTAATGGAGTCTTATTTTTTGGGTTATGTATTTTTAAAGACTATGGAGCTCAGATTGATGGAGACACTAGGCTGATTCTCCTCTTACAAGCTGGAGAGCTGGAGGGAGCCCAGTCCTTCTAGGGCCAAGGAGGGACAAGGGAGAGTCCCAAATGGACAAAGCTACCTAGATGCACATCAGTGGGGAAATGGTTAAATAAATTATGTTCATCCCTATAATGGAATATGTGCAGCTATTAAAAAGAATGAACTAGATCTATGGGTACTTTCAAGAACGGGTGTTCACGATATATTGTTAAGGAAAAAAGACAAGCTGCAGAACATTAGGGATAGTATGATCCAATTTGGTAATAGAAAAGTTGTGTGTGAGTGTGTGTGTGTGTGTGTGTGTGTGTGCGTGTGTATAGAATGATTACGAATGTGAACGCCAATCAAAGAAACTAGAATTCACAACCCAGCTCCACTAATTACTAGCTGTGTGACCTTGGGTTTCCTTAATCTCTCTGAGCGTCAACTGCCTCATCTGTAAAATGAGAGGAAATCCTAGGATCCATCCTATCCATAATGTGGTGTGAGGGTGAAATCAGACAAGGCATGGAAAGTATTTCCACTTTGTTTGGCACATATTAACTAAACCCACTGCTGTCCAGTCGATTCTGACTAACAGTGACCCAAAAGGACAGAGCAGAGTTGGCCCATATGGTTTCCAAGGCTGCAATCTTTACGAAAGCGGCTGGTGGGTTCCAATCGCCGACCTTTCAGTTAGCAGCTAAGTGCTTTAACCACGGTGGCACCAGGCCTCCTTGGCAGATATTAAACTGAAAAAACCAAACCTGTTGCCGTCGAGTGGATTCTGACTCACAGCGACCCTATATTAAGCTCTCAAAAATTGCTTCTTCTTCTTGTTACACGGAAAAGGATCTATAAGGAAACCTGGCAAACTTTTCAATGTTCACCTCTGGAGAGAAACTAATGAAAGGGAGGTTTTCATTGTTCACATGATACGCTTACATCATATTTAAGTTTTTACAGTATGTATATTTAGCTCTCATCATTAAAGCACAACAAAGTGGATTTTAAAACGAGTGTAGCTGACTGCTCTTCTGGATGCAACGGGAGGGATTTCAAAGTTTCTGACGGTCTCATTTTGTAGCTCTGGGGAGGTAGCTGGATGTTGCCACACTCCTGGGATAGGTCAACCTCCCACTCCTCACATCCCACTGGGATGGACAGTAGGTGACAGCACCATGCTGAACCTCTTAGGTGGGCATTGGAGAGGTCATTTGCATATGCCCAAGATACATGCCTTAGCAATAAAGACTGTCCTAACTCGACAATCACTACATTTCTTTTTTCAGTTCAACTCAAGCAAGCTCAACAGATAAAAGGAGCCCTGGTGGTGTAGTGGTTAAAGCACTTGGCTGCTAACTGAAAGGTCAGCGGTTTGAACTCACCAGCTGCTCTGCGGGAGAAAGATACTCCAATCTGCTTCCGTAAAGACTCCAAACCAAAAACCAAACCCACTGCCGTCAAGTTGATTCCAACTCACAGCGACCCTACAGGACAGAGCAGAACTGCCCCAGAGGGTTTCCAAGGCTGCAATCTTTACGGGAGCAGGCTGCCACATCCTTCTCCTGTTGGAATCGACTCAATGGCAATGGGTTTAAACAGGTGAAGCTGTGCAAAGTGGGCAAACTTTGCAAGAGGTCAGGGGCTTTCAGAAGAGATGTAACAACCAACAACAGCTGTAAATTTTTTTTCTTTTTAGTTGATGAAGATTAACTTTTAAAAATTGAGGCTAAATTCACATAATATAAAATCAATCATTTTAAGGTATACAATTCAGTGGCATTTAGTACATTCACAATATTGTGCAACCATCACCTCTGCCTAGTTCCAAATGTATGCAATGCCCAAAGGTAACCCCATACCCATTAAGCAGTCACTCCCCATCTCTCCCCTCCTCATTCCCGTCAATGACTATTTTCTGTCTCTATGAATTTACCTCTTCTGGGTATTTCATATAAACGGAATCACAAAATATGTGGTCTTTTGTGTCTGGCTTCTTTCACTTAGCATAATGTTTTCAAAGTTCATCCATGCTGTAGTATGTATCAGAACTTCATTCTTTTTTATGGCTGAATAATATTCCACTGTACAGATATACCACATTTTGTTTATTCATTCATGCTCTGATATAACAACCGTAATTTCTAAAGCACTTACTATATGTCAGGCACTGTGCTAGATACTCCTCCATCAATCCTTTGAGGTAAGTACTAGTTGGTCCCCTTTATACAGAGGTGACAGCTGAGGCTCAGAGAGGTGAAGGCACTTGCCCAAGGACACACAGCTCATAGTGGCAAAACAAGGATTTGTTTCCAAGTCTATCTGGCCACAAAGTCTAACCCTTCCATGGGGTTCATACTAATGAACTGTGTACTCTGTCATAGAGAAAAAGGGATGAACCCTTACCTGGGGTATTTGCATACATAGATGCCCTCTGCTCACTGAATAAGACCAAAGAATTGTGCAAATTCCTTCACATTTCTGACCCCACCCCCTTGAAACTTTTGTGATAGTTCAGTAGTAAGGACAGCACACAGTACAGTGGAAGTCAGCATAACTGGACTAAACCAAAGCTAAGAAGTTTCCTGAATACAACGAAACACTTCGAGAGACAGAGTAGCAGGGACAGGGGTCTGGGGACCATGGTTTCAGGGGACATCTAGGTCAACTGGCATAACAAAGCTTATTAAGAAAATGTGCTGCATCCCACTTTGGTGAGTGGCGTCTGGGGTCTTAAAAGCTAGCAAGCAGCCATCTAAGATGCATCAATTGGTCCCAACCCACCTGGAGTAAAGCAGAATGAAGAACACCAAAGTCACAAGGAAAGTAGTAGCCCGAGAGACAGAAAGGGCCACATAAACCAGAGACTCCATCAGCCTGAGACCAGAAGAACTAGATAGTGCCCAGCTACCACAATTACCGCCCTGACCGGGAACACAACAGAGTCCCTGATGGAGCAGAAAAGTGGGGTGCAGAACTCAAATTCTAGTAAAAAGACCAGACTTAATGGTATGACTGAGACTGGAAGAACCCCAGAAAACATGGCCCCCAGACTCTCTGTCAACCCAGAACTAAAACCATTCCTGAGGCCAACTCTTCAGACAAAGATTAGACTGGACTATGGGACACAAAATGATACTCGTGAGGAGTGTGCTTCCTAGCTCAAGTAGATACCTGAGACTAAAGGGACAGGTCCTGTGTGGAGGTGAGATGAGAAGGCAGAGAGTGTCAGGAGCTAGGTGAATGGACACGGGAAATCAGGGGTGGAAAGGAGGAGTGTGCTGTCACAGTTTAGGGAGAGCAATTAGGGTCACAACAATGTATGTATAAATTTCTGTATGAGAGATTAACTTTAATTGTAAACTTTCACTTAAAGTACAATAAAAAAAAAAGAATACAGTTGAGTGTGTGTGTATGTGTGTTGGTAATGAGTATTCTATAAGAAAAGGGTTCCAAAGTCTAGAAACTCTATGGAGTTCTAGGTTAAATTACTTTTGTTTAGGAGGTTCCCTTACTGTAGGACTTGTCAGATGCTTTAGCATGCCAAATGCATTTGACTCCCCAAGGGGTGCTACTGAGTGCAGCATTCCTCAAACTTAAATTTAACCGTAGACCTCCTTTATGAAGCATATCCTAGAACAGACTTCATGTTGGTAAACGCTATCCTCAAACAAGCGTGCCTTCATTTTTCTTGCTTGCCTTTCCAAACACATTACAAAAGGAGAAAAGTTTAGACATGTTTAAATGTAATACTACAAAGGAAATTATCCAACTCTCCCCCAAAATCATACCTGTGCCTTCAGAAATACCCAAGATCCTCTATATGCCTGAATATAAGACAATCTCCAATATAAGATGACTCCATAAATAAGGTGAATCTGTCTTTTACCCAACAAGAAGATCTAAAAACAACTGTTTGACCGAGTTGAATTTACAAACTTTTAGTGAACAGATGAAAGCGTCAAATGTTTACTTTTAATACACAGTTTATTGATTTAATTTTACATGCATATATTTTAAATCACTTGTAATTTAAAATAACGTTGATACAGAAAGTTCACTTTCTCAAATGTAGAACAAAATTCAAACTCACAAAAAAGACCATACTTACGGGTCTGACACAGACCAGTCAGTCGAGAAACTGTGAGCGTATGGCCCCTGGACACCCTTTTAACTCAGTACTGAAGTCACTTCTGAGGTTCACCCTTCAGCCAAAGATTAGACAGGCCCATAAAACAAGTAATAATACACATAGCTCAACCATGTATACAACACTAAATGGGCACACTAGCCCAGGGACAAGGATGAGAAGGCAGGAGGGAACAGGAAGGCTGAACAAATGGAAATGGAGAACCCAAGGTCGAGAAGGGGAGAGTGTTGACATGTTTTGGGGTTGGCAACCAATGTCACAAAACAATATGTGTATTAACTGTTTAATGAGAGACTGATTTGCTCTGTAAACCTTCATCCAAAGCACAATAAAAAAACAAATAAAACTAAAAAAAAAAAAAGAAAGTCTACTTTCTGCCACTGTTGCATGCCATGAAACAATTTTATTCCAAAGTTTTGCCTGCATCTTCATCTTAAGGAAGACACTTTTTGCATCATCTTGCCCAGTGTCCAGTGCATGAGATGCTCCCTACTGCCTAGGCTGTTTGGGAACGCCGCCATTTCTAATCCACGCATTATGCCGTCACTGGCAATGTGATTCTGAGCCACAAGTGTCTCATACAGAGCATTGGGACAGTTGTTGTTTTTTCCCTCATCATTCCTGTAAGTATATATTTGCAACCTCTAGAGAATAACTACTTAACAGAGTTGCTTATAAAGTGAGTTTTAAAAGGCTTGTTTACGTGACATCAAACACTGGTAGTTTTGAGGTCAAATCTCCTGGAATTACTGTTAGGGTTCCTTGATTGTGCCAGCTGAATGCTATAATCCTCCAGAGAACTAGCTTCTGATGGTAAAGTCATTCAGCAGTTCGAACCCACCAGCCACTTGGCGGGAGAAAGATGTGGCAGTCTGCCTCCATAAAGATTTCAGCCTTGGAAACCCTATAAGGTAGTTCTACCTTGTCCTATAGGGTCCCTATGAGCTGGACTTGTTTGGTTTTTTTTTCAGTCTGAATGAAGTCACTGCAGAGGTACCCCCATAATATGAGGGAATTTGTAGGAATCTGTTAAAGAAATTGTTGTTGTTGATATTGCTGGGTGCCGTCTAGTCAGTTTCAACTCATAGCAACACCATTCGACAGAGTAGAACTGCCCCATAGGGTTTTCTAGGCAATCAACTGCTAACTGAAAGGATGGTGGTTCTAAACCATCAGGGACTCTGTGGGAGAAAGATGTGGCAATCTGCTTCCATAAGAGATTTATAGCACTGGAAACCCTATGGGGTCACTATGAGTTGGAAATGACTCAATGGCAGTGGATTTGGTTTTCTGTTTTTGTTTTTTAATATTTACAGGAGCAGATCACCAGGTCTTTCTGCCACAAAGCTGCTGGGTGGGTTCAAACTGCCAACCTTTCAGTTCACAGCCAAGTGCTTAACCCTTGTGCCATGAGGGCTCCTTGAATTGTGCCCCCTACCCCCAAACATGTGTTGGAATCCTAACTCCTATACTCATGGATGTAATCTTGTTTAGAAATAGGTTAATTAGGTTAATTTTCTTCATTAGGTTAATTAGGTCACAGCCGAGTAGGGTGGGTTCTAAGCCTAATCATTTCTGAGTTATAAAAAGAAATGAGACACAGACACACACACAGGGCAAAGAAAGGTAACACGTGAGGCTTGTCTACAAGCAAAGGAACTCCAAGGACTGCTGGCAGGCACCAGACACTAGGAGAGAGGTCCATATAGAAAGAATCAACACGGCCGAGACCCTGATTTGGACTTCCAGCCTCCAGAACTGTGAGAATATAAATTTCTGTTCTTTAAAGCCATCCACTTGTGGTACTTGTGTTACAGCAGCAGTAGAAGATGAAGACAGAACTTATGAACAACTTCTTTCCTGTGGGACGCTTGTGGGGAGGGGCCTCTCACAGTGTATTGGGTATATTCCGTACTGACAAAGGGAAGACCTCGTCTCTGAGAGAACGAGCGGGCTAAGCACCAGGTTTTTGCTCAAGGAAGGAATCAGACCTGATGTGGCATGGGCCTCATTCTTCCCAGGACCAGGAAGAGTGAAGGCAAGAAGGGAAAAAATATTGACTTCAGGAGAACACTCAGTTGCAACCTCATGAGTAAATGGGCCATTTATCCCCGAGCTCCTTGAAAAGGTGACCGTCCATCAATCCCTCCTCCTCCAAGCTGCCCCTTGATGAGCTGTTCTATCAATGGGCTAATTTAGCTGATTACAGAGGAATTTGAGAGGAATCAGCCGCCAGAGCCTGGGTCTGGGCCAGCAATGCATTAACTTGGCTGGTGTCTCCATCATCCCCTCACTCCCACCCCTGCTTGGGACCGATAGAGGCATCTTACTCCTGAAAACTTGTCCCATCTGATGGGCTTTCATTAAACTCAGCTCCAGCTTATCGGGTGAGAGGCAGAAACCTACTGCTACAGGGCATGGGTTGTTCTGTCCTCGAGTCCTTGGTGGGGGAGGATGGCGTCTGGGACTGGTGCCAGGCTATTCTCGGCTCCTGGTCAGCAGCATGTGGACGCCAGACCTATGGAACGGGAGTGCAGGAAGGGAGGTAGAGGCCGAGGCTGGGCTGTCATTGCGCCTTTACTCCCTTGATTTTTTACAGCAGACAGCCTTGGAAAATGCCTCACCCTCCTCCAAAACAGAAAGACTAAACTCGAAAGCAAGCGAAATGAATGAGCCACCATGTGGGAGTCTTTCTCACTCCCCTCAAAGTGAATATCCTTTGAAATCTCCTCTAACAACTCCTACAGTTCTCATCTTTTGAATTAAAATACCGCCCTCTCTAGATAGTCCACTTAAAACATTGGGTGGTTAGTTATTTACACCTTAGCATGAATTAGTCTGTCCAACTCTTTTTAAGGCTCTGGGAGCAAGACAAAGAAGGGTAAGTTTAGAAAACACAAGTCAATTAAGAGGAGTCCCTGGGTGGCACAAATAGTTAAGCCTTCGACTACTAGCCAAAAGGGTGGCAGTTTGAACCACCCACGGGCACTTAAGAAGACAGGCCTGACAATCTGCTTCTGACAGGTCACAGTCTTGAAAACCCTATGGAGCAGTTCTACTCTGCCCATGTAGGGTCGCCTTGAGTCAGAATCGACTCGACGGCAACTAACAACAACAACAATGAATTAGTCTGTCTACTCTTTTTAAGGCTCTAGGAGTAGGACATAGAAGGATAAGTTTAGAAGACAGAAGTCAATCTAGAGAAAGGGGAACTAAGGGGTGCTACCTTGGAGAGGACAAGGCATTCAATTCTCTGCACAGATGGGGAAGGTTTCAATGAAGGGAAAAGAAAGGCATTAAAAGATGAGGAAAGAGAGTCCAGGTAACAAATTGTTGCATGCTCAGTTTTGCTGAGAGGGATCTTGACAAGCATAAAAATATGAATCTTCCAGGTCAACCCCCATTGAAAGAAGTAAGAGCACATGCTCATACAGGTGGCTATGAAGTTACCTGGAATATCAGTCACTTCCATTAAGGAGGGTCTGAAACCATGCTACACCCTTTTAGTGGCCTTTCCTATTAGAACTGTGTTATACATAAACAATGCAACTTGTTGACTTCTTCAACTTAAAACTCAAGCCCATTTGTATTATACTGAAATCTTTTGATTGCAAGTGACATAAATCAAATTAAAAGCAGCCTGAGCAAAACAGAGACTTATGTAGCTTTAAAGTTTAGAGGGTTAGTTTCAGGCATGGCTGGATCCAGGGGTTCAAATGGTATTGTTAGCAATCTGTCTCTTTTCAGCTCTCAGCTCTCTCTGCTGACTTCATTCCCAGGCAAGCTCTCCATATGTGGTTCAAAAAAAGGCCACTGGCAGCTCCAAACTCACATTCAGCCAGCTTAGAAACCCACTGGAAAGAAATCTCTCTTTTCTGGGAGCTCCAGCCCAAGTCCCAGAGGGGAATCTCATTGGACTCATTTGCGTCTTACACCAACCCCTTAACCAATCACTGGAGACCAGGGGTAGAC
This sequence comes from Dugong dugon, assembly GCA_030035585.1. Classification (NCBI taxonomy): domain Eukaryota; kingdom Metazoa; phylum Chordata; class Mammalia; order Sirenia; family Dugongidae; genus Dugong; species Dugong dugon. The sequence continues at coordinate 13,451,195 of CM057476.1, forward strand.
TGCATGGATTGGCCACAATAAGCCTCATGCCCCAGTCCTGGATCTGATGGGGGTCAGCCCTACCCAAGTCATATGGAGAGTTTAATTGTGTAAAAATGAGATTAAATAACCTCTACCATATAGAATTGTTCTGAGGACTAGATTAATCATACATTCAACATATATTAATTGAGCATCTGTTCTCTGCCAGGTACAGTGCTAGGCACTAGGGAATTCATAAGAAAACAAAATCAACAAAATTCTCCACCATAATGGAACATATAATCTAACAGGGGGAGACAGAAAATAGACATCAAGAAATACATAAATTATTTTGACTGTTAAAAGATGTTATGGGTGGAAAAAGCAGAGGACGGCAGTGGAAATTAGGAGCCCTGGTGGTGCAATGGTTAAAGTGCTCAGCTGCTAACCAAAAGGTGAGCGGTTTAAACCTACCAGCCGCTCTGAACGAGAAAAGACCTAGTGATCTGCTCCCATAAAGATTTCAGCCTAGGAAACCCCACAGGGCAGTTCTACTCTGTCCTATAGGGTCTCTTTGAGTTGTCCTTGGTGGTGCAAACGGTTAATGTGCTCAGCTGCTAAGCAAAAGTTTGGAGGTTCTTGTCCACCCAGAGATGACTCAGGAGAAAGGCCTGGTGATCTAGTTCTTAAAAATCAGCCATTGAAAACCCTATGGAGCACGGTTCTACTCTGACACATGTGGGGTCACCATGAGTCATAACTGATTATTGGAGAAGGTAAAGTTTCAGTACCCAATAGTATGGTCAGGGTGAGTCTCACCGAGATGATATTCGAGCAGAGACTTGAAGAATGAGAGGGTGTGAGAATGTGGTGGAAGAGTGTTCTAGTCAGAAAGAACAGCCAGTGCAAGGGTTCTGAGGTGGGAACATGCTTGGTGTTGTCAAGGACATCAAGGACGCCACTGTGGATGTTGCAGAGAGAGCAAGGAGGTGGTAGAGAGGAAACAGAGGGCCAGATCCCCATGGGGCCTTGTGGCCACTGTAAAGACAGTAACATGTGAAGTGGTTAACACAGCCTGGCCCACAGAAGACTCCAAGAAGTGAAAGGATGCTGATGAAGATGATGAGGATGATTGTGGTGGTGGTGATGGTGGAGACGGTGATGATGGCAATGCTGACAAGGATGCGATATGATGTGGTATCCGGCACTCCAACAATAGCAGGCAGGCTAACACAGGCATACTTCACCTTTCTGAGCTGTTCTGAGGATTTCCAAATTAACACAAGCAATTTGCACTCTGACCCCATGCTGAGAAAATGGTTCTGTAAACATAGGGTGTTTCCTGCCATCACAAGTCTTTATCATGTGTCTGACACCATTATCACCAAAAGGTCACCAGGTTGCACCCATTAGCAAGGCTAACACTTGCTCTTCTGCTTACATGACCCCGTTCTTCACTTCCTCCTGATACCAGCAGACATAGCCCTGAATCCAACACATCTGCCCCAGGGATGCTGTGTGTTCCCCCACTCGCAGCCTCTTGGCCAAATCAAGCGGCCCACTGCCTAGGTGTGGAACCAAACTATCTGGATATTGCTAACACCAACTGACAAGGCTCCAGTGTAACAATATTGACATCATCGAGCCAGCCGCCTGCCTCATCCAGGCTCTTGACTCCTGGAAGCTACTCCAAAGTGTAATTAAGTCTTCTCAGATGGCTACTGCCCCAGCTGAGTGGCACCACACCACCATTTCTCCAAAGAGGAGTTTCCCAGTGTACAGGCAGACACAGCTGTGAGGTCGTTGAGATGTCCTTCAAGGGAGTATCCTCCCCATCACCTCTGACCTGGATGATTGCCTTTGGTTCCTAAATGTGGCCTCCTGCTTCACCTAAAGTCATTTTCTAAATGCTTCTCAGTGGGAGGGCTCTCTCTGAAATTATCATCTACTAGAAAAGGACATCATGTTTGGTAAAGTGGAGGGCCAATGAAAACAAGGCAAACCTCCATGAGGTGGACTGCACAATGGTCACAACAATGGACTCAGACATACCATGAGTATGGTGCAGGATGGAGCAACATTTCGTTCTGTTGCACATGGGGTCACCATGAGTCAGAGCTGATTTGATGGCAACTAACAACAACTGTCAAACTCATGTCTTCCTAATGCCCTCAGGAAGATCCAAACTCCTAAGAACACCCACAGGGCTCTCCATGACCTGGCCTTTGCCCTTTGCCTCCTTCTCCAGCTTCATCTCCTACCAGACCCCCTCCAACTCCTGCCAGGCTGAGAACCTGAGAGTACTGTGTGTGCTGTTCCTTACTGCCCATGCTGTTCCTGTAGCTACAAATATCCTTCCCACTGCTTTGCCCAGCCAGCTCCCATTTGTCCTTCACCTTAGCCCCTTCCACCTCCTCTGTGAAACCTTTGTAGACCCGCCAACCCTGCTTAGGTGTCCCTGCCTTGTGCACCCTTGGTAACCTGTCGATACCACCACTGCAGCTCTTACTACACTGTGTTGTGCTGTGTCTTTATGAGTCTCATGTACCAGACGTAGAATCTCACTGAACCTTGGGTCTCCGCCTCTGGGGAAGGGGTCTAGCACACAGCAGATGCTCAATAACCATCGGTTGCTTGAATAGGAGAGCCAGCCACCTGTTCAGTCATATGCCATCATCACCCCACCCCCTCAAGGAGACACAGGCACACTGGAAGTCTGCAGAGTACTGCAGCAAGCCAGTTCAGACTCATCCTAGGTTCAGATTCCTGCTCTACTTCTTGTTAGCCACTGAACTTGGGTATATTAACCTTTCTGGTCCCAGTTTTCCTGTATCTAAAAAGTGTGGGTAGAAATAGCCACTTCCCACAGCTATGATAAGGATGAAATAAGATATACTAATGAGTGTTCTAAGAGTATTAATAATGTAGTTATTAGTGTCCATCAAGTTGGCTCTCACAGTGACTCCATGTACAACATAACACAGTGATGCCTGGTCCTGTGCCATTTTCATGATCATTGCTATGTCTGAGTCTATTGCTACAGCCACTGCATACTGCCTTCCAACCTAGAGGGCTCATCTTCCAGCACTGAATCAGACAATATTCTGTTGTGACCCAGAGGGTTTTCATTGGCTAATTTTTTAGAAGGAGATCACCAGCCCTTTCTTCCTCGTCCATCTTAGTCTTGAAGCTGTTTTTAAATCTGTCCACAATGGGTGACCCTGTGGGAATTGGAAATACCAGTGGTGTAGCTTCCAGTATCCCAGCAACACAAAAGCCACCACAGGACAGCAAACTGACAGACGGGTGGTGGAGGGTTAGTAATAATAATTAACTATTATTTTCTTCACAGTAAATTAAATGGTTACCATATCCACAAAGCCAGGGGTGCTTGACTCTTTGTTCACTGCTCTATCCCTAGCACCCAGCACAGTGCCTGGCATGTAGCAGGTGCTCAATAAATATTTGTTGAATGAACAAACTGGCCTGCTGGACTAAAGGAGGAGCTCCCTGTATCCCTAGAATCCTTGACTTCAGCTGTCGGATTCTCAAGACATTGGTTCTGCATCCCAGAGATACTGATCTGGCAGAGCTTGGGTGGGGCCCAGAAACCTGTATTTGAATGGGCCCCCCACCATCATGCTGCAGCTCCAACAGTTGAGGAACCTCCGCACCCAGTGATTCACGTCTCCACTACACCCCTTCTTTTCTCAGCTCTCCTCCTGTCTCTTTCCCATTGCAGCCCTCCGAAAGCCCAATCTTACTCTCAGTAATGATCACTGTGCTGGGGCTAATATTATTTTCATGAGGAACAGAAACCCAGCTGAGGCTTTTAAGTGAATACTTGGTAACAGAACAATCAAGTTAAAAGATCAGGGTGACAGCAGAGCATGAAATAGGAAAGTATCGTGGCCAATTGATTTGGACCACACTTATGGGTTTGTGAAATGAATTTCATTTTCTGTACCAAATGGCAGCCCAGCTTATAAATCACTGCCGCCCTTGGAGATTAATAAAGGAAACAGGCTTGATTAAGAATTCAGAGCACTGGTCCCATTGCAGATTTATAGACCCAGAGGTCTTGCCACAGGGATTTTAAGGCAACCCACCTGTTAATTGTCATTTAGGAAGATTAACCCTGGGGTTTCTGGCTAAGACTTGAGGGCAGGGTCCAAGCCCTTGCTGGGGAAGGAAGGTAGACTCTGGAAAATGCACTTCTCCATGTTTTTCAACCCCTCACCGGAAACCAACTAGTTATGTGACCTCTGACATAACATTCTTTGCATTTTTTCCTAGATTTTGGACAGGTGGAGAATTTGATCCGAAAATCCTTTGGCATCCACCCATCTCTACTAAAACATGGCAAAGCAAGGTTAAGAGTCGAGATTAAAATGTAAAATCAAAATAACAGATTTTTAAAAAGTGTTTAATGAAATCCACTAAATCCAGACTATCCTAATCACAACCCTGAACATGGAGAGGTTTGACAATTAATAGTGAGGCATCTGGCGTTTGAGGGTATCTCTGGAATTCCTTATCTATCAAAGGCAGTCTGCTCAAGATGAAAAAGACAGGCTGATGTTGGGAGAGAGGAGAGGACCACTTTTATAAGTTTGTTGGGACAAGGCAAATTCATGTTATTTGGTAAACATCACGGTTTGGGATCCAGTATTCGCAACAGTGTGTTCTGCAAAGAAGTCATGTGATTTTAGTATTCTACTGTATAATGAGGCATTAGTGGTAGAATTCTCACCTTCCATGAGGGGCACTCAGGTTCAATTCCCAGCCAATGCACCTTATGTGCAGCCACCACCCATCTGTCAGTGGAGGGTTCCATGCTGCTACAATGTTGAAAAGGTTTCAGCAGAGCTTCCAGACTAAGATGCGCTAGGAAGAAACGCCCAGCAATCTACTTCCAAAGATCAGCCAATGAAAACCCCGATGGATCACAATGGTCCAATCCACAAGCAAATGTGGGGATGGCACAGGGCTGGGCAGAATTTCATTCCATTGTGCACTGGGTCGCCATAAGTCGGGGCAGACTCGTTGGCAGCTAACAACCATGTAAAAATCACTTGCTCTGTTGGTTCAAAAATCAGTAGGAGTTTAAGTCAGGATAGTGTTGACCATGACTGGAAGTGAGCATGAGGTAAGTTTTTGAAGTTCTGGTAATGTTCTGTTTCTTGATCTGGATGTATTTTGTTTATAACATTCTATCAAACTTTACATTTATAGGAGCCCTGGTGGTACAGTAGTTAAGAGCTTGGCTGTTAACCAAAAGGTTGGCAGTTCAAATCCACCAGCTGCTCCTTGGAAACCATATGGGGCAGTTCTGCTCTGTCTTATAGGGTTGCTATGAGTTGGACTCGACTGGATGGCAACAGGTTTGGTTGATATTTACAGTTTTAACTTTTTGATATTTATATTCCACCAAAATTTAAAAAGCAATTCAAGACTGTCTGAATTCATGGGTATGTCTTATTATTCCACAGCAAGGGAAAACTCCTTGATAGTGAAGACAGCAATTAAGAAGCTTTGTGTGTAGTTTGTGTTCCTTCAGTGATTCATTCAACAAACCCTGTATGCCTACTATGTTTATTCTACATGAAGCTGTTCTGTTCTCTTCAGTGCACTTGACAGTATCTAAAGTTATCTTGTAATTTGTTTGCTGTATTTGTTTACTGGTGTATCATCTCCCTCCCTCAATAAATTCAGCCTCCTGAGGGTGGGGACCTTGTCTGTTCCGTTTACCTCTGTATCCCTTGTTGTTGTTGTGTGCTGTCGAGTCGATTCCGACTCGTAGCAACCCTACAGGACAGAGTCAAACTGCCCTATAGGGTTTCCAAGGAGTAGCCGGTGGATTCAACTGCTGACTTTTTGGTTAGCAGCCTGAGCTCTTAACCACTTCGTCACCAGGGCTCCTCTGTATCCCTAGAGCACAGCAAATGCCTGGCATGAAGTAAACTCTCATTTGTTGGTTTCGTAAATGAAAGAAATCAGGGTAGCATCCTAAGCTCTGGAGTTTCACAGTGTATATGTACATCTATTGTAGCACTTGATCACATGGTCATTTTAAGCCAGCAAATACTACTGGGCATCTTCTAGGCTCTGGAAATACAGGTTCTAGAGATCAGGAAGAATCCAGTTAAAAAGGAGACAGCAATGCAGATACTCCATGAAAAGCCAAGTCACCTTGATGGTGGAAATCTAGAGTATAAACCAAGACTTCTGAGGACCCAGAACCCCTTCCATCGAAAAGCCGTCCTGGATTCCTTTTATATTCTTTATTATGAGCCCATTTACCCTGAGGTAGCCTGAGTAAGTCAGAGTTTCTCAAAATGTTTGATTTTGTGACTTTCAATTATATATATGAGCTGGGACTCTGCTAATACTGTCAGACCACAAAGGTCTTTATGGGAGCAGCTTTTATTGGCCCAATAAGAATAATTCACCATCAGTATGGCAGCAGATCACCACCCATCTGTCAGTTTGTTGCACTATGGTGGCTTGCATGTTGCTATGATGCTGGAAGCTGTGCCACTGGTATTTCACATACCACTAGGGTCACCCATGGTGAACAGGTTTCAGTGAAGCTTCCAGACTAAGACAGACCAGGAAGAAAGGCCTGGCAATCTACTTCTCAAGATTAGTCAAGAAAAACCCTATGGATCACAACAAAAAATTGCCCAGTACCGTGCTGGAAGATGAGCTCCCTAGGTTGGAAGGCACTCAAAATACACAGTGGCTGCAACAATGGACTTCAGCATTCCAATGATCATGAAAATGGCACAGAATGGGCAATATTTTGTTCTGTTATACATCAACCTGAACCGGTTGCCGTTGAGCGGATTCTGACTTGTAGCAACCGTGTCTACATTAGCTGACTCAACAGCAGCTAACAACATCAACACTACATTAGTAAACACCATACAAATTCTGCTTGGTATAGATTGAGCAGAACGGATTATTGAATGAGTTTAAACATTGTTCCTGTTGTTTAGCACGGCTTTCTTCAAGGTCATTTTTTCATATAATACTTATTGAACACCAACCCTGTGGTTGGGATTATGCCTGGCCCCAGGAAACAAGGTGTCAAGTCCAATTCTCCCAAGACTGATGTTCTAGTAAGGAAAGCAGAAAATTAACAAATAAACCAGAAGACATCAAAGAGTGGTAAGTGGTCTGTAGAAAACAAGGCAGGGTGACATGATCCACAACAGTTAGGGGTAAGGGCTACTTTCATTGGATGGTCAGAGAAGGTCTCTAAGAGGGGGTGGCATTGGAGCTGAGATCCAAATGGCCAGCAGAAGCCAACCAACAAAGATCTGGAGAAAGAGCATTTCAGGCAGGAGGTACAAGTGCAAACACCCTGAGGCAGGCATAAAGTCAGGCAAAAGTGCCTTCAGCCAAAACTTAGAATTATCACAGGGTGAATCTAGACTATTGAAAAGTTTATTGTACTCGGAAAGGTGAGCCAACATTTCTCCAGTGTAAAGTTTTACCAAAACAAACCCAAAAAACAAAAACCATTGCCACCAAGTCAATTCCAACTTATAGCACCCCTGTAGGACAGAGTAGAACTGCCCCATCGGGATTCCAAGGAGCCGCTGGTGGATTCGAACTGCAGACCTTTTGGTTAGTGGCTGAATGCTTAACCACTGTGCTTTATAAAGTCTTACCCAACCTTGTTATTCAAAGTGCGGACCTCAGCAGCAGCAGCAGCAGCATCACCTGGGAACTTGTTAGAAATACAGAATCCCTGGCCCCTCCTAGACCTAACCAGTTGCTGTTGAGTCCACCCTGACTTATGTGACCCCATGTATGTCAGAGTAAAACTGTGGTCCGTAGGGTTTTTAATGGCTTATTTTTCAGAAGCAGGTCACCAGGTCTTTCTTCCAAAGCACCTCTGAGTGGACTTCAACCTCCAACCTTTCGGTTAGCAGCAGAGCATGTTAATCACATGCACCATCCAGGACTCCCACCTACATTTACAGAATGAGAATCTGCATTTTAAGATTCATATGAATATGAAAGTTTGAGACTCACGGCGACAAAACACCTTCTACCCATCATTTTATTCCACCTTGTAGGGTACACATTAAAAGATTTGGAGCCAACAACCTAAGTGCCCATCGGCAGATGAATGGATATGCACACTAGGGTCCATACAAACAGCGGAATACCACACAACAATAAAGAACAATAACGAATCCTTGAAACATCTCATAACATGGATGAATCTGGAGGGCATTATGCTGAGTGAAATAAGTCAATCACAAAAGGACAAATATTGTTTGAGACCACTATTATAAAAACTTAAGAAAAGGTTTACACACAGAAAAAAAAAAAATCTTTGATGATTACAAGGGAAGGGATAGGTGGGGAAAGGAAATCACAAATTAGACGGTAGACAAGTGTTAACTTTGATGAAGGGAAAGACAACACAAGTTGATCAAGGCAAAGTCATAGAAGCTTCCTAGACACATCCAAACAGCTTGAGGGATCAGGTTACTGGGGCTGTGGGCTGGGGCCCAGGGGGACATCTAGGTCAATTGGCATAACACAGTTCATAAAGAAAATGTTCTACATCCTACTTTGGCAAGTAGCATCTGAGTTCTTAAAAGCTTGCAAGCAGCCCTCTAAGATACATCCACTGGTTCCATCCCATCTGGAACAAAGTAGAATGAAAAAAACCAATGATATAAGGAAAATATTAGCCCAAAGGACTAATGGACCACATGAACCACAGCCTCCACCAGCCTGAGCCCAGAAGAGCTAGGTGGTGCCCCACTACCACCACCAACCACGCTGGCAGGGATCCCAGTAGAGGATCCTAGACAGTGTGGGAGAGAAATGTAGAACAAAATTCAAATACACACACACACACACAAAAAAAAAAAAAAAAAAAAACAGACTTACTGGTCTGACAGAGACTAGAGGAACCCCCAAGACTGTGGCCCCTGGACACCCTGCTAACTCAGAACTGAAGCCACTCCCAAAATCCACTTTCCAGCCAAAGATTAGGCAGGCCTATAAAACAAACACACATGAGGAATGTGCTTCTTAGTTCAATCAAGTATATGAGACCAAATGGGCAACACCTGCCCAAAAGCAAAGACGAGAAGGCAGGAAGGGACAGGAAAAATGGATGAATGGATACCGGGAACCCAGGGTGAAAAGGGGGAGAGTGCTGGCACATTGTGGGGATTGCAACCAATGTCAGAAAACAGTTTGTGTATAAAATTTTTAATGAGAAAAAAAAAGGAATTCCCTAGCCATCCAATACAGACATTCCCCAGATTTTACTTCTTATGGGGACATGTGAGGAAAAGTACCATGTATCTTTGCTTGAAACGATTCTGTTTAAATGTTATGAAATGTCAACACTATGGAATAAAGAGGGATGATGGCCTTTTTAAGAATTTTTTGGCCAAAGCCAGCATTTGAAACTTTTGGAAACCACACACACACACACACACACACAAAAAAAAAAGACCATATGCAAAATATGACTACCTTATCTTCTCGCTCGACTTAGACTCATACCAATTTCTTTCAATCGTCCCAGATAAATGACCATGTGAGCTCTGGAGGCAAGATTTAGAAGAAAGACTTGGATCTGGAAAGAGCTGATCAATCAGGAGGGGCTGGAAGGGAAGAAACTCAGAACTGTTTGCTCTTTATTTTTCTGTTCAGCCCATCCCAGAAATCAGAGTCAAACAGGGACAGATTCCCCCGAGCAGGAGCCAGGCCAACCAGCCACACTGAGTCATGGCTGGTGTGCTTTAATGGGGGACGGGATGAGAGTACTTTGTAATAAGCTCTTGCAATGTCCCAGTAAGGGGAGCAATTACCAGCATTGGTTACCCTGGTTTCAGGTCTCCAGGCCTTCCGGACAAGAAGTCTGTCTCACCCCAGGAGGAATCAGATGGTGGACACTTCCGAATCAGTGGTATCTTTGGTGGGAAGGCGGCCCTGGGATTTGATTAGACAGAGCTGGTGCAGAAAGGGGCCATTTGTCCAGAAAATTAGGGCCCTTGTGCCTACAAAGCCCTAAGTGGGAAAAGTGCAGGGTCAGTGGAAACAGTTTCAGCATCCATGGGTCAAATTAAAAGGCAAAGAGAAGGGTATAATCTATAATTCAGGAGCCCAAGGAGAGGAGGAGAACGACATCAGGGGGAAAAACACACACACATCAGAAGGGGTTCCGATGCGTGAGCACCTTCAGAAAATGATTATGATTATTTTGCACAGAAAGGAAAAATGTTTCCAAGAATCAGTGAAGAACACTGTTCAGAAGCATCCATAAGCTGGCAGATGAGACAGCACAGGAAGGGCCTGAGTTATCAATTTTACAAATCGTTCAAAGGTGTTGATTGTGCAATCAACTACTCAGAAAATTTTCTAACTTTAGTATCATCATCTTAAAGGTTGGGTTCTTCCATTTCCCACCCCTCAAATTCCTCCTCTGAGATATCTTGATTCTGCTCACCCTCCAGCAGCAGATCCGGACAGAAACAAGTTACGCTTTAGGGTGGCCCACAGAAGTTCAAAGGCTGCCCATTCTTGCCCCAGGGTTGGGGTGGGGCTGCACCAAGGAGAAAAATACAAACCTCACTCCTAAATTCACACGAGTGGAAAACCAAACCCTGTGCAATAAAGATTCACCACAGAGAGTCATCTGGACCAGGAGGTGGCAAATTTTTTCTGTAAAGAGCCAGGTAATAAATATTTTCAATTTTGGAAGTCATAAGGTCTCTGTCACAACTACTCAATGCTGCCTTTGTAACATGAAAGCTGTCACAGACAGGATGTAAAGGTGTAAGTACGCAATGTTCCAATAAAACTTTATTTACGAAAACAAGCCACAGGCCAGAGTTTGCTGACCCCTGATCTACAACAACTGAGTCCCATCTTTCCATTTTACAGATGGGAAAACCAAGGCTCAAATGGGCAAGGATTTGCCCAAGGTCACACAGCTTGGTCAAGACAGAGCTCAGAGTGAAAGCCTAAAATTCTGACTCTACTGTCTAATGCTCTCTGCCATACCACTGCCCTTCCCTCTGTTCCTGCATCTCTTCCTTCCCTCCCAACCAAGTATTTATTACGTGATAATTACTGGGTGTCTTAGTCATCTAGTGCTGTTATAACAGAAATACCCAAGTGGATGGCTTCAACAAACAGAACTTGATTCTCTCACAGTCTAGTAGGCTAGAAGTCCAAATTCAGGACACCAGCTCCAAGGGAAGGCTTTTACTCTCTGTCAGCTCTGGGGGAAGATCCTTGTCAACAATTTTCCCCTGGTCGAGGAGCTTCTCAGAACAGGGATCCCAGGTCCATAGGACTCATTATGCTCTCGGTGCTTCTTTCTTAGTGGTATAAGGTTCCCATGTCTCTCTGCTTGCTTCTCTCTTTTATATCTCAGAGACTGGCTTAAGACACAACCTGATCTTGTAGATTGATTCCTGCCTTATCAACACTAACTGCTGATAATCCCATCTCATTAACATCATAGAGCTAGGATTTTCAACACATAGGAAAGTCACATCAGATGACAAAATGATGGACAATCACACAATACTGGGAATCATGGCCCAGCCGAGTTGACACATACTTCTGGAGGACACAGTTCAATCCATGACACTGGGGATACTGTACACAGACCAACACAGTCCCTACATTCATGAAGTTTCCAGTCCTGGTGCTCCACTCAGAAACCATTTTGTAAACAAGCTTACTACAGAATCAGCATTAAGTTTGTGTTGGTTTTAAAATATTAATATTTTAAATCCACTTCAATTAACTTATTAGAAAAGTATTATCCTGATGAGTGCTCTCCCCTAAAAAAGACACACACACAAAATACACACAAAAACCCTAACCTGTTGCTGTCAAGTCGGTTCTGACTCATGGCAACCCCATGTGTTACAGAGTATAACCATTGCATAGGGTTTTCTAGGCTGTGAGGATGGTGCAGGACCAGGCAGCATTTTGTTCTGTTGTACACAGGGTCGTTATGAGTCAAAAATAACTCAACAGCACCTAACAACAATAACAACAATCTTTGTGAAAGCAGATTGCCAGGCCTTTCTTCTGTGGGCTGCTGGGTGGGTTTGAACTACCAACCTTCAGGTTAGCAGCCATTTCAAACTGTTTGTGCCACCCAGAGGAGCACCATCCTTGATAATATATTTTCTATTTTCAGAGACATGTAATTCTTTGCTGATTAACTATACAACTAATCGTGATCCTTGAGAGGAAAAAATTAAAAATATAAATAAGAGAGAGAGATTGTCCATTATCCTATTACCCGAAGATATCTTGTGGTTAAGAGTTTGGCTGCTAACCAAAAGGTCGTCAGTTCAACTCCACCAGCCACTCCTCAGAAACCCCATGGGGCAGTTCTACTCTGTCCTACAGGGTCGCTATGAGCCAGAATCAACTCAACGGCAATGCGTTTATACATCCTTCTAAATTGTTATATACTTAGATATAGACATAGATGTATGTGAGACTACTGTGTGTATGAGTGTGAGCAGGGTGAGATTAACAAAAATGGGATCCTCTACGCATACCACTCTGGTAAAGGAACAACACTGCTAATATGGTAAAATGCTTATCCATTCTAGTCGACTTGCTTACAGTAAATTTTTGAAACACAGACTACTCATAAGTTGGCATTTGCCTGAATTTCCCAAGAGCCTATGGGGCTTAAGATGAAATGGGCGTTGGTGGTGGCTGGGATGACGCAGGCAAAATCATAATACAGACACTACTGACCTCCCTCAGCATTAGGGAAATAAAGGTAGCAGCCTAATGTTCAAAGATGTTTAATTTTTTAACGGCTTTGCCTAACGGTCTCACTTTTTAGGATGACGTCAATGGTCCAGAAATAAGCCTATCACCATTAGCAGAGGGCAGCCATTGCAAAGACACAGAGTGATGAGCATCCACAGATAACTAATCCATCTCAGGGAAGTATTTTATATGAGCTCCCAGGGAGTGCGCTGAGTTTTTTGACCATCTTCGTCTCAGATTTATGAATCTGACCAGCAAGTAAAACGTGAGATGCTCTTAGGCTGGTGGGCTCAGGGTCATGACATCTAAAACATCATGAGCTCAGCAGTCCCTTTGACTGATGTCGACCCCTTGAATGGTGTCTCATGTTGTATAAATCATCCATGTCCTGATCCAGTTCAAACACGGTCACTTTCTGAAGCTGGCAAGGGGAAGATTTTGCGATTCATATTGTTTAATCTCTTTCATCCACTGTTGAGTCTTGAATACACAAGGGTGTTCATTAGGATTTTCTGAGTTGTAAGCAACAGATGCCAAATCTGGATAACTTAAGCAAAGCAGGACATTCTTAGAAGATTACTCGGTAGCTCATTGTCTTAGTCATCCAGTGCTGCTATAACAGAAATATCACAAGTGGATGGCTTTAACAAACTAGTTTATTCTCCCACAGTTTAGGAGGCCGGAAGTCCAAATTCAGGGTGCCAGCTCCAGGCGAAGACTTTCTCTCTCTGTCAGCTCTGGGGGAAGGTCTTTGTCATCAATCTTCCCCAGTTGAGGAGCTTCTCAGTGCAGGGATCCTGGGTACAAAGGATGCACTCCACTCCTGGTACTTCTTTCTTGGTGGTATGAGGTCCCTCTCCTTTCTGCTCGATTCTCTCTTTTATATCTCAAGAGATACTGACTCAAGATGCAACCTAATCCTATAGATTGAGTCCTGCCTCATTAACATAACTGCCTCTAATCCTGCCTCATTAACATCACAGAGGTTATGATTTACAACACACAGATCACAAAACAGAGGACAAAATGGAGAACAATCACAGAATACTGGGAATCACGGCCTAGCCAAGTTGACATACATTTTTGGGGGACACAATTCAATCCGTAACACCCACAAACCCTGGAGAATAGACTCAGAAAACAGACCAGGGAAGCTGTGGCCAGGGAGCAGGAACTAATGGTGGACCCTCTTCAAGGCATCATGCCGGGGGTGATCAGCTCCAATCATTTTAGGTTCTTGCATCCCTACATTCAAGACTTAAATTCCAGAGAGAACCTAGTTGATCTTCCTGGGTCACACACTCACCCCTTGACTAGGGGAGGACAGCACCTTAATTGACATCCCCACCCTTGGGTGGCTCCTTCAAAGGAAAACTAGAATGATGTTACCAGGAGAAGAGGGATTGGATGACAAGCAGGTAGAAATCACAGATGTCTGCCATCACAGACAATGTGCTAGGGCTCAGAGATGACATGGACACAGTTACAGCCTTCAAGGAGCTCGAAGTGCATAGAATACATGATTGGTTGCCTCCATAGCCTAGTCTTAGGCACATGATGCCTGGGAAGAAAAGCTACACTTCCCGGCTTCTCTTACAGCTAGGTGTGGCATGTAATTAATTTCTAAGTTCTGGACAGAGAGGTGTTGCTTTGCTGTTGTTTTTTTTTTTTTTTTTTTTTGCTGGCTGGAATGAGAGCCTGATGGCTTGAGCTAGAGCAACCATATTGGGCCATGAAGTAACTTTAGAAAGGTCATAACCTTGACTGCTCACCTCTGGACTTTCATGAGAGAGAAATAAATACCTAGCTTGTTTAAGCAAGCCAAGTATGAGTTTTGCTGTTACAACCAATCTAGTCCTGAGCAATACAGAATCCATATTAATCCAAAAAGAAAAAAAAGAGAGAGAGAGAGATCCAGGAGCCAAAACTCTGAGCTGCAGGGAGATGGTCAGGGATGGCTTCATGGAATAGGGTTCATCTGAACCAGGACTGGTAGGATAAGAAAGGAATGGAAGAGAGGAGTAGGTCCATCAGTCCGGCCAAAGAAAATGGCTGAGGAAAGGCAAAAAAGCAGGAGGGTTTCATGGAATCCATGGGACTAAAACAGATTTTTCATACACAGGGGATGAGCAGAGGTAACACTGAAAAACAGGTTGGGCTGGGTCAGATTTTGGAAGGTCTTGAACTCTAAGAGAAGGTGGTAAAACTCTTTTAGACCAGAGGTTGGCAAACTTTTTCTGTAAAAAGTCAGATGGTGAATACTTTACGCTTTGCAGGCCACATACAGTCTCTATCACAACTACTCAACTCCGCTATTTCAGCACAAAAGCAGCCACAGACAATATGTAAATAAAGTCGTTACTGTGTTCCAATAAAACTATTTCTAAGAACAGGTGGTTGCCCTGTGGGCCTTGGTGTACTGACCCCTTGGTTTGCCTAGGATCCCTAAAGTGTATCCCCTTGACCACTAGTCCCTAGATACGAGGCATGGTTCTGCCATCAAAAAAGGCTGGGAACTGCTGCATTCTCTATCCATCTCTGTTACAAAGTCACAGTGCACATAGCATAGTAAAGGCTCTGATAAGTCCCGCAGCAAAGAAACTTCCTGGACCTTGTCTAAACTCCAGCACTTCTCTAACTTATTTTATAAGACATCTTTAGTTCCAGAGGAGACACTTCAGAAACTCTGCTTTAAGTGATGGGGAGCCAGTGAACAGGTCCCACTAAACCAGAAGTTTCCAAAAGCCAGACCATGGTTCAGTGCCTGCCTACATCAAAGTTCTTGGCAGTCCTCTGAGAAATTACCAAAGCAATGTCAGTCTAGTAAGTTTTTCAAAATGCAAAGTTTATTCAATTTAAAGCTGTCTTCGTTTTGAAATTACGTTTTTCTACTTCCTTGATGTTGAATTCTTTTTATGAAGTGAGAGTTTTAAAGGAAGGTAACCATCATTCTTTTAAATATACTTACTAGGCAAAAGAAGAACCTGGAAACCCTATGACATTACCCAGATAATATCTGTGCATCAGTTTTTAAATGTGAAATACAACACATGTACAGAAAAGGGCACAAAATACAGAGGAACAGCTCAATTACCATGAAATAAGCACCTGTGTAACCACAATTCAGGTGGAAAAATAAAATATTACCAGTATCGCAGAAGTCCCTCTGGTGCCCCGTTCCCATCATCACCATTTGCCTCCTCCCCGAAGGAAACCAACACCCTGGTTCCTAACACAAAAGTCCTGTTTGTGGTTTTATAAATGGAATCATAAATTATATATTCTTTTGTGCCTCCACATATTTTTGACATTTATCCATGTTGCATGTAGTATGAGTTCATTTGTTTTCGGTAATATGCAGTGTTCCATTGTGTGATGGATATCTTAGTTGTTGCCAGTTTGGTGGTATTATGAATAATGCTGCTACAGACATTTTGTACATGCGTTCTGTAACTCGTGCATGCATTTCTGTTGGAAACACACACACACACACACACACACACACACACACACACACACACAAAAAAAAAAAAAAAACACATACACACAAATACCTAGATGTGGAACTGCTAGATCATAAGCAGCCCTGGTGGTACAATGCTTAAGTACTCGGCTGCTAACCTAAAGGTTGGTCGTTCAAACCCCCGGGAGAAAGAACTGGTGATCTGCTCCCATAAAGATCACAGCCTAGAAAACCCTATGGGGCAGCTCTACTCTGTCACATGGGGTTGCCATGAGTCAAAATTGACTTGACAGCACCTAACAACAACAACAAGGTATGAATATGCTCAACTTTGATGAGGTTAACCTTATGTCCGAGGACAGTCCCAGTTAATGCCTACTGAGCTAGTTTATAGCTCCCCATCTCATTCTCAAAGCTGAACTTGTTTGGACAATAAATTCTACATCCACCCTATCTTTGGCAGATAATACCAAACTGCTTTCCAAAAAGGCAAAGAGGCCAATTACACCTCACACCACTGTATGAGAGTTCTAGTGGCTCCACATCCTCAAAAACACTTGGTGTTGTCAGTCTTTTTAATTCAAGTCATTCCGTGGGTATGAGTAGTATCTCACTGTGTGCGTGTGTTCTGCTTTTTTTTAATAGATTTTATTTTTAGAGCAGTTTTAGTTTTACAGAAAAATTGTGCAGAAAATACAGAGTTCCCATATATCCCTTTTCCCCCCAAACACTGTTCCTCCTATTATTAGCATCTTGCATTCCTGTGGTACATTTGTTACAACTGAGGAACTGATATTGATACATTATTATTCATAAACGCCCATCATTTATATCAGGGTTCCCTCTCGGTGTTGTACAGTCCTATGGTTTTTGACAAACATGTAATGTCATGTGTCCACCATTACAGTATCATACAGAACAATTTAACTGCCCTCATTATGGTTTTTATTGGTATTTCTCTGACTATGAGACCTAGCACCTTTTCGTAAATGTATGGCCATTTGCATATTCTCCTCCTTTGGGAAGTGCCTGTCCCAGTCTCAGTTTTCTGCTGGGTTCTCCTATCTTTTTCTTACTGATTTTTGAGAGTTCTTTACATAGTCTGGATAGAGCCCTTTGTCAGTTGCAAATATCTAGGAGAAACAGTGTTTGGGGGGAAAGGGATATATGGTAACTCTATATTTTCTACACAATTTTTCTGTAAACCTAAAACTACTCTAAAAATAAAACCTATTAAAAAAAGCGAAACACACACACAATGAGATACTACTCATAACCACCAGAATGACTCAAATTAAAAAGACTCAAATATCTTCTCCTGCTCTGTGAATTGCCTTTTCACCCTCTTAATGTTATTTTTTTTATAACTATTATTATTCTACTGGTCTGTGACATCCAAATGCCTGGGATTTTGTAACTGGCCTAAAAGCAAGGCAGGATGGTGCCTTACTCATCTTTGTTTCCCTGGATCAGCATCGTCCAACAGAACTTTCTGCAATGATGTGGATTTCGAGCATTTGATCTGTGGCCAATGAGCCAAAGGAACTGAATTTTTCATTTTATTTAAGTATAATTTAAATAGCTGTGTGTGGCTCGTGTCTACCATATTGGATAGCACAGCTTCAAAACGTGGCACACAGTAAAGAATGGACAACTTAATGGATGAATACACATTTCTGAGTGAAGAACTGACTTGATGAAAGTGGCCTTTTAAGAGAAGTAATTGGATCCCAAGAGTCCCTGCATGGTGCAAATGGTTAACACATTTGGCTGTTAATCAAAAGATCGGAGGTTCAAGTCCACCAAAGGCGCCTTGGAAGAAAGGCCTGGTGATCTAGTTGAGAAAAGTCAGCCACTGAAAACCCTATGGAGTACAGTTCTACTCTGACTCTGGGCTTGCCATGAGTCGGAATTGATTTGATGGAAACTGGAAAAATATGGATCCCTGAAGAATTAAGCTGGAAACTCCTAGGCACAACTGCAGTAGGTTCTTCTACCCCCATTCTTGCCCACCACCACCCAAATTCAATCTCCACACAGCAACCAGGGAAACGCTTCTAAATTTCACATCCAGTCATGTCTGTGCCCTAGTTAAAACCCTTCACTGGTTGCAACTGTCCTTTATATAAAGACCACATTATTAGAGACTCCAGTGTCTAGATTTATGTCACATGGGGTCACTATGAATCAGAATCAACTCAATGGCACCTAACAACAACACCCTCCTTCCTACTCCCCACTCCTCCTTCACCTGGCTGACAACTTCCCATCCTTTAAGTGTGAGGTAAAATGTCACTTACACAAGACAGTCTTCTTGGCATCTCAGGCCAAGTAGCATCATCCCTTACTCATTATACCTGTGCTTTGTAGTTCTTCTCAGAGATCAAATCAATTATTTGTTTTACACATCTTTCCCTACCAAACTGTTTATGTTCCATAACGGCAGGGATACTACTGCCTCTTTCATACAATTATCTCCAGGAAGCATTCCAGTGACTGGGACCTAGTAGAATATCTATCCATTTTTGTTCAGTGAATGAACCAGTCACAAACAGTGTCGCTGTTAGGTGCCATTGAGTTGATTTTGTCTCAGGGCAACCCCACGTGACAGAGCAGAATTGCCCCATAGAATTTTCCACGCTGTAATCTTGACAGGAGCAGATTGCCAGGTCTTTCTCCCACGGAGCTGCTGGGTGGATTCGAACCACCAGCCTTTTGGTTAGCAGCCAAGCCCTTAACCTTTGCGCCAGCAGGGCTCAGAGCTACTGATGTTTAAAGGATCAGGTTTCTGAGACAGATGACCTGAAAACTATAATCCCAGCTCCACCACTTCCTAGCTGTATGATCTTGGACCAGTTACTCAACTTCCCAATGTCTCAGTTTCCCTCTCTGGGAAAACAGGGATAATAATGGTCTCTACTTCATCAGGGTGTCAAGTGAGTTAATACACATGTCAAGTATGGATATCAGTGCCTGGCGCGTAAAAGGAATGCAATAATGAGAACTCTTCAGTCAGGGAATGATGAAACAAAGCACCATTAGCAACCTTCCTCTGACATTAAACACGTGGCTTCTACTAGCTTTCAAGACAATCGTCCCTCGTTTCACAAGGTCACTGTCCTCGGTGTCCTTCCATCCTTGGATTTTGTATTTTCTTGTTGGCTTGTCCATGCTTCTCATTGGAAGGCAATTTCATGCGGTTTGGGAAGAGATGCTGTTCCTTGAAACTTCCGCCCCGTGGCTCTTTCAAGATTTCTCAGAGATACAAAAGTAGATTTGGCTCTGTTCAGAACCTGTTTGAACATTCGCTGCACATACTTCAATCTCAAGCCCTTTGGATTCTCACCCATTTACTCTTGGCAAAAAGCAACTTCCTGCTTCTGCGAAGTTAAGCTTTCAAGCTTAGGGGAAAAGGCTTTTTGGACCAACAAATAGCTCTTTAAAAACAATATTCTGATGAGTTAAGTGTAAATGAATCAGAAACACATGGATTAAGCTTCTCTTGATGTACACATGGGTTTAATAATTATTGGGGGTGGAGGAGAAGGGAAATGGGGCTGAAAAAGCTGCGTCTTGGGTTTTATCAAATCTAAAATGTTTGAGAAGTAATTCAAGACATTCCATACACCCCCAAATGTGGCCAGATTTTCCGATTACACTTCCAAGGAGCCACACAGAATCTTTCTAGTAACAATTGAGGCCTCCAAAGCGCCAGGCTGTCGTGGTTTCTGATTGGCCGGGCATGAGGCTATGATTTACGTGACCATTCAAAGATTTATATATTGCCATTATAACAAATTCCTTCCAAACTGAACGGTGCCCAAATGCAGCTTTATAAATATCTTTCCTGTTAGAAGCCTCTTTCTATTCACAAAACGCTCCTTCTTTTCCTTCCCCCTGCCCCCATTAAGCCACAGATTCCCCCATGAGGTCTCAAACCAATGAGCAGGGAGGGAATTAATTTTACCATGACTGAAACATGTTTCACTTTGGATTGTGTTTAAAATGACTTGGGCCTATATAAGTTGCAGGTCACGAGAAGGTTATAACTAAAGGGCTCATAAGTTAGGTGAAGGGTGGAAGGGGTGGAGTTTTATAAATGCTTATTGCTTTCATAAAGAGAAAAGCTAAGTTGTGTTCATGCTGAACACAGTCAGACACTCAATACATCAGGGCACACTGTTTCCTAGAGGAAATGTCCCATACTGGTTTGGCAGGCTTCTGTCTTCCTCCATTTCAATGACATCATCAGTGTTGGACGTCTGGATAGAATAACTAACTTCTTCCACATGTCACCATCCATGTGTCCCTCCCCCAAATAAATTTTGATTTGCTCAAAGCTCTGAGGTACCCTAAATCAGTTGGCTTAATGGGCAGCAGAAAAGTGGGGTGAAAGGTAGTGGGGGGAAGGATTTCCTGCTTTTCCAATTCATTATCCTGTAGGTCCTACTTCCAATGGCATGATCACAAGCCCCACCCACCATGGACTAGAGAGGTTACCAAGGAAAGAAATAGCAGAGTTGAGTGTATGAGGTTCATGGACAGGCACAGCATTGCAACATGGGAATGGGGGAGCTGATCGTTGTAGCAAACACACAAAGGATGGTGATCCAACAGTGCTGCTTATGAAAGCCATTGCCCAAGTGATCCAAACCACCTGTATTAGCTAGCTGTGCCACAATAATGCTGCACAACAAAATACCCCACAATTCAGTGGATTATAAGGATGCTCATTTTATTCTCTTGTTCACAGATCTGTGAGTTGACCACAACCAGCTGAGCTAGGGTGGACTCCAGGCTCCGGACTCTGACCCTGGGCTCTAGGCAGGGACAAGCCTTCCCACTGAGCTCTGCACAAGTTTCAGACCTGTGAACCAGGTTGTTGGTAATATTTTAAGACTGCTGTTGTTTTAAGTCATCAAGTGTTGGGGTGGATTGTTAATCAGCACTAGATAACCAGACCTGTACCCCACTTTGTGCTTCTCTTTATAGTCTTTGTGATGCTGCCACTCTAACCCCATAATCTTTGAGGCACTGTCTGTCATATCACTGCTATACCAGTCAGTGCCTGTCACAGAGTGGGTACTTTATGAGTATTCTGTGGCAGACTGGCAGAGGTCTGGGCTTTCATATGAAAAGCCAGCCTCCTTCAGGAACGCAGGCTTGTAACCAAAACCTCACAGGTCCTTTGCCACTTTGTTGCTCATTCCATCACAAATGACACCTCCAAGCCTACTCATGTCTTAACTAAAGTATCCATAAGATGTTCAGCAGGAAACAGCACACTCGAGTTAGTATAATTTGAAGAGAATATATTAGTTTCCTAGCAGGGGCTGGCATAATAGATTATCACAAACTTGGTGGCTTAAAACAATGGAAATTTATTCTCTCAAAGTTCTGGAGGCCAGAAATCTTCAATTAGGGTGTTAGCAGGGCCACATTCCCTCCAAAGTCTGGGAGGATCCTTCCTGGCCTCGTCCAGCCATGGTGGCTCCAGGCGTTTCTTGGTGTGGGGCTGCATCACTCCAGTCTCTGCCTTCATCTTCACATGGCTGTCTCCTCCTTCCTCTGTTTTTCTTCTGTGTGTGTCTTCTCAGGACACTTGTCATGGGATTTAGGCCCCACTCAGATAACCCAGGATGATCTCATCTTGAGATCCGAAACTTAAGTATATCTACAAAAACCTTATCCTCCAAATAAGGTCACATTTATAGATTCCAGGGGTTAGGATGTAGACATATCTTTTTGGGGCCATCATTCAAACCACTATCAAGTCCATTCCAACTCATGGTGATCCCATGTGTGCAGAGGAGAACTTTACTCCATAGGGTTTTCAAGGCTGTGACCTGTCGAAAGTGGATCACCCAGACTTTTCTCCAAGGCGACTCTCAGAACCATCTGAGGTAGTTAGAACTGACAATTTTACAGTTAATAGTTGAGCCCTTAACTATTTGTGCCACCTAGGGACTCCCACTAAAGATGGATTAATTAAAGGACAATTTTAAAATGTGTGGGAAGGGTAGGGAGTACCACAGCAGATAATGTAGTGTCTAGTAACAGGAGAGCTGTTACCACCCACAGGGCTGAAAAAAGAGAGCATGGGAGTGGTTACTAGAACCCAGAGAAAGAGAGCTGTGTAGTAAGGGCTGCCTGGACAGATGCAGTGACCTTTAGTCTAAGGACACAGACAGACCAAAGCAACCCAGAAGGGAAGGAGCTAAAGGAATAAACACACCAACGTCCCTCTCCTCTCTCTCTTCCATATCCTGCCAGGGACCCCATGGGCCAAATCCAATCAGACGCCAGAGGGCAAGGGAGCCCATTGGTGCCTTCCACACCAGTCAGCCTCTTGGGGCAGAATGCAGAGGGCAGACAAGGGCGGAGAGTGGAGCTGGAGGGGCAAGCAGAAAAGATCCAACACAAATGTTGTGTTAAGAGCTGGGTCAAGCTGAAAAGAGCTGAGCTGCTAGGTACTGGAGTAGTCAACTAAGACAACAAGCTAAAACACAAGTGACAGTCAAGCCTTTAATCGCGGTGGCAGTATAAGCAAGAGACCCCAGGTGTTCCATTTTTCTCCGTGGAATGGCACCAGGCAAGGGCCAGCTATGTTAGCACAAACAGGGGAAACTGTCTCACTGCCAAGGGGGCCCCAAACAAAAGGCTCTTGCTATTTTATGGGCCTGGGGGCCAGGGGTGGGGGGGTGCACCTAAGAGTGGAAAAGTCTGGAGTACTGACTGAGTCAGAGTGGAAAAAAGTGTCTTCAAGGTTCCCCGCACCCTAGTAAGGAAGTGTCAGCACAGGCACCTGAGGAAAGCCTTGGTGAAGGACCCCCACAGAGAAGCTTCCAAAGAGAGACACTGGGCTAGGAACGGAGGCGTGAACAAGAGCAAGGCCAGCCAGGGGGTCTGAGTCCTTGACTGTAACGTCCTTCAGAGACACAATGCACTGGCTGGTATGGGAAGGGCAGCTTTCTCCAAGAAGGCCTGCCAGGTAAAGCCTTTATAGCTGCCATGGTCTTTCAACCACCTCATAAGTATGTGAAAGCTGCACAACAAAAAAGAAAGATCAAAGGAGAACTGACGCTTTGGAATTGTGGTGGTGAATAATAATTGAATATACTGCGTACTGCCAGAAGAACAAACAAATCAATCTTGGACGAAGTACATCCAGAATGTTCCTTAGAAGCGAGGATGGAAAGACCTCAGCTTGCTTACTTTGGACATGTTATCAGGAAGGACCAATCTCTAGAAAAGGACATCATGTTCAGTAAAGTAGAGGGGCGGTGAAAAAGAAGACCCTCAATCAGCTGGACTGACACGGTGGCTGCAACAATGGGCTAGAACATACCAACAATTGAGAAGATGGCATGGGACCGGGCAATGTTTTGTTCTATTATACATAAGGTCGTCATGACTTGGAGCCAACTCTATGTCAGCGAACAACAACACCACGGTCAGGCCTGGAAGATCACACATAGGTTTTTCGTCAAGAACTGAACTCACAACATGCACAGAAAAGAAAGAACAAGAAGATCCTGGGTGTGAAGTCTCCTTCTGATGGTTCGAGCCAGTGGGAAAGCACTCTTGTCATTTGTAATACACCATTGTCACCAAACACTATTAAGCATTCACGTCATATAAATACAAAGCAAATTACGGATACATAGGCCCTGATGTCTGAGAGCTTGCATTAAACTAATGACATCATCTCTCAGCAAACAGGAAAGAACAAGCAAGCAGAGGAAGAAGCTGTGTGCTACACAGTGAGACAGGGAATGGGTAGCACAAGCTCTTGACAGGATCAGAACACAGGGACATCGAGTACCGGGAACTGGGGCCAGCTGTCCTATATAGGTGGGAGAAAGAACATGAGTTACCACCGCACGCTGCCTCTAAGGAGAAAAGAAATGACGATGACTTGGATGAGAGGTGTGTAACGCAGGGAGATAATAATAGTAGCCACCACTAAAATTTTTCAAGTGTTGTCGATGTATCAGGCACAGAATAGGGCACTCTATCTACACCTACTCATTGCCATCAATTCAATTCCGAGTCATACCAATCCTATAGGACAGAGTAAACTACCCCATAGAGTTTCCAAAGCTGTAATCTTTATAGAAGCAGACTGCCACATCTTTCTGCAGCAGAGTGACTGGTGGGTTTGATCTGCCAGCCTTTCGGTTAGCAGCTGAGTGCTTAACCGCTGCACCACACGAGGTCCTTTAATCCCCAGAATAAGCTGAATGTTAATATTTCCTTTAGACAGATTAAAAAGCTGAGGCTCAGAAAAATTAAGTCAGTTACCTAAGACTGCACAACCAGTAAGTGGGAAGGTGGGGTTTCCAACATGGATCTGTCTGATTCGTGACCCTGACTTTTAGTCATAGCACCGTATTCCCTTGGAGTAAAGGGTGCATGACAATTTTTGACCCCCTTCTCTAACAGGGAAAGTGTTGAGTTAAATGTGCATGAGAGTTTGGGAATCAGCCAACCTTAGATTTATTCTTGACTCTGAATACCCTGCTTGACCCCTGCATGCCCCTGCTCCTCTTTCTCACTGCCAAGCCTGTTTTTCTGTCTTCCTTCTGGGATCTCAGAAGGGTAAACCAGTTGCCACTGAGGTCAACCCTGACTCATGGCAACCCTATGTTTGTCAGAGCAGAACTGTGCGCTCCAGAGAGTCTTCAATGGCTGATATTTCAGAAGTAGATTGCTGGGCCTTTCTTCTAAGATGCCTCTGGGTATACTCGAAACTCCCATCTTGTCGGTTAGCAGCTAAGCGCATTAACTGTTTGCACCACCCAGGGACTCCGTTAGGAGGGTAGATACAAGAAAAGATGCTAATAGCCTAAAGGAAAAATTTCTATAATAAAAATCCATCACCTAGGCAGAATACCAAGGTGGACTATCTCATCTGCCTCTTTGTCAAGGATCCATTTGGAAGTGGCCCTGAAAGATACATTCAGGTTAATATAGTTCTAACACCTCACTTTTTGTAATGGATGTTCACATGCTTTTTGCCATCCATCACCTTTTGAACACCTTCTCTATGTTCGGGGAATTTCTCATTACACTGATCAGGGCCTTGGGAGAAAAGAGATGGCACACTCCACCTGGGTAACTGGGGAGAGCTTAATAAGCAGATTATTTACAAATGTGTAGGCAGGGTCACAGTAAATCAACAAAGGACAGTGCAGTACCTACGGTCTAGCAACATCTGGGGGCCACTGCTACCCCTGGTGATGAAGAGGTGGGGGTGGTGGTTAATTATTAGAACATGAAAGGAGAGAGCCATGTAGATTAGGCAGCCTGGAGAGAAGCACTGAGATCTGGTGGTGGGACATAGCCAACCTGTGGTGTCCTGGAAGGAAGGGACCCTGGGTTATAAACACTCTGAGTTCAACCTCCCCCAAACTCTTCTGTATCATATTTAATAGCTGAACCCAATCAGAAATCAGAAGACAAGGAACCCCGTTGGTACAGTCCAGATGAGACAGCCTTCCAAGGTAAGAGAGACGGAAAATGGATGTTTTCATTTGCCTCATATGCATCACTTCATATGTATGTGAAAGTTGGCCAAGGAAAAAGGAAGACAGAAGAAGGATTGATGCATTTGAACTGTTGTGTTGGAAAAGAATACTGAAAACTCTGAACTGCCAGAAGAATGAACAATTCAGTCTTAGAAGAAATGCAACCAGAACGTTCCTTAGAAATGAGGGTGGCAAGACTTTGACCCACTCACTTTGGACACATCGTCAGGAAAGACCAATCAACAGAAAAGGACATCATGGTTGGTAAAGCGGAAGGTGGATGAAATGAAGGAAACCCTCAATGAAATGAACAGACACAACAGCTGCAAAAATGGACTCAAACATACCAACGATCATGAAGATTGTACAGGACGGTGCAACATTTCATTCTGTTATACATGAGGCTGCCATGAATCAGTGTTGACTCGACAGCAACTAACAACAACATGCCTCACTACTGCCATACAAGCACTAAAATCCTTCACAAGGGTCTTTAGGACCTAGATCAGATCCTTATCACCTGAAATCTTGTCCTCATTCCCATCTCTCCCCAAGTACCCTGCCCTCCAGCCACCTTGCCCTTTAACATCTCCATGCCTTTGTACAGGGTAGCTCCATTGCTTATCGATATGGCCATTTCCCTCTTCTTTATTTGAAAGACACATCCATTGAGAATGCAGCACAAAGTCACCTCCTCCATGCAGTCCTCCAGCTCTGCCTCTAGGAATATTTTGTGATCCTTCCTCTAAGCTCCCATAGTGCTGGGCTGACATGACTACTAAATCCTTTTATATCGTATTGTCATATGTTTATGTATCAATCCCCACCCAGCAACTTTCACCCTGATGAGCAGGGACTGTGTTTTACATACTATATTATTTTTCCAGGGCCGCCGTAACAGATTGTACAAACATGGCAGCTTAAGACAACAGAAATTTATTCTCTCACAGTTCTGGAGGCCAGAAGTCCGAATCAAGGTGTAAGCAGGGTTGGTTCCCTCTGGAAGCTCTGAGGGGGAATCTGTATCATGCCAGTCTCTTACCTTCCAGTGGCTGCCGGCAATCCTTAGAGTTGCTTGGCTTGCAGCTGCATCACTCCAATCTCTGTCTTCACATAGCCTTCCCCTCAAATCTCTCCTTTCTCTTATAAGAACACCACTTACTGGATTTAGGGCCCACCTAAATCCAGATGATCTTTCTTTAATTACATCTACCAAGTCCCTATTTCCAAATAAGGTCACTTTCTAAGGTTCCAGGTGGACATATCTTTAGGGGGCTACCATCCAACTGACTAGGAGCCCTGAGTGGTATAAACAGTTAATACGCTTGGCTGCTAACCAAAAACATTGGAGGTTTGAGTCCTCCCAGAGATACCTCGGAAGAAATGCCTGGTGATCTGCTTCTGAAAAATCAGCCACTGAAAGCCTACAGAACCCAGTTTCTTCTCTGACACATGTGAGGTTGCCATGAGTCAGAATGGACTTGATGGGAACTGCAACAACAAAAACTCAACAGACTATACCACCACTAACAAGAGCCCAGGAAATTAAAGCGGGACAGGACTAGCTCCAAAGTTATTCACAACTCTCAGGGTGGCATGAAGATTCAACAAGAAGATGCATGCAAAGCATTCAGGGTAAGACTCAGAAGACAATAGATGCTATCATTGTCATTCTTACAATTCTGTCAACTATGCAGGGGAGAGCCACAAATAGACTGTCCCCATGCCTCTAGACAAATGTCTAGGGTAGGGACAAGAGAACAAGAGGATACAATGTATCATTCCTATGGACTCTATAACAGAAGTGGGAGCTAGGAAGGGCAGTGTCTTAAGCTGGGTTCTCTAGAGAAGCAAAACCAGTACAGCATATAAATATACATAGAGAGAGATTTATATTAACGAAATTGCTCACGAGGTTGTAGAGGCTGTAATGTCCCCAGTCCGTAGGTCAGGCTGGAGGCTTCTCCTGATTCTCGTAGCCACAGGGGCTGGCAAACCCAAGACTGGCAGGTCAGACAGCAGGGCTCTGGCTCACGGCTGTGAAGACTGACAAATCCCAAGATCGGCAGGCAAGACGGCAGGTAAGCTGCTAGCTCAAGTCCCAAGAACCGGAGGTCAGACAAACTGAAGCCAGCTGCAGGATCCAGAATGAGCAAAAGCCCATGAGCCTTGCCAGAAAGTCCACCTATGTTGCGTGCAGGCCACACCCCCAAGGAAACTCCCTTTCAACTGACTGGCTACTCACAGCAGATCCCACCATGGAGGTGATCACATTCTATCAAATGTCCTCGTGGAGGCGATCACATCATTACATGACTGCCAAACTACAACATAACTGCCAAACCACTGAGAATCATGGCCCACCCAAGCTGTCGCACAATCTTAACATTCACAGGCAGTATAAAAACAGAGAAGACTCTAATGACATAAGGAATTCAGGAACCCTGGAAATGGGAAGGAGAAATGGAGGGAACAAAAAAAAGAGATTTCAGTCCTTATATACCTCCGAGAGAGCCTGAGACACATCTGCACATCTATCTGAGCCTCAGTTTGTTTTCCTATAAAGTGGGTG
Organism: Dugong dugon; assembly: GCA_030035585.1. Classification (NCBI taxonomy): domain Eukaryota; kingdom Metazoa; phylum Chordata; class Mammalia; order Sirenia; family Dugongidae; genus Dugong; species Dugong dugon. Next base: position 13,479,519 of record CM057476.1, read on the forward strand.
ATATGATAGGGAATAATAAGAGAACTTCCCTCCCAGCCTTGTTCTTAGAGTAAAATGAGATTCTGTGTGGAAAGCGTTTAACACAATGCCTGGTCTTCATTCACTCATTCCATGAATAGTTTTGGGGCCCTTCTGTGTACCAGGCACCAAGATAGAATAGGCATATAAGAAGCATCAAGTAAAGGGTATCATTTTAATTTTAATTTTTATTGTTGGGCTTCTTATTGTTAGGTGCCGTCGAGTCAGTTCTGACTCATAGTGACCCTATGCACAACAGAACGAAACACTGCCTGGTCCTGCACCATCCTCACAATCGCTGTTATCCTTGCACCCATTGTTGCAGCCAATGTCACTGCATCTCGTTGAGGGTCTTCCTCTTTTTTGCAGACCCTTACTGTTGGGCTGGCTGTGCACATCTCTATCTACTGACCATGGGGTTCTCCTGACTGTGGACGAGAGATGAAAAAGGACCCTCTCTTCTCTTCTCAGAATCCCTAGGTGGTGCAGACAGTTAACGCATTTGGCTGCTGGCTGAAAGGTTGGTGGTTTGAACCCACCCAGAGGTGCCTTGGAAGAAAGGTTCAGAGAAGTTAAGCCATTTGCCTGAGTGATAGAGCTGGGTTTTGATCCCCAGGCTGTTGGAACCTACACACTTAAATCACCATTGCTCAACACCCCCACTGGTTGACGTCCAAGCCCTTTTCAGCTCTAAAGATTGCACAGCTCTCGGGTATAAACCCACCCTTTCACCCTTTGCCCTGCTTCCTGGATAGCCTCTTATAAGCATTATCCTTCCGTAGATCAGTCTTGGCAGCCGCACAGGCAGGGTCTGGGGACAGCCAGGCCAAGGAAGTGGAGTTTCGAAGGCCATAAATTCCTTGTCTCTGACACGCCCCTTGACCACTTATCTTTGGAAAACATGATCCTGGATAATCCAAGGGGGTGGCAGGCCAAGTTGTAAGGCAGCCACCGGGGGACATCGGGTGTCCAGGGTCATCTTCCTGACATTCCAACTGGGTGTTGTCAGCAGCCCAGCCCAGCCCCCAACTCCAGCGAACGGCCTGACCCAGAGATGTGCCACAACAGAGGCACCATCAGTCTTTTCTCATCAGTCCCCAAGACATCCATTCTTGCCAGATCCCCGCCCCCTCTCCCTCAGCCATTACCGCAGTTGTCCTTCACCCTCTGATTTGTTTCAGATGTGTGAATATGATATGAAAGCTCCTATTTCAAAGCCCCTCTGGATGGAGTCTCCATCCTCTTGGGCCTCGGGTTTTAAATTAAGGTGTTCCTTCCCATGGATGGATGGCTCTGCCAAGTGTCACTGTGGTGGCGCCATCTTCTCAAAGGCCTTTATCTTTCTGACAGAAAGGGCACTGGGACCCCTTCACCCCAGAGTGGGGCAAGTGGGAGGGATCTAGGGAAAAGACTGAACTGCTAACCCAGGGGTAAAGCAATCAGAGAGCTCAAATGACCACATGACAGGTAGGGGTGCAGGGGGAGAGAGAGTGCCCAAATCCAACCCGCTGCCTTTCAGGCTATTGGAACTCACAGTGACCCTACAGGACAGAGTAGAACTGCCCCACAGGGTTTCCAAGGCTGTAATCTTTATGGAAGCAGACTGCCACATCTTTCTCCCGCGGAGCAGCTGGTAGGTTTAAACAGCCAGCCTTTCAGTTAGTAGCTGAGTGCTTAAGCACTACACCACCAGGGCTTTGCTCCTCATCCATACGTCTTTATTACTTTACGTTAATGAGGCACGATTAGTGTAGGGTGTATCTTAAGTCAATCTATTTTGAGATATAAAAGAGATGAAACAAGCGATCAGGGCAGAGATGGGGGAAGAGAGACGCCAAGCCACATGAAGGTCATCCAGGAGCAGAAGTTCAAAGAGACAGGGACCTTCCTCCAGAGCCAACAAAAAGAGAAACCTTCCCCTAGAGCTGGCACCCTGAATTCAGACTTCTAGCCCTCTAAAATATGAGAAAATAAATTTCTGATTCTTAAAGTCTCCCAATTTGTGGTATTTTTGTTATAACCAGAAAACCTGCTGTCACTGAGTCAATTCGAACTCACAGAGACCTAAGATAGATATAGATACACATACACACACACACCAGCTGCTGCTGAGTCAACCCCAACTTGTGGTGATCCCATGTGTGTTAGAGTAGAACTGTGCTCCACAGGGCTTTCAATGGCAGATTTTTTTGGAAGCAGATCACCAGGCCTTTCTTCCAAGGCACCTCTGGGTGGACTGGAACCTCCAACCTCTCGTTTAACAGCTGCAGTGCAGTGAATTACTTAATACGGCCCTTCTAGCCATAGCCTTTGTATCTCTCAACAAATGACTGGGTAGGACTATGCAAATGAGGTGCTTGTGGCCACCAAGGGGATTGGATAGCTTCATAATAATGTAAATAAGGTACATGGCACCCTTGTGGAAATGAGACCATGCAAATAAAGTGTATGAAACCCTAACAAGGGGACTGGTCAGTTTTGCCATCCTGCCAGGCTTAAAGGGAGACCTGAAGAGACGGAGAGAGGAGTTGTAACATGGAAGACAGAGACAGGCAGCAGAGGCAGCAGAACCTGGATAGAGAGGGAGACCTGTAACACCAGAGATGGTGAGAAGCAGTGGCAGAGAAATGGCAGCAGCAGAACCAGGAGACTGGCAGGAAACCAGCAGGAGATGATGCACGGAGCAAGAGAGCTGAGCACCTCCAGACAGGAGGCTTGCTGGCAGAGTAGGGTGCCTCTGGACACCTGGTGGAGATAGGTTTGTCAACCCAGGGAGCTAGAGCTGAGTGCCTTTAGGCTGAGGCTTACTGGTAGAGTAGGGTGCCTCTGGGCACTTATTGGCAGAGCTAAAAGAGCTTTGCAACACTTGTGTGAGCAAGGCAGAGGCCAGGCCGAGAGGCTGAGGGCCAGAGAGAGACCTACTTGCAGGCACAGCTGAGAAGAGGGTATCCTGATCGAAGAACTGTATCCTGAGCATTCCTGAACCTGAACTGTAACCTGCTACTTCCCTAATAAACCCCATAACCATGAGAACGGTCTGTGAGTTCTGTGTGGCCATTGCAACAAATTATCAAACCCAGCAGAGAAGTAGACAATGTCATGTGAGGGGTGGCTGGTGTCAGAATTGGTAAAGAAGCTGCAGGGTAAAGAGGCATGTCTGACCTCTGCCTAATAGGAATCAACCTAGGGCTGTGTTTGCGATAATGATTCTCCTTCCCCTCGGGAAGTTAGACGAGGAAGTCAGACGCCTCTACCATGCCATTCTTACAATAGCCAAGTGTGTTAACCATCTGAACCACCCAGGAGCTTTCATGGCCACTCTCTGTTTTTCTTTTTTTTTTTTTTAATTGTAGTAAATATATAGGTAACAAAATGTTTGCCATTTCAACAATCTTCACATGCACAATTCAGCGACGTTAATTATGTTCATCATCCTGCTCAACCATTACCCTTATATATACATATATGTATGTTGTCGTTGTGTGCCGTCCGATCAATTCCAACTCATAGCAACTCCATGTAACAGGGTAGAACTGTCCCACAGGGTTTTCTAGGCTGGAATCTTTGTGGGAGCAGATTTCCAGGTCTTCTCTCCCATGGAGTGGCTGGTGAGTTCGAACTGCTGACCTTTCAGATAGTACCCAAGTGCTTAACTATTACACCACCAGGGCTCCTTATGTACGCATACATGTATGTACATAATGTACATTATGTATCCATGTACACGTATGTGTGTGTGTGCGTGTATGTACGTATACATATAGACAGGTAGGTAGGCAGGTAAGTATATAGATAGATTTCCCACATGATGCTATAGAAATGTGGTTATTACTATCAATCTACTGTAGGCTCCAAAGGAGATCAGGCTTAGAAAACAAAGGGAACCAATACTGAGTTCCTAATATAGGCCTTCTCAATAAAATACTGTAAGTGCTATGTTTTCTTCATTCTAAAAAAAAAAAACTCTGAACTCTTATGTCTTAAAATTGATGTGTACAGTTAATACAGTATTTTTTGTTGCCCTAAAAAAAGTTTCGAATTTGGTATATGATTGCAATAACCTCTTAACTAGTCTTCCTGCCTCCATGTTCACCTCCCACAGTCTATTCTCAGCACAGAACCAGAGCTGGCCTCACAAAATATGTCAGACTAGGTCTCTCTTGTACAAAAAACCCTCCCATAGCTCCTATCTCACTCGGAATAAAACCCGAAGTCCTTACTGTGTCCTACTGGGCCCCAGTGACCACTCTGGCCTCATCTTTTACCCCGCTTCCTGTCACTTCTTCTGCAACCATGTGGGCCTCCTATTCTCTGAAGAGGCAAAGCACATCCCATCTCAGGGCCTTTGCACTTGTGGTGCTCTTTGCCTGGAACACCCTTGCTCCAATATTTCTCTGTCTTGCTCTCTCACTTTCTCCTACATGTCTCTGTTTAAACGTCACTTGTTAAGGATTGAATGACGTCCCCCATAAAAATATGCTTAAGTCCTAACCCCTGGTACCTGTGAATGTAATCTTATTTGGAAATAGGTTCTTTGAAGATGATATCAGTTAACTGAGATCATACTGGAGTAGGAGCGCTGGTGGCGCAGTGGTTAAGAGCTCAGCTGCTAACCTAACAGTAAGTAGTTCGAATTTACCAGCTGCTCCTTGGAAACCCTATGGGGCAGTTCTACTCTGTCCTATATGAGTCGGAATTGACTCCATGGCAATGGGTTTGGGTTTTTTTGGTTCATACTGGAATAGGGTAGATCCTAACCCAACCTGAGTGCTTTCCTTATAAAAGAGGAAAACAGCCACAGAGACACACATAGAGGGAAGACGGCCATGTGAAGATACAACTACAAGCCAAGGAATGCCAAGAAACCCCTGAAGCTACTAGAAGCTGGAAGAGACGAGGAAGGCTCTTCCGCTAGAGCAGGCAGAGAGAGCGTGGCCTTGCCGATGCCTTTATTTCAGATTCCTAGCCTCCAGAACTGTAAGACAATAAATTTCTCTTCTTATAAGCCACCCACCTTGGGGTGTTTTGTTACGGCAGCCCTAGGAAACTAACACATCATCTTATCAAAGAGGTCTTCCATGACCACTCTCTCTTCTTCTTTTTACTGCGGTAAACATATAGGTAACAAAACAGTTGATGTTTAACAATCTTCATGTGTACAGTTCAGCGACATTAATTATGTTCACCATGTTGTTCAACCACCACCCTTAACTGTTCTTGAATTTCTTCATCACCCTTAACAGAAGCTGAGTGTCCCCTAAGCATTGCATGACCACTGTCTTCTAAAAATCCCTGGTGGCACAGTGATTAAGAGCTATGGCTGCTAACCAAAAGGTCACCAGCTGCTCCTTGGAAACCTTACAGGGGCAGTTCTACTCTGTCCTATAGGGTTGCTGTGAGTCAAAATCGACTGAACAACAAGGAGTTTTGGTATCCTCCTTACCCTTTTTTAATTTATTTTATACTTTATAGTACTATCAGTCGCTTATTGTCTGACTCCCAAGTCAGAAGGTAGGCTCCCTGAGATGAGGGACTTTGTCTCCCACCTAAATAGTGCCAGGGCCATAGCTGGCAATCAAATATTTCTTGAAGTAATGGTACTTCGATGGTGGCTTAGAATTAAGAAAATATGATCTTTCATTTTTTTAATCCTTTCCATAACACAGTTAAGTAAAAACTACCACCAACGCAATTTACAGATAAGGGATCTCGGTCAGAGGGATCAAGTGATTCACCCAGGTTACAGCGCGATTAAGGGGTAGAGCTGGCATTTCACTCCAGTCAGGCTTTCCTACAACTCCATCTATGGCCCCAAACAAGGTGGGAAGGAACAGCTGCATCAGAACTGGCAGTCAGAGCTCTTCCCCAAGGAACCAAGGGGTTTGGAACCCGAGGCCCTAGGTCTCTCTTCAGGAGCCTTAAACCACAAGGATTGTTGTTAGGTGCCCCTGAGTCAATTTGGACTCATAGTGAGCAGCAGAACTGCCCCATAGGGTTTTCTAGGCTGTAATCTTTACAGGAGCAGAGCGCCAGGTCTTTCTCCCTCAGAGCCACCAGGTGGGTTTGAACTGCCAATCTTTCAGTTAGCAGCTGAGCGCTTAACCATCGCGCCACTGGGGTTCCTTAAACATGGGGGTAGCATATCAAATATCCAGACTCACTCCCTTAGTGGAGACCAGTGCTGCTGCCAAGTAAAACCCTCAGGGCATAGTTCAGGGAAAGGAGTGAGGAAGTCTATTGTCCTGGTTTCCATAACCCTAGACAGAGAACTTTCCGCTGGGTATGTCACCCACCACCACCATCACAGACCCAGAATGGAGATGAACAGTTCCTAAATTGTTTTTATAAAGGTTTACCTAAACTGATCTAGATTGTACCACCTATCACATTAAAACCATATAATAACTAAAACAAGAAAACTACACATTGCCTTCCAATATCTCTTAACTCAGTTCCTCCCAGGACACATGCCAGCATCAACAAAAATTTACAGAAAGGCTGTACAGACCTTGGTTCAAATCGTATCTCCAGTACTTACCACCTGGTGTGTCCTCAGGCAGCTTACTTAACCTCTCTGTACCTCATCCATAAAATGGGGATAGTTCTTCCTCATAGGAATATTAGGGGGATTAAAGGAAATAGTCTGTATAAAATGCTTGGCACATACTAAGTGCTCCATAAATATTAATTTTTTAATCCATGGGGTGCGTTGTCTTTTATTCAGAACTGACAGACAGTGTTTGAGCACCTACAGTGTGCAGGACTTCCACCAATTTTATCTTATTGCATTCTCGCAGCCACCCACGTAGCCTGGCTCCACAAATGGCTTTCTGTCCCAAAGCATCTCCTACACAAAGAAATAGTGTCATTGCAACATGTAATCAATGGGATAAATCTTAATGATATTATTATACATTTTTTGTCATCTGCCAGTGTTTGAAATCCAGTGTTCGTTTTACACAGACAGTACATCCATTTGCATGACCTGCGCATCAAGTGCTCTATCACCATACGTGGCTGGTGACTACTGCATTGGACAGGGCAGGTTTAGCAGATACAGGCCTGGATGCAAACTCCGCTAAGTGACTGTCATCTCAGATCAGTACGCTTCTCTCTCCACCAAGTCCTTTCCTCCACCAGGAAAGCTTCCGTCTGTCCACAATCAGTCAACTGTTCCCTATAACTACGTAGAGCAACAGTGGGGCAGAGTGTCTCTCTTGGAGCGCTATCTATGTTGGGACCAACTGTGCCCAGCCCAAGGACACTTCTTGGGAGATGAGAGCTTGGGGACCCCGGAGGTGTTCTGTCCACTCTGCCTGCACTGCCCCCTAGTGAGCCTGCTCTGCCCTGCATTCTGTTTGTTCTCCTCTGGCTCAATACCAGGCAAGGAACACAAACTGATGAAGCAGGCATCTGGGTTTAAGTACATAATCACACACACTTGGGAGGGGTGGTGACTGTGGCAAACTAAGAAGCTGCACGCCCCACCTAAAAGGGCCGCCTCTACTCACCCTCTGCTGATTGTTGCCATTCAGGATGTGAGCCCACAGCGGACAGATCTTCCACTTTTTCAAGCTAAGTAAGATATGGGAATTGTTATATGAAACCTCTTGATATTTAGTGTTAGCTCAATAAATTTTTAAGCCCCCCCCCCCAAAAAAAAGCGCCTGGATAGTGCAAATGGTTAAATGCTTGACTACTAGCCAAACACTTGGCAATTCACACCCTCCCAGAGGCGCCTTAGAAGAAAGTCCTGGCAATGTTTCTGAAAGGTGACAGCCTTGAAAACCCTATAGAGCAGTTCTACTCTGCACACATGGTGTCACCGTAAGTCTGAATCAACTGGCTGGTAACTGGTTTGTTTTTTTTAAGCCCCCAAAGGAGTCCCTGCGTGCTGCAAACAACTCTCGGCGGCTAAGCAAAAAGTTGGCAGTTTGAGTCCACCTAGAGGTGGCTCAGAAGAAAGCCCTGATGATCTACTTCTGAAAACTCAGCCACTGAAAGACCTATGGAGCACAGTTCTACTCTGACACACATGGGATCGCCATAAGTCAAAATCGACTCCATCACAACTTATGAAAAAACTGATTAAACAAAAAAAAAATTAGTGCGAACTAAACAAACAAACAAACAAAAAAAACAAACTCGTTGCCATCAAGTCAATTCTGCCTCATAACAACCCTACAGGACAGAGTAGAACTGCCCAATACGGTTTCCAAGGAGCGCCTGGTAGACTCAAACTGCCAACCTTTTGATTGGAAGCCAAACTCTTAACCACTGTGCCACCAGGGCTCCCATTGCCATTTAGTTGATTCCAATTCATGGCGACCCCATGTCTGCAGAGTAGAACTGCTTTGTAGGGTTTTGCTCCTTTCAGAAGCAGATCACCAGGCCTGTCTTCCCAGGTACCTCAGGGTGGGTTCCTTCCAACCGCCAACTTTTTGGCAGTAGCTGTGTGCTTAACCATTTATGCCAGCCAGGGACTCCTCCCATGTGTTTAAGTCCTCCCAAAAAGGGAAAGGAAAAAAAAAAAAAGCCAGCTTTTAACCAGCACCTCTGTTCTAGAATAGCAAAAGTGGACAGTGCTCCTCGGCGCAGACCTCCAAGATGGAGTGCGCAAGCTCCAAGCGTGTGTGAGATGATCCACCCCGGAGCCGGGAAAACAGTAACACTTGCATTTACGTTTGTCGTTTTATACTGTTTTTAAATTTCCAATTTCGTACATGTGTACTGACCATGCTAGACGTTTGTAATGTGGCAGGCATTCTAGTACCCTTGGTCACATACCTTTGGCTCAACCTGACTTCAGGTGGTGAACTGCGACTCCAGTCCATAACATCCACCCCCAAATCACGCAGGGCAAGGATATGCATTTTGCCCCCCGGGGCTTACCCTAACTTCCGGTGGGCTTGCATAAACATGCGCAGTGTAGCCGGAAGTGCCGGAGTGGTGATGGCGCGTAAAAGAGGACCTGAGTTGCTGGAGGTAGGAGCAGGTAAAGAAATTTCCCAGAGCCTCGTCTTCTGGACAGTTCTGGGAGAGAGAATCAAGGTCCCGCTGTCCAGAGTGACAGTCCACTCCCTCACACACCATTATATTGGCTTTGCCGCTGTCCCTGGCACCACCTCCTCCATCCCTCAGACCTGCCACCTGGGATCACCTCCGCGTAAACTACTCTGTGTATCCAAGAGTTTGTCATAGGGTCTGCTAAAAGAGAACCGTGAACTAAGAGATTAAGTAATGAAATTAACTTAGTCATTTATGTATACAATTACGTATAAATTGATATACATGCATTGTTAGAGCATGTGCAAAAGTAATTTTACTGTTCCCAAGTTGCCTTCCAGTGGATTCCAATTCATGGCGACTCATGTGTTTCAGAGTACAGCTGTGCTCCATAGGGTTTTCAATGGTTGCAGTCTTGCAGAAGAAGATTGCTGGGACTTTTCTTTTGAGGCATCTCTGAGTGGACTCAAACCACCAGCCTTTTGGTAAGTAGCCGAGTATAAACCATTTGTGCCACCCAGGAGCCTAAGTTTTTGTTTTTGGTTGTATTTTTTTAAAGAGGTATAGAATAAAAAGTATTTGCAGACCAGTTCTCCACTGCATTCAATATGTAGAGACCAGGCTGAACTCCAGGCAGAAGGAGTTGTTCTTGTGCTATGTACTTTGTTACAGAACCGTCCAAGTAGTCCTATCTGTGACCAACAACATTTTTAGAGAAAGTGCCATTTTCACGATAGCCTTGTTGTTCCTAAAGTCTCCCAGAGCCGGGCTAGGCCAGGCTTCCAATCCAAATGGCAGATGCCATGTCCTGGCCAGACCCAGTCGATCCCCCCACATGAGACACTGCGTCACAGCCCTCTATCCTTTCACAGAAGGCAGCTCTGCCACTCATACCAACAGACTTCTGTGAAGCCCCTCCTATCCATTCCCCAGATAATCCCAAATGTGTCTGAATAACAATGGTGGTAGCAGTTTAAGTTCAGGTTAAAAATAGCCACCACCACCACCACCCGACAGAAAGGGGGAAGGAACGGGTAGTATCATTGTATTCCTAAGCTCCTTCTCCAAAAAAAAATCTTTGGGTTACCAGTCAAGCACATTTTAATCCTTTGCACCACCCAGAGATTCCAAGCTAAGCAATGGAGAAGCATAGAGTAAAACACGTCAGATCTCCCTTTGTCTCCCCCAAGTCCCTTCTCCTCTCCAGATGCAAACACTTAACATGTTATTGTGTTTTCTGCTAGAGTTTATATACAGCTGTATGTGATGGTGTGCCATTGAGTCAATTCCGACTCATAGCGGCCCCACGTGACAGAGTAGAACTGCCCCACAGGCAGGGGCAGATTATCCGATATGCAAGGGTAGCACAGTGTTTACCTTGCTTCCTGGATGATCTGTAGTGAACACTTTCGTATTTTTTCTCCACATCAAAGATTCTGCTTCTAGGTGTGGTTGGCATCTGTCTCTCTTCCAACCCCACAGCACCTTCCTACAGAATCAAAGCCTCTTCAAATTTACAATCCCTGACGAGCAGATGATCCAGTAAACAAGGTAGGCATGGGCTTACTTGTGCTTATTTACTAATCTATAGCAAACAATTTCATGTGGTAAAACCCATGTGAAATTGTTCACTATGGATAATCTGGTAAGCAAGGTAAGCACCATGCTTACCTTGCCTATTGGATAATCCGTCCCTGCCCACAGGGTTTTCTTGGCTGTAATCTTTACAGGAGCAGATGGCCAGGTCTTTCTACTGAGGAGCTGCTGGGTGGGTTTGAACTGCCGACCTTTTGGTTAGCAGCCCAGTGCTTAATCATTGCACACTAGGCACACGTAAAATGTAATTAGGGGTGGGTTTTATTTTGCATTTATATAATGGAAGTAGATAGAGGGATATAAATCTGTAGATATGGTGCTTTTGCCACCTAAAAACAGGTCTTAGAGCTCTGTCCATTGGAATCATACCCTTGTAAGCTCTGTAAATGCACTTCATTTCTTGTGGGGGGGGTGTGTGTGTGTGTTTTAGGTGAAAGTTTACAGCGCAAATTAGCTTCTCATTCAAAAATTTATATGCAGATTGTTTTGTGACATTGGTTACAGTCCCTACAATGTGTCAGCACTCTCTTCCTTTCCCTTTACACGTCGGGTTCCCTGTGTCTTCCTGCCTTCTCCTCTCTGCTTTTGGGCAGGTGTTGCCCAGTTGGTCCTGTATACTTGATGGAACTAAGAAGCATGTTCCCCATGTGTGTGTTACTGTTTGTTTTATAGGGCTGTCTAATCTTTGGCTGAAAGGTGGACTTTGGGAGTAGCTTAATTTGTGAGTTAGCAGGGTGTCTGGGGGCCATAGTCTCAGAGGTTCTTCTAGTCTCTATCAGACCAGTAAGTCTGGTCTTTTTTTTTTTTTTTTTTTTGTGAAATTGAATTTTCTACATTTTTCTCCTGCTCTGTCCGTAACCCTCTATTGTGATCCCTGTCAGAGCAGTAGGTGGTGGTAGCAGGGCACCATCTAGTTCTTTGGGGATCAGGCTGGTGGAGGCTGTGGTTCATGTGGCCTATTAGTCCTTTGGGCTAATTCCACCTCTTTTAATGGCTGTCTAGAACTCCACAGTATGGCTGTACCATAGCTTATCTAATCCCTGTGCTAAGAATTCATGTGTATTAACTCATTTAACCTCAGTCACCTGTCTTGATTCCCTCCTTCTTTTCCCCTCATTAACTCCTCTACATCCACACTTGCCCGCTAACTAGCCCTTAAACCAGGTAGTCTTTTGCCTCAGGGCAGTTGCACTGGCTGTTCCTCTGCCTGAAATGCTCTTCGCCCAGATCCCCACATCTCACTCCCTCAATTCCTAGCCTTTACTCAAAAGTTGCCTTCTCAGTGAGGCTTCCTGGCCACCACATTTAAAATCTCAAACCCACCTTCATCCTGACACTTCATTAACACTTAAGTTATACTTCAGTCCTGTTAGTTTTTTATCTTTAATACTTACCTCTAGGTCATTTATTTTCTGTTCCCTTGCACCAGGATGTCACTGCCCCAGCAGGGCAGAGATTTTTGTCATTTCCTTCATTGCTGTGCCCCAGCACGTAGATCAGTGCCTGCATATAGTAAACCAGAACCAGTCCTGTTGCCGGTCTTTTGTGATGTTCCTGGGTGAGTTTGAACCATCAACATTTGGGTTAGTAGTTGAGTGCAAACTGTGCCACCTAGGAACCTTCCGCACATAGTAGATGCTCAATAAACATTTGTTGAATACGTGAATGTATGGTGATGCTATGTAATTACTACTGTTATTATCCCCATTTTACTAGAGGAAACTGTGGCACAGAAACAAGAGGTACTTGGCCAAAAGACCACATACTAAATAGACAACTACCTTACAGCTAAATACTGTCACCAGCACTCTTGGCTGTTGCTGTGCTTCTTTGAATTCATTCATGCAATAAATATTGATTTTCTGCTGTGACTTTGGTTCTGTCCTAAGTGCTGGGCAACAATCTAGCTCCTGCCCTCAAAGCACTTACAGTTTGGTGGATGAGCAAGGCTAGAAAAACCACAATGACAATGTGATAAGTACTATCTTAGGAGCATGATGAAGGACATTAACTAAGACCTAGGGGTTAGGAAGGCTTCCTGGAGGAAGTGACATCCAAGGTGAGACCTGAGGATGCATGCAGGGAAGAGCATTCCAGGGAGAAGGAACAGATGTGCAAAGGCCTGGAGTAATGAACCAGATGGGAAACTGATTTCATTTAGAAAAAGCATCTTCTTAACCACAACTAGGTACTTCCCTTTCGAATCCCTTTGTATGTAGCCTCTCCCAGCTATAGCGATAGAGAGAGCAAGAAGCATTTTGCTAGCACTTAAAGTGTCCCTGACACTTCCAAATCCTAGGGGCTCCTTCAGCTTTAATCCATGGAATTAGCTTCTGGCCCCACCAGCACCATCCCCTGAATTGCCAGAGGGCAAAGGTCAATGCATTAAGCAGGGCAGATTAATACCAGGCCATAAATCCCAGAAGCGGCATTTAAGCAGCAGTCATATTTCACACGAGATTGCTCAAGCCATTGATTGGCCCATCTTTGGGAGGGTGCATGTGTGCGTCCCAGGCTGTGTTTACGAGCCTTGCCAAGCCCTCCTGGGCAGCACCCCCCACACGCTGCCCTTTGATCAGGGAAATCCAATACCTGAGGTCTGGGCTTTATGGACAAGCAAGGCTAGATTAAGGGAATTAACCACAGTGGATCACAACTACTAAAATGGTGCCTGAGCCCCACCACAGTGTGGCCCTGGGGGACGAGTGGGGAGCGGAGGGCGGCAGATGCCTGCCCAGGGTAATACCCAGGCCCGCCAACTCCTCCCTCCAGTCCAGACCTGTGTTGAACAGGGAAGCTGACTTTTGTTTTTCAGTCTAAACTCCCTTGTACATTTCTTTTTCCTGGTCTGCATTCTATGTGCCAACATAGACTTGGCATTTCCTAGAGAAGGAGAGACTCCCAGATGATCCATTTTTTCATTTATTTCTACATTCAGTCATTTACTCATCAAATATTTATGATGAATAGATGCGTTAGGCACCATGGATACAGCAGTGAGTAAAACAGACCTGGCCTCTGCCTCTTGGGTAGACAGACAAGGATGACGCAATTATACTGTGGTTCAGGAGTTCTGGAATAAAGATTGCTCAGGGCTACCTGGAGGACAGAGGAGACGTGTCTGTCGTGGAGACATCAGGGAAGACTTCCAGGAAGAGGTGAAGTTTATGCCTGAGCCTGTAAGATGAATCAGAGTTGGCTGGGCAAAGAATGGGAACAGTCAACGATAAGGCCCAGAGGTCCCCAGAGAGAGAATGGTGCATTTGAGGAGAGGAGAGAAACTCAGACTGCTAGGGGTGGGGAAAGAGAGAGGGAGCCAAAAGAGATGGGGCTGGATGAGAAACAGGTGGGAAAGGGCCCTGTAAGTCAGGGTAAATGAGTTTAGGTTTATCCTGTGGGCAAAGGGGCACCCAAGGGGGTAATGCATATAGCCAGGAGGTTATTCTAGCAGCATGGTGTTGTCTTACTTGGAGTGAAGCTAAGTATGCTTGAAGGTGCCGGTGTTGTTTGCCATCCTGTCTATTCTGACTCAGAGAGACCCCAAATAACAGAGTAGAACTGCTCCATAGGGTTTCCTAGGCTGTAATCTTTATGGGAGCAGATTACCAGGTCTTTCTCCCTCAGACCTGCTGGGTGAGTTTGTACCACTGACCTTTCAGCTAGCAGCCGAGTACTTAACCATTCTGCAACTAGAGCTTTAGGGTAAATACCATTGAATTGTTTTCCCTGTTAAGGGCTTCTTGTTGTTAGTTGCCTGAGCCTGCTCTGACTCTCGGCAACCCCATGCCCAACAGAGCAAAACATCGTCTGCTCCTGTGTCATCTTCTTCATGATCATTGTTATGCTTGAGTCTGTTGTTGTGGCCACTACGTATTTTGAGTGCTTTCCCATCTGGGGGGCTCATTTTCTAGCCCTATATTGGACGGTATTCTGTTGTGATCTCTAGGGTTCTCATTGGCTAATATTTGGAAGTAGATCACCAGGCCATTTTTCCTAGTCTGTCTTAGTCTGGAAGCTCCACTGAAACCTGTCCATCATGGGAGACCCTGCTGATACTTGAAATACCAGTGGCATAGCTTCCAGCATTGGAGCAACACTCAAGCCACCAGAGTACAACAAACTGACGCACATGCCATTTGTTGGGTAGAATATCCACAGTCCAGATTTTGCTGTTGCATCCCCGTGGTGCTATTTAACATGTTGCTCTCTCCCCTGTATTCCCTGTAAATTGGCAGTTACATGTTCCTCTTTCCCCTGTATTTCCTGTAAATTGGCGGTTATATCTAAAGATTTAATCTGTTCTGGGTCAGTTTAAGTTTTATCATGCTTTAGGTGAAAGTTTACAGCACAAGTTAGTTTCTCCTTCAAAAATTTATACACAGATTCTTTTTTGACATTGGTTGCAATCCCCGCAACGTGTCAGCACTCTCCCCTTTTCCTTTACACCCCAGGTTTCCTATGTCCACTCGTCCAATTTTCCTGTCCCTTGCAGCTTCTCATCTTTGCTTTTGGGCAGGAGTTGCCCATTTGGTCTCCTATACTTGATTGAACTAAGAAACACTTTCTTCACATGTGTTACTGTTTGTTTTATAGGCCTGTCTAATTTTTGGCTGAAAGATAGACTTCAGGAGTGGCTTCAGTTCTAAGTTAGCAGGGTGTCCAGGGGCCATAGCCTCAGGGGTTCCTCCGGTCTCAGACCAGTAAGTCTGGTCCTTTTTTTTTGCGTGTGTGTGTGAATTTGAATTTTGTTCTACATTTTTCTCCCACTCTGTCTGGGACCCTCTATTGTGATCCCTGTCAGAGCGGTAGATGGTGGTAGCAGGGCACTATCAGTTTATTTTTGGCAGGACTTCATCATAGGTGGTATTGTGCATGTACAAGTTTTAAAGAATTAGTTTATTTCTCAGGATGAGGCACACTTACACACATTAAATGGACTAAGAATTTACATTTACTAATAACCAGAGTGTCAAAAATTAGAATGGGAGAAATTTTCAGAAAGGTGATATCAGGAAGTCAGAGACATACGTTTCTTTTATTCTTCATGCAGACAAAAAAAAATCCTTTTCTTCCAGCTTTTATGCAAAAAAAAAAAGATTTTCAGACTTTTTTTGTATGGTTTGTTGTTGGTGTTGTTAAGTTCCATTGAGTCTATTCTGACTCATAGTGATCTAACGGGTTACAGAGCAGAACTGTCCCACAGGGTTTGCTTGGCTGAAACCTTTACAGAAGCAGATTGCCAGGTCTTTCTCCCTGCAAGATGTGGAGTTCTTTTCCTTTTTTGCTGTTGTTGCTACTCATGTTTTCAATTGTCCAAAATGGGTACATCTCTGGGTTTTCAAATGTCAGAGACAGAAGACTTCTCCCCATAGGGAATCCCCCAGAGGCCTGACATCAGATTACAGCCTGGTCACCAGTGCCATTAACACTTATCTGTGTCACAGATGAACATTGTATTTCACAGCAACTGGTCTAAAAAGAAAAAAAATAGCAACTTCAGGCCACTTGAGTCTGCAGGACGTAGACTTGGCTAACCAAAACCAAAAGCTAAATCTGTTGCTGTTGAGTTGATTCTGACTCATACTGACCCTATAGGACAGAGTAGAACTGCCCTGTAGGGTTCAAAAGGCTATAATCTTTACAGAAGCAGACTGGCACATCTTCTTCCCACAGAGCAGCTGGTGGGTTCAAACCACCGACCTTTCGGTTAGCAGCAGAGCGCTTAACCAGTATACCACTGTGGCTCCTTGACAGTGTATTAAATTAAAAAAAAAAAATTGCCGTGGAGTTGACTCTAACTCATAGCGACCCTGTAGGACAGGTTAGTAGCGGAGTGCTTAACCACTGCATCAACAAGGCTCCTTAGGCTTGGCCAAGAGAGTAGAAGATGAAGGGAGTAGGAAGGGGTAAATGTTTTTCAAAGAGCATTTAAGAAGGGGAGGAAGAGTCATTAGTAATTGTTGTAGATTAAATTGTGTCCCCCCTAAAATATAGGAATCCTAACTGCCACACCTATGGATGAAAGAGCCCTGGTGGCTCAATAGTTAAGCGCTCAGCTACTAACCGGTAGGTTGGCGATTGGAACTCTCCCAGTGGCTCCGCAGGAGAAAGACCTAGTGGTCTGCTACTGTAAAGATTACAGCCAAGAAAACCCTAAGGGGCAGTTCTGTTCTGTCACATGAGGTCACCATGAGTCGGAATCAACTTGAGGTCACCCAACAACAATAATAACACACCTGTGGATGTAATCCTGTTTGGAAATAGGGGTTTCTTTGTTATGTTAATTAGATCGTACCCAGTAGGGTGGGTTCTAAGTCTGATCACCTCTGAGTTAATAAAAAGAGCAGATGAGACACAAAGACACACACACATAGGGGAAGACAAATGCCACATGAGGATCATCTGCAAGACAAGGGATGCCCAGGGCTACCTACAAGGAAGGAGTTAACATGGCTGAGACCCTGATTTGGACTTTTAGCTTCCAGAACTGTGAGAAAATAAATTTCTGTCTTTTAAAGCCACTCACTTGTGGTATTTCTGTTACAGGGCACTGGGTAACTAAGATAATGATAAAATGTGAATTCTGTGGATGAAAGCAGAGTAATTTAAAAAGACACTGTGGATTTGTTCCGCACTTAACTAAGAGGAAAGGGTTGAGGATGCACTTTGCAGAGTCTAGAAGGAGCCCTGGTGGTGCAACAGTTAAGGGCTCAGCTGCTAACAGGAAGGTTGGCAGTTTAAACCCACCCAGTGGCTCCTCGGGAGAAAGACCTGATGATCTGCTCCCATAAAGATTACAGCCTAGAAAACCATATGGGGCAGTTCTTCTCTATTACATGGGTTCGCTATGAGTCAAAAATTGACTCAGTAGCACCTTTAACAGCAACAACAACAAAATAGTCATAGAAGTAAAAGAACTTACCACAGTTACATATGTTTAAGTCGTATGTAATTTTTTGGCTCTTCATCTTTATTGGGTTTTCTGATTAAAAATACTCACTGCATATTGATATACATAACTAGAAAATTAAAACTTTTCATAATTCTATCACATAGGGAAAATACTGTTAATACTGTATAAGTTCTTCCCAAATTTTTTCTATATAGAGAAATATATGATGATATGTATTTGTGTATCTATAATAAGAATGGTTACCCACATGTAATTATACATAACATGCATACACTCTATATCAAATTTTATATGATGACAAAATTTTTTCAACAAAAGGATCATATAAATCATATAGTCTTTTAACTTCTTTAACTTGACAATGAATTATGGATATCTTTGTATATCAGCACCTATATACCCGCTCCTTGTTAAGTGAGGAGTGACATGGTTAGGTCACTAACCATGACCAGATCATTGCAAAGACCAGATCTTTACTTGAAAATTGGCATTATGTGAAAATGGAGGATGGATACATCCTTACATAACTGCCAAATTACGTCATTACATAACTGCCAAGGCACTGAGAACTGTGGACCAGGCAAGTTGACATGTTACCTTAACCACCACAGCCAGCGTTGCTCTTGCTTCCCACCTTGTCATTCTTTACTACCGGATGTACATCGTTAACACAAAAAACAGTTGAATAGTAGATTTTTTATGCATTTTTTTAAATGCTAAATGTAGATAATGAGTTAGTCAAAGAGTGAGGAGTATGTGTATATCTAACTTGCTGTTGTGAATGGCTACATAATATTCTATCAAAGGTCCATGCTCATTCATGTAAGTTATTCCCTATTAATGGGCATTTGGGTTATGACCTTTTCAGTGACGTTCTAGGGAAGAAAAAGGAGGAGTATATTAAATCTATTCTCAAATAAAAGCAACATGAAACTTATGAAACTCTCTTCAGCCTGTCATGTGAAACTCAGACAACTTAAACATGATCCTCTCATTTTGGATTCCATCAAGGTCAATTTACTTTGCCGGTTGCACAGAATCCAATTAATCATTATCATTGATTCTTGACACATTCTCATCATTGGTCCACACTTTTATTTTCTAAATTTTATTTGTTTTGTTATTGTTGTTGAAAATACAGCAAAATATACACCAAGTTTGTACACGTACAGTTCAGTGATATTGATTACATTCTTCAAGTTGTGCAACCATTCTCATCCTCCTTTTCTGAGTTGTCCCTTCCTCATTAACACAAGTCAGAACAAGGTCAGGGGCTGACTGTGGAACAGACCATCAATTGCTCATGTGCAAGTTTCAAGTTGAAGCTGAAGAAAATTAGATCCATAAGAGCCAAAGTACGACCTTGAATATATCCCTCTTGAATTTAGAGAACATCTCAAGAATAGATTTGACGCATTGAACATTAATGACCAAAGACCAGACGAGCTGCGGAATGGCATCAAGGACATCATACATGAAGAAAGCAAGAGGTCTTTAAAAAGATGGGAAAGAAAGAAAAGACCAAAATGGATGTCAGAAGAGATTCTGAAACTTGCTCTTGAGCATCGAGTAGCTAAAGCGAGTGGAAGAAATGATGAAGTAAAAGAGCCGAACAGAAGATTTCAAAGGGCAGCTAACATAAGACAAACTAAAGTATTGTAATGACATGTGCAAAGACCTGGAGTTGGAAAACCAAAAGGGAAGAACATGCTTGACATTTCTCAAGCTGAAAGAACTGAAGAAAAAATTCAAGCCTCAAGTTGCTATATTGAAGGATTCTCTGGGCAAAATACTGAATGATGCAGGAAGTATCAAAAGAAGATGGAAGAAATACAGAGTTACTATACCAAAAAGAACTGGTCAACATTCAGTCATTTCAAGAGATGACATATGATCAAGAACCGATGATAGTGAAGGAAGAAGTCCAAGCTGCACTGAAGGCACTGGCAAAAAGCAAGGTTCAAAAATTGACAGAATACCAATTGAGACACTTCAACAAACAGGTGCAGTACTGGAGGTGCTCACTTATCTATGCCAGGAAATTTGGAAGACAGCTGCCTGGCCAACCAACTGGAAGAGGTCCACATTTATGCCTATTCCAAAGAAAGGTGATCCAGCAGAATGTGGAAAATATTGAACAATATCGTTAATATCACATGCAAGTAAAATTTTGCTGAAGATCATTCAAAGGCAGTTGCAGCAGTACATTGACAGGGAACTGCCAGAAATTCAAGCCGGATTCAGAAGAGGATGTGGAACGAGGGCTATCATTGCTGATGTCAGATGGATCCTGGATGAAAGCAGAGAATACCAGAAAGAAGTTTACCTGTGTTTCATTGACTATACAAAGGCATTTGAATGTGTGGATCATAACAAATTATGGATAACATTGTGAAGAGTGGGAATTCCAAAACACTTCATTGTGCTGATGAGGAACCTGTACGTAGACCAAGAAGCAGTCGTTTGGACAGAACAATGCAATACTTTGTGGTTTAAAGTTAGGAAAGATGTGCATCAGGTTATATCCTTTTACAATACCTACTCAGTCTATATGCTGAGCAAATAATCTGAGAAGCTGGACCATGTGAGGAAGAACAGGGCATCAGGACTGGAGGAAGACTCATTAACAACCTGTGTTATGCAGATGATACAACCTTGCTTGCTGAAAGTGAAGAGGACTTGAAGCACTTACTGATAAAAGTCAAGGACTGCAGCCTTTAGTATAGATTATACCTCAATATAAAGAAAACAAAAATCTTCACAACTGGACCAATAAGTGACATCATGATAAACAGAGAAAAGATGGATGTTGTCAAGGATTTTGTTTTACTTGGATCCACAATCAGTGCCAGTGAAACCATGACCCTAAACCTCCAAAAACTTCCAAGCCGAGGAACCAAATCCCATGAGGTGTTTGGTCGTACATAAGCCTCAGCAGTTTCTCTTTTTGTTGTTGTTGTAAATATATCTATCACCACACAACTTTTGCCAATTCAACTTTTTACAGGCGTACGACTTATTGACAGCAATTACAATAATTGGTCATACAACCCTACCCTTAATCAGTGCAATTTTTCTATCACTGTTAACCACCCCATCACTCCTCCTGCCCCTGGTTGCCACTAATAAATTTGTTCTCTATCATTTGCCTTTTCTTAGTCTTTTTATATAAATGGGGTCATACAATATTTGTCTTTTTGTGATTGGCTTATTTCGCTCAGGATAATGTCAAACTCATCTATATGGTAGCATGTCTTTATTTCTCCTACTGGGTAAGTAGTATTCCATTGTATGTAAGTACCACATTTTGTTTATCCATTCTTCTGTTGATGGGTATTTAGGTTGTTTCCACCTTTTGGCTATTGTGAATAGTGCTGCAGTGAACATTGGTGTATAAGTCTCTCTTTGAGTTTTTGCTTTCAAGTCTTTTGGGTATATACCTAGGAGTGGAATTGCTGGGTCATATGGTAGTTCTGTTTTTAGTTTTTTGAAGAACTGCCACACTATTTTCCACAATGGCTGTGCCATTTTGCATTCCTACCAACAATGGATAAGGGTTCCTATTTCCCCACATCCTCACCAACATTTGTTATTTTCTGTTTTTTGAATCTTAGCCATCCTAGTGGGAGTGAAACGGTATCTCATTGTGGTTTTGATTTGCATCTCTGATGACTAGTGAAACTGAGCATCTTTTCATATGCTTGGTGGCCATTTGGATGTCCTCTGATGAAATATCTGTTCAAGTCCTTTGCCCATTTTATGTTTTGGTTATTTGTGTTTTTGTTGTTAAGTTGAAGTTTTATATACATATTGGTTATTAGATTCTTGTAAGATATATGGTTTCGAAAGATACTCTCCTAGTCGGTACCTTGTCTTTTCACTTTTTTAGTAAAGTCTTTTGATAAACAAAAGTTTTTAATTTTTATGAGATCCCATTTATTTATTCAGTGTTTTGCTGTTTGTGCTTTTGTTCTTACATTGGATTATGCATTGTTGAAAGCTAGGCCTGACGGCACATTGCCCCTGCCTGTTCTTCTAAGAATTTTATGCTTTTAGTTTACACATTTAGGTCCTTAATCCATTTTGAGTTTGTTTTTGTGTATGGTGTGAGACATGGATCCTGTTTCATTTTTCTGCATGTGGAAATCCAATTTTTCCAGCACAGTGGTCAAGAGCTTGACTGCTAACAAAAATTTCAGCAGTTCAAAACTACCAGCTGCTCCTTGGAAACCCTATGGGGCAATTCTACTTTGTCCTGTAGCATCACTAAGAGTCAACAGCAGTGGGTTTTTTGTTTGGTATTTATTAAAGAGACTCTTCTTTCCTGGTTAAATAGACTTAGCACCCTTGTCAAAAATCAGTTAACCATAGATGTGTGGGATTATTTCTGGACTCTCGATTCTATTCCATTGATCTGTGTGTCTATCGTTATACCAGTACCGGACTGTATTTACTGATTTTATTAGTCATTTTTAATTGTCATTAGCTTATAGGATCTCACCACCAATAACAAAACTGAGGACCCTGCCAAGAACCCACATCCAACACCACGGTCTCCCAAGCCCACCCTCCTGCTCCCCATACCTGATGTGGCTGTCATCCTGAATCTTATGTTCATCAACTCCTTGCTTGCGTTCTTTACACTCTTTTTCCACCTATGTTGTTGTTAACTGTGGTCGAATGAACTCTGACTCACAGCAAGCTTATGTATGATATAAGGAAACATTGCCCAATCCTATGTTATCTTCACAATTGCCAGCATGTTTGAATCCGTCATTGTGGGTTTTGTGCCAGTCCATCTCACTGAGGGTCTCCCTTACCCTTCCTGGCCCTCTACTTCACCAAACATGATTTCTCCCTCTAGTGATTGATCCCTCCTGTAATGTGTCCAAAGCAAGTGAATCAGGCAATGTTCTGTTCTGATCCCTATGGTTTTCATTGGCCAATATTTGGAAGTAGATCACCAGACCTTTCTTCCTTGTCTGTCTTAGTCTGGAGGCTTTGCTGAAACCTCTCCACCATGGATGATCCTGCTGGTATTTAAAATACTGGTAGTATAGCTTCCAGCATCACAGCAACATGCAAGTCACCACAGTATGACAAACTGACAGATGAGCGGTAGTATGCATTTGCCTATTCTAGATACTACATATAAGGGGGAGTCATACAATATTCATCCTTTTGTATCTAATTTCACTCATTATAATGTTTTAAAACTTCGTCTATGTCCTAACATGTATCAGAACCTCATTTCTCTTTATGACTGAATAACATTCCATTGTATGGATATACCACCTTTTGCTTATACACTCATCTGTTGATGGACGTTTAAGTTGTTTGTACGTTTTGGCTCTTGTGAATAATGCTGCAATGAACATTGTGTACAAGTATGTGTTTGAATCCCTGCTTTCAAGTCTTTTGGGTATATACCTAGGAATGGAACTGCTGGGTCGTGCGGTAATTCTGTTTAACTTTTTGAGCAACTGCCAAACTGTCTTCCACAGTGGCTACGCCATTTTACATTCCCACCAGCAGTGGATGAGGGTTCCAGTTTCTCTACATCCTCACCAACACTTTCATCTTCCATTGTGTTTCTTTTTCTTAGCCATCCTACTGGGTATGAAGTGGTGTCCCATTGTGGTTTTGATTTGCATGTCTTTGATGACTAATGATATCGAGCATCTTTTTATGTGCTTATTGGTTAAGTAGTTCTTTTGACCTGACCCCACCACCTCGATTATTGGAAATGGCCTCTGCTTACCACCAAAAAACAAAACAAAACAAAACCCGTTGCTGTTGAGTCAATTCCGACTTATAGCAACCCTGGAGGACAGAGTAGAACTGCCCCACAGGGTTTCCAAGGAGCAGCTGGTGGATTTGAACTGCTGACCTTTTGGTTAGCAGCCCAGCTCTTAACCACTGTGCCCCAGGGTTGGGGGTGGAGGGGCTTACCACCAAGGATCTCTAATTCATTGATTCCTTAGAAGTCAACCTAAAACACTCTGGGCTGACAACTCAGCTGAGCCTTCCTCCTTCTCCCCTATTCCCTGCCTCTTATCCTTTCCTGGGGCCACTGCTGCCGTAGTTCCAGCCTCAAGGCTATAGGTACAGACAGCGACAGCTGTGGACCCACCCTCAGCCCCAGCTAGCAGCTTTGGGGGGCCTGTATCTAACAGAATGAGGGAAAGAATTTTGGGGAAAAAAACTCCTAGAAGGATAACTGCTTGTGGCGCAGTGGAAAGCTTACAGCAAATGAACAGGAAAAACTTGGAAAGGGCCTGCATCTCCTCTGCTCCTTTAAGAAAAGACACCTTGGGGCTCCGGCTGGAGGTCACAGCAGGAAACCGAGCGCACAGCAGGGGCTGCCCAGCGAATAAATAATCGTTTATTAAGGCCCATGTCTCCACAGCAGGAAATCAGCATTGGGGGTGGGGGGCAAAGTCTCCCTGAAGACTCTTGATTTGAAACACTTGTCTCCAGATGGGACCAGTAAAAACTCAAGCCCTCAGTCTGGTCCTAAACTTTCCAAGAAAAGAAATAGCAGTGAACAGCTTTTTAGAATCTTCAGTGGCCAAAAGAAAGATGAAGAATTAAGAGACCCTGGTTGCTATGAGTCAGAATTGACTTGATGGCAATGGGTTTGGTTTGGTTTGGTTTGGTTTGGTTAGGCTCAGCTTGGCTCAGATGGCTTTCTCTGAATTTTTGGCTGGGGCTGAGATGTTATCCCAGCAGTAGGTTCTATTTCCACGAAGGGAGATAGGCATTGAAATGGAGCCAAGACAAGGTCTGAGCAGGGGTTTCCTGGTCACAGCCTTCATTGGACAGAGTGTCCAGGGTGGGGCTTCCCCAAGACAGGGCTGGCTTAGGCACAGCTGCTCTCCTTAAAAGCACCATGCTATCTCCTTCCATGGACCCTGTGTAGGGTTTTCTCCCTTTGCCTGGAGTGTTCTCTCCCCACCATACCACATCACCACCATCATCACCCTTTGCCTAGCCAACTCCTTCTCAACATTTAGATCTTGGTTCCACCCAGGAAGCCTTCTCTGATCACTGACATACTCAGTTGTCTTGTTTTGGGCTCCCGTGTCCTCCGTCACCATCCTCCAAATTGTGCATTGCCCGGGGCTTATCACAGCTGGCATTTTACATTTTATATAGGTGTGATTGGTTATTGCCTCTGTTCTCTATTATATCCATGGTGCTCACCACTGTAGCCACAGTGACACATAGTAGACCCTCAGCATGAGTTGAATGAATAAAGGAACTGTCAGGAAAAATACATGGGTATACCTCAGGTTCTGAGGAAAGTATCTAAAAACTTGAATGCAAGCATGAATGAGTAAAAGAGTGAGTGAGTGAGTAAATCAATGACTGAGTAAATGAATGAGTCTGTGAGTAAATGAATGAATTAGTGAGTGAACAAGTGAATGAGTAAGCGAACGAGTAAATAAATGAATAGTAATGTCTCTGGGTGGCCCTATTAGTTAATAGGTTTTTTTTTCCCTCTTTTCTCCTTTCTCTGTTGGCAGTTGGAGAAGGAGGTAGGAGAGGTTGTCATGAATATATCTGAAGCAAACACACAACAAGAGAAAGAGGACGTTTCCCGAAGGGTACCCTGTGTGGGGGCTTCCAGGCAGAAGCTGACCCCCAAGGGCCAGCTCCATTCCTGACCCCTTTCACCTTCCCTTGTTCTGATCTTTATGGGGCCGTCTGCCTTTTAGCATCAAAGGAGAGAGCAGGGCCGTGATTTGTCCCACAACAGCTCTATAAAAATATAATTACCCAATAACCTGCTGTCTGCAAAACAAACCATCTTCCTGTTTCTTCTCCCATAAAATGCACTTGACAGCCCTGTTCTGTCAGCCTATAAAACCTGGAGAGGGTTGACTTAGCCCCCACTGGAATGAAAACCCTCAAGGGGGGAGAGTCCAAAGTGGAGAGAAACACACCTCTGACCCTCAAGACTGCCGGCTTCAAAGTCACTGGCGGGCTTCTGAGAATGCAAGAGAGCAAGTCATCGTGGCACGAGGTGGGGCTGGACAATGCATATCACACCTAGGAAGGGCAGAGGCCTCCAGAATGCTAAGAGCCCAGGCCAGCCGCGGCCAGAGGCAGCGGCCTCACAGCCTCTTGGGAGGTCTGTTCATTTCTTTGTTCAACAAACATCAGGCACCCACTCTTTGCTAGGAGTCCCTGGGTAGTGCAGACAGTTAAACTCTTGGCCACTAACTGAAGGGTTGGCGGTTCCAACCCACCAAGAGGCGCCTCAGAAAAAAGACCCGGTGATCTGCTTCTGAAAGGTCACAGCCATTGAAAGCCCTCTGGAGCACAGTTCTATTCTGACATACATGAGGTCACCAGGAGTCAGAATCCTGGTTTGGTTTGGTATTATCTGATAGGCATTAGGCTGGGCCCTGAGGGTTCAAGTCAAGTACAGCACATAATAGCCTTCCAGAAACTCACATTATAAATAAATGCATTTATTTTAAAGGATGACATAGCACTTCGGTGTGAATTTATTTATTTGCAAATGTGTGCATGATCCATCATTACATGGACGAGCCGGGTTATAAAACAGTAAGTACACTGTGGTTCCGGTCTTTTTTCTTTTAATTGAAAGAAGAAAAAAAAAGGAATTTGGGTGAAGGAAGTTTTCTATATGTTGATTGTAGAGGTGGTTACCAGACTGTATTTGCAATAGAATCTGTCACTAAAAAGGCTAAATCTTACTGTATTTAAATTATACTGTGTTTTTGTTTTTTTTTTTAAATAGAGATGCCTAAATGTTACCAGGGACCTGAGGTGGTTTTTGTCTATGCTTTTCAGTGTTTCTAATACTGGTTTTACTATGAGTATGTATCATATAAGAAGCTCATGGTCTGGTGAAGGAGACAGCTAAGGAAATCAGTTGTAGTATGTGGTAATGTGTGCACTGGTTGGGGGGGGCATGGAAGGGTCCCCAGAGAGAGGACAAATGAGCAGGAATAAGCAAGGCAAAGAAGTTGGGGTTGTGGGGAGAGGGGAGCATTCCAGAAGAGTATGGGCATTGCAGTTGTCTGCATTTTAGTAGCTGAGTGACCGAGTCAGCCTCGAGTTCCTCATCTATACAAGGGTGAGAATAATCATTAATACCCCTATAAGGTTATGGGGATTATTAGGGGAGAGAGTCTGACATGGATTAAGTACTCTAAAATGCTAGCTGTTGTTACTGTCATTATCATCGTCATCAGCTGCAACGAGACTGCCAGGTTTGAATCCTGACCTGGCCACTTACTTGCTGTGTGTTCTTGAGTGAGTTACTTAACCTCTTTGTGCCTCCATTCCTATTCTGTAAAATGGACATAAATAACAGTACTTACCTCATAGAGTGCCATAAGGATTAAATGAAGAATACATATAAAGCAATTAAAATAGTGACTCCTATGATGATTATCAAAAGCATTCTCTTCCTTTCCAGTACTAGTTTGTGCAAGTCTGTTTTTTTATGAGATACAATTTGCTCCTCTGTAAAATGAGGATAATCATCTCGTATGTAGTTATTTTAAAGTTTAAATGAGATTTTGCACTGAAAGTGGTTTGTAAACTTTAAACTTTTACATAAACGTAAAGTGTTAAGGTATTTGATTCTATTTACATATTCATGCGTTTATTCAAAAAATATTTATAGAGAGTCTGCTAATGTGGTCCTATGTTAAGTAGTGAAGGAACATCAGTGAACAAACAAGACATGGTCTCTCCTGGTGAGAATGTAAAATTTCATATTTAGCTGTTGTTAGGTGCCGTCAAGTCAGTTTCCACTCATAGCGACACTCATAGTGTAATAGAACAAAACACTGCCTGGTCCTGCGCCATCCTCACAATCATTGCTATGTTTGAGCCCATTCTGGCAGCCACTATGTCAATTCATCTTGTTAAGGATCTTTCCCTTTTTCACTGACCCTCTGCTTTACCCAGCATGATGTCCTTCTCCAGGGCCTGATCCCTCCTGATAACATGCCCAAAGTATGTGAAACGAAGTCTCACCATCTTCACTTCCAAGGAACACTCTGTGATTTTTCCAAGACAGACTTGTTCTTTCTTCTGGGAGTCCATGGTATATTCAGTATTCTTCTGCAACCTTTTTGGAATTCTCTTTAGCAGAATTTTACTTGCATGTGTTACTAATGATATCGTTCGATAATTTCCGAAGTACGTGGGCACTTTGAAAAGAATTTGGCAGTTTCTTAAAACGTTAATCATACAACCCAGGAATCTCACTCTTAAGCATATACCAAAAGAAAAGAAAACATATGTCCATGCAGAGACTTATTCTCAGATGTTCAGAGCAGCATTATTGACAAAAGCCCCAATCCAGAAACAATCCAAATGCCCATCAACAGGTGACTAGATAAATAAAATGTGGTATATCTGTATGATAGAATATTCTTCAAGAATAAAAAGGAAGGAACTACTGGTACGCATAACAGCATTGTCAAATCTCAAATACATTGTTAAGGGAGAGAAGTCAGACACACAGTGTTACATGTTGTGTGATTACATTAAATGTTATTTCCAGGAAAAGCAAATCTATAGAAACAGAAAGCATTTGAGAGGTGGCATGAGACTGGTGTTGGCAGAGAGCATGAGGAGACTTTTTGGGGTGTTGGAAATGTTCTAAAACTGGATTGTGGCGATGGTGGCACAGCTTCATACAATTACTGAAAATCATTGATCTGTGTACTTGTAATAGGTGCATTTTATAGTATATAAATTATACCTCAGTAAAGCTGTTAAAAATTGTTTAGCTAAAAAATAAAAACAAAAAAGCACAGTGCCTCCTATAGGATAAAGATTATGTAAAATTAGCTATTTTCCTGAGGTTTTTTTTTTTTTTCTTCTTAATGAACGTAAGGGTCAGAAAACATCTAGAAGTAGTACAAAAGAGAAATAGAATGGTCAGGGACCTTGGGGAAAGAGTGATAAGAATCATCTTCATTGAAATTAGAACCAAATAAAGCATTGAAGAAACAACGGGAAATCAGAAATCTGAACATAAAGTGTCTTACGATGAGATTATGTTTTGGATGGAGATATTTGTAGCCAATAAAATTGAGTTAAAATGGGTTTTTTTTGACTGAGTGAAAAGATGCTGAAAATGCATAAAAGAGTCAGGCTTGAAAGACTGAACATAAGTCAGCCTGTTTGTTAGAGAAAGCTCCACTGTACTCAACATTTGGAATTGATGAACTTGGTGGTTTCCTTTGGGGAAGCAAATATCTTGACGTTTCCTGGTAATTCTTCCTACCCACTCACCCTCAGAGACATTCTCTATCAGCCTGATGTTCCTGCTTGAGTACTGAGCAGTGTGTGCATGTGGGCAATTCAGAATATTAGCAGTTTGGGGGCTCAGAGCTGTGTGCATCATCTTAGTAAAGATGCAGGCAACTTTATTGCACAAGTACCCCTTACACGCAGTCACAAATCACTGTTGAATAAACTCCAGTATTTCAGAGCTCTGACGTAAATTTCCAAACCAGAAGAACAGCATGGCAGCCTTAAGTGCTGGATTTCAACCCTCTAGACTCCCTGGAACCACTGTCTGGGGTTCTGGCAGCATCAGTACTGCCCTTTCATCCTTCCAAGGGATATGGATGGTGTGTTAAGCCAATGAGAGGCAGCATGTGGTCTTTGAATGGAAGCCACAGTGTGTACTTCAAGGCTCTTGGATCTGCTTTGAAATTTTGAATGTTGAATCTCTGTTCCTTTTTCTGCTGTATTATCATCTGTGAAATGGGTGCAGCAATGTTTTATCCTGGCACAGAATAAAAAGCCTTAAAGTCTTTGAGGCAAGGGGAACTGGATCAGTAAAAAGCCTAGAAATATTGGAAGTTTAGTTTGCATTTTGGAAAAGGTTGGGAGACACTCTTATCTATTAGTAATACATTCAGCTTCCAGTAGTAGAATATCTCACTGCAGTGTCTTGAATTAATAGGGGTTCATTCTTCTTACATGAAAAGAATTCTGGAGGTGGTCAGCTGCAGGCTTCAGTTCAACAGCTCAACCGTGTCAACACCAAGAATTGACAAAATGGGTGCTACAGCTCCAGCCGTCACATCCTCATTCCAAACAACAAACAAAAAAAGTGGAAGGATAAAGTGTTGCGTCTGTCCCTTTTTTTCAGGAGAATAAAATTTTCCCCCAGAATCTTCTGCAACACATATTTTGGGCAGAACTGGGTCACATACCCACCTACCTCCTAGGGAGGCTGGGAAAGCAGGAAACATACCAGCCATGACCCATAGCTTGGATGTGGGCTCATTGCCTCCCTGAGCAAGGGGGAAGGGACAGTGATTATGAGGGGGACAACAAACAGTCTGCCCCATTCCTCAATCCGAATATGAATGCAACCTTGGTGGAATTCTGTCTTAGTTATCTAGTGCTGCTACAATAGAAATGCCACAAGTGGGAGGCTTTAATGAACAAATTTATTCTCTCACAGTTGGGAGGCTAGGAGTCTAAATTCAGGGTCCTCGCTCTAGGGGAAGTCTTTCTTTCTGTGTTGGCTCTGGGGGAAGGTCCCTGTCTC
Source organism: Dugong dugon (assembly GCA_030035585.1). Classification (NCBI taxonomy): domain Eukaryota; kingdom Metazoa; phylum Chordata; class Mammalia; order Sirenia; family Dugongidae; genus Dugong; species Dugong dugon. The sequence goes on from CM057476.1 coordinate 13,509,617, forward strand.
TTCTGTTTCTGTGCCTTGGCTCCTTGGTGATCTTCATGTAGTATGGCATCTATTTTCCCCCATCTCTGTTCTCTTGCTTGCTTGTTTAATCTCTTTTATATCTCAAAAGAGATCGACTTAAGATACACCGTACATTAATACTGTCTGATTAACATAACGAAGAAAACATGTTCCCAGATGGGATTGTAACCACTACCATAAAAACCAAAACCCACTGCCATTGAGTCAGTTCCAACTCAGCAACCCTCTAGGACAGAGTAGAACTGCCCCATAGCGTTTCCAAGGAGTAGCTTGTGGATTTGAACTGTCGACCTTCTGGTTAGCAGCCATAGCTCGCCGTAGTTCTTAACTACTGCACCACCAGGGCTCTGCATAACCACTGCAGGGATTAGGAATTACAACATATATTTTGGGGGTCACAGTGCAATCCGTAACAGTGGAAAGGAAGGTAAGCAAGGACACAAGAGAAAGCAAAAGTAATAATATGATACTGTTAATTTCTTGAAGGGGACTTGACAACTTGGATATGGTTTGACCTGATACCTGGCTATATTTTTAAGACCTTTGTTGTTAGCTGCCATTGAGTCGACCCTGATTCAAGACCCTATGAAATATGAAATCAGTAGGTAATATCTGTAAGGACGTTCTGAAATAATTTATTGTGGATGGGCAGATTCCCAGTGTGTCGTGTAAGTGATATGTATAAATCTCACTGATGGAAAGGGATATTTTTTCCCAGTTCATAGAATCTGCATTGATGCGTGGAGAGCAACTTTGCACAAATTATTCAGCAAATGGGTATTTACTGAGCAAAGCAGACATAGTTCCTACCTTCCTAGAACATGCAGTCTAATGACACATAAATGATCATATAAGTGAAGATAGTGCTATATATTAACACTCTAATAAATGCTGTAGAGTCTCTGTGTCATGCAGTGGTTAACATGCTTGGCTGCTCGCCGAAAAGTTGGAGGTTCAAACCCACCCAGAGGCTCCTTGGAAGAAAGGCCTGACAGTATACTTCCGAAATCGCAGCCATTGAAAATCCTTGGAATACAGTTCTGCTCTGACACACGTGGGTCACCATGAGTCAGAATCAACTCAACAGCAACTGGTTTACTGCTCTTAATAAGTGCTGTAGAGGGCAGTGGTGGTTCAGTGGTAGAATTGTCGCCTTTTATGAGAGAGACCTGGATTCAATTCTGGGCCAGTGCACCTCAAGCACAGGAACCACTGTCTGTCAGTGGAGGCTTGTGTGTTGATATGATGCTGAACATGCTGATGTTCATTTGGATTTTCCTTCAAGTCATCTTGGACTGGGCAGTCTTTGAACTCAGCCATGCCCTCAAATTGATATTTTATAGGCACTTTGAGATCTCGGGTATCAAAGGAGGCCAGAGCATTCATTTTGTCTTTCTCCTTCCTAGACAAACCAGAAAGTACCTAGGTTAACATCTAACAACCTATAAAAGAAGAAATGAATTAAAGAGCGATGAGAAGTTTAATTCAAGAGAAGGAAGAAAAACCCACTTCCGGATCTCTTAAAAGCAGTAGTGGTCAGGTGAAATCCCAAAACTAGATTCAAAGACTTTCTGCCCATTTTGGGGCTGAACCATGAGGAAATTTCTGAAGTGATGGAATCAGGAATATATGTCTTGAATCATTTGGGGCTCTATGGCCTCATTAAGCCAAGTCACTAAGAAGAGCTATTTAAGCAAATGGATAAAAGCCATTTAGTATTTAGTATTTTATATCTTCAAAAGGCTGATGCGTTCTCTAGCCTTACCTGCCCCTGACACACCACATTACACATTAGTTTTTTTCAGAGACCATCGCTGATGAACAGGTACCATTGGATATTTGGAATGAGTAGGTATTCCACGTTTCTCAAATATGAAGACTAAAGCAAGACATGGTTTACCCTTGTTTATCAGCTAAGGAGATGAGAGCAGGGACTGTTCGGAAGACTAACCCAAGTGTGGATAAACTTGCCCCAGTTGAAAGAAGATGGTACTCTGCAAATTCTGCCCTCACAGTCCACAGACTCCTGCATTCTTGCCCAGGGATCAGGGTTGCATTAAGCTCAGAGTGTTACTAACAGCAATGACAACAACAATAAGAATTTTAAAGACATTGCTATTCCTTACTGAGGCCTCATTATGTTCTAGGCATACTGAAACATAGTAGAGCATAGTAGAACTGCTCCATAGAGTTTCCTTGGCTGTAATCTTTTTTTTCCCTAAATTTCCTTTCTTTTGTTGCTGTTGTTGTGAATATACACAGTAAAACATATACCAATTGAACAGTTTCTGCATGTACAATTTAGTGAGATTGGTTACATTCTTTGAGTTGTGAAACCCATCTCATCCTCTTTTTCTGAGTTGTTCCTCCCTCATTAACATAAACTCACTGCCCCATGGTTCCTAGCTAATCTTTCCAGTTGCTGTTGTCAGTTGGATCCCATATAGATAGCTCTTAAAAGAGTGTAATTCTCAAGGCCGACCTTTTTTACTAGTTAAGCTAAACTATTGTTTGGTTTTAAGATGACTTCAGGGGATATTTTTGGTTTAAGGTTTAAAGATTATATCAAGGCAGTAGTTTCAGGGGTTCATCTACCTCTATGGCTCCGGAAAATCTAGAGTCCATGAGAATTTGAAATTCCATTCTGTATTTTCCCTCTCTTGATTAGGATTCTTCTATGGAATTTTTGATCAAAATGTTCAGTAATGGTAGCTGAGCACCATCTAGTTCTTCCGGTCTCATGGCAAAGGAGGCAGTTGTTCATGGAGGTGGTTAGCCATACATTCCGTATCTTTCTTCTATTCCTGACTTTCCTTCTCTTCTGTTGCTCCAGGTGAATAGTGACCAATTGTTGTGCCTCGAATGGCAGTTTACAAGCTTTTAAGCCCCTAGGCCCTGTGCAATGAACTAGGAGATAGAAGGACTAAACACATTATTAGGCCAATTAACTGGGATGTCCCATGAAACCATGATGGTAAATCTCCAAACCAAGGAACCAAATCCCACAAGGTGTTTGCTTATATGTAAGTGCTTGGCTGTAGTCTTTATGGTAGCCGATTGCTAGACCTTTCTTCCACGGTGCCACTGGGTGGGTTCAACCCGCCAACCTTCAATTTAGTAGTAAAGCGCAAACCATTTGTGCCACTTAAGGATCTATTTGTATGAATCCCACTTGGATGAAATATCTAGAATATAGAAGTGTATAGAGACCAAAGTTTATTAGTGGTTACCCAGGGCAGGCAGGTCGGAGGGAGAAAGGAGAGGACTCAATGCTTAGGGGACGCTAAGCTTCTGTTAAGAGTGTTGGAAAAATTGGGGAACATTTAAAGGTGATGGTTGAACAGCATGAGAAATGTGATGTCACTGAACCATGCATGTGAAGCTTGTAGAAATGGCAAATGTTTTCTTACCTGTGTATTCACCACAATAAAAAAAATTAAAAATGTAAGTACCTAAAAAAATAAAAAGTAAAGAGACTTGTGCAAGAACATATAAGCAACATTTACTGGGCGCCTACTGCATGTTTGGCCCAGGTAAACAAGCCAGACGTGCTCCCTGTCCTCTTAGAGCTCCCAGTGAAGGGAGTACACAGACAAGCCAACAGGCCACAGCAAAACATAAGGACAGAGAAAGTCCTGGGCACTGAGGGGCGGGCACGCAGAAAGGGCCAAGCTGCCAGCTTTGGGGTATTGGAAGCACTTCCTGGAGATCTCCCTACCTAAGATGGGAAGGAAGTGAGGAGTGAGTCATGGGAAGAGACAGATAAGCAAGGTCGACATTCTGGGAACAAGACAGAGCGGGGCATTAAAATAAACTTTAAGTAGTCCATCTGGCTGGAGTGTAGCACTGGAGGTGGGAGTGTTGGAGATGAGGCTGGAGAGGTAGGCTGGGGTCAGATCACGCAGAGCTTCCTAGACCATGGAAGTGAACTTGGACAAGAGTCAAAGGGCAATAGGGAACCACGAGAGACTTTTAAGTGGGTGACGTTGTGTCCAGATTCTGAGTGTTCTAAGTGCCAAATGTACAAGATTCCATACCTTGCAGAGTGAGAGAGACAGTGACAGAGCAACACATGTGTCAGGAGGGATCAAGTGAGCACAGATGGAGCTCTGCCTGGAGCCGAGAGACCGAGGTGGGAGTACGTCTGGTATCTAATTTCTGCTGGCGTGTGCAGCTGAGAGAAGCACATGTGTGACCTGACCTGGGAGGTCAGCGTGACCCATAAACAGCTGAACACTCCTGATCATTCTATTTCCATTCCAGAAGATGCTTCCAGGAGCTCAACAGCTTCTCCCCCTCTTCGAAGTCCACCCATAGCCATCATCTTGCATCCACTCACATTCACCTCTCCTTGCCCAACAGAGCTTATCCAGTTGCCAAAATGCAGTGGATGGGGGATAAGAACATCTCAGAACTCTGGAGATGACACAACACAGCTCACTCAGAAGGAAGAAACATGATCTGGGCTCCTGTGGGCTGGCACTGCGAGGAGGCAGTGAACTGCCAGGTATAATTAGCCTAAGCCCCAGCAACAGGCTCTCTGCCCCATTCATGTCAGCACCCTTTTCCTGCATCTGTTTTCTGGTGCTTAAGCAGCATTGCTTTATCCAGCTGACTGACCTGGGCCAGCCTCACAGCAGAGAAGGGGCCCATGGTTGTTAACCTAGGAAACTTAATGAATAGATAATAATAAGGACTAATGATAGTAATAGAAATAATAATAATGTAATGATAGCTACCACCTTTTGATTATGGCATCCCTGGGTGGTGCAAATGCTTAACGTGTTCAGCTGCTAACTGAAAGGTTGGAGGTTCGAGGTCACCCAAAGGCACCTTGGAAGAAAGGCCTAGTGATCGACTTCCAAAAATATCAGCCATTGAAAACCTTATGGAGCACAATTCTTCTCTGACACACGTGGGGTCACCATGAGTTAGGGTCAACTCTGGGGGGGGTTTTGTTTGTTTTTTGAGTATATACTTTGTGGCAGATTCTTGGCAAGGCACTGAACTTACTTGACCTCGTTTAGTCCACCCAGCAACCCTACGTGGAAGGTAATATTATGATCTCATTTTCCAGATGGTAACGAGGTTCAGAGAACATTAAGTAATAAAAGCAGAAATTGAACTTGAGGTTTCTGGACTTCCAAGCACATATTCTTGACTGCTGTGTCCTGTGAATCTCAGACACGAGCAACTTGATCTGCTCTGACCAATGGCAGTTTCTGAAAAAGCCTGCCATTGTTACAGCTCATGAGTGAGTTCCTAAATTCTAACTCAGGAGTCCAAGAACCGGATTCACTGCATCCAGTTGCGTTGAGTTGACCCCAACTCATGGTGACCCCATGTGTGTCAGAGGAGAACAGTGCTTCATAGGGCTTTCAGTGGCAGATTTTTTGGAAGTAGATAGCCAGGCCCTTTTTCCGATATGCCTCTGTGTAGACTCAAACCTCCAGCCAAGCATGTAACCCTTTGTGCCACCCAGGAGCTCCAGGCTGCTATAGGCATCATACAAAATGAAGTAAAGTTCAAACAATGAGTTTTGCTGTTGTTAGGTGCTGTTGAGTTGATTTCAACCTGTAACAAAGTAGAACTGCCCCACAGGATTTTCTAGGCTGTAATCTTCATGGGAACAGATCGTCAGAACTTTCTTCTGAGGAGCTGCTGGGTAGGTTCCATCACCAACCTTTTGGTTAGCAGCCAAGGACTTAACTATTGTACCACCAGGGCTCCTTGATGACTCTGTACCAAACCCGTTGCCGTTGAGTTGATTTCCAACTCACAGTGGCCCTTTAGGATGGAGTAGAACTGCTCCGTAGGGTTTCCAAGGCTGTAATCTTTACAACTGCCACATCTTTCTCCCGAAGAGCAGCTGGTGGGTTTGAACCACCAACGTTTTGGTTAGCAGCTGAGCACTTAACCACTGTGCCACCTGGGCTCCTTGATGACTCTGTAGGAGGTTCTAATCAACGAGGCAAGAAGCGATTTCCCCAGGTAAGACAAGGATGCTAGTCACTGCCTGCAGTTCTCAAGGTTACAGACTGCATTTTTGTGTCTCCTAGAACAGGCAGGTGAGTTGGGGGAAAGCATGTGGCCTCCTCTCACAGCATTCAGCGCCCACAGTTTTCCCACATCCCCACAGAACATGCATTCTGTTCATCCTCTTCTTGCTTCATCAACACGTCCTTGAGGTGGGAGCCGATGATTGCCCCTCACAATCAGTGCTCAGCATCGTTATGGGCAGAGGTGCCCACAAAGGATGATAGTCTTCTCTGAGAGACCATCCAGTGCCTCTTAGATCACAAGGCCTTGTTTACCTATTAGTGGAGCTGTGGCTGCTAGCAGCAGATAGGCCGGCTCCAGGGCCTTTAAAAGGTCATGAATTTGGGGCCCAGAAAGGCACATCAGCTGGGATTCAGACCAATAGAGTGTCCGAGGTGAGAGTTGTTTTCTGCATGCACCAACAATGTCCTTTGTCCCAGAAGAGAATATGACCCAGCGGTCAGAGGTCAGCATGTTGAAGATATGCTCTCTCCAGCCCGAGATGATCAACAACCCTTAGGCTGCTGCCTTCAACAGCAGCATTGCCTGGACCACTTTGATTTTGGGGACACTGAGGCTGCCTTGGGGAAATTTTCTTAGAAAGTCTGCTAACTGAGGAAAACTGAACAATAACAAATGGAATTCTGCCATAGTTCTGGAACCACATGATCCTCAAGAGAGATTGGGGTCTAACAGAAGGAAAGGTAATGACTTAAACACAATAGAGTCTTTTTAAATCACTTACTTGCACCAGGCATTCCAGCTAAACAATCTGTGGGTGTCAACTAATTTAATACAACAATCCTATGAGGCACCTACTTTGATCCCCATGTTACAGATGAGGCTCACAGTGTTTACATCATTCACCCCATGTTATCCAGCTCGTTAAGAGATGGAGCTGGAGTTTGAACTTAGGGCTCCTGAGTCCAGGTCTGCCTGATCCACTCTGCTGGGATGAAATGGCTGCAGTCTGCAGCTGGGAATTACAAGGGTGTTGGGGCAGAGAGCTTGGTGAAGCCCAGCTTGAAGGGAAAGGGTTTTTTTTTTTTCTTTTTTTTTTTTTTTCCCAGCACGGTTCAGGGGAGAGGATGCCTGACAGGCTAAACTGGTCAGACTGTGGCAGACTTAGAGGAAAGACGGGTGACTCAACACCTCATGTTTTGTAGCTGGTGAAAAACACAGAGAGGGAAACTTGTTGGCCAGCATCTTAGAAGAAGAATCTCTCTTCATTTTACAGACGTTGAAACTGAAGCCCCTAGATGGAAAGTGTCCTGCCCAAATTTGGATGGGAATTAATGGTTTCCAGGCTCCTAGAACACTGTTTTCTCAAACAACAGCAACAATAATGAATAATAGTAATAATAGCTGTCATCATTTTGCTGAGTGCTTACTATGCATCAAGCTCTGAGCTAAGCATTTCATATAAAAGCAATTTTAATTGTTTTATTGTGGTAAAAATATATATAGCAAAACACTTGTCAATTCAATATTTTTTACATGTACAATTCAGTGATGTTATTTTCATTGTGTTGTGCAACCACCACCACTATCTGATTCCAGATTATTCCACCACCATTAACAAAAACTTGGTGTCCCCTAAGTAATGACTCCCCTTATGCCCCTCTCTCTCACCCCCAGTAACCACTAATGATCTTTGGTTTCTGTGCATTTTCCAATTTCATACAGGCAATACAATATTAATGTAAAATATTGTGCAATACAATATATGTGGGACCAGGCAGTATTTGTCCTTTTGTGACTGACTGATTTCACTCAGCATAATGTTTTCAAGGTTCATCCACATTGTAGCACGTATCAGGACTTCATTTCTCTTACTGGCTGAGTAATATTCCATTGTAGATATGTACCACATTTTGTTTATCCATTCATCTGTTGATGGATATTTAGATAGTTTCCACCTTGTGGCTATTGTGAATAATGCTGCAATGAACTTTGGTGTACGGTTTTCTGTTTATGCTCCTGCTTTCAATTCTTCAGGGTATATACTTAGGATTGGGATTGCTGGCATAAAAACATTTTAGTCTTCACAAAAGCCTTATTGGTAAGTTCTAAGACTCAGAGATATTAGATCAGTTGCCTAAATCAAACAGTAAGTGGCACAGATAAGATTAAAAAACCTAGATGACCGGACTTTGGAATCTGAACTCAGATCTCCTAGGCTACTCTCCTACAGTAGCATTCATTCAGCAAACTTTGAGTAAGCACCCACAGTGTTACGGATGAATAAGACCCACCCTTCCCTCCGTGAGCTCACTGGTCCATCAAAGAGCTGACACACAGATAACTTAATGCAGTGTAAAAATGCTTTAGTGGAGGAGGAAGCAGATAGCACCCAAGTGAGTTGAGCAAAGACTATTAAGAGATTGTTATTTGAGCTGATTTTGGGGGGATAAGTAGAAATTCTCCAAATGAAGAAGGGAAAGGCATGCCAACGGGGAACCTGAAAGTATGAGGGGAGCGATAAAGAATGCTGTCTGTAGAACAGCAAGAAATTCTACTCGGCTAGAGTAGAAAGTCCAGTCCCTGAGTGACACAGAAGGTTAAGCTGTGAGCTGCTAACTGAAAGGTTGATGGTTCAGTTCCACTTGGAAAGAAAGGCCCGGCAATATACTTGTAAAAAATCAGCCATTGAAAACCCTGTGGAGCACAGTTCTACTCTGATACACATGGGGTTGCTGTGAGTCTCAGTCAACTCGACAGCACCGGGTAGAGCATGAAGTGAGGATGGAATGAAAAGAGATGAGGTGAGGAAATAGTCCACATGCCTATCAATAGGCAAATGCATAAACAACTTATTATATAACTATACAATTGAATATCATTCCAACAAAAAGCAACCTCTTATACAAGCAACAATATGGATGAACTCTAAAACATGATGTTGAGTAAAACAAACCAGACACAAAAGCATATATACTGCATGATTCTATTTAAATGAAATTCTAGAACAAACAAAACTAAGCGATAGTGATAGAAATTAGAACAGTGGTTGCCTTGGTGAAGGGGAGATTGACTGGAAAAGAGCCTGAAGGAACTGCCTGGGGTGATAGAAGTGTTCACTGCCTCAGTTGAAGTAGTGGTTGCATGAGTGTGTGAATTTCTCAGAACTCTTCAAGTCAAACTTGTAAGAGGGAGGGAGGCAGAGAGAGGAGAACCCCAGGTGAGAGTGTACATCACGCCCAGCCAAACCTTCCACTGGTCCATAGCTTTGTTGCCCTAGGTCATGGTCACCTGCTTCCTCTCATAATGCAATTCAGCAAAATCTGATTGAGAACCGAAGGCTTTGGGGTACAGTTAGTTTTAAAAGACACGATCCTTGCTCTCTAGGAATTTTCAAACAAATCCTAGGCGATCTTGGGATTCACTTGAGTAACGTGAAGGAATGCCTTGGGACTGTATTTAGACCTGATTCTCAAAACAGATTCATCTCTCACTACAAACCAATTCTGGGCCATTGTGTACAAGCCAGTCTTATATAGGTAGTAGTAACTTGTTCTGAAGGCGCCCTGGTAGCACGGTGGTTAAGTGCTCATCTGCTAATCATGAGGTTGGCAGTTCAAACCCACTAACCGCTCTGTGGTAGAAAGATGTGGTAGTCTGCTTCTGTAAAGATTACGGCCTTGAAAACCCAATGGGGCAGCTCTGCTCTGTCCTGTAGGGTTGCTATGAGTCGGAATCAACTCGACGGCACACAACAACAACTTGTTCTGAAGATATACTTCCTCAGTGTATTCACTCAACAGGTGTTCGTTAAGTGCCAGTCATGTGCCAGATACTGTGCTAGGCACTGGTGAATAGAAATGTTAAAAAAGATAGTGGTTAGAATATCAGCAAACCAAGGGCACCAAATAGCTGAGGGGAAAAAGAATTAAGATCCACTGGCCAGGAATCGAATGTGGTCTCCTGGATAACCAACCAAAAACCAAACCCATTGCTGTTGAGTCAGTTCCAACTCATAGCAACCCTATAGGACAAAGTAGAACTGCTCGGTAGAGTTTCCAAGGAGTAGCTGGTGGATTTGAACTGCCGACCTTTTGGTTAGCAGCCAAATGCTTAACCACTTTGCCACCAGGGCCCCAGTTATAGAAGGTAAGAATTTTACCACTGCACTACCAGAGCCTCTTCTAAATTCTTAATAAAGGTGAAACACAACTTCTAGGAACTTAGTGGAAGCTTTGAGACAAAGCTCTGTGAGGGGAAAAAAATAACAGGCCAATTTGTAATAAACAGATGATTTTCATTTATTCTTCTGCATTGGTTTCAGTCCTCCTTTAGTCTCCAGAATTTGCCATCAGCCTGTCAAAGACCTATGATACTCAGCAAATACAGTATCTTTTTCTATTAATATATATATTAAGGGCTATATGGATAAGTGTTTTCACAGCGTGCATAGAAGCCAACACCATTTACTTTCCTTCAAGGAAACTCAATCACCTTTGGAGAAAATGGTTTTTGAGCCTCTCCTCTGGGTTGAGACAACATATATGCACAAAAGTCCAAACAGCACTAAAGTAATTGAGGCAGCTGGGATTGATTGGGATTCTGGGTGACCTTTTAGTAACTCACCTATGCCTGCCATTTAGAAAAAGAATAATTTATGATGGAAGTCAAAGTGCAGAGAGCCAAGGCAGACAGAAGAGAATTCTGATTAGCCTTAGAGGGGTGAAGTGTCAGGAAGGGCCCGTAGCCCCTTGTGAAAACACAGAACAAAAGCAGTCAATGCCCAGTTTCTCCTAGACGCAGGCGCCTGCGGTTCCCAGTGCCTGTCTGCCCTTCTGGTTCATAGAATCCAAGAATCTGAGTTGAGAAGGCCTTAAAGGTCTAACCAAGCCCATTCATTTGACAAATGAGGAAACAGGCTCAGAGGCTGAATTTCTTCAGTTTGGGTTCCAGTGCAGAAGATTTTTCTGCTTTATATGGATAATTGTACTCAAACCAAAGGATCTGCAGATCCCAAAAATGCCCTTTATTGATAAATTACAAGTGTTGCTAGGTGCTGTTGAGTCGGTTTCGATTCATAGCGACCTTACATATAACAGAAGGAAATGTTGCCTAGTCTTGCACCATCCACACCATAATAGGTATGTTTGAGCTCATTGTTGTAGCCACTGTCTCAGTCCATCTCATTGAGGGTCTTCTTTTTTTGCTGACCCTCTACTTTACCAAACATGATGTCCTTCCCCAGGGATTGGTCCCTTCTGATGACCTGTCTAAAATAAGTGAGATGAAGCCTCTCCATCCTCACTTCTAAGGAGCATCTTGGCTGTGTTTCTTCCAAGATAGATTTGTTCGTTCTTCTGGCTGTCTGTGGTATATTTAATATTCTTCACCAACACCATAATTCATATGCATCAGTTTTTCTTTGGTCTTCCTTTTTCATTGTCCAGCTTTTGCTTGCATGTGAGCCACTTAAAAATAACATGACTTGGGTCAGGTGTACCTTAGTCTTCAAAGTGACCTCTTTTGCTGTTTAAGATTTTAAAAAGTTCTTTTGCAGCAGATAAGCCCAATGCAGTATATCGTTTAATTTCTTTACCGCTGCTTTCACAGGTGTTGATTGTTAAGCCAAGTAAAATGAAATCATTAACAACATCAATACTTTCTCCATTTATCATAATGTTGCTTACTGGTTCGGTTGTATGGATTTTTGTTCTCTCTCTGTTGAGGTATGGTATAGTGCTTAAGAGCTCGGCTACTAACCAAAAGGTCAGCTGTTCGAATCCATCAGCTGCTCCTTGGAAACCCTCTTGGGCAATTCTGGTCTGTCCTGTAGGGTCGCTATGAGTCGAAATCAACTCAGCAACAACAGGTTACGTTAATGTGTAGTCTATACTGAAGGCTATGGTATTTAATCTTCGTCAGTAAGTGCTTCAGGTCCTCTTCACTTTCAGCAAGCAAGGTTGAGTCATCTGTGTATTAGATCCTTAATAGATTTGTAACTGAATTACAGATTAAATGTGTAGAATACAAGCACCACAAAGACACTGATTTTTTTTTTTCCCTAGAACAGCAGGTCACACACAGTAGACGCTCAACACATTTTTGTACAATAAGCTTTCTGGAGCAGTCATCCCTGAACGAAGGGGTGTTGGGGCCGGTACAGGGCTGGGAAGGCTCTGTACCCAAAATGGTGCCCAAACCTTTTGGAACTGACTCATGAAAACAAAAGATCTAGGTGCTCCATGGATTTCATTTGTACTGAGGGTTATCTCACAGCCTCTCAATCAACAGTCCCAGGGGTCAACGTGGGTGACCCCTAATGAAGTCTTGAAGCTAGAAGTGACTAAATGATCAAGGCTTCCTTTAATGCATTCCCACAGTTACCTGGCCTTTGCTTATGCTGTTCCTTCCGTGTAGGAAACCCTTTACCCACCACTGAATCCTCACATCCCACCTATACTTTAAGCCCCAGCTTGCGTGAAACCTCCTCCAGGAAGCTCTCTTTGTTTTCTCTTACATAGCAGCAGTCCTTTTTTGAGCTAACTCCCATACAGCCTTCAGGGCTTTGTTTAAATGCCACTTTGTTGGGGGGCCTTCCCTGACCCTTTGGATGAGATTAGATTTTCCTATTGCTTTTGCTCTCATAACTATGATTATACTCTTTTCTGTTTGGGCAGTGAGTTTCATGAGGACAGAAACTATATCTGTCCTGTTTCACTATTATATGCCCAGCACCTAGCAGTGTCTTACCCATAGGAAGCTTGAATAAAAGGGTGGATGGATGGACGGACAGACGGACGGATCAGTTAACCAGTGAATAATTGAATGAATTATTTAATAAATCAGTGAATTGGTGAATGAAACAATGAGTGAATAAGTCAATCAGTTAATCATTTATATGTTATCTACCATGCTGTTGAACTTATTTCTCAAAATTAGCATAATGCAGTGGTTGAAAGTTTGGTTTCTAGAGGCAGACTGCCTGGGATCAAATCTTGAGTATTTACCAGCTGTGGGACCTTAGGAAAGCCACTTAACATTTCTGAGCCTCATTTCCCCATTTATAAATGAAATGTCCACACGTCATAAGACTGTCATAGGTCTAAATGAGATAACTGGTTGGCACAGTGGTCGGCACATCTTAAGTACTCAGTGAACATTAACTTTTATTGTAATGACTTATTCAGGGCAAAAATTGTCCAATTTATTTTCGTAACGCCCAGCACCTAGCACAGTGCACATACTGGGTTCTCAAAAATATCAAATAAATAAATGCATACTTTAAATCTCCCTGCCAGGACAGTTCAAAATTATGAGAATGTCAAATATGTCAGTGTCATAAAAGGGACCAAAGAGACCTGCCAGGTAAGTGCAGTACCTGATGCTGGATCCCAGAGGAATGCTGAGAAGGACATTGCTGGGTCCATTGACAAAACTGGACCATGGATGGTAACTGAGGTAAAAGTATTGTATCAGTGTTAACGTCACTGAAGTTGGTAACTGTAATGTAGTTGCATAAGAAGCCAGTTGTATTCTTAGGAAATAAACACTTGAAATATTTAGGGGTCAAAAGCCATGCTATATGTAAGAAAAAATAAGAGTTGCAATCAATTCATTTCGGAGTCTTGGTGACTATGTGTGCAGTGTAGAACTGCTCCTTAGGATTTTCATGGCTGTGACCTTTCAGAAGCATATTGCCAGACTTGTCTTCCAGGGTTCCTCTGGGTGGGTTCGAAATGCCAACCTTTCTGTTAGTAGCTGAGTGCTTAACTTGTTTATGCCACCCAGGGACTCCTATGCTATATTCAACTTATTCTCAAATGGTTCAGAAAAAAATTGTACGTATGAAACCAAAACACATTGCCATTGAATGCATTCCAACTCATCGTGACCCTATAGGACAGAGTAGAACTGCCCCATAGGGTTTCTAATGCTATAATCTTTATGGAAGCTCACTGCCACATCTTTTTACCGCAGAGCCGCTGGTGGGTTTGAACCGCTGACCTTTCAGTTAGCAGCCAAACACTTAACCACTTGTGCCACCAGGGTGGTTAAGCATTTGGCTGCTAACTGAAAGGTCACCGGTTCGAATGCGCCAGCCGTTCCTTGGAAACCCTATGGAGCAGTTCTAGTCTGTACTGTAGGATCGCTGAGTCAGAATTGACTTGATGGCAATGGGTTTTATATATATACCTGCACATGTGTAAACACATACATGTATGTTTTATATATGTGTGTTTACACATGCATGTATACGTATATGCATATACGTATATGTGTGTGTGTTGTTGGTTGTTGTTAGGTGCCTTTGAGTCAGTTCCAACTCATAGCAACCCTATGTACAATAGAACGAAACATTGCCAGTCTTGCACCATCCTTAAAATTGTTGCTATGTTTGAGCCCATTGTTGCAGCCATTGTGTCAGTCCATCTTGTTGAAGGTCTTCCTCTTCTTTTCTGACCCTCTACTTTACCAAGCATGATGTCCTTCTACAAGGACTGGTCCCTCCTGATAACATGTCCAAAGTTTGTGAGATAAAGTCTCACCATCCTTGCTTCTAAGGAGCATTCTGGCTCTACTTCTTCCAAGACAGACTTCTTCTGGCAGTCCATGGTATATTCAGTATTCTTCGTCAACACCATAATTCAAATGCATGAATTCTTCTTCAGTCTTCCTTATTCGTTGTCCAGCTTTCGCATGCATATGAGGCAATTGAAAATACTATGGCTTGGGTCAGGTGCATCTTAGTCCCCAGAGTGACATCTTGGCATTTTAACACTTTAAAGAGATCTTTTGCAGCAGATTTGCCCAATGTAATAAGTTGTTATATATATATATGCATATATATGTGTGTGTATATATATATACATGTGTATACACACATATAGGTATGTATATGTACAGACATATATATGCATATATATGGATAAAGCAAACAGTAAAATATAACAGGTGAGCCTCGGTAAAAGGCATATGGGTGTTCTCTGTACTGTTCATATTCTGGAAACATTTCTGTAAGTTTAAAATTATTTCCAAATAAAAGAATTTTTGCAGGTTTTAAGAGGAGTCTGGAGCCACCGTGTGTTGTAGTTCTGAGTTTTCAAGTAAGAGTTGTGTCTGACGAGCCATCTGGTGAGCTGATCTCCAGTAGGGAATCAGCTGACAAGCCTGCAGAGGTGGCAAAGGTGTGATGTTCCCGTATCCTCCCTCATGGTAGGCATTACTAATCAAGATAGCATCCTTTCTCTATAAATCCAGATACATTCTCAGAATCCTTCTCAACACAGCTACTACCAATTAGAATTTGCCCTCTGGATAAAATAGCTACAGACATAACCGCTTCCAGAGATTTTCTGGTTGGGGACGCATCAAGATTCAAAGTCTTTCTAATGAAGGCACTTTCAGCCCCTAGAACCACCTGGGTAGACCCCCTTCAAACCACAGTTCAAAGACCTCTGTACTTTACCCCTACCAAAACTTAGAACTGACTTCTTTTTAGTGAAAGGAGCTACTAAGCAGTAGAAAGATCCTGTTGTTGTTATGTGCTGTCAAGTCAATTTTGACTCATAGTGACCCTATATGTCAGAGTAGAACTGCTCCATAGGGTTTTCTAGCTATGTTTTTTAAAATAATTTTATTGTGCTTTAGGTGAAAATTTACAGTGTACATTAGTTTCTCATTCACAAATTTATACACAAATTGTTTTGTGACATTGGTTGCAATCCCTGCAATGTGGTAGCACTCTCTCCCTTTCCAGTTTGGCTTCCTGTGTCCATTCGTCCAGTTTTTCTGCCCCTTCCTGCCTTCTCATCTTGCTTTTGGGCAGGAGTTAACCCATTTGGTCTCGTATACTTGATTGAACCAAGAAACACGTTCCTCACGTGTTATTTTTTGTTTTATAGACCTGTCTAATCTTTGTTTGAAAAGTGGGCTTCGGGAGTGGCTTCAGTTCTGAGTTAGTGGAGCGTCCAGGGACCATAGTCTTGGGGGTTCTTCCAGTCTTTGTCAGACCAGTACGTCTGGTCTTTTTTTTGCGAATTGTGAATTTTGTTCTACATTTTTCTCCCATTCTGTCCAGGACCCTCTATTGTGATGCTCATCAGAGCAGTCAGTGGTAGTAGCCAGGCACCAGCTAATTCTGGGCTCAGGCTGGTGGAAGCTGTGGTTCATGTGGTTCTTTAGTCCTTTGGGCTAATATTTTCCTTGTGTCTTTGGTTTTCTTCATTCTCCTTTCCTGCAGACAGGATGAGACCAGTAGATGTATCTTAGATGGCCGCTCGCAAGCTTTTAAGACCCCAGACACTACTCACCAAAGAAGAATGTAAAACATTTTCTTTATGAACTATATTATGCCATTTGACCTAGATGTCTCCCAAGACAACTGGGTCCCTCAAGGTGTTTGGATGTGTCTAGGAAGCTTCTATGACTTTGCCTTGGTCAAGTTGTGCTGATGTCTCCTATATTGTATATTGTCTTTCCCTTCACCAAAGTTTATACTTGTCTACTATCTAATCAGTGATTTCCCTTCTCCACCTATCCCCTCCCTCGTAACTATCAAAGACTGTTTTTTCTGTGTGTAAACCTTTTATTGAGTTTTTATAATAGTAGTCTCATACAATACTTGTCCTTTCGTGATTGACTTATTTCACTTAGTATAATGCCCTCCAGATTCATCCATGTCGTGAGATGTTTTGCGGATTCATCATTGTTCTTCATCATTGTGTAATATTCCATTGTGTGTTAGGCTGTAATCTTTATGGGAACAGATTGCCAAGTCTCTCTCCTATGGAGCCACTTGGTGGATTCCAACTGCCAGCCTTTTTGTTAGCAGCCGAGCATTTAACTGTGATGCAACCAAGCTCCTTAGAAAGATCCTGGTTATCTTTATGTTTGGATCCCAGCTCTGTCACCTTCTAGTTTAAACAAGTTTTTCTACCTTTCTGTGCCTTAGTTTCCCCATCTATAAAAAGGAGCTAACAACCTCCAGGCTATTGTGAGGACCAGCTAACGTAATGAATATGAGCATTTTGTAACCTTTACAGATAAATTATATGATTATTATGATCATCATTATCAGCGTCATCGTAACTCTTATCTTTTCCCTTTTTCTTCTTTCACGTTACGCCAGCTAATGGAGTTTTCCTTTAGAGGGTGGAAGGCTGCCTCAGCCCAGAACATTTCCAGCTTGGGTTTTTCAACAACCCACGGAGCTGTCCTGCCTTGAAGCGGAATCATGCTCAGGTTTCAAGAGCGCAGTTACATGTCCATTTCCTTCGATTATCAGCAAAAGGTTAAGTGCCCCGGCCCTCAGCCTCAGATGCCACCTGGCCTGGCTCATTTCGGGTTTCCATTATGCGCCGAGGAGGAGAAGCCAGGTCTGTGGGTTCATTCTCTGGCCCTGGCCCTCTAGCTAATAGAACCTTAGCCACTCTCTTGAGCTTAAAGCTTTCTCTCCAAGCCAAGCCAGCCAATTTAAATGCCACTCACAGCTCAGGTCCGTATGCCGTGGGCTACCAAGTGCTCCAAGGAGCCGGAGCAATAAAGTCTATTAGGTCTCCTTTGTCCCATCTTATCATGAACTTCTAAGAAAAAGGCACTAAGAGGATCAGTACCCAGAAAAACCTTCATAATTGTGGCTTCTACACAGCGAATGAGGACAATTACCAAGGCAACCGGCCAATCATTCTGGTTAAGGGCAGAGGGAGTTTAGTCGAAAAGAGGCTGTTGCAAACCTCTATTGCACTGTATTCAGAGAGTAACCAACATTTTAAAAGGCCCTTGTGTAAAAACGGGAGGGACGGCAGGGGAGGGAAAGAGAAGAGGGGGGCAAAAATTAATTTCCTCCCATTTCCTGCCTGCTGCATTCATTGATCGTGATCCAAAGGCAAGAGGATGTGCTGTACCCTTGCACCTGGGGCTACAGGAGCTGGCAGCTGCACAGGCCTTGTTGTTTTATTTTGTGTATGTGCTTATTTATTTATTTTACCCCCTGGGCCCCGGCATCTGCGGTGTAGATCTTGGGGCAGGTGTGACAAAAGATGGGAAAAGCAATAATTGGAACTTCATTGTTGTTGTTAGTTGCCATCGAGTTGGCTCCAACTCATTCCAACCTCATGTACGACAGAGGGAAATGTTGCCTGGTCCTGCACCATCTCCATGATCACTGGTGTATCTGAGTCCAAATGGGAATATTGAGGGCACACAAATCTCCAAAGGCTTTGTCATCTTGGGGACCTGGGGGTTCTGGTTGCAGACTGAATCAGGGGTGGATTTCTTCCTCCTGGTCTGCACAAGGCTCCTGGGAAGATAGATGAATTTGGTGAGACGGGATCTTTGGTTCCCACCTTTCTCCTTCTTAACCTTGTGTCCCAGTTACTCCTACCTTGCTACCACTCTACCCTACCCTGTCCTTGGGCAGCAAAACACTGACCCCTTGCCTCTGTTTGCTGATCTTCCTGGTAGAATTACTAAAGTTGTCCGGTGAAATAAGAAGCTACCTTTCCCATTAGTGACCTCTCCATTGCCAGATATGTTACAGGAAAGGTGTCTCCAGTTGAAGAAATAACTTTTCTTCATTTATTCATTCTACAAATACAGGGCAGGGTACTATTCTTCAAGCACTGAGTAGGAAATGACTTCCATAGTCCTTCCAACTAGAAACATCTATAATTTTAGTTACAATGAGGTAACAGTAATGAAAATAATATTGTTTTTAGGTGCCATCGAGTCGATTCCAACTCATAGTGACCTCATGTGACAGAGTAGAGCTGCTCCATAGGGTTTTCTTGGCTGTAATCTTTACGGAAGCAGATTGCTCGGTCTTTCTCCTAATGAGTGGCTGGGTGAGCTCGAACTGCCACCCTTTCAGTTAGCAGCCAGGTGCTTAACTGTTGCGCCACCAAGGCTCCTGACAAATAATATTAGTAGGAATAATAATAACAATAGCAACAAGTGTATTGATCATTTGCCAAGTACCAGCTGTGTGTTAAAGGCATTATGTTCACGACCTCGATTAAGGCTCTGAGATATTATTCTATCAATCAGAGTCCCAGCAGGAAAGAGATGGCACAAAGGGTTTGATTGAGGAGAGTCCGTTTACAGAGATGTCGGCAAGCTTAAAGGAACCAGCAAGGGATATTGAAGTTCCTAGGAGCCAGCAACAGTGGGGAGCTGTTACCACCCCTCAACCAAAAGGGAAGGAATAGTATTCCACAGTGAGGGAGGGCCGTACCCATGGGAGAGGAGCTACTAATATGAGCTGTGGAGGAACTGGGAAGGCACTGGGGAAATAGAATACCCCAGTCATTCTCCTACCCTCCCGTCTGTTACCAGTGCTTTCCACTGGCCAGTCGCAACAGGAAGCCAGAGAGCAAGGGAACCTGGTGATTCAGTCCTTGCAGGTCAGCCCCTGGGCACAGAGCAGGGGGAGAGGGGTAAAGAACTGATGTGGGTTGGGGCAGATAAAAAAGAACAACCACCACATCATTGTCCCCATCTTACAGTCAGAGATGTTGAGTCCTCAAGAGAGGAACAACCAATCAAAGGTCACTACACTCGCAGCTGATGGAGAATTAGAATGTGTATCTGAGTGACATTAAAGCTGGGGATCTTGCCCATCACAAATCCTGCCTTCTAGATCCACAACATGAAAGGAGATAACAAACATGTGAGGGGCTAGGACAGTGAGTGCTTCTCAACTTTAGTGTAGTCAAGGTTCACTGGGTAGCTTGGTAAAATGCAAATCCCCAAGTCCACATCCAAAGATTTTGATTTGGTAGCTCAGGGAGTCGGGGGCAGGAATCATGTTATTAACAAACAAACCTTGTGATTCTGGTGTGGGTGGTCCAAGAAGCTCGCTCTGAACAACATCGCCCCATGGATATGACACGTGTGTTAAATAGAATCACTTAACAAAATACAACACTGTTAGCGATAACAATTGAGTGAACCATATAGGACCATATGACTATGGGGCCTTAAAGAAGATGAACATGTTCATCATCCCTGTCTTAGTTACCTACTGCTGCTATAATGACATACCACAAGTGGATGGCTTTAACAAACAGAAATTTATTATCTCACAGTCTAGGAGGCTAGAAGTCTGAATTCAGAGTGCCAGCTCCAGGGGAAGGCTTTCTCTCTGTCAGCTCTGGGGAAAGATCCTTGTCATCAGTCTTGCCCTGGTCTAGGAGCTTCTCAGCACAGGGACCCCAGGTCCGAAGGACGCATACTCCCAGCTCTTCTTTCTTGGTGGTATGAGGTCCTCCTGTCTCTCTGTGTGCTTCTCTCTTTCATATCTCAAAGGAGATTGATTTTAGACACGAGCTACTTTTGTAGATTGAGTCCTGCCTCGTTAACATAACTGCCTCTAATCCTGCCTCAATAATGTCATAGAGAGAATTTACAACACATAGGAAATCACATCATATGACAGAATGGTGGACAATCTCACAATACTGAGAATCATGGCCTAGCCAAGTTGACACACATTTCTAGGGGGCACAATTCAATCCGTAACAATCCTCTCACCTCCCATGGGACCAAACCCACACCAGGATAAAGAAGATTCTATTTCCTCACTCAAATTGTCTGGACCAACTCAACTAAGGAATCGCTGAATTCGTTATCATATTTACTATGTATGCGCCTACTTTACGGTGTTGGCGAAGAATATTGAATATACCACAGACTACCAGAAGAATGAACAAATCTGTCTTGGAAGAAATATGGCAGAATGCTCCTTAGAAGCAAGGATGATGAAACTTCATCTTGTGTACTTTGGACATGTTATCAGGAGGGACCAGTCCCTGGAAAAGTAGGGACCAGGCCCTGGAAAAGGACATCATGCTTGGTAGGGTAGAAAGTCAGTGAAAAAGAGGAAGACTCTCAGTGAGATGGACTAACACAGTGGCTGCCAACAATGGGCTCAAACACAGCAACGATTATGAGGATGGAATAGGACCAAGCAGTGTTTCATTCTGTTGTAGGTTGGGTCCCTATGAGTTGGAACTAACTTGACGGCACCTAACAATAATAGTGTATTCCTACCCCTCACTTACCAACCATCTCATTATCCAACATTTCACGTTTACGACAGTAGGAAAAAATCTGTCTGACTATTTTGCACATTAACAGCATGCATCTGTCAGTAACGAACGCTGAGTTGCAAGGCGAGAGTAACGCTGAATGTAATGGTTAAGGTGTGTCAGCTTGGATGGGCTGTGCTTCTCAGTGGTTTGGCAGTTATGTAATGATATAATTTGGCAGTTATGTAATGATGTAGTCATCCTCTGTTTTGTGATCTGATGTGATCATCCTTCATTTTTAAATAATGATCATCTCAATAATGAGAAGTGGGTGTACCTATACATGGGGCATTGGTGGTTCAATGGTAGAATTCTCGCCTTCTATGCAGGAGGCCTGGATTCAATTTCCACCAGTGCACCTGATGTGTAGCCACCACCCATCTGTCAGTGGAAGTTTGTGTGTTGCTATGATGCCGAACAGGTTTCAGCAGAGCTTCCAGACTAAGACAAACTAAGAAGAAACGCCTGGCAATCTATTTCCAAAAATCAGTCAGTGAAACCCTATGAATCACAATAGTCTGATCCCCAACCAATCGTGGGGATGGCACAGGACCGGGCAGTGTTTCATTCCATTGTACATGGGGTCACTCTGCGGTAGCTAACGACAACAACAACATCATTATATCTGTATGTATTAATCCCTTGGGATTGTCAATAAGCTTATTTTTAATATAACTCTTCAAGAGTAAAAAGCAGATGAACAAGTGAGAGGATCTCGGTTTTCTTTGGTGTCTGCAAGACTTGAGCTACCGAGTGCACCAAGGCGCTGGAGCAGTAAAATCTATTAGGTCTCCTTTGTCCCATCTTGTACGTGAACTTCTGTGAAAAAGGTGTTAAGAGAAGCAGTACCCAGAAAGACATCTACAAGACATCAGAGAAGATACTGACAGGATGAATCTTGTGTTTCCTCTAAATTAGACGGTTGTTTTGCCCAACTCTCTGATGAGAGAGCTTGTCACTTCTGCATCATGTAGACCAGGCTGCAAACTCAGTTGCCTGGAGGACCCAGGAAGGTTGCCTCCAAGAAAGAAGAGGGCTGGGTGTGCCTGTAGTTACTGAAGTGCTCATATCCCTTCTAAAGGGACAGCCGCTACCCACCTCCACCCATTCGTTACCATGCAGTTTTGAGGACCTGACTTGCTGCTTCCTTCAGTTTTTCAAGAGAACCCAGAAATCCGTATTCTTATGTGGAATCTTTTTTTCACTTTTTAAGTGAAGGCAACTAACTCAATGAGCACTGCCAAAACATTAAAAAAAAAAAAAAAAGTGTGGGGGCCAAACAAAACGTATCTGAGATCCATCAGTTTGCAGCCTTCATTTGCAGGCAGAACCATCCAAGATCACCAGGCTATGTGGCAGGTGCCTTGGCTGAAGAGTCAGAAGAAATATGGATTTTAGCCCTGACTCTAAAGCTAATCTTCTGTGTGTCCTTGAGCGAGTCCTGTCCTCTCCAGTCCCCAGCCTCCTCATCTGTTCACCTGAGGGGGTTGGGAGATGTCAGTTTCAAAAACCCTTTCTCAGAACTTTAAGTTTCATGACTCAACACTCTTTTCCCTCAGAAGAGAAGCTAGTCAATTGCACAATCATTTCTGAGGAATTTCCATCATTTCCTGTAAGGGATGCTTTTTGCAATTCACTCCTTTTGATGCGTGCGTAATCTTCAAATTTTTCCCCTCTTTTCCTTTAGAAGCAAGAAGATCAACCAAAGGTTATAGAATGGCTGCTAGTAAAAATCTTCAAGGACAATATAGATCCTTACAAAGTGTCTTCTGTGGAATCCCTGGGTGGTGCAAATGGTTAAATGCTTGACTTCTAGCCAAAAGTTGGTGGTTTGAATCCACTGAGAGGTGCCTCAGAAGACAGACTTGGTGATCTGCTTCTTAAAGGTCAGAGCCTTGAAAACCCTATGGAGCACAGTTGTACTCTGACACACATGAGGTCACCATGAGTTGGAGTACACTTGACAGTAACAACAACAAAGAATCTTCTAGTCCCATGCCCCCTAGGGGACATTTGATGATGTCTGGAGACATTTTGGGGTGTCACACCTTGAGGGGGTACTACTAGCATCTAGTGGGTAGAAACCAGGGATGCTGCTAAATATCCTACAATGCACAGGACAGTCCCCCACAATGAAGAATGATCCAGCCCCAAATGTCAGCAGTGCTGAGACTGAGAAACCCTGCTCTAAACCAACCTCCCAAAGCCTCAGTGGTGGTACAGGAGATTATAGGAAACTCTGCATTTACTGTGAACTCTTTCCAAGCCCCCACTACATCTTGACTTTATCCCCTTCCTGTCTCAGAATTCTCTGCCTAGTGGCCAAATGTGCGATTCTTTTTAACACCCACCACTTCCAAAAGGAAAATCAAAACAAAACCCTCCAAATCAATTGTGGGGGAAAAAATAAAAGGATGTTTCTGATGTTTTTCTAAGCTTTTCATCCTTTTTAAAACAGGAGGTCAAGTGGCAACTGAGGAATAAAAGCAAGTGTTCAAAAGCATCACCGGCCAAAAGCCCACTGAAAATCAAAACAGTCCCGGCTCTTAGTGTGTGTAATTACGGGTACAATCAAGTAATGAAAGGTTTATTAGTTTAATGTGATTCCATCAAGTACCAAAAAGTGGGAAGGAGTGGAAGAAAGAAAGAAAATGGATATGAAAGAGGAGAGGGAGGGGAAGGAGAGACATGAAAGACAGATACGGCTGAGCAGAGAGGGTGAAATTAAGATGGTTATTTAATTACTGTAAGTTCTGGTTGTTGGAGCAGGATTTATCCAAGGGAGGGGCAGAGGTGCAGTCCTGAACACCTTTTCCAAATGGCATGCCTTTGCATTTGTTCAACAAATGCTGCTTTAAAAAAAATTTCATTGTGGTAATATATATGTAACAAAAACTTTGCCGTTTTAAGCATTTTTAAGTGTACATTTCAGTGACTTTAATTATAGTAAAACCTGCGACGGGACTGCCTTGTTTTTCTGCGTCTTGAAGGTTTTCCACCGTGACAGGATGCAGTCTTACCACTTTTTTGTCCCTCGTTTTAGTAGAAAATATTGGCATTTTCCTTGTCTGACAGGTTCCCGCCCTACACAGGTCCCAGCTTTCACAGCTTTTACTGTACATTCATGAAGTTGTGCAACCGTCACCACTGTCTGTTTCCAAAAGTTTTTCTTTACCCTAAACAGAAACTCAGAACCCTTAAGGAGTAACTTCCCATTCCCCCCTCTCCTGTTTATGCATTTATCTATACTAGATATTTCGTATAGGTGGAATCATACAATATGTGGCATTTTGGGTCTGACTTATTTCACTCAGCATAATGTGTTCAAGGTTCATCCATGTTGTAGCATGTATCAGGACTTCATTTCTCTTTATGGTGAATAGTACTCCATTGTATGTCAACAAGTTTTTTTGATACTACGTGCTGGGCACTGTTCCAGGCAGTGGGACTCAGCAATGAACAAAATAGACAGATCCTTTCCCTCCAGTCAGCACAACTGGACTAAACCAAAGCTAAGAAGTTTCCTGAATACAACCAAATACTATGAGGCACAGAGTAGCAGGGGTGGGGGGTCTGGGGACCATGGTTTCAGGGGACATCTAGGTCAATTGGCATAACAAAGTTTATTAAGAAAATGTTCTGCATCCCACTTTGGTGAGTGGCATCTGGGGTCTTAAAAGCTAGCAAGCAGCCATCTAAGATGCATCAATTGGTCCCAACCCACCCGGAATAAAGAAGAACGAAGAACACCATGGACACAAGGAAAATATTAACCCAAGGGACAGAAAGGGCCACATAAACTGGAGACTTCATCAACTTGAGACCAGAGGAACTAGATGGTGCCGGGCTACCACCAAAGACCGCCCTGACAAGGAATGCAACAGAGAGTCCCTGATGGAGCAGGAGAAAAGTGGGGTGCAGAACTCAAATTCTAGTAAAAAGACCAGACTTGGTGGTTTGTTGGAGACTAGAGGGACCCCAGAAGACATGGCCTCCAGACTGTCTGTCAGCCCAGAACTGAAACCATTCCCAAGGCCAACTCTTCAGACAAAGATTAGACTGGGCTATTGGACATAAAATGATACTTGTGAAGAGTATGCTTCTTAGCTCAAGTAGATACATGAGACTAAATGGACAGCTCCTGCCCAGGGGCAAGACGGGAAGGCAGAGAGGGTCAGGAGCTGGTTGAATGGACATGGGAAATCTGGGGTGGAAAGGAGAAGTGTGCTGTCACAGTATAGGGAGAGAAACGGGTCACGTAACATATAACAATGTATGTATAAATTTTTGTATGAGAGACTAACTTGAATTGTACACTTTCACTTAAAGCACAACAATAAAAAAAGAAATCCTTTCCCTCCCCCTAGAGCTTTTGTTCAAGTCGACCATTAAATAAAATAAAAGGTAAAATATGTGGTATATTATGTGGAGAAAAATCAAGTAGGGAAGGGAAGTAGGAAATGCCAGAGGGTGGGGGAAATGTTGGCATTTTAGAGCAGGTGACCAAGGAGGAATTGATATTTGAGCAAACACCCAAAGGCGGTGTTTGCTTTCCCATCCAGGGAAAGAGCATTCCTGTAGAGAGAGGAAAAAAAAAAAAAAAAAAACAACTGTTGCCTCGAGTCAATTCCAACTCATATGACCCTCTAGGACAGAGTAGAACTGCCCCCATAGGTTTTCCAAGGAGCAGCTGGTGGATTCGAACTGTGGACCTTCTGGTTAGGAAAGACATGCAAATGCCCTGAGGTAGAGCAGTGAGGAGGCCAGAGAAGCAGAGAGAGGCAGGCCAGTGGGAGATGAGGCCAGATGGCGGAGGGCACAGGGCAGTCGATGGCTTTTACCCTGAGCACGATGGGAGCCATGGAGGGTATTAGAGAGAGGAGGGACACTGGATCTCTCTAGTTGCTGGGTAGAGAATAGATAGAAGCAGACCTTAGATTATGGGTTGAGGTGTCAAGCCTGAGAGTGAGTGCATTTGCAAGACCCAAAGAGTGAGCATCTCCTTAAATTTTACTCCCTAGACTCCTCAGTTGCCTCGCCCTAGTCTTGGATCTGGATGGAAGGGTTACTCAGAGCTTGATGTAGAGACATCTTAGGAGGCGGCAGACCACCCCTTTCAGGAAAGGCCTTGTCGCCCAGCTGCTGAGTGCTGTTGACAGAGAGTCCTCAGCTGCCAGCCCTGCAGGGAAGGCCTCAGCTGCAGAGAGCTGCCTCCTCCAGGCCATCCCCTTTCCCAGGGTGGCCCACATCCAATGAGTGACCAAGACGAGTATAAAGGCCTGGCCAACCCAGCTCAGTGGCGGACAACTCTGAAGGGCCATCCTCGCTCCAGACGCCATGGGGTCATTGGGTTGAGGCTATCTGTTGGGGCCACATCATGCCTCGACTTCTCTGCCCGCGCCTGCTTCTTTTCCCTCTCTTCCACCGGTATAGATCCCCACAACACTCCATAATGTCCTGCAAGCTATGCTCTCACTCAGAGTCTGCTTCCTGGAAAACCCAGCCTAGGACAGTGTGAGGGGGGATATGACATACGTGATCAGATCATCAATGGTCAGGCAGTCAGGCTGTGGGATGCTAGAGAAGAAGGGCCAAGTGTGCCCCCTCACAGCTGCACCACAGCCTGGTTCCATCCTGGAGTCTCTGTCCCAGCCACAGTCTTTGTCTCTGTCTCTACTTCTCTCTCACCTCTCCATTTTTTATTGCAAAGTATCACAAAATATGATACTTGTATCACAAAAAGTATACAGAAATATATACAAATTGTTAGTGTACAGTCAATAAATTATTATGAAAGGAAAACCCGCCCAGGTCAAGAAATAAAGCATCAACAGAAACTCCAAAGCACCCTCCATTCCATCACCCAATCCCTGTCCTCTCCCTTCTCCACAAAGCTAACCTTTTGTCTATCCTGAATTCTAACACTCCTGTTTAGTTTTGCCTCTTTCTGGATTTTATGTCCTTTTGCCCATAGAGTATATATTTTTTGATTATGACTTCTTTCCCTCAATATTATATGTATGATATATATATATCATATATGGTGTATATATTTATGTGTATATGGTGTATATATGTGTATCATATATATGATATCGTATCATATATGTCATATATATGTGGTTTCTCTGTGTTGCTGTATTTGGTTCATTTTTCATTGCTGTATAGTATTCCATAGGCAAGTATACCAAAGTTTTCCATTCTAATTTAGTGGACATTTGGGTCAACAGGCATGTCACAAAAGAAGTCCTTCAAGTGGCCGGTAAATACATGAAAAGATACTCAGCATCAGTTATCAGGGAAATGCAAATTAAAAAAAAAAATGAGATAGCACCATACAGCCACCAGAATGGTTAAAGTTAGTTGAATGTTACCAAGTGCTGGTGAGGATGTGGCACAACAGCATTCCTCTGTCACCAAGCCCAGCTGTGTGGTAACCAGGTTCCTGGGTGAGGAGTCAGTTGTGTACTTCAAAGGAAGCCAAGACCAGCAGCAGTTGCTCAGAGACTTCAGATCAACAAAGCAGCTCTTTAATACAGACAGACAGACGCTAGGCCAAATTTACCACCCCTCTTGTCCACCTCAGCTCCTCACCCAGCTTGGTTTTCGCAGTTAAGGTAGTGAACTCAAGCACAGTGGAACAGGAGCATTTATTTTGATATTTGAAAGGGCAGCGAATGGATGTACGTGGCTGCACCCAGTATCTGCAGAACTGGTGGGTGTGTGGACAGTCCCATCTCTTTGACATATTGCCTGAATCAGACCCGTGTAAAGTTTTGTTCAGGTCTGGTTGTTTTGATAGGCATCCGAATGGTTTTCAAAAAATAAAAATAAGAGGTTACAGTGATGGATATTGAAATCCAAATCCTAAAAACATTCTGATTACAGTACTCCAGGTGGCTTGGAGAGATTTTTTTTCTTTTTCTTCTTTTAATCTAAATCATGTTCCCAGACAGCACAGAGACTGGTATAAATTCTCTTCTGCACTAATCTTTTATATACTTTTATGCTTGTCTGAGATGATTGAACATGACTCATTCATGGCTCTGTTTTCAACCACCACTGGTCTCCAGTCGGCAACATCTGTTTTTTTGCAGTAAAAAGTTCCCTTTGTCTTTTCACATGACTCTGCAGTGTTCTTAGGAGAGAGGAGTCTACATTGGGGGCTGGTCAAATGCCAGCAACTGCCATACACGATAGCAGATCCAAGACCATCTGCTCTATTTATTGATGGTGATACGAAAGTGTATGTCACCTCACTGAGAGCTGTCACTTCCACAGTGTAGACTTGTGGTTCCCAACCATTTGTATTGTTTTAGTTGCAAGACCCTTTTCTCCAAACAAAATCGAAATAAAGCTTTGAGAAGGATTCTTGTTCTGGGGAGACACTGCTGCCCCTTTACCCTCGAGAGAATTCTCAGGGCACCTTCTCTGAAACACTAGGGCTCCGGAAAGCTACTTAAAAGCCTCTGGTGTAGACCAAGTTTATGCTATCGTTTTGGTTAACACAAGTTATCTCCATGTGATTTTGATTTTCTTTTTGCTTTTTCCTATATTTTAAATTCTCTATGATGAACATGTGTAACATTTGTAATCTTAAAATGAATTAAATGTCTTAAACAAAACAAATTTTGCTTGATACTGCTTAAACACACCCTGTGAAGCATGAAGCCAGTTTCTGGCAATCAGTGAGTAATTATTTATCAAGTGCTGAATGTGTGCCAAGGGCATTGGTGGCTCAGTGGTAGAACTCTTACATTCCATTTGGGAGACCCAGGGTCAATCCCTGGCCAGTGCACCTCCAGTGCAGCCACTGTCTGTGTGTCATTGGAGGCTTGCATAGTGCTATGATGCTGACCAGGTTCCAGCAGAGCTTACAGACTAAAACAGACTAGAAAGAAGGGCCTGGTGATGTATGTCTCAAAATCAGTCAGTGAAAATCTTACAGATCCCGTTATGCATGGGGTGTCATGAATCAGGGGCTGACTTGGCAGCAGGTAGCAACACCAACAACAAAAAAAGCGTGTCAGGTGAAGATTAAGAAAAAGTTACTGAGGAGGTGGAGAAATTGGAACCCTTATCCATTGCTGGTAGGAATGCAAAAGGGTACAACCACTGTGGGAAACAGTTTGGTGGTAAAAGTTAAACATAGAACTACCATACTGACCCAGCAATTCCACTCCTAGGTATACTCCCAACAGACTTGAAAGCAGGAACCTGAACAGACACATGTGCACCAGTGTTGACTGAAGCACTATTCACAGTAGCCATAAATGTCCATCAACAGATGAATGGATAAACAAAATGTGGTTCATACCTACAATGGAATACTATTCAGTCATAAAGAGAAATGAAGTCCTGATACTTACTACAACATGAATGAACCTTGCAAACATTATGCTTAGTGAAATAAGTCACACAAAAAGGACAAATAGTGTATGATTTCACTTACTTGAAATAATAATAGGCAAATGTGTAGAGACCAAAGTAGATTAGTGGTTACCAAGGTGGTGGGTGGGGAGGGAAAGTTGTTATTTAGGAAGCAATGAATTTCTGTTTATGGTGATGGGAAATTTCACAACAATTATGAATAATGGTTGCACAACATGATTAATGTAATTTACATCACAAAATTACACACCTGAAAAATGTTGAAAATGGCAGATGTTGTGTTATACAGATATCTTTACAACAGTTTTTAAAAAATGTGTGCCAGGTTCTGTTCTCAGCATTGAAGATGTCGTTGTTAGTTGCTGTCCAGTTAGCTCCAACTTACAGCATCCTTATGTATAACAGAACAAAATGTTGCCCAGTCCTGTGCCATCTTCATGATCCTGGTATGCTCAGCCCCATTGTTGAGGCTGTTGTATCACTTCATCTCATTGAGGGTTTTCTTTCTTTTCCCTGACACTCTATTTTATCAAACATGTTGTCTTTTTCTGGCAATTGATCTTTCCTGATGACGTGTCCAAAGTAAGCAAGTCCAAGTCTCGCCACCGTGACTTCCAAGGAACATTCTTGATGTATTTCTTCTAAGAGTGATTTGTTTGTTCTGGCAGTCCATGGTATATTCAATATTTTTCACCAATACCACAGTTTGAATACATCCATTCTTCTTCTGTCTTGCTTTCTCATTGCCCAGCTTTCACATCCATATGAAAAGATCATGGATTGAAAATACAGTGGTGAAAAAGACAGATAGTACCTAACCTCAAGAATCTGACATTTTAATGGTGGGAAAACAGGAGTAAGAGTGACCCTGCCCACTTTCTGGTGTCTTGCTTGGGGAATTTGTGCTTTCCGTCCCTGCTGCGTGGGGTCCAGAAGCCTTGGTACCGAGAGGGAGGATGCTTTCAGCATGGCTCACTGGAACAACCTCATTAAATTCAAAGCTATAGTTTATCTCGCAGGGGTTAAGATCACATCCTTTGGAAATAGAACTTTTCAAAATCAGATTTTGCCACTTCTACCTAATGAGCTTGGGCTGGTGACTTAAGCTCAGTGTTATTGTTGTCAGGTGCCATAGAGTTCTTTTCAACTCATAGTGACCCCATGTGACAGAGTAAGACTGCTCCACAGGGTTTCTTAGGCTGTAATCTTTACAGGAGCACATCACCAGGTTTTTCTGTCACAGAGTCCCTGGGTGGGTTTGAACTGTCAGCCTTTCGGATAGCGGCCAAGCGCTTAACCGTTTGTACCACCAGGCTTCTTAAGCTCAGGGAGCCTCAGTTAAATGGGAAAAATAGGACCTACTTTATGTTATTGTTTTGTTAAATGCGATACTTTGTGAAAATGTTTACTAAGCTCAGTGTTGTTGTTAGGTGCTGTCAGGTTGGTTCCAACTCATAGCGACCCTATCTATGTACAACTGAAGGTAACACTACCCAGTCCTGCACCATCCTCACAGTCACTGCTGTGTTTGAGCCCATTGTTGCAGCCACTGTGTCAGTCCATCTTGTTGAGGGGTCTTCCTCTTTTTCACTGACCCTCTACTTTACCAAGCATGATGCCCTTCTCCAGGGAGTGGTCTCTTCTGATAACATGTCCAAAGTATGTGAGACAAAATCTCGCCATCCTCGCGTCCAAGGAGCACTCTGGCTGTACTTCTTCCAAGACAGATTTGTTTGTTCTTCTGGCAGCCTATGGCATATTCAATATTCTTCACCAACACCATAATTCAAAGGCATCAATTCTTCAGTCTTCCTTATTATCCAGCTTTCACATGCATATGAGGTGATTGAAAGTACCATGGCTTAGGTCAGGTGCACCTTAGTCCTCAAAGTGACATCTTTGCTTTTCAACATTTTAAAGAGGTCCTTTGCATCAGATTTGCCCAGCGCAATACGTCGTTTGATTTCTTGGCTGCTGCTTCCACGGACGTTGATTGTAGATCCTGGTAAAATGAAATCTTTGATAACCTCAATATTTTCTTCGTTTATCATGATGTTATGTATTGGCCCAGTTGTGAGGATTTTTGTTTGCTTTATGTTAAGATATAATCCATACTGAAGGCTGTAGTCTTTGTTCTTCATCAGTAAGTCCTTCAAGTCCCCTTCGCTTTTCAGCAAGCAAGGTTGTGTCATCTGCATATCGCAGGTTGTTAATGAGTCTTCCACCAATCCTGATGCCATGTTCTTCATATAGTCCAGCTTCTCAGATTATTTGCTCTGCATACAGATTGAATAAGTATGGTGAAAGGATACAACCTTGATGCACACCTTTCCTCATTTTTAACCATCAGGCTCAATGCCTGATACAGAGTACATCTTCAGCGTATGTTAGTGTCTTAGTCATCTAGTGCTGCTGTAACAGAAATACCACAAGTGGATAGCTTCAACAAGAGAATTTATTCTCTCACGGTCTAGTAGGTTACAAGTCCAGATTCAGGGTGTCAGGTCCAGGGGAAGGCTTTCTCTGTTGGCTCTGGAGGAAGATCTTTGTCATCAGTCTTCCCTTGTTTGGGAGCATCTCAGCACTGGAATCTCAGGTCTAAAGTATGGGCTCTGCTCCCAGCACTGCTTTCTTGGTGATATGAGGTCCCCACCTCTCTCCTTGCTTCCCTTTCCTTTTATCCCTTGTAAGATAAAAGGTGGTGCAGACCACACACCTTTACATTGGATCAGGGATGTGACCTTAGTAAGGGTGTTACAATCCCATCCTAATCCTCTTTAACATAAAGTTACAATCACAAAATGGAGGGCAGACATACAATACTGGGAATCAGGGCCCAGCCAAATTGATATGCACATTTTTTAGGGAATATAATTCAATCCATGACAGTTAGCTAGAAGGAAAGGAGATGAAATTTAGCATTTTAGGACTACAAGTATTGTTTTACAGGTGTGTCATAAAGTACACCATGATTCTGTTGTTATTATTTTTGGCCACTTTTCCCTGCTGGAATTGATCACTGCCTCAAGTTTTTTGTTTCTGTATTTTTCATATTCACATCACCAATTCATGCCTAAACATTTTACCAGAAATCTGAATTAAGTAAATTCTAGCTGCTGTAATAGATAAATCACAAAATTTCTTTGGCCTAACATAATTAAAAGTGTTTTTTTTTAACATAATATTTCAGTGCACATGTTCATTGGGCAGCTTCCACATAGTGATTCAGGGACCCAGGCTCCTCTCTCTTACTGAGAAGAAAGAGGGGGAAGGGAGAGCTTGGAGGACCGCATGACAGGCATTTTAGGTCAGGTCTGGAAGTGATGAATATCACTTCTGTGCATATTCCACTGAGCAGAACTCATCATGTGAAAGTGAGATAAATTGTTGAGCTCTTGTTTGTCTGAAAATGTCTTTATTCTGCCAAGGCATTTCGTTGATAATTTGGCTGTGTATGGAATGGTAGGTTGGATTTTCCCTTGAAATTTTGAAGGCATTTTTCCAATGTCTTTTTTAGCTTCCAGTGTTAATATTTGAGTAACCAATAACATTCTGATTCCCCGTTCTTTGAATGTGACGAGGTTTGTTTGTTTCTTTGTTAGTTTGTTTTGCCTTTGTGGAAGCTTTTGGGATCTTCTGTTTCAGGAACTGGCAAACTACAGCGCACAGGCCAAATCCTGCCTACTGTCTTTTTGTAGATAAAGTTTTATTGAAACACAGCCATACCCATTTGTATACATATTATCTATGGCTGATTTCATGCTAAATTGGCAGAGGTGAATAGTTGTAACAGAGATCATGTGGCCTTCCAAGCCTAAAATATTGAATATCTGGCCCTTTATAGAAAAAGTTTGCTAACCCCTGTTCTATTTTGTTATTAGAGTCTGAAATTTCTTGCCCAGGTATGAGTCTTTCCTCATTTACAGTGCTGGGCACTGTGTGTGCCCTTTCAACTTAACATTAATGTTTTATTTCTTGTATTACTTCTTTGCTAACTTTTAACTCTCAATTTTTTCTCTTCTTTCTGGCTAGAACTTCTGTTGGTTAGATTTTGAACTATCTGGATTAATTATCTAATGATCTCTTTACTCCTATTTTTATAATCTCTTAATATCTTAGTTCTACTTCTGAGTATTTTTCTCAGCTTTTTCTTTTAACTCTTCCATCAAGTTTTTTCCTGATCTATGTATATAAAGATATTTATAGCGATACATATTTATATGTATGTATTTTAGAGAGGTTTTAATTGTTCTTTGAGTATTTCTCTTCATAACACCCACTTCTCATTTCATGGTTTTAAAGATATTAATTACCGAGAGGACGTTTCAAAAATTAACTGGTCTATAAAATCCGAAAGTCTGGGAACCAGTGTACTGAGGTACTGTAGTAGTGCTGTTAAATGAGTTCCATCTCCCTGCCCACACTCTGGAGCACTATATTGAGTAGGATTCTGAGGCTCTGTCTGATCTCACAGGAATGTGCACAGTGATCTATTAGTGATGTCTCCATGGAGGTGGGAAGTCAGGAGTGGGCCTATATCTGCCATCCTTAACAAGCATTATTAGCATCATATCTACACTCATGGGTTTGATCTTGAGACCCAGGCAGTTCTATGGCCACAGAGTACACTGTGGACAAGGGACGTGCCAGCTCACAGCATGCCCCAAGGCAACCAGGGAGGGATTATGGATGGCTGGTCCTAATACCCTCCCACCCACTGCGGAAAAGCAGCTCATTGTAAGGACCTCAGATGACATCAAAGACAGAGCAATCACTTTATCATCAAGAAGATCCTGTTTCCCCATGGGAGCAATGTTAATAACTGGTGTACTAGCCAATGGCTGGGCCCCAAGCAAACCAAACTATAACAAAGTGGCACCACTCATGCAGCAGTTACAACATTTAAATAGCATTTAAGTTGGGGGTTGTTTTTTTTTTTGTTGTTGTTGTTGTTGTTTTTGCCCTCTCCTTGACAAGAACCAGTTTTTACCCCTCTTTCCATAATAAGCCATGGACTAGACTCTCTCTGAAATGATTTGCAAGAAATTGTCAATGCTTCAAGGAAGGGCAGAGGGGCATGGAAAGAAAAGAGGGCAAGGAGGGAGACCCACTTTTAACTGTTCACGCTTTTGAACGTATTGCCTATTCATGCATAAATTTAAAAATCCTAAAACTGCCATCATCATCATTTCATAAGAGAGGACGGTCACCAAGGGAAAACTAAAAAGGAAACCACCTCAGCATAAAGGACAGTCTTTCCCCATAGAGAAGAGTTGGCAGCTTTACACTGAATAAAAAGCAAAACTTAGTTGTGTTTCTTTTTTCAAATGCAGAAAAATAATGGACTTTTACTTTGCACTATTACGTTGCATGTAATTGTCTTCTTAGGAGAAGTTGTGACTTTGAGGACTCTTGGGCAGTGTATTAGTTACTTGGGGCTTCTGTAACAAAGTACCACAAACTGGGTGACGTAAGACAACAGGGATTTGTTCTCTCACAGTTTGAGAAGCCAGAAGTCCAAATCAAGGTGTCAGCAAGGTTGGCTCCTTCTGGAGGCTCTGAGGGAAAATCCATTCCATGCCTCTCTCCTAGGTTCTCAGGAACCCTTGGCATTTCTTAGCTTGGGGCTGTGTAGCTCCAATCTCTGCCTCTGTCTTCACATGGCCTTCTTCCCTATGTGTCTCTCTTCTTCTTTCTCTTATAAGGACACCAGTGATTGCATTTAGGGCCCACCCTAAATCGAGAATGATCTCATCTTGAGACCCTTAACTTTATTTCATCCGCAAAGACCCCATTTCCAGATAAGGCCACGTTCACAGAAATGTGGTGTTAGGAGGAAGTGGACATATCTTTTTTGGGGGGGGACACCAACCCACTACAGGTGGTATAGTTTGAAGTAAAACTCATCTAAGTTATTCTGGCTGATTATTTTTATCATATCATTGTCCAAAAATCCATTTTCCCCTGTGAGTATAGGGGAAATTAACACCCTCATTGATCTTTCACTAAGCCAGAAGGTTTCAGGAACCAAGCCTCTAGGCCTTGGCCACCGTCTCCCTGCAGAGCCCAGAAAAAAATCAAGGGCTACGGGTCTGGGTTCCAGCCAGTGTTACAGTGAGTATATATTGGTTGAATTCGTTTATTAAAAAAAATAATAGTATCTGGGGTCTTAAAAGCCTGTGAGCAGCCTTCTAAGATACTCCACGGGTCTCACCCCTTCAGGAGCAAGGGAGAATGAAGAGAACAGGATACAAGGAAAAGATTAATCCAAAGGACTAATGGATCACAGCTACCAAGTCCTCCACCAGACTGAGTCCAGTACAGCTAGATGGTGCCCGGCTACCACTGACTGCTCTGACCAGGATCACAACAGAGGGTTCTGGACAGAGCTGGAGAAGGATGTAGAACAAAATTCTAACACACAAAAAAAGACCAGATTTACTGGCCTGACAGAGACTGGAGAAACCCCTAGAGTATGGTCCCTGGACACCCTTTTAGCTCAGTGGTGAAGTCACTCCCGAGGTTCACCATTCAGCTAGGGATTGGACAGCCCCATAAAACAAAACAGGACTAATGAGGCATAGCAGTCCAGGGACAAGGACTAGAAGGCAGAAGGGGACAGGAAAGCCGGTGATAGGGAACCCCAGGTTGAATAACGACAATGTTGACATGTCGTGGGGTTGTTAACCATTGTCATAGGGCAATATGTGTACTAACTGTTTAATGAGAAACTATTTTGTTCTGTAAACCTTCATCTACAATGAGAATAGCAGCATAACTGGAAAAAACAGAATCGACATCACTGAGTCGTACATGTAGAAATTTTTGAAATGGTGTATCTTTGGCTATGTATATTTTCACCAAAAAAAAAAGAAAAAAAAAAGGTCCTCCAAGGCGGAGAAGGGAGCATGTTGACATGTCGTGGGGTTGTTAACCAATGTCATAAAACAATATGTTTACTGACTATTTAATGAGAAAATGTTTGTTCTGTAAACCTTCACCTAAAGTACAGTTTAAAAAATTTTTTTAAAAATAGTAGTAATAATAGCCTACTACTGAGCAAAACAGGCATGTGAAGTAGGCACCATATCCCCCACTTCACAAAGGAGAAAAGGGAAATTCTGAGCAGGTAACACAGGAACAGACAGCAGGAAAGGAGCAAAGACAGAATGCACACACAGCTTAGCTAGTAGGCTCGCCTTCCTCACTCAGCACCTGGCCTCACTCAAGCTTGCTTCCTTCCCATTTTTATTCCCAGTGGCTCCTGCGGGGAACATGCCAGCTGAGGGAAAGGGCAGAGAGCCAGGGGACACAGGCCACAGAGCAGGCACTGGCCAGTCATTGGATTTGGTGCTTCTTCCAGCCAACAGCCCCATGTCCAGCTGGGTTTCTCCATAAACACAGAGCCCTTGTCAGGACTCATGGGGTGAGCGTCACTGAAACCCGATCTAGAGAAAGGACGCAAGGTTGATGGACAGGAAGGGCCTTTTAATGATAATTTTGTATCCAAACCCCAGCTAGCACAGGCTTTGTCTACTGCTCCTCCCACCCTGCTCCCAAGCCTGTAAACCATTTCTTAAATATTAAAACATGGCCTCTAAACTGGGCGATTAAGGGAGAGGTGGCTATCTTATCTCAGGTAGGAGATTCGGTGGAGGCCCCCTGGTGGAACTATAACAGGATGCTTGCATGAAGGGAACTAATCACCCTAAAAGCTTTTAGGACTGGAGGGGAGGGAGGAGCAGAGAGTGTGCCAACAAGCCACCCTCATTCCCAGCAGCAATCTGAACCCAACTGCTGGAAGGAACCCTTAGAGCCACAGCTGCATCACAGCGGCAAAACCCAGAGGTGCAGACCTATATCACAGACAGGGCTCATCAAGTCTCAGCAGCGCAGCACATGGGATAATTCTACTAAACAAAAGGGCCCATAAGCCCTCCAGGGCTGTCCATGTGTAGGGGACTCTTGCCATTGTAACAGCCAGCACAGCTGGTCTGCCCCCGGAATTCCTTCCAGTCTGAAATGTTATCCAGGAGTACACTGGAGCTGATGGTTAAATTCTCAGGAATTTTGTGAGCTGGTTGTTGAACTATTGGTTCAACAGTAAAAAAATCGGGCATGGTGGGAGTATTTATGTCACACAAATTGGGAAACAGTTTTTTTTTTTCCTGGAGAACTGATTTACCCACACACCAGGGCGGTAAAAATGCTTTGGGACTGAGGCCAGGAAGACTTGGGTTCACGTACTGGCTCTTTCACAGTGAGCTTATGACCTTGGCAAGTTGGTCATCCCACTGGACTTCAGTTTCCTCATCTGTAAAACAGAGCCAGTGCTAGTAACTACAGCATAGGGTTTTCGAGCATTAAATAGGATGTGTGAAATGCTTAGCCTGGGCCTAGCTGGCTCTTAGTCAGTATTGAATTCTCACTGCAGTCGACATAACAGTACTGTGCTGACTCGTTTCCTTCTCTCAGCAGTGTCTTTTTACTGCCCGCATCACAGGTGTCCTTTCCCTTAGGGACTCCATGGGCTTGGGTGTTGTGATGGTAGGGAGGGACTGAGGAACAGAAAGTATTTGGACCTTAGAGCCAGAAGGTCCTGGGATGGAGTCCACTTGTCTCTGGCACTTGACTAGCTGTGGGATCTTGGACAAGTGACTTTTCTAAAGCTTCCTCATGAATCAAAGCGGGAGAGGAGTATCTCTACCTGTGAGGCTGCTGCGAGGATTGAATGGGATAAATGTCCGAAAGCACAGCACAGTGTCATGGATTTAATTGTGTCCCCCAGAGTATCTGTCAGCTTGGCTGGGTCATGGTTCCCAGTATTGTATGATTGTATAATCTGATGTGATTTCCTTGTATTGCAAACTCTATCACCATGATGAGATTATATGTGATCTCCTTATGTGTTGTAACTTCTATCACTGTGAAGAGGTTTACAAGATTGGATAGTGTCTTAAGCCAGTCTCTTTTGAGATATAAAAGAGAGAAGCGAGCAGAGACACATGGCAACCTCATACCACCAAGAAAGCAGCACCGGGAGCAGGGTGCGTCCTTTGGACCTGAGGTTCCTGCGCTGAGATGCTCCCAGACCAGGGGAAGACTGATGCATCACAAGGACCTGCCTCCGGAGCCAACAGAGAAAGCCTTCCCCTGGAGCTGACAGCCTGAATTTGGACTTGTAGCCTAATGGACTGTGAGAGAACTTTCTCTTTGTTAAAACCATCCACTCGTGGTATTTCTGTTAGAGCATCACTAGATGACTGAGACACACAGTAACACATGTTGTCAGCTGTTGCCGAGTCGGCCCTCAGCTCATGCTGACCCCATGCACAGTGGTCCCATGCCATTCCCACGATCAGTCGCAGATTGGACCATTGTGATCCGTAGAGTTTTCGTTGGCTGATTTTTGGAAGTAGCTCACCAGGCCTTTCTTCCTAGTCTGTCTTAGTCTGGAATTCTGCTGAATCCTGTTCAGCATCACAGCAGCAGGAAAGTCTGCACTAACTGACACGTGGTGGCTGTGCCTGAGGTGCGTTGGCTGTAATCAAACCCAGAAGGATTCAGTTCCCATGTTACAGAATTGTGTGAGCAGATCAAAAACCAAACCTGTTGCCGTCGAGTTGATTCTGACTCATAGGGTCCCTATAGGGACGAGTAGAACTGCCCCATAGGGTTTTCAAGGAGCAGCTGGTGGATTCGAACTGCTGACCTTTTGGTTAGCAGCCATAGCTGTTAACCACTACACTACCAGGACTCCACTAGCACAGAGGAAGTGCTTAAAAGTATTATTCTTTGTCAGTATTATTACTACTAGTAGTAATAAACCAACCCTAGGGGCTAGGGCTGGGGGGAGTGAGGGTGACTACTTAATAGGCATAATGTTTCCTTTTGGGAGGATGAAAATATTCAGGGACTAGCTAGTGATTAAAAAAAAAAAAAGTTTCCATCAAGTCGAGTCCGATTCACAGCAACCCCATAGGACAGAGTAGAACTGCTCCCTAGGGTTTCCAAGGAGTGGCTTGTGGATTCAAACTGCCGACCTTTTGGTTAGCAGCCAGTCGACTAAATATCAATTTAAAATGATTAGTAAGTTTTATGTTATGTGTATTTTATCATAATTAAAAAAATATAAAAATAATACTTTAAAGAACTAGAGAAGCAATATGTTAGGAGGGGTATTTCAGTTGGATGGTGTCTTAGGATTCTCTAGGGAGTTATTTTAAGGATTATGGAGGACTGGCAAGTTTAAAATCTGTAGGTCAAATGAAGACCGAAGACTGTTGCAGTCTTGCATCCCAGAATTCTTGGGTTAGGTGACGGGAAAGTGAAGAAGAGTGAGGGAGTTCTGGCAAAATGTCTGTAGTCTGGAGGGAGAACACACTCTAGGGAAACTCCCTGTTTGCTCTTAAGGCCTTCAACTGGTTGGATGAGGCCCACCCACATTGTGGAAGGTAATCTGCTTTATTTAAGGCCCACTAATTAATCATGTAACTATTTATAACAGCATCTAGACCAGTGTTTGACCAAACAGCTGGGCACTATAGCCTAGCCAAGTTGACACATAAAATTAACCATCATAGGTGGCTAGGTCACAAACATTTCTGTGTGGCTCTGGGCAAGTCCTTTCCCCTCCCTGGGCCTCAGTTTTCCCATCTGGAAAAGTAGCTCAAGGCTAAAAGGTGGTGATTCCCAAACTCTGCTGCCCGTTAGAAAAGCCTGTTCAAAATATCAGTGCCCTGGTGGGATCCCAGACCAGTTCAAGGTCTCCAGGTGATTCCAGTGGGTGGCTAAGTTTGGGAGCCACACTGGTCAAAGCACTCCAGCTTTCTGGCCTTGGTAATGCACCTGGCCTGGGACAGAACAAAGGCATTGAGCCAAAAATTAAATATCCAGAATAGGCAGATCTATAGAGACAGCAGGTTAGTGATTGCCAGGGGCTGGAGGGAGAGGGAAATGAGGAGTGACTGCTTAATGGGTGCAGAGTTTCCTTTTGGAGGTGATAAAAAAGTTCTTGAACTAGATAGCGGTGATGGCTGCACAGCGTTGTGAATGTACTGAATGCCACTAAATTGTTCTTTAAAATGAATCAAATGGTAAGTTGTATATTGTGTTTCACCACAGTGAAAAATAAGATAATACATAAATTCATCCATCCACCCATACATATTACATTAAAAATAGGGAGTGTCTTTCAGAGGGTGAGAACTTTCAGGCCTAGGAGGGGCACACAGGATAAGAGCCCAGCCTCTGGAGGCAGACCTGAGTTCAAGTCCCCACTACAAATTGCTAACGGGGACTGTGTGACCCAGACTGTGTGACTGTGCCTCTCTGAGCCTCTCCAAGTGCCTCTGTAAAATGGAGGTAATAAAACTATGGCCCTCAGTGAGTCAGGCTTGAACAGAAAATGCAGGTAATAAACTGATGAGTGAAAGTTATTATCACTCTGAGCCCACAGAAGGGCCTCTCATGGATTTTATGGAGACCAAGAAAGCTGGGGCCGAGAGAGGGAAGGGACTTGCCACAGTCACCCAGCTGGGTAGAAGCAAAGCCGCAGCACTAGCACCCAGTTCCGGCCTGGCCGCCTCCCTCCACCCACGTGGGCTAGGAGGCCTGACTCAGCCTGGTCCTGGAGTGCAGGGCGGGGCCCAGGGCCTCACCTGGCCTGCAGGGGCCCACACCTGCCGCCTGCCTTTCATCTCCCCTCTCCATGACTCCAGGCGCTGCTTTCCCAATTGGCATTGTGACGCCAGGACCTGGGAGCTTGGCTTCCGCAGGGGGTGGGGCGGCTGCCACCAGGTGGGACAGCTGCCAGGTGAGGCCCGCCGGCACCTGCTTTGCCTCCTTCTGGTCTGTGGCGCCACCTGCTGGCCACTCTTGGAGAGACACACCTCTGTTCCCATCACATGGTGCATCAATCCAGTAGATTAATTACTGAGCACCTACTATGCCTAGTACGGTGCTAGGTGTCCGAGAAACTTACCATCGTCCCTGTTGTCCTGGAACATACAGATTACCCAGAAATACAGACACAGAGCCGTTAAGAAAACAGACAAGTAGTAAAACAAGTGTCATTTGTCACTCAGAGAATAACTTTAGTTGGAGTGATCAAGGCAGATAACTCTCTGAAGAGATGACACTTCAGGGAGACTTAAACAAAGCTAAGAACCCTCCATGGAAGGAAAGTGGAAGTAGTCCAACAGTGAGGAAATGACATGTGCGAAGGCCTTGGAGGGAGAAAGGAACCTGACTATTTCGAGGAACTAAAAACGACCAGGAGGCTGAACCACAGTGAATGGTGTGAAGTAGGCAGAAGCCAGATGCAACCCTCCAGCTATACTCTCACAGTTTCCACAGGGAAACTGAGACCTAGAGGAGGAGGATCTTGCTGTAGGTTACAGAGTAAGGCAGTGACAGCCATATCTAGTGGACTCCCAGTCATGAGCTCTCTCCACCACTCCATGCTATTGGTGTCCAAGAATCCATTCAGGGAGCATTTATTGAGCATCTGTTATGTGCCAAGGGCTGTGCTAGGCACCTAGGACATAACGGTAAGTGGGATATATTCCTTCAGATTCTCGTAATCTAGTGAGGGCAGGTAGACTGGAAAGGTTAGAGAAGGCTTCCTTTCCCAAGAAGGTTTACAAATCTCTGTCCCACCCCCGAGACAAACCCATAGGAATGAATCTCTATTGGTAGAACTTTGGGCTAAGTAGAAGTCAGTAGAGGAACTATTTGAGCACTCTTTAAAGCATACCATAGGGACAACTTACTTAAAATCTCTCTCCACTGAGCTCCAGTTTTTGCAGCAGCGAAAACCCACGTCACAGAGGGACCGAGTTGGGGCAGTAAACTGACCCTCTACTGAGATGAGAGAATCCTGGTGGCCAGATTAAGCTCAGAGGATGTGTCAACAGGTGCTTGGTCATAGAGTTTCACTCCAGTTCTCAGACCAGCATTCTCCAAGAAGATCGTCAACACACATCACCCAGGCCAGGCTGATGGGGCTTATGTGACTCATCACCATCATCATCCTCTTCATTGTTATTGTCACTCTGCAGCAGCTCTCACAGCCCCTCATTTATTAACTGAAGAAG
Source organism: Dugong dugon (assembly GCA_030035585.1). Lineage (NCBI taxonomy): Eukaryota > Metazoa > Chordata > Mammalia > Sirenia > Dugongidae > Dugong > Dugong dugon. The sequence continues at coordinate 13,552,212 of CM057476.1, forward strand.
ATTTATTGAGCACTGACCTTGTTCCAGCATTGCAGTGTGGGACTGGGACCCAGGGTCAGGGCCCCCCTTAACAGCTCACAGAAGCAGGTGGTGGTTAAACAAATAATTGTACCTGGTGTGGTAAAAATGCTGAACTGGAGATAATTTATAATTGTGAGGGAGTACAGGAGCCTGTGGGATTCATCCCACGTGGTGAGGTCTTGAGAGGGAAGGAAAGGATGAAGTGTACCCTCACATAATAACAGCTGTGCATTCCAGGTGCCCCCCACCAGACTACTGATCTGACTCTCTAGTCCATTGCTTCTCAAAGTGTGGCCCCTGAGCCAGCAGCATCGGCATCACCTGGGGACTTGTTAGAAATGGACATTCTGAATCAGAAACTCTGGGGTTGGGCCCAGCAGCCTGTTTTCATGGCCCTCCAGGTGATTCCGATGCTCACTGAAGACCTAGAACTTGTGGTGGGGAGAAGACCTGGAGAAACCTGTCAGCCTGTGTTTTCGACAAGGGGTGTGTTCTTGCCTTCTCTGCCATCATGTGGTCTGCAGAGATCTTGATCTCACACTGATTTCAGTATGCTGGTTGGATCTGCTGAGCAGGAAGTTGTTGTGTGCTTATAGAGTTGTTTCCAACCCAGAACAACCCCATGTGACAGAGTAGAATTGCCCCATAGGGTTTTCTAGGCTGTAATCTTTACAGGAGGAGATCGACAGGTCTTTTCTCCTGCGGAAAAGTGTGTGGTAATTTGTTTTGGCAGTTCTAGGAAACTAATGCAAACATGCTCATATTTTGTTTTTAAATGTCAGAAAATACAAAGAAATAGTAATGAAAAACTTCAGGTGTAGTCTTACTCCACAGACAGAAACAAGAGTGATTTGGTGGTGTATTTTCTTTTAGACTTTTTTTCCTATCATATTGACATTGATTTTTCCTATTAAACATACATAAATGTATCATAGTGTGTGTATACATATATGCAATATATGCAGTTTTTAAGACTGCATTATTCCAACTCCATAAGATATACCAACAAATTATTTCATGACTGTATGACTTTCTGTGTATCCTATTTTAATCATTCCTTTCCTGATAGATCCTTGATGATATTCCGAATTGTTTTAGTTAAAAAAAAAAAAAAAAAAAAAATTCAGATATAGAACTACGCTCAGAATATGTAGATAGCCGTGCAGTTAATGAGTGAAGTTGAACACGTTGCCATATTTAATTCAAACTCTAACCCTCCATCTTTCCAGGGGAAAATCTCCTGATTTTTGGTGTCTATTATGGATCACTGGTAGTGCAGTGATTAAGCACTCAGCTTCTAACAGAAAGGTCATTGGTTTGAACCCACTAGTCACTCTGCAGAAGAAAGATGTGGCCATCTGCTTCTGTAAAGATTTACAGCCTTGGAAACCCTATGAGGCAATTCTGCTCTGTCCTGTAGGGTCACTATGAGTCAGAATTGACTCGACAGCAACAAGTTTTGGGTTTTTATCCCCATGTATATTTTTATAATTTTGTTTCATATACAAGTATCTATAAATACATGTATACTTGTTTTGCCTGTTCTGAAAACTTAACGACAAACATGCTATCAAAGTGTACATTTTCTCTTGCAACTTGTTTTCACTCAGCATTGTGCTTTTAAAAATTATATATCTTGATGCATGTAAATCTAGTCCATGTCTCTTAACAGTTCTTTTGTTTGTTTGTTTTTTCCTGCTTATGAATAATCCACAGTTTATCCACTCTCCCGTTAAGGGAAGTTTGGTTGTTCACTATTATGATCATGTTGCACTGAACATCCTTTTTCACATCTCCCTGGGGGAGTTTCTTTAAACAAGACCCAAAAAAGGGGAGTTGCACATCTCCTGTGACCCAGCATCTTCAGTGAAACTGGATCTTGCAAAATTATTCTTTAAAGAGATTGAACCAACGTACACTCCTACTATCCCAAGAATTCCTGTTTGCCCACGTTCTAGCCACCACTTGAGAGTACTCAGATTTTTTAATTTTTGCTAGACCAGTGAGTGTGGAATGGTACACCCTTGTTTTAATTTGCATTTCCTTAATATCTTGAGTGTTTTTTCATATTTACTGGCAGAACAGGCTCATTCCCCTGAATTGTCTACTTACAGCTTTTGCCTATTTTCTGTTTGGATTGTTTAGTCTTTTTTCCTCTTCATTTTTAGTTCTTTGTATATTCTAGATGCTAATTTTTAATCCAGCCTGTGTGTTGTGAATATTTTCTCTCTATAGCTGATATTTTCATGTTTTATGGGGTCTTTTTGTTTTCTATAGTTTTTAATTATTAGTCTCGAAAGTATGGGTTTGGCTTCTTGAGTTCCTTTATAAAGAATTCCATCCTGATGCCTTAAGACGAGTACAGTCTGTGTGCTATTGAGTCTTTGAAATGTCTTGATGCTTAATTTATGTTCTAATACATGGTTAATTTTCATAATTGCTCCAGATATGCTCGAGAAGAATATTTTCTTTCACTGTTAAACGTAAAGTTCTATTTATGTCTATTAGAGTAAGCACATTGTCAAATCTTCAGTCTCCTTATTAACTAGTTATCTGTTTGATATATCAGTTGTTGAGAATTTGTCAGTTTCTCATTATTATTCCATCAGTTTCTGCTTTATGTACTCAGAAGTGTTATTAAAGAGCCCTGGTGGCACAGTGGTTAAGTGCTGGCTGCTAACTGAAAGGTCAGTAGTTCGAGTCTACCAATTACTCTGCAGGAGAAAGACATGGCAATCTGCTCCTAAAAGATTACAGCCTTGGAAGCCTTACGGGGCAGTTCTACTCTGTTCTGTAGGGTTGCTATGAGTCTACTCCATGGCAATGGGTTTATCGTTATTTAGCAACACTCATTAATATTAATAATGCTTTAAAATCTGACATAGAAGTATTTTTTCACTGCCTCCCTTGTGGTTAGTATTTGCTTTGTATATCTTTTTCCATCTTTTTACCTTCAGTCTTTCTGTATCCTTGTTTTTTTCAGATGTTTCATAAACTACATGCAGCTAGATTTTGCTTTTCTATCCAGGCTGGCCATCTCTGTCTTGTAGCTAGTTTAGCACAGTTACACATCGTTTCCAACGTGGTCGTCCCAGTTTATTCTTCCATCGAGAATGTCAAGAGTGTCCCCTGGTCCATGTGCTCTCCAGCATTTAGTATTGCCTAACAGTTTAATTTTTTGACAATCTAGTGGCTATAAAATGTCATGCCATTTTGACCTTAATTTGTAATTTTTTATCTTTTTTGCAAAATGTATGTTTTTTGCTCTTGTGAAAAACTTTTCCATATCTTTTGCCCAGTTTGCTACTGAGTTGTTTGCTTCTGTCCTACTGATACGTAGGTTTACTTTGTATATTCTGGATACTAATTTACCCTTTGTCTTATGCGCGTTGCAAATATCTTCTCTCAGAGAGTTGCCTTCTAGTTTTCTAATGAAGTCTTTTAAAATCAATTTTAATTTTAATGTGGTTAAGATTGATAAATTTATTTTTGAGTCATGTGTTAGGAGTCATCTAAAGGTTAACAGGTTTTGCTTTTCAATCTAAAGCTTACTCATTCTATGTTTAATTTTTACCGTCTGATGTAAAGTATGGGTCTACGTTCATTTTGTCTCCAGTATGGATGACCAGAAATCTCAGCATCATCTATTACATCCACTCCCCATCTTAACTCCTCTGCCTTGTTCCTCCTTCATGTCAGAATTCCACATACAAGCAGTCCCTGGGTTATGAACGAGTTCCGTTCCTAAATCTGCTTTTAAGTCTAATTTGTATGTAAGTCAGAACACTTAGGTACGGTTCATATCTAATGTCAGCTAGTCAAATGTTTGTCTTAGTATTTAGTATATAGTGTACCTTTCTATGCATAAAAAAATTAAAGAAACACTTCCAGATACTCTAAAACATCTTTAACAAAATAATATAGTAATAATAATAATAATGTTTTGATGCATGTCATGAAGTGTAGTGCCCATTTGTTATTAGGAACCACTGTATGTACCTCGAATTTTTAATATATGTAGTAGGCTTTATGGGGGTGACTTCCTAACTACAGGTTGTATGTAAGTTGGCCATTCATAACCTGGGGACTGCCTGTATATATGTGTGGATTTATTCTTGTCTGGTGTCAGTCTGATTTTTTTTTAACCTTTGTATCCCACTCTATTCTTTCTTCCTGGAAGCTTATATTTCTCTTTACCCTTATCATTTAGAAAGTTTTTTTTTCTTTTCTTTTTAATTGTGCTTTAAGTGAAGGTTTACAATTCAAGTTAGTATCTACAAAAATTTATACACACATTTATTCGACCCTAGTTGCTCTCCCTATACTGTTACAGCACACTCTTCCTTTCCACCCCGGATTTCCTGTGTCCATTCAGCCAGCTCCTGACCCTCTCTGCCTTCTCATCTTGCGTCCGGACAGGAGCTGCCCATTTAGTCTCATGTATCTACTTAGGCTAAGAAGCACACTCTTCACAAGTATCATTTTATGTCCCATAGTCCAGTCTAATCTTTGTCTAAAGAGTTGACCTTGGGAATGGTTTCAGTTCTGGGCTGACAGAGAGTCTGCAGGCCATGTCTTCTTGGGTCCATCCCTCTAGTCTCAAACCACCAAGTCTGGTCTTTTTACTAGAATTTGAGTTCTGCACCCTGCTTTTCTCCTGCTTCATCAGGGACTCTCTGTTGTGTTCCCTGTCAGGGTAGTCATTGGTGGTAGCCAGGCATCATGTAGTTCTTCTGGTTGCAGGATGATGAAGCCTTTGGTTTATGTGGCCCTTTCAGTCTCTTGAGCTAATATTTTCCTTGTGTCTTTGTTGTTCTTCATTCTCCTTTGCTCCAGGTGGGTTGGGACCAATTGATGGATCTTAGATGGCTGCTTGTTAGCTTTTAAGACCCCAAACACCACTCACCAAATATTTTCTTAATAACCTTTGTTACACCAGTTAACCTAGATGTCCCCTGAAACCATGTTCCCCAGACCCCCACCCATGCTATTCTGTTCCTCGAAGTTTTTGGTTATATTCAGGAAACTTCTTAGGTTTTGGTTTAGTCCAGTTGTGCTGACTTCCCCTGTAGTGTGTGTTGTCCTTCCCTTCGCCTAAGATGATTCTTATCTACCATCTAGTTAGTGAATAACCCTCTTCCTCCCTCCCCACCCTCATAACCATCAAAGAATGTTTTCCTCTGTGTTTAAACCTTTTCTTGAGTTCTTATAATAGTGGTCTTATACAATATTTGTCCTTTTCCAACTGACTAAATTCACTTAGCATAATGCCTTCCAGATTCCTCCACGTTATGAGATGTTTCATGGATTCATCATTGATCTTTGTCATTGTGTAGTATTCCATTGTGCGATATACCATAATTTGTTCATCCATTCGTCCATTGATGGGCACCTAGGTTGTTTCCATCTTTTCGCTATAGTGAACAGTGCTGCAATGAGCATGGATGTGCATATATCTATTCGTGTGATGGCTCTTATTTCTCTAGGATATATTCCAAGGAACGGGATTGCTGGATCATATGGTACTTCTATTTCTAGCTTTTTAAGGAAGCGCCAAATCGATTTCCAAAGTGGTTGTACCATTTTACCTTCCCACCAACAGTGTATAAGTGTTCAGTCTCTCCAGCATTTATTATTTTGTGTTTTTTGGATCAGCGCTAGCCTTATTGGGGTGAGATGGTATCTCATTGTAGTTTTGATTTGCATTTCTCTAATAGCTAATGATCATGAGCATTTCCTCATGTGCCTGTTAGCAGCCTGAATGTCTTCTTTGCAGAGTGCCTGTTCATATCCTTTGCCCATTTTTTAATTGGGTTATTTGTCTTTTTGTTGTTAAGGTTTTGCAGTATCTTGTGGATTTTAGAGGTGAGACGCTGATGGGAATTGTCATAGCCAAAGATTTTTTCCCAGTCTGTAGGTTGTCTTTTTACTCTTTTGGTGAAGTCTTTTGATGAGCATAAGTATTTGATTTTTAGGAGCTCCCAGTTACCTAGTTTCTCTTCTGGTGTTTGTGCATTGTTACTGATGGTTTGTATTCTGTTTATGCCATGTATTAGGGCTTCTAGCATTGTCCCTAATTTTTCTTCCATGATCTTTATTGTTTTAGATTTTATATTTAGGTCTTTGTTCCATTTTGAGTTAGCTTTTGTGCATGGTGTGAGGTACAGATCATATTTCATTTTTTTTGCAGATGGTATCCAGTTATGCTAGCACCATTTGTTAAAGAGACTATCTTTTCCCCATTTAAGAGACTTTGGGCCTTTGTCAAATATCAGCTGCTCATAGGTAGATGAATTTACATTTGGATTCTCAATTCTGTTCCATTAGTCTTTGTTTCTGTTGTTGTACCAGTACGAAGCTGTTTTGACTACTGCAGCGGTATAATAGGTTCTAAAATCAGGTGGTGTGAGGCCCCCCACTTTGTTCTTCTTCAGTAATGCTTTGCTTATCCAGAACCTCTTCCCTTTCCATGTGAAGTTGATTTGTTTCTCCATCTCTTGAAAAAATGCCATTGGAATTTGGATCAGGATTGTGTTGTATCTGTAGATCACTTTGGGTAGAATTGACATTTTCACAATACTGAATCTTCCCGTCCACGAGCAAGGTATGTTTTTCCACTTATGCAGGTCTCTTTTGGTTTCTTGCAGTAGTGTCTTGTAGTTTTCATTCTATAGGTCTTTTGCGGCTCTGGTTAGATTTATTCTGGTTTTCTCTTCTTGGGGGCTATTGCAAATGGTATTAGTTTGGTGATTTCCTCTTCAAAGTTCTCTTTGCTGTTGTAAAGGAATCCAACTGATTTTTGTATGTTTATCTTGTATCCTGATACTTTGTTGAAATCTTTCATTAGTTCTGGTAGTTTTCTTGTGGATTCTTTGGGGTTTTCTGTGTATAAGATCATATCATCTGCAAATAGAGATACTTTGACTTCTTCCTTACAATTTGGATGCCATTTATTTCTTTTTCCAGCCTAATTGCTCTGGCTAGGACCTCCAGCACAATGTTGAATAAGAGTGGTGATAAAGGGCGTCCTTGTCTGGTTCCCCATTCTCAAAGGGAACGCTTTCAGACTCTCTCCATTTAGGATGATGTTGGCTGTTGGCTTTGTATAAATGCCCTTAATTACGTTGAGGAATTTCCCTTCTGTTCCGATTTTGCTGAGACTTTTTATCGTGAATGGGTATTGGACTTTGTCGAATGCCTTTTCTGCATCAGTTGATAAGATCATATGGTTCTCATCTTTTGTTTTATTTATGTGATGGCTTACATTGATTGTTTTTCTAATATTGAACCATACCTGCATACCTGGTATAAATCCCACTTGCTCATGGTGAGTTATTTTTTTGATATGTTGCTGAATTCTATTGGCTAGAATTTTGTTGAAGATTTTTGTGTCAGTGTTCATGAGGGATATGGGTCTGTAGTTTTCTTTTTTTCTGATGCCTTTACCTGGTTTTGGTATCAGGGTTATGCTGGATTCATAGAATGAGTTTGGGAGTATCCCATCCTTTTCTATGCCCTGAAATGCCTTTAGTGGTAGTGGTGTTAACTCTTCTCTGAAAGTTTGGTAGAATTCTCAAAAGTGAAACCGTCAGGGCCAGGGCATTTTTTTGTTGGGAGTTTTTAAATTAACTTTTCAATCTCTTCTTTTGTTATAGGTTTATTTAGTTGTTCTACCTATGTGTTAGTTTAGGTAGATAGTGAGTTTCTAGAAATCTGCCTGTTTCCTCTAGATTTTCAGATTTGTTAGAGTACAATGTTTCATAGTGTTCTGTTATGATTCTTTTGATTTTGTTGGGTCTGTTGTGGTATTGCTCATCTCATTTCTTATTCGGTTATCTGCTTCCTCTCCTGTTTTTCTTTTGTCAGTTTGGCCAGTGGTTTATCGATTTTGTTGATCTTTTCAAAGAACCAACTTTTGGTCTTGTTAACTCTTCCCATTGTTTTTCTGTTCTCTGTTTCCTTTAATTCTGCTCTAATTCTTATTATTTCCTTTCTTCTGGTGCCCAAGGGCTTCTTTTGCTGCTCTGTTTCTACTTGTTCGAGTTGTAGGGTTAATGTTTTGATTTTGGCCCTTTCTTCTTTTTGGATGTGTGTATTTATTGCTATAAACTGACCTCTGAGCACTGCTTTTGCCGTGTGCCAAAGGTTCTGGTAGGACGTGTTTTCCTTCTCATTTGATTCTGTGAATTTCTTGATTTCATCCATAATTTCTTCTGTAACCCAGTAGTTTTTGAGCAAGGTGTGTTGTTCAGTTTCTATGTGTTTGATTTTTTTTCCTTGCTTTTTCTGTTACTGATTTCTACTTTTATGGCTTTATGCTCAGAAAAGAAGCTTTGTAATATTTCAATGCTTTGGATTCTGTTAAGGCTTACTTTATGGCCTAATTTATGGTCTGTTTTGGAGAATGTTTCATGTGCATTGGAAAAGAAAGTATACTTGGCTGATTTTGGGTGGAGTGTTTGGTATATGTCTGTGAGATCAACTTGGTTGACTGCGTCATTTAGATCTTTCGAGTCTTTATTGAGCTTCTTTCTGGATGTTCTGTCCTTCACCGAAAGTGATGTGTTGAAGTCTCCTACTATTATTGTGGAGCTGTCTCTCTCTCTTTTCAATGCTGTTAGAGTTCGTTTTATGTATTTTGGAGCCCTGTCGTTGGGTGCATAAATGTTTATTATGGTTATGTCCTCCTGGTGTATTGACCCGTTTATCATTATATAGTGTCCCTCCTTATCCTTTGTGGTGGCTTTTACTTTAAATTCTATTTTGTCAGAGATTAATATTGCCACTCCTGCTCTTTTTTCAGTGTTGTTGGCTTGATATATGTTGTTCCATCCTTTGAGTTTTAGTTTGTATCTTTAAGTCTCCTGTAGGCAGCATATAGACGGATCGTGTTTTTTTAGCCATTCTGCCACTCTCTGTCTCTTGATTGGTGCATTTAGTCTGTTTACCTTCAGTGTAGTTATTGGTATGTATGAGTTTAATGCTGTCATTTTGATGTCTTTTTTTGTGTGTTGTTGACAGTTTCTTTGTTCCACTTAGGTGTCTGTGCTGAGTCATTTTTCTTTATGCACTTTCTTTCATCTTTTTCATTGTTGTTGATTTTGTATATGCTGAGTCTTTATGTTTTTTATTGTGATGTGTAGGATTGTTACTTTTCTTTGTGGTTACCTTAGTATTTACTCCTATTTTTCTAAGTTTAAACCACTCTTTTATTTCTTTATATCGCCTTGTCTTCCTCTCCATATGGAAGATCTATGACTACATTTTTTTAGTCCCTCTTTTTTGTTTTAATGTTGTCATCTTTTATATACTAACATCTCTGTTTCCCTATTTTCGGTGTTTTAGCTTTGATATATTTTTGTGATTTACCTATCTGGTTTGATATCTGGTTGCTCTGTCCTGTGTTCTAGTCTTGGGTTTTTATCTGATGTTATTGATTTTCTAACTGGAGGACTCCCTTTAGTATTTCTTGAAATTCTGGTTTGGTTTTTGCAGATTCCCTAAACTTCTCTTTATCTGGAAATGCCCTAATTCTGCCATCCTATATGAGAGACAGTTTTGCTGTATATATAATTCTTGGCTGGCAGTTTTTTTCCTTCAAGGCTTTATATATATCATCCCATTGCCATCTTGCCTGCATGGTTTCTGCTGAGTAGTCCAAACTTAGTCTTATTGACTCTCTTTTGTAGATGGCTTTTTGTTTATCCCAAGCCACTCTTAAAATGCTCTCTTTATCTTTGGTTTTGGCAAGTTTGATTATAGTATGTCTTGGTGAGTTTCTTTTGGAATCTACCTTATGTCGGGTTCAATGAGCATCTTGGATAGATATCTTCTCATCTTTCACTATATCAGAGAAGTTTTCTGCCAACAAATATTCAACAGTTCTCTGTGTTTTCTGTAATCCCCCCGTTCTGGTACTCCAATCACGCATAGGTTATTCCTCTTGATAGAGTCCCACATAATTTTTAGGGTTTCTTCATTTTTTTTTTTAATTCTTTTATCTGATTTTTCATCAAATAAGTTAGTGTCAAGTGTTTTATCTTCAGTCTTACTAATTCTGACTTCCATTGCCTCAATTCTGCTCCTGTGACTTTGTTTGGAGTTGTCTAATTCTGAAATTTTGTTGTTAATCTTCTGGATTTCTGATTGCTGTATCTCTGTGGATTCTTGCAGCCTGTTAAATTTGTGATTATTCTCTTCTATAATCTTCTTAAGTTCCTCTATTGCTCTGTCTCTGTATTCCTTGGCTTGTTCTGCATTTTGCATGATCTCCTTCCTGATCTCTTGAAGAGTTCTGCATATTAATCTTTTGTATTCTGCCTCTGGTAATTCCAAGAAGTTCTCTTCCTCCGGAAAATTTCTTGATTCTTTGTTTTGGGTGCTTGCTGAAACCATCATGGTCTGCCTGTTCATGTGATTTGATATTGACTGCTATCTCTGAGCCATCAATAAGTTATTATATTTATTTATTTTATGTTTGTTTACTGTGTGCTAGCTGCTTGTGTTGTTTTGTTTTGATATGCCCAAATAGGCTGCTCATGTGAGCTGCTTTAATTATTGGCACCTTTGAAGCTCTAACGTCCTGTCACCAGATGATTAGATCTATTACTAGGTATGTGAGCCCAGGAGTCTGTTTACTTTTCTTGTATGGATTCAGCTTAGGTGTCCAGCTAGTCGGTCACCAAGTGCAGGCTCTCACCTACAGTCCTAGACAGGCAGGGGTGATGGATGTAGGCACAGGTATCTGGCTGTAGTAGGGGGTCACGTGCTCAGCAAGGCAGGGGGCTGACAGCTGCCCCTGAGTGTCAGGGAGGGAAGTGTGTCCCTGTTCTCTAGAGCGCGTAGATGGGTGGGTTTTGCAGCCAGACTGTGGGCACCCAGTGCTGTTGTCTGTAAGGACTAGGAGGCACCACTTATTCTTAGACCCCTGTCATGAGTGGCTAGGTGGCGTGGGTGGAGCCACCAGTCTTCAGGCCCCTGATGTGGGTAGGTGAGGACCCTGCTTAATAGGCAGAGAGGTATCAAATGTCACAAACCTGCCACTCCACCATATAGCTCATACAGTTGATGTTAGGCTTCAGGTATATATGCTGTTGTTGTGGTAATGAGGGCCTACGTTGTTGATATGGGCCCACACAGGTCTATGCAGGGGTGAAAGGCATTCAGAGTTCATGGACCCCTTATGCCTGTGCCTAGGCAAAGGAGCTGTGCCTACCCTGAGTCTGGCTTAGGGGAGCTGGCAGATTATTTTTTCCTGTTTATTAATTTGTTCCCTCTCCAAGGCCGGGAGAAAGGCTCAGGGCATGTGATGGGTCTTACTTCTGGCCCAGGAGGCTTGGCACTCTCTGAAGCCAGCCTGGGACCCAGTGCAGGGCAGGAAAGGGGAAGGTAAATGGGAGAGAGGTTTTTCCCAAAGTGGGTGTTTTTTGATCCGCATGGTAGGTCAGATGCATGTACTTATCTTTTGCCAATTAAGCTCCACTTTTCACTGATTCTGGATGCCCGAGTAGACTCTCTGCTGCTGGGTCTCTCCTGATGTGGAAAACGCCCCCCGAGTGCCACTGCTTGCCTCACTGTGCATAGGAGCTGATCTGGCCTGAAGAGTGCTAGCTCCTGCCAGGTCAGGTCTGTTAACTCCTCGCTGCTTCGGAACTGTTTGTCCCTCCCTCGCCACTCAGTCCGATTCCTCAACTTTGCATTTGATGTTCATGGCTCCTAGATTGTCATATATAATTGATTCAGTTGTTTCTGTGGGTCTTTATTGTAAGAGGGACCACAGGAAGCATCTGACTACTCCGCCATCTTGGCCCTCCCTCTCATTTAGAAAGTTTGCCAGTATATACGTAGTGTGATGTGTTTCTTAACAATCCAATCTGAAACTCACTGAGTTCTGTCTGTCTATAGCCTCCAGTATTTCTTTAGTTCAGATAAATTTCCTATTATGCTGTTTAATTATTTTCTCCCTTCTATCTGTTGCTTCTTCTCCTTCTGGAACTCTTGTGATTTGTGTATTACATCTCCTGGAGTTACCCTCCATCTCCTAATCTTTTTCCCTCAGGAAACCTGTCTTAGTTATCTAATGCTGCTACAATAGAAATACCGCAAATGGATGGTTTTAATGAAGAGAAGTTTATTTCCTCATAGTCAAAGTAAACTAAAAGTCCAAATTCAGGGCATCAGCTCCAGGGGAAGGCTTTCTCTCTCTCTCGGCCTTCTCATCACTGTTACCCCAGACTAGCAGCTTCTCGGTGCAGGGACCCCAGTCCAAAGGACACGCTCTGTTCCTGGCACTGCTTTCTTGATGGTATGAGGTCCCCCTGTCTCACTGCTCACTTCTGTCTTTTATATCTCAAGAGATTGCCTTAGGACACAATCCAGTCTTGTAGATCAGGTCCTGCCTTACTAACACAACTGCCACCCATCTCCCTCATTAACATCATAGAGGCAGGTTTACAACATACAGGAAAATCACACTGTATCAGAAGTCATGGCCTAGCCAAATTGATACACACATTTTTGGGGGGACATAATTCAAACCATGACAATACCCATCCTGTGACCTCTCTGGGCCCTGAAACATTTTTTACATTTCGTTTCCCACCGTTAGCCACGTTGATGAATTTAGTTATAGTTCATTTATGTTCAGAGTTATATAATGGTACATTGCATGTTGATGGATTTTTGAGTTACTTCTGTTTTGGAGGTTACAAATAACAGGGTGCTATGAACATGCTTAAACACATCTCCAGATACATGACCTTCATTTCTTTAGGTTGGTAGAACTGTATTATGTAGTATTTCAGTTAGTCTTTACTATATAACAAACCAACCCAGAATTTAGTGGCCTAAAACTACAACAGTTTCATTTGCACACAATTCTGTAGGTCAGCATTTTGGGACCACCTTACCTGGGATCACATCTACAGCAGCAGGTCTCTGGCAGCTCAGATGGGGCTAGATGGTCAAGGATGGCCTTACTCACATTTCTGGTGATTTCTTCTGGCTCTTGGCTGTGGCACCTTGGTTCTCCTCTGCGTGGCCACTCCAGGAGTCTAACTTGTACATGTTCACATGGCTGTCTCATGGAAGCGATAAAGTAAAAGGAAGCTACAAGGCTTCCTGAGACCTAGCCTTCGAATTCTCACAATGTCACTTCCACTGCATTTCACATGAGGCCAAAGGCCAGCTCAGATTCAACGGTGGGGAAATTGACTCCACTTCCTGATGGGAGGAGCTGGAGAAATCACATTGCAAATCATAATATAGGGATAGAGGAATTTGTAGACATTTTTGCAGTCTTCTATATTCAGCTTTACTGGATAGTATAAAACAATTTTCCAAAATTGTATTAACTTCAGAAATTTAAAAAAAAAATTTTTTTTGTACTATTCCTTTTCCTCCTTAGGTGGCCGTACTATTTGCTACTCAAGTGTTTATCTGTCTCCTCCAGATGCTGTATTTGAGGGCTTCGCAAACTTTTCCTTTAAAGGTCCTGATTAAGCTTGCAGGCCATATGGTTTCTGTTGTAAGAAATCAATTCTGCCATTGTAGCAGGAAAGCAACCATAGACAATACATAAACAAATGTGAGTAGCTGTGTTCCAATAAAACTTTATTTACAAAAAGAAGTGGTGGACCATATTTGGCCTGCAGGCAGAGTTTACCACCCTCTCCTCTGTTTCACTAGATGTGGGTTTTGACTAGGAACCCTGGTTGCCCAGTGGTTAAAGCACTGAACTGCCAACTGAAAGGTCAGCAGTTTCGAACTGCTCCTCGGGAGAAACATGTGGCAGCCTATTTTCGTAAAGATTACAGCCTTGGAAACCCTGTGGGGTTGCCGTAAGTCAGACTGTCCTTGACGGCAGTGGGTTTTTTTGGTTTCGTGTCCTGACTATTCTGCCTGCACTGCTGGGCTCCCTTAGATATGTCGTCTCATTGGTTGGAGAATTGGGGCTCAGGTTTGGTTGTTGAGTTTTCCTGTGTGGCAGGAATCTCTCAGCCTCTCTCACATCCATTGGCCTATCATGGAGAAGCCTGCAGATCATCAGTCCCCTGCTAAAGCTCCAGAGTCCAAAGCTGTCTTGATTTTGCCCCCAGATTGAGACTCTGATCTTTAGGTGCTTGCCTGGCCCGTGGAAGAGAAAGCCCAAACCAGTTGTGCCTGATGGATCCTAGAGGGGCCCAAGGCCTCGTTCACACCCAGTGGTTTTTAGGTATGAATGGCTGTTTCAGTGCACAACTGGCAAATAGATAGGAGTTGAGAGAATGGAAGCTATATTCAAGTTGCCATGTTCCCAGAATCCTCTGTGCTCCCCCCCCAACACCAGTTCTTTAGTGTCTGTTGAAGCTTGCTTTGTGACTTAGTTATGTGATTAAGTTTTGTAAATGTCCACGTGCTTGAAAAGGATGTGTGGTCTCTAATTGTGGGGTTCTATATATGTCCGTTAGATGTAGCTTGTTAATTGTGGTACTCCAGTCTCCTGTGTTCTTAACTTACTTTTTATCTGTTTCATCTCTCAATTACTGAGAGAGACATGTTAAAATCTTCCACTGTAATTGTGGATTTGGGATAGGCTAAGTGCATACAAGTTTAAAATTATTATAGTTTCTTGTGAATTGAATCCCTTAACACCATAATAAAGCCTCTTTATGACAGCGTTATTTGCCTTAAAGTCGTTTTTGTCTAATGCTAATATAGTCATACGAGCTTGTTCTAGTGTTTGCCTGGCTTTTTTTAAATGTTATCCTTGGACTTCTAGTCTTTCTCTGCCCTTAATACCTTAGCTGTGTTTTTTATGAACAACGTATAGCTGGATATTGTTATTTTTGCTATTAATCCAATAAGACAAGGCCTTTTTATTGATATGACTGATATATTTAAATTTATTGTGATTGCTGTTATTATATTTGTATCTACTTCTAACATCTTATTTTCATACTATCTACCATACTTTTTCTATGCATCTTCTTTTTTCTGCCTTCTCCTGGATCCACTGAGTTTTCTTTATTTCCCCCTTTACCTTTCCATTGGATTAGAAGGTATGCATTCTGGTCCTATGATTTTTAGTATCTACCCCTAAAATTGTAGTATATCCCCTGACTTCAAGCTAATTGTGGATAATTGTGTTAATACTTATGCCTTCCTCTGTGGTAGTATAAAAGCATAGAACAATTTTATACAGATTATTCCGTGACAGGATTTATTTCCACATGATTTTATAGCGTCAGAAATACTCATTGTTGTTTTATACAATTATTAGATTTAGGTACCTATTTATCAACTCCTTTTCACCAAATTCTTCCCACATCACACTGCTTTCTCCTGGATTTAGCTTTTTTCTTCCCAAAGTACACGCATTAGTCTGTTGGTGATTAAAAAAAAAAAAAAACTTTTTATTTTGTTTATTTCAGCATGTCTCTTTTGACCCTCATTCTTGCATGATAGTTTAACTGGGTGTCGAATTCTAGGTCGTCAGTCATTGTTTTCTCAGCACTTTGAAGATAAGCGACTTTTATCTTCTGTTGTTGCTGTTGGAAGTCTGATGTCAGGCCTTTGTTGACAATCTTCTTTCAACTTATTAAGATAGTTTCTTTGACTTCTGTGTTCTGCAGTTCTGTTGCATTGATTTGTTTTTATTTATCCTGCCTGGGGATAGTTGTACATCCTGAATCTAAGGATTCATGTCTTTCATCAGTTATAAAAAACACTCTTTGAATAATACACCTGTCCAATTTTCTCTGCTCTCTTCTGCTAAAATTCCTATTACTTGCCATCAGACCTTCTCATTCTAGGTTCATGGTCTCTTGGCCTCTTTTTAATATATTCTGTTTCTTGGTTTCTTCAGGTGGCATTCTGGGTTTCCTCAGATCATTATTCCAGTTCACTAGTGTGTTCATCAACTGTCCTGTTTATTTCAAAGTTACAATCGTTAAGTCTTCTGCTTAAATTTGCTGTTTTATGCATTAATAAAGAAGCTTATATATTACTGTATCAGAAATGTGTTTTTAATACTTATGTTGAAATACAGTTGTTTCCTGTATGATCCTGTGTATTTTATTTAAGGCAATTAAGGTGATCTCTCTGAGAAGGGATCTCGAGGCTTCCACAGACTGCCAAAAAGATCATGGCACAAAAAAGATTGAGACCCTAATCTAAGAGGATGGTTTTCATATGTGCTTAAGAATGTTTAGGTATTTTGTAAGTAGCGGGGTTTTCGTTGGATAATTCACAGTATTGCCAGGAACAAAAGCCAAAGCCACTCTTGGAGATGTCCAAGTGTGTCTCCAGCAGTTCAGGAGACATGAATAGACTGGCCCCAAGCTCATGGACAAGTCTGGCAGGATGAGGATATAGCATCAGGAGAATCCCAGGGCCCAGATACCAAATGAATCTGGCCTTCAGGTAGACCCTCTAGTTGAACAGGACATGGGAGAAGAGATAACTGGTATAGTCATAGGGATAACTGATAGGGACCCAAAGGTGTTTCCTTTGCAAGAGAATCCTCCGTGATTGATTGAGTGCTGAGGAAAGACAGAGTAAGGACTCAGCTCCTACTGCGTGTCAGGGACTGGTCCAGGCTCTGTGCACACAGAGATGTGTGAGGTGTGGACCCACCTGCAGGGAGTTCATACTGCAGTAAGGGAGAAGTCCACTTTAATTTGAGGAGGAAAGTGAGGCTCCCAATTGTTCACTAGTTATCAAAGTTGAAACATGGTTGGTGTCATGGTGCGGAGGCTGCTTAGAGGCACCAGTGAGACACCACGTGAAAAACTAGAGTTTACAAATCGCTTTCATTCTCACAACAGTCTACTGAGTCCCTCCTTGTTTTTTTGTTTTTGTTCTTGTTATCTTCTACAACACACTTTTTTATTGTGGTAAAACTACATATAATAAAACACTTGTCAGTTCAGTAATTCTTATGTCTGTAATTCGGTGATGTTGAAGACATTCATCATGTTGTGCAACCATCCCCACTATCCTTTTCCAGATTAATCCACTACCATTTTATAAAGCATTTTAAAAGAATACATACAGGGCCATACGTGTTAGCTGTTGTAGTTGTTTTGAACTGAGTCCCTCCTTTTAAAGATGGGAAAACTGAAGCTCAGAGGGTACAGAAGATAACTTTTCTGTGTCTCAGTTTCCTCATCTGTCAAACAGGAATAATGATGGTACCAACCTCCTAGAACTGCGGTGAGGATTAAATGAGTTAATATGTGCGAAGTACTTACAATAGCACCTCTGAATCTAACCCTCCTACTGCCCCAGTCATATTCTGCTACAGTGGCGCATTTTCTTTTCTCTGTAGTACTTATCCCTGCCTGAAATTATACTAATTTATTTGTACACTTGTTTATGTCTCTCCCCTAGCTTATGTGCACCATGAGATCAGGGACCTTGTCTAAATAGATATATTCACTGACATAGCCTCAGCGCCTTAAACATAGCAGCGCTCAATAGATGTTTGCTAAGTGTGCAAGCGAGTAAGAAGCTGCTGGCGATTTGATTTCAGGGAATCCCCAGTTAGCCTCAAGCCACAAGCCAGCACCCACTGCGAACCACAGAGAAAGGCCTCTGAAATGCCGTATATCCCTTCAGCCACATCCAGTGCCACCAAGCCCAGACCTGTCTCCTCCACTGGCGTCCTCATCTCTGGGCTGTATTTACATTGTGTGCGTCTGACTCAAGCCGTGGTCTTTTCAGTCACCTCCTATGCATGCGGAAGTTGGACCATGAAAAAGGAAGACAGAAGAACGGATGCATTTGAACTGTGGTGTTGGCAAAGAATACTGAATATACCATGGACTGCCAGAAGAACAAACAAATCAATCTTAATTTGTTTAAGAAATACAACCAGAATGTTCCTTAGAAGTGAGGATACTTTGGACATGTCATCAGAAAGACCAATTGCTAGAAAAGAACGTCGTGTTTGGTAAAGTAGAGGACCAGCGAAAACAAGGGAAACTCTCAATGAGATGGATTGACACAGTAGCTGTAACAATGGACTGAAACGTATCAAAAATCATGAAGATGGCACAGGACTGGACAGTATTTCCTTCTGTTATACACAAGGTCGCCATGAATCAGAGCAGACTAATGACTTTAACAACCACAATAATGTACTCTGCTTGCATCTCTATTATAGCAGGTATTGGCAATTATTGATTTCCTGGACAGTCTTGGAAGGCCCTCAAAGGCAGGAACTAAACTTTGTCATCTCTCAACCCCCACCGAGTGCTGGGCATCTCTAAGGCGCTTGAATGAATGAATGAGTGATAGATAGAATGACACCAGGGCCAGTTGCCAGATAAAATACAAGATGCCTAGTTAAATTTGAATTTCAGATAAATAACCAATACCTTTGTGTTTAAGTATGTCCAAAATACTGCATCTGAAATTCAGATTGAACTGAGCATCCTGTTATTTTTATCAGCTAAATATGGCCACTCTGTACCAGAGGCACCAGCAGCAGTTACAGGAAGGGGTGGCAAGGCAGAGAGGCAAGAACAATGCCTTCAGGAGTGTGTTGTGGCCTTGAGGAATCTGGCCAGAGAGAGGGGTCAGCCCCTCTGCTTGTGACCTCACAAGGGGACAGTTAGGGGACATTTAGGGAGGATGATATGAAAGGAGGCAGGCCCAGGGCTCCCGCGAGTCAGTTCAAGAGGAGAGGGGACATGTAGGGAAGACCACTTTGGACGGGGGACTGTCTCAGGGTCTAGCATGTAATGGCCCTCGTTAAAGGTGTGTTCAGTTTAACACGCACACGCAGACACCATGCCTCAAGTTCTGACCTGTCTTCCCAAAGCTAAGCAGGAGTTGACAGGTCAGCCCGGTGTGAGGAAACAAGGCTGCCTTTCAAAGTTGAAAGACAAGCAAGGAAAGAAAATGCTACAGACGGAAAAATTCTACAGAATTTACAGATTTTTAATTTAACTTTACGTATATTTATACATACACATACATATACACATTTAACTTTATTTATTTTATTTTGGAAATTTTCATACATCCACAACAATAGAAAGAAGATTATAAAGAATCCCATGTGCCCATTACCCAGATTTAGCTGGCCTTGTTTCATCTGTACCTCATACCTTCCTGCACACACATAGATATTTCCCCTCCTACCAAAAAAAACAATTACCTTCAAGTCGACTGGGACTCAGGGCGACCCTGTGTGTGTTAGAGTGGAATTATGCTCCACAGGGTTTTCTGTGGTGAGTTTTTTGGAAGTAGATCAACCAGGCCTTTCTTCTGAAGTGCCTCTGGGTAGACTCAACCCCCAACCTTGCATTTAGTAGCCAAGCACTTAATTGTTTGTACCACCCAGGGGCTCCATTTCCTCTACATGTGTATTTTAAAACCAGTTCCAGGCATCATGTTATTTTACCCAACTTTACAACTTTTAAGGAATCTTCATGCCCACTGGCCCTCCCTGAGAGGCGAGCATTGTAACTCCCATTGTACAGAAGTGGCAACTGAGGCTCAAAGAAGTGAAGCTCTTGTCCAAAGAGAGTGAGCCAGGGAGCTGCAGTGGGACTGGCCCTCCCTGAGCCCAGGCCCAGCCCCTTGGGGGCACAGCGCTGCACCCGGGCAGCCCTCCTCTGCTGCCTAGAGAAGAGCTCCAGACAGCTGGACTTTGATCCCTGCCCGGCTGAATTCCAGATGGAGCCCTCAGCAGCCCACTGGCAGCACTTGCCCGTGATTGATGGGGTGTTAATGATGTCAGGGTTCACAGACACACTTGGTGGGCTGGGTATGGAGGGCCAACTGTCAGCAGTGACGTGAACCAGACCCCTCAGCCCATGGAGCTCATGGCAGAGAAGGTGCAGGGCAGGGAAGGGAAGGAGGGCTGAGTGCACAGGCAGGAGCAGCCGACAGAATCAGGAATCCCTGTCAGGTGAGAGCAGGTGGAGCCTGTAAGGACATCCATATGGGTGGAGTAGTGCAGGGGAGGGGGTGAAACCCCTCCACATGGGGGCTGGGGGCACTCAGTCCAGTGACCCAACCCTGAATGTGACCTCAGCTTGTCTGTAACAGGAGACGGTGTTAGGCGTTTGGACAAGGTTGGTTCTGTAGAGCTGTCCTGTATAGGGCCACATAGGAAACACTTCAGCCTTCGTAAGCCATACAGTCTCTCTTGCTACTACTCAACTCTGCTGTTATATTGTGTTAAAATAAAACTTTGTTTACAAAAACAGGTGGTGGGCTGGATTTGACCCTCCAGCTGTAATTTGCCAACCTCTAGAGCTCTTTTAGCTCTGAAAACGTGCAAATCAGAGAAGTAGCTCTACACAGGTAGTCCCTGCCTTACAACACATTTTAGTTACGACAAACTGCACTTAAACGATCGTCTTTTTTTTGTAATATATTGCAGTGTTGTAACTTGCTGGTGTTATCATTTTCAGATGTTCACTGACAGATGTTCAGTTTTATGATTCACTGTTCAAAACCCTGCCAGATTTATAAAGATACTGAGAATAAAAGGCAATAATAATTAAAACTAAAACAATAAAATGAAATATTCAACTGACTTCAGAACTGACTTACAATGTTGTAGTCGTTGTATGTCAGGGTCTACCTCTATTCCAGAAAGCCAAACTAGTTGCCGTCAGGTTGACTCCAATTCATGATGACCCCATGTGTAGCAGAGTAGAACTGTGCTCCATAGGGTTTTCAATGGCTGAGTTTTTCTAAGTAGTTTGCCAGGCCTTTCTTCCAAGGTGGTGGACTCGAAACTCTAACCTTTGAGTTAACAGCCGAGTGTGTTAACCATTTGTACCACCTAGGGACTTCTACCTAGCTCTGTATTAGGGTTCTCAGATTCATATATCTAAGCAGACCAGGCAGATAACGTGAATGGATAAAGCAAAAGCAAGAGTAAGGCATTAGGGAATGGTAAGGATTGCAGCAAACTGGAGACTGGGCTGGGCTGGCCTCTACTTGGTTTCAGCCAGTCCTTACCAGGTGGAAATGCAAGTTCACTGTTCCCAAATTTAAATGATTGTTCAAGAGAAGCTGGAAATCTGCTTTTTAAAAAAATGTGAATTACCCAATTTTGAAATGTTGGCTACTAAAATTTTTTAAAACATTGTACAGTCCAACTCCCATTGCACATGGCCTCAGGCCACATTAGACCCAAGGGCCACCCCTCTGCTACCTCTGCCCTACATTAAACTTTCCTTTTCCCCTGCAGTAATATGTTAGTAGTTTGCAACAGCGCAGAGATGATATGGGGCCTTGCCCTCACTGGACTGGTTTTTCCCGTACCGTGCAAGTCCACAGGCTGATGAAAGGATAAAGAAAACCGCTCAGGAACAAACGGCCCGTCCTCAGCCCATGAGCCTTCTGAAGCTTCAGAGGCCTTGGCTGAAGGATTCCCGTTGGGAAGCAGTTTTGCCACCTGCCCTGGAACAAGTGACTTGTCAGGCTTCTAAGCTCGGACTGGGGGAACACAAGGCATTTCTGCTCCCTCGTCCCCAGTGGCCTAATCCACAATCCGGGGGCTGGTAAAGCCATCTCAGCCTCTGGAGGCCAGGTCCCTCTGAGTCACACCCTCAGGAAGGTGAGGTCGCTTGTTCCCAGCTGCTCTTCTTGGCTGAGATTGAGGGGAGGGCATCACCAGCCTGTTAGTATGTTGGTGCCGACTGTCTCTAACGCAACATCCACTGGAGATGTCCAGTTCTGCACACGGCCACGAGAACGCAGGACGCATGGGGTGGGGGGCAGTTGTGCAGGGCTAGCCCAGGACGTTTGTTTTTATTTGGGGTGTCCAAGGCCTGGGAGCCGTTAAAAAATACATATTAATATTTTCTGTAGGTCTCAGAGGGCAAAATTAGCACCAGAAATGAGTCTGGAGCTACAAGGACATGGGAGGAACATTGAAAAGCTCTGCCTTTGTAAATGGTTAGGACTACGTCTTCCATCACTATTTTCTGAGAATTATCAAATGGGTCCAGTTTTTCAAAAATCTGCTTTTGTTGATCAAATTAATTGAAGTATAACTTATATATGTAAAAAATGTGCCCCTTTTAAGTGTCACATTCATTGTGCTTTGACAAACATACACCTGTGTAATAACCACCCCCTGGGTGGTGGAAACAGTTAAGCATTCAACTACTAACCAAAAGGTTGGAGGTTTGAACTCACCCAGAGGCGCCTTGGAAGAAAGGCCTGGTGATCTGCTTCCAAAAGGCTGCAGCCCTGAAAACCCTGTGGAGCACAGTTCTGCTGTGCACCAGGGCTTCAAACTGCTTCTTCCCGCTTCAGTCATAGCCAAGGAAGTGACACCGGAACAGACCTGAATTTTTAGAAGCTGAGTGAACTGGAACAGTAACCGGAATGGGAAAAATTACGGGTTGAAGCTCTGCTAGAAACGGCATCTCCCTCTTAGAAAACAAAGGCAGCATATGCATTGCATAGCAACCAAATCTCGTCGGTCAGATTTTGTGCGGAGTCGGAAGCAGTGGTGCCTCATTCAAAGATGGCAGCTGACTGTGCCGCTTTGAGTGTCTCCCCTCAGTCCTGCCAGTAATCCAGGCTCCCAGATTAGGCTCCTGAAGGGGCTCACCATGCCTCTTCCAAGTCTCCCGTTCCAGGACTTTGACCTGTAATTTTTTCTGTTCCAGTTATGGTTCCAGATCACCCAAATTGTAAAATTTTGAGTCTATTCTGGTTTCTTTTCATCTTCCATGACTGCACTGGTTTGAACCAGTCTGAAGCCCTGCTCTGCACACATGGGGTCGCCATGAGTCAGAATTGACTCCACAGCAACTGTTTTTTTTTTTTAACAACTGCCTCAATCAAAATATACAGATTTTCTTCCCTCCAGAAAGTTCTCTCATGCTCCTTTGCAATCTAACTGTTTTTAAACAGCCTGCTGAATTAAAATTTAATTAAATAGGAATGATATCCCCATGGCCCTGGGGGCTTTTCCAAGCCGAAAACTGCTCTGGTTGGAAGGAGCTATTTCACACATGGGGTCTCTTCCCATCCTGGGTCCATAGGGCTTTTCCAAGGTGTCTGTGGGGGAGGGGGTGGGAGGCACCAAAGGAAGGACATTTGCTTTGGTTTCTTAATTTCTAACCAGCTGCCCAGGTATTGAGAACAACAACTTAAACCTGGCCCACCCCACCCCACACACACCAGCAGCTGCCAAGCCTCTTATGCTCACTCTTCTACGCACTATAAATTTGCCAGGTAAAAGCCAGATTCCTCTTGAAGCAATCCCCACACCTGGCCCTGACACCCAGCCAGAATGTGTCCCCTGGGGCTGCTCACCCTCGCTTGGGTGACTCAGACCAGCCCTCCTGAAAGGCCCCAAAGAGCATCGACTGGTTGCTTGTGAAATTCCCATCGATTTGTTGGTGAAGGTTGCCCCCTGGTGGAAGACCTGGGACATAACAAAAATATCTGTGCTGCTGTGGTATTTGGTAGAATCCGTTCAATCCAAAGTATCTGGTGCAGGGAGGGAAGTAACTTTACAGTGGAGAGACTCGGAAGACACTGCCTTGGCCAAGTGATCAAGGTTAGCATCACCAGTGACAAGACAGCCAAGCACGCCCCCCTGACACGGGCACTGGGAAGGGTATGTTGTTTCTGTGGCATTCTTGCCCAAAACGGGTAACAGCTTGCTTCACCTCGCTGGGCCTTAGTGGGTCGGACTATTTTTACTCATTCAGCAACAAGAATCTGGAAGGGTTGCTCTGTGCCAGGGTAGGATACACCCCGCCTGCCAGATGTGCTCAGCTAGCGAGAAGGTGGAGGTAAATGGAGGGCCCTTCTGTGTAGGTGTGAGCCTGACTGAGCTGGAGGGAAGGGGAGCCGCCTGCCAAGCCAGGCCTGGAGATGTCAAACACAGCTCCACGTGCGGCTCGGGAGAGGCTGCCCAAGACGGGACCAGGAGGAGTTCCGTGTTCTGTGCACAGGAGTTTGGACTTCACCGACACCACTGAACCATCTCGAGAGTGGACTGATGGGCAGGCCTGGAGGCGGGGAATGAGCAAGGTGGCTATTGCGAGCTCCAGGCTAGAGGTGAGGGGACAGATCTGAGAGCGACGAGGAGTTGGCATCAGCAGGGCTTGGTGGTGAGACATAGGGTGACACCAGTGTTATTGCCACGGCTGTCTGGGTCCTGGTCTAGAAGGCCAGGAAAGAACACAGATCCAGGCCCATCTTAGGTGATTTGGCAGGGTTGGAATGTTCCGGCTGTAACCAGTTCCACTGTGTTCTCCCAACCTCCATCTTTGTTTGTAAATGGTGTTTGAAGACTGTTCAGGACAAATGACACTTCATTAGCACAGACAGGGTGTAACAGGAGTTGAAAGCAGATACAGTTAGTCTGTGCTCTTTCTCCCAATCTCTCCCTCTGTCCTGTTAGCTGTAAGATTCCCCCCTCGGCCCTCTCTGAAGATTTGAAATCTTCCATCTTGTAACTTATCTCACAGAGCTATCTGGAGAGAGCTAGAAGATGTATACTTCCAACTCTTGATGTCCAATTCAGTGCTCTCAAGCTGGTGATGGAGATAACATGGGGGCTGAGAACTGCCTTCTCTATCCCCATCCTGGGGCAGGGGAGAAAAAGCACATAACTGCAGATTGGGGCCACTGTAGATTCGCAGGTCAGACCCCTTCCGTGTGTCTCTCGTCAGTTCTGATTCCCCGTCCACACTGAGGCTACTTGACATCTTCTCAAACATCCTACACCACCCCTCACATTTAGTACTCCCTTCCTTCACAAGAAGACCCTTCACTTCCCCACCCCCCTCCAGAGAGCCACGGACCAAGGCTCTCAAGTCTTCTTCTTGGGCCCTGCACTCTGTCACTTTCCCCTTCCCTGTCCTGTCAGTTAAACATGCTCAAGACTCTCCCAAGCTAAAAACCAACCCAGCTGTGCCCTGCTCTGTGACCCATCTTCTCCTTCCCCTTCGTCCCTCCACTTCCTGCAGTCTGGCCTCTGTCCTTAACTCTTCAGCAAGGCCACCAGTAGCCTCCTGTTACTGTACCCGCTGCATTGACATCTATGCAATTTCTCGAGCCAGGAACCTGTCATCTCTGACCCCCTCCTGACCCCTAAACTTACCTCACTGCTCACCAAGTTCTGCTGATACTTGATTTTAAATAGCCCTTGAACCTGCCACCATCTCTCCCTCCCCTCTGCCAAGCCTGGGCTGTAGGCTACCATCCCCTCTTGCTCCCACTTGTAAACCCTCTCCGACAGCTACAGTCATCTTTCTAAAAGGCCAATCTAATGTGTGTTTAACCTGCTTAAAACTCCTTATGAGTCCCTGTGTTTCTCAGAAGCATCTTAATGCTTCAGTAAGTCTTGTGTGTGACTTCAGAATTTGGCCCTTGCTTCTGTGGCATTCTTGCCCAAAAATGCATAACAGCTAGCTTCCCCTCTCTGGGCCTTAGTGGGTTGGATTGTTTTCACTCATTTAGCAACAAGAATCTGAAAGGGTTCTCTGCACCATCCTTCATCCTGCCATTGGTTCTGCAGATCTGATTAAAAGTACCATTTCTCCAAAAAGCTTTCCCTGACCCCCCCAAGCACATTGCACGTGTCCTGTCCTAGCAGCCACCGTACCAGGCCTGTTTGCTCACCTGCATACTCCACTAGAGTAGAAGCCCCTAAGGCCAAGGATGGTGTCTGTCCAACTTATTGTGTTATCCCAGTACCTGGCACAAGGACGACCTGATGACTTTGAGGATGTAGAATCAGTGACGGGACACAGGGGATGAGGGCAAAAGAGAGAAGTCGAGGATGAGACAGATGACTGGATTGATGAGGAATTGGAGAAAGAACAGAATTTGACTGAAGGATGAACTCAGTGCTACGCCTAGAGTGATTGTGGACTTCCAGGTAAAGTATGTTGTAGACAGATGGGTGTATGGAATCTACAGCTACAGATTTGGGAGTCATGGGGAAGGAGACAAGAATATCCCAAGTGTTAACACAGTAATGGCAGCTGGACGTACTGTGGTCCATTTGCTAGCTGCCTGCCTGACCATATTGCCTTGGTAGAAGTTGAGTTGCACAAATGTGTCTCAAAGTGTGGTCTGGTGACTCCCAGCTCAGTCACCTGGGGAGAGTGGACATTAAATGCAGATTCCTGAGCCCCACCCCTGACTCTCTACTGACCAGATTGGAGTCTGGGGGTAACCTGGGAATCTGCATGCTAAGAAGCTTCTAGGAGATCAAGGATTAAGAAATCGCCAAGAGGTGTGAAGAATGAGCAGTAGGTGAGAAACTGAAGGTGTCAGGAAGACAGTGGCTCAGGTGACAGGTGCAGTGACAGAACTGGACATGAGAAGCACCTTTGTCTTGTGACAGAGGCAAGCTGATGGGGCAGAGCCTGGCTGGGGAAGGCATGCCTGTGTTCACTGCCCCGGCTGGGCGCCCACCGTTGAGAGGCGAGTCCTGTCTCATAGACGCTGATCTCCTTGACCGGCTTCCTTGTCTTGAAGGTAGGACCAGAGTGGGTGTTTATTTTTCTCCTTCTCCCCTGAAACGGGGTTTGGCATCTCAGAAGCACATAATATATGTTGACAGGCTCGATGAATTTGTTCTGCAAACATGTTACGGTTCTCTATAACAGGAGCTGAGGGCACCCGGTGGTAACAGCTTCTGGGTTTGCTGAGGAGAGAAGCCTGTGAGCAGGGAAGCTACATAAAATGGAAGGGCAACGTCCAAGGAAAAGGAGGACAAAAAGTGGACAAAAATTCTGCTCTGATTAGCAGGTGTTTCCCTGTGGCTTTGGAAATGGACACAGCAGAGTATGATTAAACACCTGTTCAAGCATGAGGATGGGAACGAGTCAGGGTTGGTGGGTAAAAGGTGGTGTTTTTAATTGGAATAGGTACATATGGAATAAGAAGAGTATTGTGAATGTTTGTGGACTGTTTTAAGGTAATCACTAATAGAATCAGAAAACGGAGGTTTCTTTGCAAAATGTTTTAAAAGATAAAAGCAAACTGCAGAGTCTACACACAAAAAGGCAAAACTGAAAAGCAAAAGAAAGCAAATAAATATATGTATACATATTTATAAAAATTCATTGACAAGTCAGAGTGTAACACAAAACAGGAAATGCAAATGGTAAAAAATACCCTATTCAAATGAAAATATTATTCTATTAAGAAATAAAATGCAACAATTTGTACAAAGAAGTAGACCTAACACAAAATGACACAGGTTGAAAATAAATGGTTGGTCAAAGATACAACACTGTAATTCTTGTCAAAGAAAAGAGGAGTGGTAATATTAATATCAAAGGATAATTTAAAGCAAAAAGTGTTACGTAAAATAAAGGGTCACCGTACAGAGATAAATAACGTAACAAACATTATTAAACCTTTATGCACCAATTAGGTACTACAAAAAGAAAAAAGGGCAGATCATAATTGCAGTGGGAAATTTTAACCCCTACTATCTGCCTGTGACAGAGTTTGAGGCCCAAACGAGAGCATAGAAGATACGGAAAATATACTCAAGATAGAACTGAGAACAAATCTGACACCCTCAAGTTGCCCTGTCCAGTAGGAGGGCTGCTAGCCTCTGTGGCTGTTGAGCACTTCGAAACGTGGTGAGCTTGGACTGAGGATCTGGATTTTTAATTTTGCTTCATTTCAATTAATTAAAATTTAAAAACAAACAGTATAAAATATTTTTCGTTAAATCCCGGTTTATCATTTTGGTGGAACTGCATTTACTTTAACCATTGAAAACTTACCATCCAAATTAAGATGTGCTGTAAATGTAAAATATATGCTGAGTTTCAAAGACTTAGTGCAAAAATAAGAATACTGAATGTCTCATCGATAATTTTTATATTGATTCTGTTGAAATGTAATTTGGAAATACTGGGCTAATTATTATTGGAATTAACTTGTTTTCTTTTTGCTTTTCTTAATGTGGCTACTAGAAAATATAAAACTCCATTCTTGGGCAGCACTGTCCAAGGATAGGACACACCTTGTATTGAGTGTTTCAGAGAATGTTTGCAAAAACCGATCATTACTAGATTACATCATAGTAAGAGAAAATTATCATATGAGAGGCTAATATAAATTTAAACGCAAAGACAACTTTCCGTTAAAAAAAAAAAAAGTTTGTCAAGGAAACAACTAAACATCTAAAAATAAAAATGCAAACAAACATCAAAACTTATGTAATCAACTTCCCAGCACCAAATCATAATTTTTATCCCTTTTAGGGTCAGAAACCTCTGAGAATCTAATGCAATAGACCCTCTCCAGAGAAAAATGCATATTCATGATGAATTTTGCATCTGATTTGAGGAAGGTCACCCCATCCAGAAGCCCCCCAGGCTGTAAGTGCCTGTCTCGTCAAAAGTGAAAATAAATGAACTAAGCAATTAAGGTTTAAGGAAAATGAAGCAAAACCCTCAAGGAGATTAGGAATAAGATCGAGATAAAAGCAAGGATAAAAGCAGCAGAGAAGTGATAAATCTATGAGCAGTTTCTTTAGGAAAATCAAAACTAAAAACAGCAAACGGCTAGAAAAATAATCCAGAAAGAAGAAGGTGCATAAACACTGTCAGAAATGAGGAAGGGCCTCTGTCACCGAATACAGTGGGTTCAGCAGTTAAAGGACTACGCGGCTGTAAGGTACAGAGCTTGACAAACTCACTTTTTTCCTGTAGAAATCTAAATTACCAAAATTGCTAGAAGGAATAGCAAACCGAAATCAACAATACCAAAAAACAAAAAAAAAAAAAAAAAAAAGGAATAGAAAAGTCTGTATTTTCTACACTGACCACCCCCCTGCCAAGGCATCAGGATCTGATGATTCCACATTTTTTGAGGTGAAGTTATTCCACTCTTTCACCATGTCCTGGTGCCTGCTCTCAACTCAGAGCCCTGGTGACACAGTGGTTAAGAACTCAGCTGCTAACCAAAAGGTTGGCGGTTTGAATCCACCAGCTGCTCCTTGGAAACCCTATGGGGCAGTTCTCTGTTCTATAGGGTCACTGAGTCAGAATTGACTCAACAGCAACGGGTTGGCTTTCGACTTACTAAGTCATTCATCAGTGTCACAGGAAATGACTGGAGGTTAATCAGTCCATCCTATAAGGGAGGCAAACATGACCTTGATCCCCAGACCTGATAAAGGAGGTAACTTCTAAGCTTTTCAGTGAGGGAATAACAGGAAAAAATAATTTGTGTGTGTATATATGCTTTTATAAACATTATCTCCTGTACAATTTAAAAAAAAAAAAGCAGACAGGTAATTATGTATATAAATGATGCACCTAAATTAATAAGAACAACAAGCCTCTAAATGAACAAAGTATGATTTACATAGGAAGAGCTAACTTTGTAAGCACTTATTGGAACTCATTCAAGCTCAAATTAAATAACACAGCAATGATTATTATACATGTTGAATTGTTTAAACTGATCCACTGCCAGAGCAAAAATTTCCTCGTGTGAGCCTCTAATCTTAGCTCTGTGATGGCCAGTTTTACTGAATGTCTCTGTCTGGTTTTGTGAAACATGCCAGATCTGCTACCAAGGCAGTAAAGGCATCAAATAGGCACCAGAGCCAAAGAAAGACCAAGAGTGCTGCCAATTTCCAGAGGTTTGCCCGTTATGAGTGCCAGGTGACCCATGCCAGTGGACAGACCACAGACTGACGGCTCAGACAAATGCCATTTTCAGCAGATTATTAAAACTGAAGGTGTACTTTTCTCACTGCCCAACTTGTTTAAAAAAAAAAAAAAAAAAAAGTGGGGCTGACCCAGTCTGTGTCTTCCCATCACCTGGCAACCTACGCTCACTGAGAAAATAACCTTTACATAGAAAAATCAATGCTTAGTCTTATCCAGCCGCCTTCCTGGAGATTATGTGAACTGTCTTCCTCATCAACTTCTATTTCTTACCTGCTTCATTGCTTTGGAGTTCTAGCCAGAAGCAGTAAGTGTCAAAATTCTGTTTTAAACTTGACCTGAGATTTTTAAACCAAGTGGAGGAAGACTGGCCAGTCTGGTTCCAAGCAGAGTAACATGCCCGAGGCAAACATTACAACCATATAATTACCTGGCACAGCAGACTTTTCTAATAGTGTCTCATTATGTATTAATGACATGAAATAATTACTGTTCAAGTGACCTTTTTGTTAACGGGATATAAACGAGAGTCGTTTAACACCAAGATAACGTGACAATACATTAAAATTGCATCTTGCTAGGATTTTAGTATGTGGTGGATTCAAAAGTGGAAGTAACTTCCTTTACGTAGTGACTTAGGTGTCGTGTAAACGCCAAGCAGCAAAGGCGGTTTTCAGTCTGTGGCTCCTGCTGCAGCATTAAGTCCTATGAGAAGCCTGGTTTTAAAAATGTATACTGACCAACTGTGCTCTTTAGAAAGATGTGTATTAGCTCTTGGACACTGGTTGGTAACAAATCGCTTACCCCATGACTTCTTGAATACCTGGGACATAAATCTATGCAGGTGATGAGTTGGGTTAAGCAGTATCTAAGCAATGCAAATGGCTGCAGGCTGATAGTTCCTAATGTGCCAAGTTGGAATTGACTTGATGGCACTGGGTTTGGTTTTTCTGTTTACTTTGCAAAATATTTAAATGCATTCGACAAATAATTTTTCCTCCCTCAAAGAGATTTACCTGTAATTGCCAAACCAGTACAGTTAGTGGTGGTTATGAAAACAACATCCGTACTATAAATAAAACCAACATCCGCCAACTGTTGGATAAAGCTAAAGATGTTGTATGAGCTAAGGATCCTAACGAATGAACACTTGGACACAGGAATGGTCGGGCTGACCTGATCCCATGGGATCTGGGAAACGTGTGGGTCTCAGTACTACCTCTGTCAGGCAGACTTACAAACGGCGCCGTGATACATGGCAGCGGAGACTGGGTGGAACAGAGATCAGTATTTTCTTTTCACAGAAAATTCGATCTCACTTTCTCAGCCTTTCTCCAACAGTACAACTATAATAACATGGACACAGCTCTTTAGTTTGCAGAGCATATCTCATGGAATTACCTTCATCCCCATTTTGCAGATAAAATAACTGAGGCTGAGAAGTCTCAAGAGTTTAGATTCAGACAATGTTATATTGAGAACAATGTATATTTCTTAATAGATGGAGGGAAATTAAAAGCAAGGTTCACTAAGTAAGCACAAGCAGGAGAGAACCACAGTGGATTCGAGGCAGCCAAGGAGGGATTACTTGGAGGTGGTGTGTTCAGTGGCAGGCTACAAGTGCCACCAACTCTAGGGGATTGCCTGTGACTCAAGAAGACAGCAGAGGGAAACGTATCTGTTATTTCTAAGGAACACCAAGATGAAACTGGCTGGGACTGTTCAAGAAGGGAAACGCCGTTGCCCTTGAGTCCATTCCGACTCACCGTGACCCTACAGAGCAGAGTAGGACTGCCTTGCAGGGTTTCCTAGGCTGCAGTCCTTACGGAAGCAGGTCATCAGGCCTTTTCTCCTGCAGAGCCACTGGTGGGTTCAAATTGCCAACCTTTTGGTTGGCAGTGAGTGCTTAACCACTGCACCACCACTGCTCCTATTCAAGAAGGGAAGTAGACTATAAATACAGACTTGTATGCTTTTCTAGGATAAACTAGAGCTGGAAGACACTGGTAGACCTGATCTTCTCGAAACAGTTACAGAACTACAAACCGAATTCCATGCTTTGCATGTCATTTTAGCAGAATGGTGACCTTACCATTTAAAACCCGACCCCGGGGATGGCTTTGTGCCTTTTTGAGCCTGAGAATTACCACTGCAGAGCAGCCGGTGGGGGTGGGGCAGTCACCTTACGCCCAGTTTACTGGCTCTGGAAGGCAGAGCCTGGCTCCGCGGAGTGGGTTGTTCACAGTAGAATCCGTACACCTTTTGAATAGGCGGAGGTGAGCGTATTACAGAGGCAGGATGGGAGGGAAAAAAGCCACTCAAAGTTTCAGTAATTCAATAATTTATTCCTCTAAAAAAGTGTGTAAAAGTATATAGCTCTCATCCACAAGGTATATATGAATGACATTTAAAATGGAGGCCTTTTATTATTGTTTCTTTTTATCAAAGTCTTTTAGTGTACTGTACCAGCGCTATACTGTAGTTTTTTTTAAATGACCTTCACATATTTTTGTATTCTTTCAAATTGTTTGCTATATATAAAAGAAGCTCACTGCAAAATGCTTGAAGGAAAAAAGGAAACAAAAGAAATTCAGAACTTCCCAGAAATGTACAGCTTTTACATTTAAAAAAGGTTCTGAAATATACATACAAGCATGCTGGCCCCACCCACCCCTCCCCTTCCTCTCCCCCCTTTTTATAGTTCAAACCATGGTAAGGGTTCTGATTTCTGCAGAATTTCCAAAATTAAAAATAAAAAAAAAAAATAACTTCTCACTCTGTAGCAAATCCAGGGCTTGTACATTTCAGATTATTTCAGTAAAAAACTCACAAGTAAAATAATGCATATTTAAGGGAAATATTATACAGACTTTTTTCACACAGAAGTACATAATAAGATTTTTTAAAATCTATTGCCATTCATTTTTGCACAAAAACGTATAAATATGTCACCAGCTTTTCTTAACTTAAAAAACTTAAATAAAAGACACCAGATGAAAACTACCCTTTGCTGCCTTTTTTTTTTTTTTTTTTCATTTTTGTAGGTTTTTTTTTTTTTTTTTTTTTTTAATTTTTTTTTTTTCCTTTTTTGGTTAGAATTGGGTTTCTAGGGAAGAAAAGCCCCTGCATTAAAAACAGCCTGTTTAAAAAAAAATTCAAAGTTTTGATGAATTCTGGGAAAAAAGCAACCCCAAAGTGGTAAAAGATTACAAATATCTACTTTACAATTTGTCTTCTCACCAAGATAATTTTATACAAGTTTACAATCTTCATCATCTTATGCTCTTCAAAAGGCCTTGAGAATTTTCCTTTCTGATTAAGAAAAAATAGCACTGCAATATTTTTAAAGTCAATTTTACACTGTACACATTAGATACAAATGGTTTGATAGATTTTTTTTTTTAACCTATACATTGCGAAAGTCACCCCCCCCCCCCAAATCGGTGGTACAGAGAACAGAATTATCCATTTACAAGTTATTTCTCTGCTTTCACATTCCCACCACACAACTTTGTTTTTAATATAATGTTTTAAACGTTAGATTATTTCAAGAAAAATACTTTTACAAAATCATATCAATTATTAACATTTTTCTTTTTCTTTTTTTTTTCTTTTGTTAATAACCAGGATGTGGAAGTCTTTTGGAAGAACTTTTAAAATTTGCACGATTCTCTCCACAGATGACTAGAGCGCAGCAGCTTGATCAAAGCTGCTCCCAGAAGGCAAGTCCACGCCTACTGCCCCTCAGAAAAAAACGCTCAGCAACCAAGCGTCAGGAACAGAATCTTAAAGACAACCCTCTGGGGCCTGGAATGAGGAGTCATAAAATACCTCAGTCAGCCACTGATGCTTTAAAAAGGTGTTTTTAAAAAAGTCCCACCATGAAGGCTCAACTTCAAGTACTAATTTAATGGTAAGTTGTAATATTTCTTTGAAATAATATTCCTATGGTCCAGAAAAAGTTCACCATATTTATGACAGATTTTTCTGAGCAAACACTTTTGACTGTGATATGTACATGAATCCTGTTTGAACTATTGAGAGGAGAGACCTGGCTTTCGATAAGAATTCACTAGAAAATAGATTTCCATTGTGACTGTATAAAACAGGTAAGGGACTTGCCTTCATGGCTCTGGGTTGAGCTCGCCTGCCTTCTGTATAGAAATGTTACCCTTCATGAAACGCTGGCCACTTTTAATAAGGAACATGGCAGAACTTTCAAAACCCAGTTTGTTCTTAACAAAACCTACTGCTGGGTGGCTTTGAGTATGTGACTGTTTAGGCATGAATCTCCCCCGTGTGTTTCACTCCTTTTCCGGCTTCTAGGACAGAGGTATGTAGTCAGAGAATCCTATGGTGGGTCTGAGTTGGGTTTCAGCTACTGTACCTGGTCCTCAGGAATTGAAAAAAAATTAAAATCACAAAAATCCATATGACAAAACAACTTAAAATAAATAAACAAAATTAAGATGTCTCCAGACCTTTCGTATCTACACACAGGTATGTGGTCAAGCAGAGCACTCGCGCCACCTGGAGGGGGGCACGAGGAGACAGCCCACCGTGAAGTCATATACTTGAGCTGGTTCTTATTCTTAGAAAGTCCCAGATTATGGAGTTCAGGTAACCCACAGGCCATACACCAATAACTAGAGGATTTCATCCAAAGGGCTGAATGGCCCTGATTTTTAAACAGAGACTGTTGTGCAAAAGCATACTGTCTCTTCTGTTTCCCTCTTAAAAACCAACAATGAAAAAGCTTCCCGTGAACCAGTGGTTTGGGGCTGCACACACTGCAGCACTGGCTGAAGTCACTGCTCATGGAAGTTTCCAGTCCATGAGAGAAGGGTCAGTGAGTCCCCCTGGAAATGAACACTGCAGAATTGCCATGTGCCTGCGGAGAAGTGGTCACAGCGCAGGACTGTGGAGAGGGTGTGACGAGAAGGATGGGATGTCTGCAGAGTGTAGCAGGCTCCTCGGACCGGGCTTGCGCGAGAAGGAACTGAGCCCGAGAGCACAAGTGCTTTTCCATTAAAGTATATTCATGATGGCGTTGTACAACTGAGTGAGCACCACAAAGTGGACAGGGAGGCAGGAAGTACGGTCCTGGGTGGCTGGGTTGCACGTGAGCCAGGACAGAGCATTGTACTGCTCCAGAACAAACCTGCAAGAGAGGAGGCGGAGTCAGGGCCGGGCCACTCTGCTGCCCCTACATCCTGACACGTGCCAGGCTGCAGTTGGGAGGAGGCCTACAGCAAGTGCTTATGCTCTTTCACATGGTTCTTCTCATGTCCCCCTTCCTTCTAGAACTACACAACCGAACAAAGTAGCGTGGCTACTGAGCACTTGAAATGTGGCGAGTCTGGACTGAGATTGACTGTGAGTGTAAAATATGCACTGGATTTCAAAGACTTAGTATTTTAAAAAAAAGAATGTAAAATATCTCAATTTCTATATGTAATCAATATAAAAATATTATAATAGTTTAGATACACTAAATATATAGATAACTCTAATATATCCATAGCTACAGGAGATAAAAGATTACTAAAATTAACTCCACTGATTTTTTTAAAAACTATTTTAATGTGGCTATTAGAAAATGGAGTCGCCATGAATTGGAATCGACTGATGACAGCTAACAACGTGAGAAAATAGTAAATGAGATCTGTGGCTCACAGTATGTTCCTATTGGACAGCGTTACTCTAGAGGCCCTAGGAGCCAAAATCATGTTTGTCAGGTTCTTGTTAAACTATAATTTCCAAATCATTTAAGAGTTAGAAAACATTAGAAAAGCTGATACATTTTCTTACAGTACATAAAGAATGGATGGCCTGCCGGAGGGCAAGATAATGAACACACACCTCTGGGAGGCGCTTCCCGATGGCGGAATTTATGTTCTAGTTAATTTTATATGCCAGGGAGGGTTAAAAATGTTTTCACTACCAAGTGCTTTAAGTCCCAGACTCAATAAGTACCCACTTCCTGGTTCTGATCTGTTTTCATCACCACTAAAGGCTGCCTCTAAACAGGAAGCAAAGGCAACTGTAAGCACAGGTAACTACTGGATTCACCTATGTTCCACCGCCTGTCCTTTGCACATATGGGGCTACTGTAGGTCTCACAAGCTCCTCAGAAAGTGCTCCCAAAGGTAGCATCTTTCCCATGAGTACCACACTCACATTAAAACAAGGGGAAAGGAATACAATTGCAGTATCATTTTAAACCGCACTACTACGTTGCCCAGGTCTGACTCTACCTTAAAACATCAGATGTGGTTTTGGAGTCCAGAGGGTGTGGAACCCGCTGAGAATTCCTGGCAGGGAGAAGTTCATCCGTCTGTGCTACCGAAATGTGGTGATGCAGCGAAGCCTGGCGAGAGAACAAAGGTAGTTACCCTCCCGTCTATGCAGCCAAGGCACGGAGGACAGGTAGGCCCGCATCTGCCAGGAGCCGAGCTCTCGAGCCCTTAGCAATCAGGGCTTCTGTGAGTCTATGAATTTTAGACTGCCCAGTCACCCGGATCAGACCCAGTGTGATCCCAAATAACTCCATATCCGTGAGTTGAAAAAAATAAGCTCGTTTTTTGCCCTTATTTTTCTCCTTTCGTCCCTAAATTTTATTTTTTAATGGAAATGGTCAAACATATATGCAAAACTAGCATAATATAGAACGGAGTCCAATGTACCCACATCTCCAAGCTTCAGCAATTACCATCATCCTTCACTTTGTTTTGCTGGGTTATTTTAAAACGAAACCCAGATATTATATGATTTTGCCTGTAAATAATTCAGCAGCTATTTCGAAAAAAATAATAATTATCATACCAACTAAAGTTAATAATGACTCCTTAGTATCATGTAATAACCAATCTATCTACAATTTTCATGATCATCTCAAAAATGTTCTTTTTACATTTGGTTTATTAAAATCATGAGCCAACCTCATCCACACACTACACATGAGTAAAACTGATGTGCCTCTGAAGATCTCGCTCGAGGCGGACCCACCAGCTGGGTATGGTTGAGTGTATCCCTGTGGTGGACATCTTCCTCTAGCCTCCTTACTGCCCATAAACTGACAGCTACATCTAGAGGCTTGATTAGGTTCAGATTCCATTTTGGGGAGGGGGGCAAGAATACTTCATAGGTAGTGCTGCATCACAGTATCTGATTGTCTCACTTTAGTAAGAGTGATCACTAGGTTCAGTAAGAACTGGCATGCTCCATTGATTATAAAGTTCTTGTCACATTTCCCCTAAAAGTTCTAGCATAATATGTAAAGGAGAGGCCATCTAAATGTTTGAATCTTTCCCTCATCAATTTTCAGATTAGTGAATTGATGCTCTAGCTGCTTCAAACAGGGACAGTTTTTTTTTCCCCCCATCACAATTCTGAACCTGTGGGGTTTTTTTCAATTTATCAATGTGATCTTTTTTTTTTTAATGCTCCAATCTTTACATATCTGGCCAATGAGAGCCCCTCCAGGTTGGCTCCTGGATCCGATAAGACCCTAACCATCTTTGGTAACTTCCTTGCTTTCAAGCATGACAAGATTTCCAGATTCGTCTTGAGTATTTGTTGCCTGGAGTCAGCCATTTCTTCAAAGAACTCTGGTCTTTTGAGGGAGTAGTAGTACTCAGGAACTGCAGTGTGGCAAGAGAGGTGTTTTGCTCCTAAGGTTTTTCAGTAGATATAGCTAGAAACTGTGCAGGCTTTTATAGAGAGAAAAAAAATCTAGGATCACACTAATTCAAAATTAATATTTGCGTATTTTTACGCAAATAACATGCATGTTGTACATTTTTTGCCAATCATACAATCCCCCGCACATTATTTCCGTAAGCACGCTATGCCAATTTTCACATTTTATGTGTGGGTGTGTTACTTGTGAAAAAATATGGTACAAGGCTTTCATAACTTCTTTGATCATAATATGTTAAAGTCACTGGGGGAAAAAATTGCTTCATTTTACTAGTTTTCAGTTTAACCTTCCATTGTTTCTTTTTGGAAATACACCTCCTGCACACGTTCTGCTCATATGTATGTATATGTGCGGGTATCTTAAAGATTATTTCACAGAATGATTATATAAAAGTATTTCTCATTTGTTACGGGTGAGTAATACTCTCTATCTCAATGTACCATCGTTTATTCAGTCCTCTCAGTGATGAATTTAGGTTGTTTCTAGTCTCTTACACATGGCATTTTCCCTTTTGCCATAGCGTCTTTGGAATCGTTCCCTAGAGCACAGAAGGGAAGTGTGTAGGTTGCATCCTTTGGGTTTAAACAACACACGGTGTGCCTTCCCCCCGCGGCCCTGCCCACAGAGGACGGTGTCACACCTTTGGATGTTTGCCAATCTGTCAGTGAAAAATGGATTTCATTCTAGGTTTTTTCCAGGTCTTTGAACCCCTGCTGAGAATTTGCATTTCTGAGAATTTCCCAGGCGATGCTGATGCTGCTGGGTTAGGTACGAATTCTGAGCAATGGTTCTCAAAAATTACTACACATAAGAATCACCTGGGGATCTTATTAAACTATACGTTCGGATTCCACGTATCTGTGGTGGAAACGCAAATTCTCAACAGCGGTATGAACTGGTGTGAAGCCTTGGTTCTTTCACCTAAACTAGAATATAGGATTTTGTTTTTAATGCTTAATTTGGATGAAAGGGTTCTAAGAAATATGCGAGAAGGAGCAAGTGTGTTTTAGCTTCTTGCTTTTCTCCAGTGAAGACTCCCTGATGGCCTGTGGCAGGGGAACAAGAAGAGGACAGCTAGTTATATTACCCTTCCACCCAGCTTAACTTTATTGACAGCATATGATACAGACTTGGAGGTGTAGGTCATTATATAGATCCATACGTCCATCCTATAATTAGCCCCTTCCCCGGTCCCCACAAAATTTCCTCCTTGGGTTAATGCAACTGATTTCTTAATATAACATCAAACCAACCTTTAGGAAGAGGGGGCACTGGTTCTGAGCCTGGGGACACGAAGACCAAAACCACTGGGGGAGGTTCTCAGCTCTGGCAGTTGATACAAAATAGCCGAGGGCCAGCGGCTGCTGCTTGAGCTCCTCGGGGGCTTCTCTGGAGAGGAGACGCTCACCCTGGCTCTGGAAAACAAACTCCCATTTAGCACTTCAAATGGAGCTTTATTATCAGTTCACTTCTAATCCCCTTCCTGGCAACAGCTCATACAAAAACGCCAGGTGACCAAGAAAGGCAAACACACAGGTACTGACAAAAACTAGAGCTCAGGCAGAAGATGCCAACAAAGCCAACATCAGGCCAAGTAAGTAGATGTTTCTTTGCTCTGGGTTCTTTTTTGTAGAATGTAAAATCTGTTCAGTGACATCATTAGGTAACATAACAAACTAATAATGGGGAGAGCGTGGTCTCTGGC
Organism: Dugong dugon; assembly: GCA_030035585.1. NCBI lineage: Eukaryota > Metazoa > Chordata > Mammalia > Sirenia > Dugongidae > Dugong > Dugong dugon. The sequence goes on from CM057476.1 coordinate 13,591,270, forward strand.
AGGTGGAGTCCCCTCCACAGCCATGCTCTTTTACTAGCAACCAGCCAGAAAAGGGCAGAGCACCTGGCCGTCAGGACAATGCAGCACCTCACAGCTACCCCTCCGACTGCCAAGGGGGAGCCGCGTTTCATCTGCAGAAACCCCTTCACAGGAGCCTCACTGGGCTGTGGGTTTTCAGTGGACTTTTTTTTCACCTTTTAGTTAGCTTCAAAGTTGAAAATATACATTTAACATAGGCAATAGAAGTCAGCCATTTATTTTTAAAAACCTCCTCTTTAGAGGAAAAAAATAATCCTCAATTACTACATCAAACTGTAAAAATTCTGAGTTGGTTAAAAAATAAAAACTTTACTCCAACCTTGAACAAAAATTTTCCCCTGCTGTAATGTCTTAATTGGATATCAAAGAATGTTTAATGGTTCAGAAAGAGGAAATGCTGAAAGCCACTCAGGGGTCACCTGGCTGCAGGTGTTCAGGATTGGAAAGGGCACCTGCTTAGCTCCAAACGGCACCGTTTGAACTGTGACATTCAATTAAAGACTTTAGGGCTCGAGGCTCCAACACGGAAGAAATACAGCACACTTCTGTTCCTTACAAAACCAACATCACACTTCAATTACAAATTCTTAATGGATAAACTAAATTACAACAACAGGTACTAGGAGGCAGCTGCTATTATTTCCATCTCACAGAAAATGTAACTAAGGCTGAGAAAAGCAAAATAAACCTGTCCACGCCGCAGAGCAGACCTGGGTCTACCAGACTGCAAGGGCATACATGTTCAGCTGCTCCACTAGCTTCCTCCCAGAAGTCACCTTCATCCTAAGTTAAAACTATCCAATGTGAAATTTATGTTCTCAGCTCCTATCTCAGGCATCTCCAGTGAAACAATACATTGTCATTAACTAGCAATGGATTGTGGGGAAAATAAAGGCATTTAAAATCTCTTCTTTCCAGAAGGGCGTGATAAGGGCAGGCAGTAGCAGAGGACAGTGGGAGCTGCGGTCCCTGGCTTCACCCCTCTGATTAAACGAAACATCCATCACCTTTCCCTGGACCATCCTTTAATGAACTCGGTGCTGGCAGCAGAGATCCCACCTGACAGAAACCAAAGTCCCCTAAGCACCTGTTTGTGTCTAAATGAGCCTGAGCAGAGTTGCTTCTGTCCAGTTGCAGATACCAGGCAGCTCTCTTCCCTCCATCTTCGCCCTTCAGTCTCCTAACACTTTAAATAAGCAGCACAGTACAGTGATGAGGACAGCTCCTGTAGTTTTGGGACAAAGTACGCACACCTATGGCAGACCTTTCCCACCCCTAAATCTGCTGTTAACTCACCTTTGACACCCCTGGCACATTTAAAGATGAAACTAGTCGTAAGCTCTGGCTTTTCCTCACTACTCTGGCATTTCTCTTAAAATCAGCCTCCTGCTGTTTGTGTCCATTTCCTGCAGGCTGGCCACAGAGAAGACCAGGCTGGCACAAATGAAAGCCCCAGGACGTGAAGGAGCACAACCGACAATTCGTTCTTCAATTAACACACTGACTTAGCGTGTTAAATAAGCAGGGTTGCTGAACTAGCTTCTCAAAGGTCACTCTTCTGGTAAAAAGTAACTGGGAAGCAGCAAGCAACCCAAACTAATTTGTGCTAACAACAATCGCGTAAAACTCCCACAGCCGTGATAGGGCTGTTTTTCTGACAAAACTTATTCATCAGGAAAAATAACACATCTCTTTCAAATTCCTACCTTTGATTCAAAGTGGAACAACTAGAGAGTCACTTCCCCACTTACTTCTCCCGTCCAGCACACCAAGACCATCAGGAAACAAGGTGTATGTAGTTAAAAGATGATCGTATTTCAAGAGGGTTATTTTCCTTAAGGTTAAGGTTGTTTTCAACAGCCTGCTTGAACTCATCCTTACCCGACTGTGCTGGAAATGAGAGCCCACACCGATGCCAGAAGGAGAGCCTGGGGAGGGGACTGGGGAGGAGTTGGGAGATGAATGGAGGTTCCCAGTCATCAGTATGCCAATATCATTGTCCATATCATCCGGGAATGGAAGGTCAACAAACATATCATCTAGAGGGGAAAGAAGAAAAAAGCACCAAAGTTAAAAAGAGAACGCACAAGCCTGACTTAACCAATACACTGTCTTGTTAGCCTGTGACCAGGGTCTGCACATTAACAACTTAGTAAGATTTAATGACTGCCTTGGGTCGCTATGAGTCAGAAGTGACTCGATGGCAATGAGTTTGGTTTTTTGTTTTTTTTAAACTGGGTGCAAGGTGCTGCAAATTACCCTTTTACTTTGTCCTCCAACAATCTCCTGAGCTGAAGTGTGAACAGAACGGAGAATAAGGAACATAAAATAAAATCCACACTATGTGTAGCCTCCAAAGGCACACAAAGTACAGCAGAACAGCTAAAGACGCGATCTAATTATTAAAGTTAACACTGACACCATCTAAGGATGTTTACGCATCCAGTTAACATCTAAAATACTGGAGACTGAGTTAGTGCATGGTAACAGGTGTGAGCCTGTTCTCAAACTGGAGGCCTATCCCAAAAGCAGATCAAAGCATGAGGTTTTTCATTAAGAAACCCTCTCCCACATTAAAAAAGTAAGGTGTGCTCACAGCAGAAAAACTGGAAAAAGTATGAAGAGGTGTTAACAACCACCCATAACCAGGGGCAGATTATCCAATAGGCTAGGTAAGCACGGTGCTTACCTTGCTTACCAGATCATCTGTAGGGAACAATTTCACATTTTTTCACCACATCCAAGATTCTGCTTTTCTAGGTATGGCTGGCATTTCTCCCAAACCCACAGCACCTTCCTATAGATCAAAACCTCTTTTCAAAGTTACAATCCCTGACAGGACAGATTACCAACTAAGCATGGGTTTACTTAGTGCTTACTTACTAATTAAAGTTGTGGAACCCATGTGAAATTGTTCACTAGATTAGTAAGTGAACCTTTTTTGCTATGGTTTTCTCATGTATCTGCTATTTTGTTGTGATCAGACTACATATAAAATTTGGTATCCTTTCTCCTTCCCCATTTAATAAGGGTAAATGGGGGCAGCTGTTAAAAATTTTTCAAAAGCAATTAAGTGGCTGCATGATATTGCACATTCTACAGTTTATAAATAACCATTTCTTAACAGATGCCTTACAGATATTCAAGCCCAAGAAGTTCATTAAGGATAATCGAGTAAGGAGTTACAATACACCGAAGTAGATTCCTAATGGCCAGCTGAAGGCAGGCATTATGTCCATGTTGCCTAGTAGTGTTCGTGCATTTCAAATCAGATTAGCAAGTATTTACTGTAAGAGTGACACCCATGTGTAGGACACACCACCAGGGAGGAGAGTCATTTTTTGCCTTTAATGAAAAACAAGAGAAAGTTAACTCCCCCAAAGAGGTAAGTATCTATTTGGTCTTTGTAATAGTGCAGACTGAAATTAAATCTTTAAAACAAACGAAAATCTCAACCTTTCCCAGCCCTCTTCCTATTTCATATGTTTATCATAACACAGAGAAACTTGCAGCAGCCCAAGGGCCCCATACTTGATGAAGCTGAGCTCTGTTCACACAGGGTCTTCCACTCACCATTGTTGGGGCTAAACCCATCTTCGTTGGGATAGTTGGCTGGAGCCACCTGGATGGTTGACGATGTGGGGAACACCAAGATGTGTGTACAGGAGGCGTCTTGCGGTGTGTTGAGCTGAGATGACTGCATGTTCAGTGCAGTACTTCGGCCGAAAACAGAGCCCATTGTGACAGCATCTAAAAAAAAGGGAATCACATCAACTCCTCTCGTTGCGCAGCAGTGAACAACCTCAGAAATGAAGTTTGAAGAAGGCGTAGTCTGGATAGGCGTCTGACACAACCGTCACGATAGATACTCATTGAAGTTGAGCCAAATTATTTAAATATCTTCAAAGAAACTGACTCAGGGCTATGGGAACCAAGCCTCATTTCACACTGGAAAGGTAATGATAAAATTGAATCAAGTCCACCAAACATGTTGTAATTTCTTACGTAAGAACTATTTCCAAAAATAAATCGCCCACTTTCTTTCCTCCTGTGGTTGCTCATCATTTATAAATTACTGTTCTCCTAAAGCATACAGCATTGTAGAAATGGTACTCATGTTATCCACTAAATCGTCACAGCCACCTCAGGGCAGGAACTGTATGCCCCCTTTATGGGTGAGAACAGCACAGAGAGGTTATGTCATTTGTCCAAGAGGTGCAAGCACTGAAGTAACCTAAGGTCTAAGGAGCAGGCCAGTGCAGGATCGCCCTCACTAGGTTGATGACAAGTAACCCCATCTTCACACCACAACACTTGATTTCCATGAGGAGTGAGTGCATAGGGTCTCCCAAGAAATATCTGGATGGTAAAAAGTTAGAAAAGTATAAAATTGCTTAGTTTTAAAATAATAAAATTGCTTAGTTGCTGCTTTTTTTAAACCAGCCAGATTTTTAAAAATTCTGTGGTCACCATGTTTTGGTCATCCACGCATCAGCACTTCCATACTGAGAGGTAACCATGTGCCAGGCACCTCTAACACGTTAGCCCTCCTTGCCTCACCATTGATCCTCAGCTCTGTCAGAGAGACTCTAAATATCCTCTTGAGGCAGCTTGGAGATTCAGTCAAATACCTGTCTTCAAAAGGATATTCAAATATGTATCGTGCTGGTATCCACTTCAGTAGTTTCTGGAAGGGCGTTGATCTTCGTACACTAACAAGTTGGGGTCAGGTCCTCAGCCATGACTCTAGATTCAATTATACACGGTTTCTGTCCCAAACTATGATCTACAAGGATAATAAACTCATAAACCACTCCCTTTCGAAGAGGATCAAATGCTTTCTATTTTGGAGCCCAAAGCTGAACCTTCTCTTATAAAGATAGAAAGGTAGATTCTACACTTGTCTGTGGACTGCAGTTTGGATGGACTGACCTGACGTGATACCTAATTAACGAAACTGACAAGAGGAGACTTACCTGGCATCACGACAAAGGAGCCCTGGGGCTCCATAGCAACCAGGCAGGCACTGAGGATAGAAGGAGAGTCTGCGGCAGAGATTCCACACATCCGGCACACATCCTTGAGTTGTTTGCTGATTGTCTGTAGTGAACATTCTCCAAGAAGGATACTCCAGTCTGAAATCAAATATCAAGGTCACAGACAATCTTCAGAAACTGATACAGATGTGAGGTCTGAGCTTTTTACCACTTTTGCCTGGTAACTGAATTTCCCATGATGGGGTCTTAATGGGAATATGGCTTTAGACAGGTCCCCTCCCTACTAGGAGGAAAACATGGTTTGGACTCTAGTCCATCTCATTAATACAGAAACAAAGGCCTACTGTTCTGAAGACTGAAGTCATGGCTGAAATGACCTGTGAGAGCCCGGGTAGCTTTAGGCCCTTAACATGCTTTCTGACGGTGACACCAGCGCTAGTTGTTCCACGCTTTCTCCTCCAGGTCTGCTCTTTTCACTACCCTACAGGCGCTTTTCTCAGAGCAGAGCACATCTGGGGGCTGACCTCAGGTTTGTTTACTGCTACAGACTCACTGTTTCCATGAAAGAAGCATTCTTCCAACACCCAAAAGAGCTCATGAGAGTAGGGGTGAGGTGCTCCAAATGGTGCTACACTCACTGTACAGATACAAAAGTTGGCACAGTTTTTCTCATTTTTGTTTGTTGCCTCCAAACAAAAGCACTCTGTCTAATCAGAAAACTGTGGAGGGGTCATGTTACTCTGGGAAGGGAAAGCCCCTTCGTCCTTTTCTATCTACGGTCCTAACCCACACGAAGGAGGTGGAATTCCTGCAGCAGGGAAATAACTGCCACGTCATGTCCCTCTAGGGGAGTGCCATGCCACAATATGCTTTTTACCTCCTTTTGTTTTTTTTTAAACAAGCTGTTTCTCCCCTTAGGGAACAGGTGAAAGGAAAATTGTTTTCATATTCCTAAAAAACCTCAAACTAAAGTGGGTGAAATAAACGTTGCCAGGAACATGAAGAACATGTTTAAAAACCATAGGAAACCGCACAGTAGTGGGCTCCATGTTTCAAACAAAATGAGGAGGAAAAAGGCAGCGTTGAGTATGTCATTACAGACACTGGAGATAGAGACCAGACATTCACACAGCTGACTCTGAAATCTGAAGGCTCACGTCGGATGCTACCCTGCAGAAATGCAATGAGGTACGGACCTCAGATCCTCCAAAGGGAAGATGATGGCCTTAGTAATTGTCCAAAACACCAAGTGACTAAACTAGTAGACCACATTTTTATTCCCCGTCTCTTCTTTTCTATTATATTCTGAATTTTCCCAAGAGTTAAGAATAGCCCAAAGCCTTTAAGAACGAAGATTGACTAGAAAGCAGCTGGGAGTAAGATAGGAATTCTGACAGAAATGAAATGAGGAATCCCCTAATGTATTAGACCTCCAGGCTGCTGATACAAGATTCATTATAAGTATGATATTCTTTAAAAATTGAGAAGGGGGATATTTTCTACTGGTCTACAGGAACTATTACCAAAAAAAAAAAAAAAAAAGGTGTACAGACAGATGCCTAAGAAAACACACACACACACATATATAATGTAATAGTTGTATAAACTGCTGTAAGCCCTAAAAAAATAACTCCCTTAGGCATTTGTTGTGATGGAAGGTATAGCTGCGTGACTGGTTTTCTAGCCAGGGTTCCAGAGATATCTGATGGGAATCAAGAAGTAACTAGCACATTCTCACGCAGGGGTTGGCAAACTATGGTCGGAGGGCCAAATCCCTGCACTCCCTGTTTTTGTAAATGGTTTTATTGGCACGCAGCCACACCCATTCGGTAAGGTGTTGTCTGGCTGCTCTGATGTTACAGGCCCAGAACTGAGCAGCTGCAACAGTGACCTGTAACCTGTGAAGCTGGCTGTGTACTCTGTGGCCTTCACAGCAGGCTGACCCTGCTCTGTGGCACTTGCACACTGAACACCACCAAGCTAGTTTGGGACCTGAGCTCTGTTTCTGTGTGGAACTTAGGGAAAGCCTGCCAACTCTATGCACATACTGAGGTTTCTTATGAAGGTGCCATTAATTAATAAGGCTTCTTTAATAATGTAGTCCTATTCATATTGCTCATGTGAAACTGTACACATAGCTGCACCAGGATGAAAAAGCTGGGCGCAGTGCCAGGACAGGCCCATACAGCTGCTGGTGGTCACTTGTGTTCTGTTACAGTGAGTTTTAGTGTTTGACTGACTGTTACGATAAGGAATATAAGCAGTTAGTAGAGATTTTTGGGAATTCAACTTTAAAAAACCTCCCCTGTCTCTCAGGCTTTCAGACTGAAGAATACCAGCCAGTGGCAAAGTGAGGAGTCTGTTCCTGTCTGCAGCCACTCAACCTCGGGAAGCACAGTTCTCTTGTGACTGTGCTACCAAATCAAAATAAAAAAATACAGAAATTATCAGCACCAACTACAAAAACAAACAAAAAAGCACCAGAAATAAACTGAAGACTTTTTTTTATGGCTTCAACTATCATTTATAATCTCTGATATAAGATTTTTATGTTAAAACTAACTTGTTCTCACTGATTGAATATATGTATGTAAATGTTAGGAACTTGAATTCATTATTTTATGTTAAAAAAATTTTACTGTTTTATATGTTGGGGTTCAGTTTTTAAGACTGCATTTTGCATCAATAGTTCTGTTGCTAAAGAAAAGTTTAAAAACCACTGATTTATCCTGTACATGTAATCAACTTTATGGGTACAACCAGCTTTTACGTTTTCCCTCTTAGAGCAGTTAATGGCGTTGGCTCGCCCTGTCCCTTTGTCTCCTGTACGTACCACTTCAGAAATCTCTTACCTTTAAGCTCCCCATGGCCCAGACGTCCTAGCCGTCCAATTACTACTCTCCAGGGTAGAGATGTCATTTGGACAATCCCTATGCACCATTCCCATAACTTCTGTAGTCCAATTTTGCGTGCAGATACTTTACTCCTCCGTGATCTAAAAAAGAAAGAAATGGAGGAGGGGTCCCCGAGTGAGTCAAAGTTATCACTTAAAAAGACAATTCCAAAAGCCCACCTACACTGTACCCACTGCATTTAGACAGGACAGTTAGGTGCACATCTGAGGAAGAACACAACATCAAGTTACATGCACCACAAACCCCAAGGCTCCTCACCTGTTTGGTAAAGCAATATTTACAATGCAGGTCTCTAGTAACTCCCCGTGGAGGTCAGTGCAGGATGCCAGAAGCCAGCGCTGGTCGTGAGACAGACAGTAGCCCACAAAGAGCACATTGTACTTCTGGCTGGCCTCACCAAACGTCTCTCCCAGCTCTGTCTGCTTGTCTTTGATTGGGGCCAGTATAAAGGGAGGGGAGTAAAGCTGGATTGGGCTGGGACGCTGCAATCAAAATCAGAGTCAATATCAACACAAGGCCTTCCAACTTAATGTTTACAACCAAACCTGAACAGCACTGAGTAAAACCAACAGCAAGTAATGACAATAGACTGTTTCCCACTCTCTCCAGTTTATTTATATATATATTTATGTGTGGAATGATAACAAGAATACTGTTTAAGTGATATAAGCTGGGGAACCCTATCAAGTCAATATTTCCCTATTAAAAGAAACTACTACTTTAGAAAGTAAATTAGCCCAACTTCATCAGTCAGTAGGAAGATGGAAATTAAAACCACAGTGAGATATCACTGCTCATCCACCAGACTGTCTACAGTTTAAAAAAGCAGAAAACACGAAGTACTGGAGAGGATATGGAGCAACCAGCACCTTCACACACTGCTAGTGAGAGTGTAAATTGGCACAATGCCATTAGAAAAGTGGCAACAGCTGTTAAAGATGAACAACTACCTGCCCTAAGACCCAACAAAAGGCCTCTATCTGCTGCGGGGCAGGGACAAGACAGTTCGTTTAACAGTAATATGATAGCTCCAGACTGGAAATAACCTAAATACTCATCAACAGTAAAATGGGTAATAAATTGTGACACAGTCACACAACTGGAATATTAAACAGCAAATAGACTCAAACTACAACTACAAGCAACAAAACGGTGAATTCGATCCCGAGTGAAAGAAACCAGACACAAAAGGGTATAAACAATATGATTCAATTTAGATAAAGTTAAAAAGCAGGCAAAATTGTGTTGTAAGAAGTCAGAAGAGTGATTATCTTGGAGTGGCTGAGAAGGGGCTTCTGGATACGGGTTATGTTTTTGTTTCTTGTGCTGGTTACATGGTATTTTTACTCAGTGAAGATTTACCAGTATGTACATTATACATATACATACATACACATTTGTACACAGATATACACCTACACACGTATACAATTTAAGAAATCAAAGCATTAGCTGTCACCTAAGACAAACCGTTTAGATACACCGTGACAGATTTTAATTGTCATCTTTGTTTATAGCTATCATACACATTTAAATATTTAATAAACTACAGCAGGGGTCAGCAAACTTTATGTGAAGGCCCAAATAATAACTATTTTAGACTTTGTGGGTCTCTTGCGTATTTTCCTTAGCCTCCTGGCTATACAAATAGAGGCTTCCGGCCAGATTGAGCCTAAAGCCGTAGCTGCCGACTCCTACACAACACAGCATGAGGAGTAGTAATAACAGAATTACAAAATGTTAAAGCTAAAAGAGACCTTGTGTCTCCTCTAATTCCTTCACTTTAGGGATACAAAACTCAGGTCCAGAGATGTTTAATGACTTGCTGAAAGTCACAAAGCTAATCTTTTATTAATCCACTCATTTGTCATACAACCCAGCAATTCCACTCCTAGGTAGGAGAACTGAAAACACATGCCCACACAAAACCTTGTACACCAATGTTCACAGCAGCATTATTCATTACAGCCAAAAAAGTGGGAACAATCTAAAGGTCTGTCAACTGATGAACAGATAAAACAGTAAGGGTGCCTCCAGACAATGAAATATTTCTGAGCTATAAAATGGAATGAAGTACTGATGCATGCTACGACACGGATGAACCTTGAGAACCTCATGCTAAGTGAAAGAAGTCGGGCATCAAGGGCCACATACTGCATGGTTCTGTTTAAAAGAAATGTCCAGAATAGGCCGACCAAAAAAGACAGGAAGCAGGTTAGTGGCTGCCGGGGCCTGGGGGGAGGGGAAAAGGAAGACTGACTGCCAGTGGGTGTGGGGTTTCTTTCTGGGCCGATGAAAATGTTCTAAAATTAGATAGTGGTGATGGTTGCACAACTCTCTGAATATACTAAAACCACTGAACTGTACACTTTAAAAAGGTGAATATTATGGGATGTGAATTAGATCCCAATAAAGCTCTTGTTAGAAAAAAAGAATCCGGATGTTTCCTGAAAAGTTTTGTGTAAAACGAAGTTAAATGCCAAATATTTTAGATGCCACAGACAGCCTGTGATAAATGATTAGGTAAAACATTATTTCCCAAACTGTATTTTTCAGATGCTAGATGTTCTAGGAAAAGCAAAACCGATGTTGGCGATGGGATATGCTCTACAACTTGACTGCTAACTACTCAAGCCTTTTTTCTTGTGTGGGGATCTGCCTGCACAAGACACCGACCACCCTAGAGGATGACAAGTCCGGGGGAGCAGGGCTGTGGCTGTTCTGTTCCCCGCTGCATCCACAGCACCTACAACAGGGCCTGGCACATAGTAGGCGCCCAGCTGTATTTACTGAATGCACAATGCTCTAGCTGCAGTTGCAAGGAGAAACAGCATTTAGCAACGGACTCATTACCCTACCACATATATTTATAACATTCTTCTGTTTTTCATAAAGTAAAATGATTTATTTCTCTCTTCCTGTTCCAAAGCAAGGCAGGAGGGGCATATAACTTGAAGTCTCTTTGCCATTTATTTTAATCTAAGCCTCACTTAACTCATGAGTTCCTGATGGTGTTCTGCCAGTTGATTATAACTTTCTTAAATGTTACATAATGCCTTGAGCTATCCCAGCAGCAGATTGTCAGCCCTTAATCTCTGCTGAATATTATCAGTTAGCATTTGAAATTGTGATCACTTCTTGCCAAATTATCAAGGAACGACTGCATCTGAACTACAGAATAACCACAAAGAAATAGAGAACTGAAAGATTCTAAGTTTATAAAGCAAGGCAATAATTCATAACTTCCAGACACAAAATAAGAAACAGGTAGAGAAAATATACTGTCTAAATTCTAGAAAAGGCTAATAGAGAAAACAGAGAAACTGCTCACAAAAAGGAAAAACTCAGACTCCAAGGGTACACTAGCCTAACACTGCCAAGACAGAAATTTCACAGACACCTCTGAGTGAATGCAGGTCCTAAGAAGCAAGCAGCTCGCTCTTGGGGCCGAGCCGACCTGACCCATGTGCAAGTGGTGCAGACGCACCGCTAACACCTGTGTCGTGGTTCACCCCCGAGCTCTGATCTACAAAAGGGACGACCATTTTAGAGAGTCCCCCACACAATCCTGTTTTACCAAGTAAAACCGGCAGTTGTTGTGTTTTTAAGAAGCTCCCTTATGACAGAGTCGTTTGCTGGCTTTTATTAATGGGCAGTCTTTCATGTGATAGAGTTGTTGGAACTGGTTTTTGAAGGCTTTGAAAATTCTAATCATTGCCCTGTATGCATATCCTCAACAAAAAGTCGTTACTAAAATAAAGTGTAAAACTTTTGATTAAAATTTTTTTGCTTTGGTATTTCAAACTTCTCCTAGAGGTACATCTCTATGGAAAGCAGGTTTACGTTTCAATAGAGAAGAAAACACAGGAAAAAAACATTAATTTGTACACAGATGCACCAAGACACAGAGAGGAAAAGGCAACTCCCATTAGGAGTGCGCACCAGAACACCAGGGACGCCGCTGGATAAACGGGCACAAGGGCGGCGTCAGAACAGAAACCCAAGCTGGGAGGGCAGAGTTAATGAAGGTAGGACATCGCTTACTTTCAGAAAACAAAGAACAAGATAAATTTGGAAAAGTCAAACATTAGTGATTAAAAGCAGTAAGCATACTGCTGCCTTAGGTTATATACCAAGAGTCTGCTTGCCTAGTTTCTTAAAAAACTTTCAAAATTCAGAAAATTATCTCCTCTATTTTAACTTAAGAGTTAAGGAAATCTACCAACTCTAAGGTAGAACACCAGCGGACCTCTGGATTAGATACAACCCCCTGCTTGAATTTTTTTTTTTGCATGTTTCAGCCCTGCCAACACCCACCTCCGGGTTCTTGAGGGTCATCTCAATGCTGGCTGCAGGCCCAAATCCCGTGAGGGACTTAATGTGGATCTGTGTAGGCAGAGGACGCCTGCACTGGCAGTACACAGAAAATGCCATGGACTTCAAGTACTGAATGTAGAAAACTTGCTCATCCTTCATTGTCTGCAGCATGTACTGGCAAGGCACAATCTAAGGCACAAATAGGAACAAAACTAGAAACTGAGATCTAGTGTGATGGAAAGAAAGCCATAAAGTGAAAGGGCACAGGTTCTTTACTTAAACCTTAGTTTTAAAATACATACACACATTCAATCCCAGTTCCTCCCAGGGACATGTTAATATGCCAGATGTCACCCGAAATTTAAGAAGAGGTGTGTGACGTTTGTCAAGTTATATACTGTCATTTACAAATTACCCTGTTGCCATTTGAGGAAAGACTTCTCAATTTGTTGCCATGACCCAGAATTTTAAAAACTTGAATTTTAACATATTTCTCATTTTTATAATGTGTATACACTGGGCAGGGCATCTCTGGAGTCACAGTCTGATAGTTTGTGACACAAGCTCCGAAACAGTGACAGTCAGTAGCCAATTCTGAGAACTTTCATTTCAAGCTTTTCCTTCTAAAAGATAGCTTCAGCTAAAGTGACATCAAATAAATAAAACACAAAAACCTAAAGCAGCAGCTTTTACCTATGAAATCATGAAATACTTTTTAATTATGATACTAGAAAGCTGGCAATGGTGCAGTGAAAAGGAAATGCCCGCTCACTGCAGGAGGTAATGTAAATAAGCACAACCTTTCCGGAAAGGAATGTAGCAGTATTTATCAGTATCTACGTATAAGAATCCACTTTAAGAAATGAAATGAGATGTGAAATATTATAAGTAAAGGTTTTTACTATGACTTTATAATAGTGAAAAAGTGGAAGTTAAATATCTAACTATATAGGCTATGGTTAAATGTGGAAAATGTGCAGTTGTTAAAAAGAGAATTTAAAGTAACACGGAAAAGTGTTCATGAATGTTAGAAAAAAGACTACAAATTACTTTGAAAATATGATCTCAGCTATATAGACAAATACCAAAAGAGGCTAGAAACCATCTGATAATGACGGTTGAATCTGGAAGATGGAATTACGAATCTTATCTTTTATACTTTCCTATACTTATAAAAAAATTCTAGCCATGAACCTTTATTTACATTCATAAAAACAACAATAAAAATAAAGACTACATTGTAGGGCTTGCAACCAATGTCACAAAACAATCTGTGTATAAATTTTTGAATGAGAAATTAATTTGTGCTGTAACTTTTACCTAAAGCACAATAAATTTTTTTTTAAATAAAGAATAAACTTGCAAATAGTTACCTGGAGAATGAAAGAATTTCTCATATGCTCAGGTAAATTATCCAGCATCTCTGTGTAGCAGCGCATCAAGCTCAGCAGCCAAAAGTTTCCGGAAGTGGAGTCTTCCTCTGAGGTGTAGGTGAACGGGTCCACCATGTAAATGACCACAGCTGGAGGATACGCTTGGCTGTCTGCAGAGTCAGGTTCCGTGGGGATGCCTATTCTCTCCCTTTCTGTAACACTGGGGAGAAAGGCACTTGTGAGATGCACAAAATAAAAAGTTATACAAAATAAATCAGTCCTAGAGCACGCTGGCTGCCTGGGCAATGATTACAGATTAAATGTAACATTGATATATACCATATTACCAAAATGAAGGCCAACTGGGCCAGTAAGCACTAAAAACCAAACCCAAACCAAACTCACTGCTGCTGAGTCAACTCCGACTCATAGCGACCCTATAGGACAGAGTAGAACTGCCCTGTAGGGTTTCTAAGGAGCAGCTGGTGGATTCCAACTGCTGAGCTTTTGGTTAGCAGCCATATCTCTCAACCGCTATGCCACCAGAGCTCCAGGACAGCTGGAAAATGACAATATAGTCTCTATAATGGGAAGTGTTTTTTTCAACCTCCTCTTTCTTTTCTGTGGGTATATTCTACAGAGATGTTTAATAGTAAGTTATCATACCAAACAGCTCTGGTGACACAGCAGTTAAGAGCTCGGCTGCTCACCAAAAGGTCGGCAGTTTGAATCTACCAGCCGCTCCGTGGAAACCCCATGGGGCAGAGCTCTGCTCTGATCGACTCAATGGCTGTGGGTTTGGTCTAGGTTATTATCCAAAAGTCGCACCTTTCTTAAGACTGTAGCTACACACTGATGGTTGCCATTTTCTTTTGGGAAGAAGAGAATTAGAGTACTTGACCGGATTTAGAAAGTAATGAGGTCAAGGGAAGGGCAGGGGAGCAGAACAAGAGCAGAGAGGAGTCTTGTGCTGAAGCCACTTGCTTTAATCTGTGAGTAACGTACCTTTCTTGTCCATCCTGTGAGGGCTGAGAGGAGCTCTGCCCAGGCTCGGTGTCTCCCCCACAGCCAATGTTCCCTTGCGTTCTGTCTGCAGAACTGCCCCCTGTGCTGGGGTTCTGCCCTCCAACACTACCACTGAATCCCGAAGAAGAGGTAGTGCTTATCTGGTTGATGCCGGGGGCAGAGGAAGATGATGAGACCGGTGGCACAGAGGAGCCAGGTGCAGAACTACTTGCTGCAGGGTTCGTAGAACTACCATTGGAGGTGGGATTAAATGCACTGCCAGCTGGGGGCGCTGCTGATCCTGAATTTGAAGCTAAAGGCCCAGCATTCCCAGGTGTAGCTTGTCCCTGTGCTGCTGGTGGGGTCTGGTATTTAGGTGGTATCAACAGGCTGCTGTCCAGCTGCAGAGTGGCTAAATAAGGTGCTGAAAGAGTCCATGCAAAGAGGTGACTTTAGTGAAGTCTGCAATGTCAGACTGAATCAGAAATGTAGAATGGTCACTTAAAAAGTATGCTTTCGGGCTGCAATACTATGATTACGTTGCTCAAAATGCTAGCTCCACAACTGAACAAGCATGCTTATATATTATGCAAACATGAAATGAACATGGAGCTATTTATGATAAATTCTGGAGAAGAGTTTTGAAGAGAGAGAATTAATCATCTGTAACATTCTCCTTTCAGATTGATTCCATATGCCTTCAGTGGAAATCAGAGGCCACACACAGTCTGTAGCTGTCACGATACACTGTGGTCCTCTGTGTATACGGCTTTATGAGCTTCCAAAATTCTCTTTGAGTATCTGGGTTAAAATTAAACTGTTCAAACCAAATCATGCTGCTAAGTTTCTAAAGGTGGAGTAAATTAGATATGACATCTTTACTTTAAATAGTTTTTAAAAGAGTATGTGTCTACATAATAATATTTAATAACCTAGAACACAAAAATTGAACCTAAAAAAATAAACAAATGCAGAACATTACCAGAGACAAAAGAAACCTACCGTTGTATCCCTGCCGGGTAGGAAAAGAGAAAATCGGCTGTTTTATTTCTCAAACTCTACTTGGACAAACAAACTCGCATTTACCTAGGTGATGGCGGCAAACTTGCGCGTACAGTTTGAGTCTGGAATGATTGTCATTCTCCTCGCTGCCCCAGGGCTGGCTGAACCATTCGCTCACAAGCTCGTCAGTCAGCTTCTGTGCCACGGTCTTCCCCACACGCATGATCCCGTCTCGGAGCACTTTGCAGATGGGTTTGTGCTGCCCAAGCCTACACATCTGCGACCACAGACGAGATCATCGTTTACCACAGGAACCATGCCTTTGTCCGGGACATACGCTTAGCGAGGGAGAGACTTTACCACAAACAGAGGCATTTCCTTTTTTTTTTTTTTTCCCCCAGCTTTAAGACACGCCAAAAAAAAAAAAAAACCCATCATCCTAAGCCAGCCCTTTCTGGCAGTTATAACATACCCTGAAATTGCTATCTGTCTTTCCAAAACTCAGATTAAGCGTTTGAAAAACAGAAGAAACGAGGTGTTACTTCACTCAAGCCCATTCTTCCTGCACGACAGGAGACTGCTGAGCACTACCTGGTTGCTAATGATCAAATGAAGAGTAACCAGCCTTCTGCCTACTGGGGCTAACTGAGACATCTGTCCACTAAAACCGCTAAAGTAATCCCTACTCATCATGTTTTCCCATAAGATAACATTAAAATTTTATGGGCCATCTGTTTCACTGATGCAGACATTTGGAGATCACCAGTAGCAAGGCCCACTAAAGCAGAGAACATGCTTATCACTTCTTTTAAGTAAATAGTTGTTTCAGGACAGTGAGATTTGGTTATTAATCTTCAGGACACTAAATGGGTGCATACAGCAGAGAATTAATATCATGTACCTGCAAAAGGTAAGCTACTTAACTACCTGTTTACCAGCAGGAAAGGCCATATCATTCTCCCTTACTAGAGCTGATGAAGTGAAGGCTTACCAAGCCCTACACAATTCTCTAGTGTCCACTCTTCTTAAGCAGGTATGAACTACTGCCAAGTGAGCAATTCCAGTGAAGAAAAAAAGAGCAACTGTGTCTTCTACAAAGATCCGCAATCCTTTTATATTCTGTAGCTTATGCTGAAGGCTTGATTCAAGGGAATGGCTAGGCTTTTAAAACTGCTTCAACAAGTTTTCTGTGTTAATTATAATTTAATGTTAGTATGCATCCATGGACCAGGCACTGTTCAGAAATTACAGTATCCAAGGGCTTCCTTCAGTGGCTTAATTGATACCATGACATCACAAATTAGTATCTCCTCAGGAGTTCGTAGCAATGCACAAGTTTACTATTTAGTTTACTCACTTAGAGAGTGAATGTCCTGCTCCGCAATATTTTTGAAATTCAACTTAGCATCTGACTTACCACACACTTTTGTAACGCTTATAATCTGCCTGTGACAGTTCTAAGCACTTAAAAAATACTAACTCCATTTAATCTTGCCAAACGTAAAGACATTAGAAGTGTCAAAAGAACTTAGTGTATATGCACTTTAGCAGAAGAAATGCGACACTTACTCTTCAAAGACAAACATGATTCTAACTTTTTAAAAGTAACAGGAATTTATATACCTAAAGATATAAAATTATTTACCTTGTTTCTAATTATTAAGACAATTGATCTGTATTAAATCTTAGTATCAGGATGAATATAATGTTAAATAAAACATCACAGAAAAGAATGTCTTCCTTGGGCATTATGCTCTTTTAAGAACTACCTACATCGATCAAATTGACAACAGCAACTAGAAAGATTAGACAGGAACCTTAGGGGGCAGTGAGTGTATGTTAATGAAGGTGGAACAACTCAGAAAAGGAGAGTGAGAATGGCTGCACAACCCAAAGAATGTAATCAATGTCACTGAGTTGTACATGTAGCAATGAACTGGTATATGTTCTGCTGAGTGTATTTTCTCAACAACTACAAAAAAATAAATTCTAAAACAACACAGAGACATGAGACATGATTCATTTAAGTTATCTCTAGATTCAGAAATTTTCAAGCTAAACTTTTTTATACTGTTTTCAGGAACTCCCCCTCCCCTAAAAAAAAAAAAAACAGGGAGCGAGCGAGCGGGAAAGAAAGAGTAAGTAAGCTTTCTTTTGTAACACTCATCTTCTAAACAGCCACCCTACCCTGGTGAGCAATACTTTTAAACTTTGAGCACACAAATGGAGATAAAACAGTGGATGGAATTCGAAAATGTGTGGTAAGGCTGGATTAGAGAAAAGTCTTCTAAATCTAACAAAATATAACACACCAAGATGGAAAAGCAGTTTACTTCCAGAAAAACAAGCCAATTCTTTCCTTCATCCTACAACTATTTGCCAATTTTCTTTGGAATCTACTTTGAAGATATTTGTTCTTTCAAATGTGGTCATAACTAGAAACAATCAGAGGACTCCTGTCATAAAAATGATTTTCCTAATATCTTTCTTACCTCATACACAGCGCTCAAGTCCCTGAAGAAAGTTTTGGCTCCTTCGAGCAAGGCCTCATTTTCTGGACACACCACAATATAGGCAACATCACGGTGGCCCCCGTATGGGTCCAACAACAGCCTCTCCCAAAATGGCAAGGAGAAGGGCGAGATGGTGAGGAAGTCCTTGTCATAGCCTACCAGCAGAGTCGGGATGGGCAACGGCTCAGGGGACTCTTCTGAACCTAAACACAACAGTGTAGTTAGCAGGGTGTTTGAGGGTCTGTTTCCCGCAACCTGGGCCATTTAGAAGTTCCTGGTGCCTTAGTCTTAATTCTGGCATCAGAAATTTCATTACATGTTTTCATGATAGTCTTAGAAATATTTTTCAAATATTCTAATTAAATGGACCCTGATAAATAACCTTAATGAAATGAGTCAGAACAAGAAGATCAGAAGACCAGAACAAGTTCAAGTTGGCTTTCTAGTCAGCACTACTTCATTTCATTTAAGCTAACTATTATGAGCCTACGAAACCCTGGTGGCATAGTGGTTAAGTGCTATGGCTGCTAACCAAAAGGTCGGCCGTCCAAATCCACTAGGTGCTCCTTGGAAACTCTATGGGGCAGTTCTACTCTGTCCTATAGGGTCACTATGAGTCGGAATCGACTTGATGACAACGGGTTTGGTTTGGTTTTTTATTATGAGACTGACCATGAAGCAGCAGCCAGAACCAGTACAGAAGTCCATCCAGCAGATGCGATGAGGATCAGGAAGGTAAGGAGAACCTAACAAGCTTGCTCTTAGGGATGATTTTCCTCACTGACCTTCATTATGCCAAGGATGTTCAGAAAACCTGACTCCACAAGTAACTTTAGAAAAACAAAGAGATTATAAAACTTAATAACCTGTTGCCGTCGAGTCGATTCCGACTCATAGCAACCTTATAGGACACAGAGTAGACCTGCCCCGTAGGACTTCCAAGGCTGTAATCTTTACAGAAGCAGACTGCCACATCTTTCTCCCGTGGAGGAGCTGTTGGGTTCAAACTGCAGACTTTCTGGCGAGCAGCCAAGCACTTAACCACTGCACCACCAGGTCTCCTCATAAAACTTAATAGGCATGAAAAAAACGATTGCATTTTGTCAGTGAAGCAAGGATTTGATGGTAACTAAAGCTGCTCTTCGATGAATGGAAGTCAGAAGGAGCTTAAAGCGGGAAAGCGGTCTACCGTAGGTTCCCCGTCCTGCCATTTTGTGGAACTGCTGCCAGGTGAGTGGCCCCTGCACGTGCTGGATGTTCTCCCAGGTCCGGCCCGTGCGCTTCTTCTGGATGGCATCCTGGAGAAAGGGCTGCAGGGACAGCAGCATGCGGACCACGTCTTGGGAAGAGAGCACACTGATGTCCAGCACTAGAAGAGAGATGAGAAGAAACACAATTCGTCAAACTT
The DNA here is from genome assembly GCA_030035585.1 of Dugong dugon. Classification (NCBI taxonomy): domain Eukaryota; kingdom Metazoa; phylum Chordata; class Mammalia; order Sirenia; family Dugongidae; genus Dugong; species Dugong dugon. The sequence continues at coordinate 13,610,839 of CM057476.1, forward strand.
CCTCTTTCTGCTGCCACAGCCCAGGACAAAGACGTTATGGGCTGTGGGCTTGGCTTAGGAGCCAAGACGAAAGATATTCTTCTTATAAATTAGAGAAAATAAATTAGTACTGAAAATAATCAAAGGGGAAATGGGTTGCTCTGTATAAAAGAATTTAACTGTAGTGTCGCTTTAAACTGGGAAAATGGGTGTCTGATTTTTTTAGTCTCGTATAAACCTGTTTCTAGGGCTTTTCATAAGAAAAGACAGCTGCTAAAGTTTCTTAATTACCGTTATTACTTTTATGTACCAGTATCAATCTTTTGATTACATGAGGGTGGAAGGAGCTTAAATAGAAGCTTTTAAAAACTTAAGAGAAAATGCTCTTAATGTAAAAGATTTCCACAGAAATATCAAAGACGACCTCCAGGGCACCAGAGGCACATGGGAACGTGGCGAGGCCCGTGTCTAGAGGAAGGTGGGCCTCATGGTCCAACAACAAATATTCCTCCTCGAGCAGTCATCCTGGCGAGGGGTTCTTAGCCTGGACTTCGTGCGTCTCTGCACGTATATGTATGTTATTGTTTTCCAGGGGAGCGGGTCCATAATGCTCACCAGAGTCTCAGAAAGGTCTGAGGGAAGAGCTTGAGGTGATCCACCACAAATCCACAGATGGGTCCTGAAGACCTGTTCTTGCTCTTACATTTCTAACTGATTAGGAAAGGGGGCATGGATGGAAATCTAAGATTTATCTACCAACTAAACTGGAAATACAGCATGCTGAAGGGTTCTTACGTCAATTATTGGTGTATCCTTGAATCAATAAAACACAAGCTGCAAACTGGTGGTCCACAGAGGTTTTTTTTTTTTTGGAGGGGGAACAAATTGCTCCAGAAAGTTTCATATACAAATCTGGATTTCCAGTTTCTCCTCAAAAACTGGGTGATCTGGCCCCCCTGGAGCTGAGACCCATGTTCCTGCATAGCCACCACTTGCTGGAGCCCAGAAGCGGCTGCCCCTCAGACACTGCTCCATGGGCCCTGCCTGGTGCCAGCCTGGTACAAGCAGAGTGCCAGTCACCTTTTATCTTCAAGCTTACGTTTTTTGTTTCTTACAGTGAAGAAAAAGTAAGGTACTTGTACCCATGCCTCTACTAAAAGTGGAAAATTGACAGACCAAGAGAACCTCAGGTTCAAAAACAATCAAAGCAGGCACAGTTCTTTGTGAACATGAATGCTATTTCTGTGCATGCAAAGTAGAGTGTGTGTTCATGTTGAAAGGGTACAGTTTAAGGCTGGCTCCCCACCTCCTTCATTTAACTTTGAAACCCAGCCCTCCCCTGCAGTCAAACGTGCTATTCTTCACATCCAAAGATGACACTACTAATCCATCCACACAGATTACTCTTCTGCCAGAAGGTCAAGATCATAGAAAAGAAACTACCCATTTTAACCACCCAAGCTCATCACCCACATCTCTTTAGGGGAAAGATTACATATTCTTTAATTCATAAAGTCGTACAGGAAACATTAAGGCCTGCTAAGTGTAAGGCACTGTGCTTGATCCTAAGCAGCTGTAAAGATGAGAAGAATCATTCATGCTTCCTAAGGGGTCACCACCTCCATGAAGCCTACCTGGCTTGGCCTGTGTGTCATTCCCTACTCCACTGATCTCTGGCCTCTGGACATACTTTATTATTATTTAAGGAGCTTATATAACCTTCTACCCACAGGCCTGAGAGTGATTCAGAAGCAGGGTCTGTGTTCCTTTCCTATAACCCTCTGGTCTGGCCTCTGTGCCTACCACTCTACAGAAAGAGCGCTCACCACAGTCACAAGGCACTGCTAATCCTCGTCATCAAACCTCAGCTGCCCCTCAATGCCTGCTGACTGCTCTCCCTCTTTCTTGCAGCACCCTACCACTGGCTTCCAGGACAGCACCCTCTCTGGCTCTTCCTTCTCTGCCTCCTTTACAGGCCCATGCTTCACTCCCTAGCCCTCACATGTCAGGGTTCAGCCAGGCCCTGTCCTAGGCCCTCCCTCTTCTCATTCCCCGCCTTCCTCCTCAGTCGTCCCGCCTATGCCCCCGATTTCAGTTATCATCTACACACCAACTACTCCCTCCCCGAGCCGCAGGTCCACGCAGTCCCAGTGTCTACCTGGCCTCTCTACCTGGCTAGCTCACCAGGCATCTATAAAACGTCCACATTTCCAACACAACCAACACTCAGTTTATGAACTTTCTGCCCAGGCCTGGTCGTTCTCCAGTACTTCGACCTCTGAATCGCGCCAGGACCTACCCAGGCATATAAGTGACAAACCTAGGGGTTGTCCTTAACACCTCACTCTCCCTTGTTGTCCCTAGTACTCAACTCTTTACCAAGTCCTGCAACGATACCTCCTAAACATCTCGTGCACGCTTCCACTTTTTCCCCACATCACCGCAAGAAGCCTGAGCCAAGCTATTGCTCTTATTTGATCTACTGCAATCACCTCCCAGTCTCCCCAAATCTCTTCCTGTGTTCTCTAATCCAAACCCCATATTATGTATGGACAAGTAAATTTCTTTCTTTTCTTTTTTTTTTTTTTTAAACTACACAAATCTGATGCCAGTGCCTCTTCTTAAAACCCTTCAATGACTTTTATCATTGCTGTCTGGATGGAGACCCAACCCCCAGCACATCTCAAAAGACTCTCTGTAATTTAGCCCCTGCTGGCTTCTAACCTCCTTTCAAATCCCCAAAGGCCCCAAGCTCCATGTAACTCTGAGCCTTCACACAGGCCACTCCTGCCTGGGACACAATTCCTTGCTTCCTATCCTCTTTACCTAGTTAATTTTTACTCATCACTGAGGCCTCAGAGCAAATGTTACTACTTCCTCAAGGAAGTCTTCCCTGCCCTCCGGACTAGGGAAAGTGCCCCCCACCCCCATGCTTTCATCACTCACAGTGGTTGCAATGATACACTTATTGGTGTGATTATTTGATCACTATCCGTTTTCATGAGGGCAGGGACCTTGTCTAGCAGGTACCCTGTGGTCCCCTGGCTGCATCCCAGTATGGATACTGAGTGAATAAGGGAAGGGCAAGTGCTTGGCACTCTCAGAGCCCAACTCCAAAAATGTTTGTCAACTGCAGCTTTTAATAATAGAAGAGCTGGTGATGGGCCCCAGTAACCACAATACAAGGTAAAAGGTGATCACTGTTACAAGAGACATAAAACAATGGGAAACCAAGGGAAGGAGAGAGTACTTTGTAAATGAGTGGGAGGCTTCATGGAAGAGGTATCATGGGAACTTGATCTTGACCAAGGGACAGATTTAAACACGCAAAGGTATATAGACTATCAATCCGTATCTCCTGATGATGTGGATGCTCGGAAGTCATAGGATTCCCATACAGGCTCCCTGCTTATGAATTAATACAAGAGGAAGTTTTCAACAATTATTCCTCTTCAAAGAGGTTTCAATTTGAAACCTTTCCCTCAGTCCTTAAATTAGGGTGAGATCAACACAGCTCTCACTTTTACTTCTGTTTTTTGAAGGAAGGAAATTTAAAAGTTTGGTCATGTAACACAGTGAAGAAAACTTTTAAGTTGTTATTACACCAAGGTAATTTTCCAGGCAAACGTGCACTCTGGGAAACCCACCGTTGCTATGAGGCCATGAGTGGGCAGTGGCACTTCTGACCAGAGCCTCGTCCACTTTGCCACCCGTGGGGTTGTCCACATACTGCCGGCCCTGCTCCAGCGCGGTGAAGCACTCGGTCCAGTAATCGTTGTTGTCGGCCTGCACCCGGTCGTAGCTCCAGCTCACACAGGGAAGAGCCTGGCGACTGTTGGAGGAAATGTAGTCCAGGAAACTCAGGGAGGCAAAAGGCTGTGTGTGTTGATTCTGCAGGAGGAGGAGAAGGCTGATAGGTGGCTCCTGGGATTTTCGGGCTCCTTCCAGCTGAGGAAGGAAGGTGGTCTGACACAGCATTAAGCGCCTCTCCGCAGCCTGACCAATATCAGAATTCTTCCCAAAGATATCCAACTCATCTTCAAGGAAGAGTCCCGAGTTGTAGCCAAGTTTGCGATTCACGATCGCACTAAAACCACAGGTGCAGCGGTACTGGTCCTCGTTGGAAGAATCAGGGATGTAGAGCCCGACGTCTGCCCCTTTGATGTTCATGTTGCAGGCACAGATGCAACAGCTGTCAAAGTTTCTGTCTTTAAAGATATTCATCACAGAATCAGAGAGAATCAAGGTGACATAGAGACTGTGGGCTTCAGGGATTGGCTGCATGGTGGCAGGCTCCACAGAGTTAAGGGGCCGCGTGGTAGAGGGGGTAGAGGCTGGTGACCCCTGGTCGGTGCTGTCATATTTCACAGACCCTTGACCACTGGCAGTGCCCCCACCTCTGGGAGTTCTTGGGGTCCTGGGGGTTCGTGGTGTGGGGACAGAGAAGCGAGGGGTTGCTGGAGATGGCAAGACTCCTGCCCCACTGTTGCTGGCTGGGGCGGCACTGTTGAGCGTCACTGGTGTGTTCATCTGTGGTGTGTTCAGATAGTCTGGGTCTGCTAGGCTCCCGACACTAGGCACATTACTGCAACAAAGAAAAGAGCGGCAAGTGAGGAGGGAGCCTTTCACAGATGCTGGATGCATCACAGTTGCCCCAACCACACACTACATTTCCTATCATTTATGTGTGTTGTCACCTGGCATAGTCAATTTTCTCTTAAGAAAAGAATCCAAAGGAGTCAAGGCAACGTGGGGAGAAGCAAGAAGCAAGGTACCAAGAATACTAATACTAAGCATAACCCATTACAGCACTTTCCTTCTCGTTAGTCCACACTTAAGCAATCCTCGTCTTAACCTTTTGAGGGAACAGTTCCTATTTTTACAAGAAAATACGTTGCTGTATTTGGTCACTGTAATTTTTAAAAGCTGTAACTTCTAAATGGAACTTCAACACAGGAGTTCAGATGCTAAATTAGCTAGAAGACCCTAAGATTAAATTTCCATCTAATTTGCAGTTACATTTTTGTCATTTTTTGAAATTGAAAGTCTACCAGCGTACTTGCTCTCTGAGGCTATAATCCATATATGATCCTAAAGCAGTTAAAATCAAATACACATGAAAATTTAACATTTTTCTAATTTTCAAAATGCAGTCCTATCTGGGCTTGAATTTTTATAGTAATGAGTGACCATGAGGGGATTCTATTTTTGGTAACCCATTTGCCAGTACTCTACTACAGTTAGGGGCCCTGGTGGCACAGTAGTTAAGAGCTCAACTGCTAACCAAAAGGTCGGCAGTTCGAATCCACCAGCTGCTCCTTGGAAACCCTATGGGGCAGTTTTACTCTGTCCTATAGGTTGCTATGAGTCGGAATTGACTCGACGGCAATGGTCAAGTCATATACAATTAATACAAATATTACATATGCTGCTAAGAGGCCTTAGTATTAATTAGATGGTTGCACAAAAGTATACATATCACATCATGGTTTCCAGCTTCTAACAGATTCCTGTGGGGTGGTGGGCATTTCTAGTTCATTTTTTCTTTTCCATCATGCTATGCATGACCTATAGCACAATTCTTTTCAGATCCCAGAGACTAACTGGCTGATGTTACCTCTTTTCTCATAAACAGTGACTTCTCTTTGGAATAGACAAACACAAAACAGTGTTTGCAATGTTCTGTGCTTTATTATTGTAAAAATTTGTCTTGGCATACATTCTTAGATGTACACGTAAAACAGCATTATAAGCCCATTCTTCCCACTCAGCAAGTATCAAAAGAATACAGATTCTTTTTTTTTTTTTTAATTTTTATTCTTAATGTTCTTTTGATACATATTACCGTGCTTAAATCAATCCTCCACCAATGGACTAACATATTCATTCACTTATAACTTGAAAGAAGAATGTCATAAAGCAATGACTCTTCAAATAATTTTCTTGTGCTTTTTAATTAGCTACACCTAAACTACCAGCCTGAAGATCCAAATCAGACACTGTAAAGAAGTTTTCAATTTAAGACACGGTGGTATTTTTGAATACAGATAAAAAATGACCCAGAAACCTTGACTGGCAATCACTGCTCTCTCAGGGCCCAAACTACTAAGTGTGTAATAATGACCTTTACTCTAATTGGACTCCTTTTAAATTTTCCTGTTCAGCGAAATCCTAAAATTATTATGCCATTCAGATCAGAAAAGGAAGCAGGACTACTAACTAAAACTTACATAATTAAACTGCTCCCTAGGTAGCCAGAATGGTTTATCTTACATCGTAGCCTGATTTTTCTCCCACTCAATAAAAATGAATCAAGTACCAACCCTAAGCCAGGTGCTAGGGATTCAGCAGTAAAAAAAAGAAAAGTTAGATCACAAGCAAGGATGCAGACATGAAGCAAGTGACTGCAGGCAAGTGCCTGACAAAAAGGGACATTTACATGGCACTGCCCTAGACTGATGGAGACCACAGTAGTTTCACACAGTCTAGAACTGTGCTGTCCAATAAGGGAGGCACTAGCCACATGAGCTATTTAGATGTAATTTAAATGAAACTACAAATTCAGTATCAGTCTTGCTAGCCACAGTTCAAATGCTCAACAGCTACAACCTGAGACTAGTGGTTGCCATATTGGACAGGACAGAGAGAAGACACTTCCATCACCACAGAAGTTCTATTGGACAGTGCTGCTCTAGAATACAAAGAATCTTTGGGATGGCAAATGATGGATTTAAGAGATGTAAACAATGATCTAAAGTATTTAAATTACCATACAGCAATAGGCTGCATGCGATGCCCAGGACCTGCTGAGTGGGTTCCTAAAGCTGTGGGTCCATGCATGTGGCTGTGTGTGCCAGCCCTTGTGCTAGGGCGCTCTAGTGGTGGTGGACCAGCGTCCACCTAAACAGCTGCAGTGCAAGTGGAGCACAGCAGCAGAAAGCCCAGGCACTCCTATCTCTGAGAGCTTTTGAGCACACCGGCCATATTGTCGGGGCCGTATTATACCCACAGTACTTCCACAACCATTAGTGTTGGAGCCTTTCAAAAAGCCTTTGTGGGAGGCAAGGACCATCTTAAGGGAAAACTCAGGTAAAATGGAATATTTAAGGTTATACATGAAATAAACCAAAAGGGGGGGAGGGGGATGGAAATCTGAGTCCTATGACAATGTCACTGTACCTTCCCAAGTCTAGGATTCTTTCCTACTGCTTCTCTGTCAGTTTGTCATCCTGATACTGACTTTACATACATCAGCACAAAGTTGATTTCACAAAGATTGTTTTATAATAGATTACAAACATGTAAGGAGCCGTTGTGGCTCAATGGTTAAGCGCTTGGCTGCTAACCAAAAGGTTAGCGGTTTGAACCCATCCAGCAGCTCTGCAGGAGAAAGACCTGGTGCTCTGCTCCCGTAAAGATCACAGCCTAGAAAACCCTATGGGGCAGGTTCTACTCTGTCACATGGGGTCACTATGAGTCAGAATGGACCTGACAGCAACGGGGTACAAACATGTAGCTCACAGACTGGATCTGCACTGCAAATTTGTCTTATTTGTTGCTAAAGTTTACCTTTGAATTACCTGGCAACATTTTAAGAAAGGAAAACTTACACAAAAAATCCACATTTCCAGCCTCCCTCGAAACAGAAAGCTCTAACCACACCAAACCCATACTCCTGTCCGACGACAAGTTGCTGCAGCTAAATACAAACGTCCCTTTAGATGGGACACGCCCTCTACAGTTCCTCACAGACCCCACTCACACCTACTGTCCCCCACCACGACGCTGAGCATCAGAGTGCCTGGCCTTTTCTTTTACCCAATTTCACCCGCATATCTCACCTGGCCCTGAGAGAAATTTGAGTTTGTGGCCTTTTGTTTTATAGCATTTCAATTACTTTTATTAAGAAATTATTAACCACCGGGAAAACTGATTCTACATTGTTGATACCAGTACTATGTTTTTGGACAATATCAAATATGTACCAGAGACAAAAAAAAAAAACAAAAAAAACTTTCTTCCTTCTTCAAAACCTTATCCCCATTCTACTGCGGCTTCTTATATGACACGGATTCAGCGAGAGAGAAATAGCTATGTTAGTACTTCATTTTAAAGTGCCTTGAAGGAAGCACACTTGCAATCATCCATTTACATAAAATGAAGTGCTTACCACCACCCCAAAAAAGGCAGCATCTACATTACCAACTCTAAACAAGTGCTTGATTGTGGCAGATGCAGAATTCACACTGAAAGAGCACAGACACATAGTTCTCCACACATAACCTTAATTCTTCCAAGCATGTGAAATTTAGCTTGGGAAAAAAATTGCACATTTTCAACACAAAATAATGTGCACAAAACCATGAACTGCCAATAAAGGAAAGTTTCAAAAGATACGCTACTGTCACCAGTTTTAATATTTAGTGAAGATAAGACTCACATTAAATACAGCAAGTAACCCGACACAAGCCCTGTACATACTTGTAGCCATCTCTAATGAAAGTGGCTGCAGGTGGCATGGGCAGTTGTTCAATTTTAGGAGGAATTGCCCATGAAGGCCGAAACAGACAGGCATCGGGGATCTTCAGAGGTAGCAGGCACTGGCTCGGCAATATCTTCAGTGGAGCAAACATGGAGGATCCCACGAAAGGTTGGAAGGTTGGAACTTTGTGCACATACGAAAAGTCCTGTGACAACAAAGTGGGCTCAGTGTTAACGCTGGTAAGCTGTTTATTATTTGCGAAACTATTTAAACTACACTTAAGGAACTTAACAATTCATATCACATGGTGCTACTGCAAAAAAATACCAAAAAAAAAAAAGATTATAGTTCAGTATTTCTCCTACCTGATCAGAAAAAAAAAAAAGCCAAAATTATAAACGAAAAGATACTATATTCAATACTAGGTGATGTACCTGTAAACTAAATCCACTGCTGACAAATTGATTCCGACTCATAGCGACCCCATGTGACAGAGTAGAACTGGTCCCATAGAGTTTCCAAGGCTGCGATCTTTATGAGAACAGATGGCCAGGTCTTTCCTCCCTCGGAGCCACAGGTGGGTTCAAACCACCAACCTTTCGGTTAGCAGCCGAGCACCTGTTTTTAACCACTGTGCCACCAGGGCTCCTTAAGTGATGCACATCGTGACTTAATATAAAGGATCCTGAGAAATTTACCTATATGGCTTACAAATAAGATCATTTTAAAGAAGATGAATATAAATTCATCTGAAAATCATTCTGCCTTGGAAAAGTAAGTATACTGGCATCTACCTTTATCTCCTCTGGCTTGGGACTTCCTAACCCGTCTTCCACTTCCATTCTGAATTCTGTGAGCTGTGTGGGAACCATGCTGACCATCGGGCTCTCCATCATGCCTAATGCCGTCACTGTCTCTGAACTGATTCCATCTTTATAATTCATCACAGGAGAAAAGGCAGGGTGCTGTTCCAAAGATGGAGGGGTGGGGAACATCCTTTGCAGGTCTGCAACTGCTAAAAAAGAAACAAAACAACACCATTTCTTTTAACAGGCGGAGCTTTTAAAAATCCTAGTTCATAGGCAGGTACCCTAGCTGGCACCAAAAAATAATGCTGAGTGGTCCTATGAGCTACACAGTTGAATACTGACAATGGAAACCTCTAAGAAGGCCATTAGCAGAAATTTGTCCTTTTCTGGAACTTTACCATTATCCTCTAGATGCTTGAATATTTGCCCTCACATTAATTAAATGAACAAACTCCACACGACATGTATTTTTCCTTCCAACAACTGGTTTGCAAGTCTAAGGAGATGAACTATGTAGAAACTGGAAGTAATGAGATGGAGACCACTTTAATACAAGTTCTAACCCTACTTACAGTTAAGTATGAAATATTTCAGAATTATATAACAAATATCATATAACAAATATTACCCAGAAAATCCATGAACAACAACATGGAGCATTTCTATTACAGACAATGAGAATTGTTTGGAGCCAGAAATGGTAGTTCGTGTGCAGTGGCGTTACTCAGCTAGCTGACAAATCTACACTCACAGCTGTTGTTTTGGGGAAATTCTTCCAGACTGACATCAAAATGAAACTTCAGATTTAGAATTAACAATCCTATGTAGAACCGAAAGACAATTTACTGAAAATCAAAAAAAAAATATTCTTTTAAGAAATTACTTAGAAAAGTGGTTCTCACTTTTTTTTCTTAAATCACTTTAATATAGTTGAGGTAAACATCATCATCACCAGGGAGCTGACAAACAGTAGGGAGCTATGTAATGGAATGCAAGCTGTAATTGTGAAATATGGCCACTAGGTGGTGTCCTGTGCAGCAATTTTATTTACAAGGTTGGAGCCACAAGTTGAAGTCCGTGATTTGGAATCACATTTGTGTCCCATTTCCCATTGTACTGCTCTTTCTAGCAACTTCAACATTTGAACAGCCAAAAAGTAACCACCGAACAGATTAAGATCTGACTTCTAGCTCTGGATCAGAAACTAATAAAGAATAACTGCACCATTCCCTGCCCAGGGACAGAATCTAAGGCCGTGCAGCACAATGAAGGAGTGGTGGGCAGGCCCCACCATCCGGGGGCACGCTCAGTCACAGCTCTGCCATGGTCAGGTCACTGCCCCCTCTCTCTGGCATCAGTTCCTTCAGCTACAAGAGAAGGCTTAGCTAGATGTGTGATTTGCAGCAGGCTTGCTTTCTTTCCTTTTTCCATGAGGGAGGAGAAAGAGCTTCCAACCACCTCAGCACATGGAGGCAAGAAAAAGGTTAGAACCTCTGGATTCGATGATCTTTACCAAGTCTGCTGCTGAGCAATTACGGATAATCCTAAATGCTTTACCCTCTTCCTGGCCTCAGGTGCCTCTGTGTAAAGTAGGGGAGGAGGGGAGTCACGCAGGAAGGGTTCCAGATCTCAATTTCTATCTCCATCAGAGTGGCTCTACTTCTGCTTTCTGTAGTAGGGTTAGAGTTTGATTTCATTAGACAGAATGGTACCTGCTGCTGCTAAAAACCAAGAAACCAAAAGCCGAAGTTGATCTTGAAGGCACCTTCTTGCCATGAGAGTGTTCTATCCTTAAGGAATTTAACAATTCACAGAACTAGGTATATAAGCCAAGCCAAGTCAAACATGGAACTATCACTATCAGAGAACCATTTGAGACACTACATAACTGATAAATTGTGAGGTGGAAAAGCTGGTCCCCAAATGTAGCAGCAACGAGAACAGTAAGTTTTCTTTAAAACAAAGCTGAAGATTTGATATACAGTTAAGATTATACTTGAAATACATCCATTACCTTTAACCTTTAGTCTCTATTTCTTTTCCCCAAGCCAAACAGGAGCTACTAGTCAATTTTACCATAAAATTAATTTGTAAGTGTAATGTTATTAGCTATACTTCTGCTTTACAAAATCTTCAAACTCACATTACATTATAGATCTTAATTGCCAATGTCAATCTTTGGAAAAGAAAGAAATTGTATATATTTTCTTAGATTTAAAATGACAGTGAGCTTAAGCATAGCCTTTCCTTCGCTTCTAAGTATTCTGGCTATGGTACAAAATATTATCCAAAAAAAAAAAAGTTTCTTTAAATCAGTTTTTAAATTTTCTTTAAAAATTGTAATCAAGGCACTTTCTACTTTGGGCTACTTGGTTTCTTTGATGTTATCTAACACAGTCATATACCTCAGTTTTCAAAGCCTTAGCCAGTTTGATAATTTTTATCAAAGCTAAAATTACACAAAAAAAGCCTGGATAAAATGAGATTCTGCCTCCCAGAGAGTCACTTTAAAAAGCGGTCTCACTCTTATTACCAGATATTCTTAACGACGATTCTCCACCTCTCTAGTGTCAATGTCCTCATCTGGAAAATGGGAATAACAATATCTACCTCATGTGTTTTTTGTGCATATTAAATGAGATAATGTATGCACAGAAGTGAACGCTTTCCCACATATATCTAAGCAGTCAGTAAGTGACGGAGTCATCACTAATTAGGCCTGCTTCCAAATTCTAGTTTGAATGGAAAAAAGATGGCAATGCTGCTAAGTTTCAGGGAATTTCTGAAAAGAGATGACCCTAAAGAAGTTTTGAGATGATCAAAGGGAACTAGACTTAAGTGGGTAAGGCAGAAACATTCAGAAGACTCAGAGAAACTCTTTGGTTCTCCAAAAAAACAAAAGCATGGTTTGCCTTTTCAATTTTCTTCCCAGAAAATGGCAAAGTGAGGGAGGGGACAGCTACCAGAATGGAGTAAAGTTGAGCAGTCTTGCCTACAAAGCTCTGCTTACTCATATACCATCTGTCCTTCAATATTCACTGCACTTCAGCTGGAGCCCATTACCTACACCTACTGTTCCCTCTGCTATCTTTTAAGTACTCATGTACAGGAACGAAGCCCCCCAGTATAAATCAGCACTGATCTCCCAGTATCTCCCACCACAGAGCACCTAGCAGAGTTCCCTGCAAATAGTAGGTGCTCTTGTAGAATACATACATGAAGCAAATTCCAAGTCGAACTCTTTCACTTTGCCCTCTCAAAGACTCTTGTTTCAAACTGACATGCTTTTAAAGATGAAAATTTATAAACAACTAGTTAACACTAAAACCTAAAAACATGAAAACACTTCCATTTTTACTACTTTATTATGACACAATAGTACCTAGATTAACAGAGACTTGATGCTAAACTAAACCTATTGTTATGGATTGTTGCTTTCCTCCTTATTACATATCACAAGTAAATAATTATGGACCTGTGCTGCCCAACACAGCTCCTACTAGCCACATGTGGCTATTGAGCACTCGAAAGAAGGAAGGCCTGTCCGAACTGAGATGTGCTGCATGTGTAAAATACACACTGGACTCCAAAGAGTCAGTACCAAAAATAATTTAAATTATCTCAATACTTTTTATGCTGATTACATGTAGAAATAAAAACATTTAAATGCATTAGGTTAAATAAAACAGCATTAAAATTAATTTCACCTGTTTTACTTTTCTGAGGTGGCTACTAGAAAATTAAAAAAATACACCTGTGGCTCTCATTTCTGGTTCACAATGTATTTCTGTTGGACAGTGCTGTTCTAGACAGTAAATTGTGTAATACGTCTGTCTTTCCAACTCAATGCCCAATAAAGCTGTTGCAGAGATGAAAACATCTTGCCAGGGTATTTTCACTGTCCTTTCTTGAGAGGTAATCCTGTGTGTGTGTCCACACTTAGAGACACACATAAAATAAATAAATAACCCACTGCCATCAAGTCAATTCTGACTCAGCGATCCTATAGACACACATATGCTTTCATATTTAAATTAAAAAGATCCTCTTAACTCTCGTATACCTGAATTTCCTGATGCTAATATTTCTGTGCCATATTACAAATTCATTAGTTTTTCTAACCTGTACTCTATCATAAAATTGTGAGTAGCTTCTCTTTGAAACAACTCCTTTTTGAATAGAAAGGAGAGAGTGCACAATACTACTTTCCTGGGCAGTGACACTAACTAGCAGGATGGCTGGCAGGTGAGCAATCTTAGGCTAGTCACCTGATATTTAAAACTGCTATGTATCACTTAATGTCAAAAAGGGCAGAGGGTTAGCCAGTTCAATACTAGGGAAGAAATCCACTCATCTGACCTATTCCATATGTACCTATTTCAATACTGTTTCTTTTAATCTGTGAGTTCCATGTTTGTAAAATTCTGCAGTGCAGGGTAATGAAAAAAGAAAAATGTTTAATTAAAAAAACCACAGCAACTGGCTGGCTATCATTATTCATTTTCATACATGTCATGCTTGAGAAAGCTTTGCATATTTTAAAAAGCTATGGATCCACTAAAGCTGTCAAAATCCAATCTCTGTATACTTCACACTTCTGCGTTTGAGTAAATCAGCACTACATTTATAGGTTCATAAAACTTTTTGACTCATTCCTATGACATGGTGGTTTTTCCCCTCAATTTGTTCTCATTACCGGCTGAAGTTAATGAGAAGGTATTAAAGAATGATTTGCAATAGAACTATGTTTCTGCTTCAGAGTGTCCACATAAGCTACCCTGACATCCTTTTCTCTTGTAGAATAATATGGTTTCTTAGGGTAAAGAATATACTGGAAAAAGACGTTTCTCTTCCTGTCAGTATACGTAATAAAAACTAGTTGATTTCAAAAGGAAAACACAAAAACTTCAGTATGAATCTGAAAAAGGACCACAGAAAACTAATAATCATTATCCTTGGGTGAATTAAATGTATGAAAATTGAAACATCTACACAAGCACTCAGAATATCTCCCTGAACATCACTCGAGTAGCATTCTGCCTACTGGGGAAGGACTATTAAAAAACAAACTGAAACACGCTGTTTTCCATATTTTAAACCATAAAAGAAAAGTCTTAATTTGAAAGCAAAGGAAAAGGAACTCAAATGACGCTCCTCCCTGCATACAGTGGGCTCCTGTCATTGCAGAAACACCAACTTATATGAGTTTCAGTTCATAGTTAGAATTTTGTCAAAAGAAAGAGAAAAGGAGGGGAACCTCCAAGAAGGCGACACTGAGTATGAGAACACTGTAGTTTAGGTAGTGAGTCAATCCTCGGTCAATTTGCTCCACTTACTTGGTGGGTAAGGAACGGCAGTCCTTCCATCCTTTCCAAGAGGTCGCTCTTCTGTCCCAACCGTAGGCATTTTTGATGACCGCAGTGCAGGTGACACAGCCTAGAACAGACCATTCATATTATAACGGAGTAACATATTTGCATATAAGCAGGGCAGTCATCAAATATTTCTTAGTGTATGCCTATTAATATTGAAAAATAAAGGAAAGCTGTCTTCTTACACAGTGTTCACTGGGTGAGCTCCTAGAAATACCAGCAGAGAGAAAAACAAAGGCGATGGTTACAAGCTTATCAAGTATGAGAAATGGAGTGACTGAGTCTTTTTTTCACGGACCTGGTGAGGGCAGATTGTGCCGTCAAAGCAGAGACTGCAGACTTGAAGCAGCTCTCTCCTCCCAGGTCATCAGAAGAGTCCTTTCACAGACGCAGTGATTACATTAGGGTGGTGCCTCCAGCTGTGATTGGCAATCGGTTTGGTTTGCCTTCTGTTTGGAGGCAGGCAGCTAAAAGAGATGACCTCAGGCCCTCCAAAGCTATTAATCTTTTACTTTTCACCATGGTGAACCATGTATCTTCTGGACCTATCTCAACAGTTACTGTTCATCTTCACAAAAAACAACCGTATCTCATAAAATGACTGAAATACGGAGGAAGTTTTTCTCTGATCTGTTTAAAGTCCCTTACTAGGCAAGATTATCTTTAACTAAAGTAAAGTAAGATATAATAAAACAAAGAAAAAGAGGATTATTACAAATAGAAGGCCTTCTGGTTTTATTTATTTACACTTAAACCATATCATAGACTTGAAATGTAGAATCAAATTCAAAGACATCTGAGATAAAACTTAGCCAAACGCCATTTCTAGTTACTAAGTAAGATGAATTAGCAAATTATTTTAAGGTAAACTCTTCACTTGATTAAACACTAGCCTAGAAATCAGAGTAAAGTAGAAGCACTCAGTTCAGAGAAATGAAAATTAGATTTAAAATGTCCAACTGTCCTTTGCACATTACTAAAAGTACATTCCAAAACTTCAAAGTAGACGTTTAGTCCAGCAGCCGTTCAGAATTTATGTAGAGAATAACTACAGAGGCTCAGAACAGAGACAAGCAGTCACTAGCAGTGGTGGCTACATGAAGAAGAACACCGAGGCACTCCGTACTGCTTGCTCTTTTCCCTTTTCTCCTCCTCTTCTATTCCTTTGATTCGTGATTCCTTTTCTTTTCATACTTTCTTCCTACCATCACCACCGAAGACCTATCCTAACCCTTAGGATCATTAAAACCAATCCTAGGCAATACATGGCTTTAGGGAGACAGTCAAGTTCAAAAGGATCTCCAATGCCTAGATCAGCAATAAGAAAACTTCTCATTCCTTCTACCAAAGGGTTTTTCACGTCGCCGTGTCCTTTCCCATCATGCAGTCACTTTACACGTTCAGGTCCTCAGGTTTCAATACAACCCAAAAACCAAAACCAAAACCAAATCCATTGTCATCCAGTAAACTCCAACTCATAGCAACCCTACAGGACAGAGCAGAACTGCTCCATCAGGTTTCCCCAGAGCAGCTGGTGGATTTGAACTGCTGACCTCTTAGTTAACAGCCGAGCTCTTAACCATTGTACCACCAGCATGCCTTCAAAAGTTACCAAATAATAGTCCTGCTTTCTGCATATCAGAATGATGACAAGGAAATTAGCGCTCACTCTACCAGGTCAGTTCCACACTTAGCAGCCTTCAGAGGAACACACTATAGGTATAGTATAGTCTGAAGTCCAGGGGTTTGAGCCTGGCCAAAGCATTCCTAACCATATCTGTCTCTCCCCAGCATCAGAAAGCAGACTAATGGTCTGTTCATTATCCCCCATAATCCTTTCAGTTCATTTCTGTTGTTAACCAAGGCTCATTCCAGGCTCAAACTAACGTCCGTCCCCTGCCTCTCACTGAACCCAGTCTCTCCACATTTCAAATCAAATCCATTCTTTGAGGCCATTATGGATTCATCATCTTCTAAGTACCGATGACATTAATGGTGTATATTATATGCTAAGCAGATAAATTTTATTTTAAAGTGCAATGGGTCTTAGAAATGTGATTCCTACTTAATGTTCAAGCCTTAACTTTAACAGTGCTTCCCTGTCACTATGTACCTGACCCTGCGGCATCTTTAGATTCAGGTCTATTACTACATTCAGAGTTACAAGTATATTGTAACCTTATGTATTTTATATGTTATTTCTCCTTACGTCTGTGAGTGTCTCCGGTATAAGGGTGGTAATTTAATCATATCTTTAACCTCAATGGTTAGGCTGAGCACCCATCACAAAGGAACTGATCATCAAATGATTAACAGTGTATATAAAATGGATAGATGGGGAAGTAGCTAATTAAATAAAGAAAAAATGAACCGGCTTCTTCGAAAAAGAAGGCCTATCTTTACTCATCTCTAGGTTCCCCACAAATACATGGGCGCTTATATTTGCCCAAAGGAACAGAGTTGATTAGGAAGACGAGGACACAAATTTCCAGACTCTTAGTCCAGCTGTTCTCCAGAGTTAACAATTCTTATCTGACCCTTTCATCATTGATGCTTTGTATGCTGTAATTTCTATGTGCATAAATTCTATTTCCTTACTACAATGCCATGTTCCTAGAAAGTATATATCAGATTTATATTATGTATCTCTCAAAATGTAGATGGAACTCTTGACTTACTAGATAAATAAGAAGGTATGTGGGCATTTTTCAGAATTGACCTAGGGGGACTACACATTTCTTTCAGTCCTATGATTTATGTAGAAAGATTAAAATAAATGTGAAAGACTACAATATTTACAACAGGAATAATAGTAATGAAAAATGCCATCAACAAACTAAGTTTGAATGGTGTTAGATACAGATCACTCTGGCATTTTTTCAAAGTATACCAACATTTTTTAAGAACATTCAAAACCTAAAATAAAGCTCCAAAATTCAGTAGACCAAACTATAAAGGAACACTGAAGCAAGATCATAATGTCGTCCCTTGTAGGGAAATTTTTGTACGTGAAGCTGTGGCAGACTCACCCCAAGTTCGTCGTCATCAGAATTATCAAAGATGTTGTCTAAGTCATGCAGGGAAGGTGCCAAATCTGTCACCTGCGTAAGACTACCGGAGCCAGCTCTGCCAGCAGCATTATCCTGCCGGACATCTGCAGGAAAGGAGGCAAAAGGGCCAGAATAAGCCGCTTCACCGAGGGATGAGGAGTGAGGGGAGTACACGGATCTCAATGCACAAGACCTGCCTGTGAATTGGTTCTCTACGGTTTTAATTAAATTTAGTGACCATTATTTCCAAATATGTGTATCAGTTTTGAAAGGAACTGAAAAACAAACTTATGAAGAATATATTAAAGGTGAGATCACATTACTGCTACTACAATCAGAATATAATTTTAAATCGAGAAGCATCTTCCTTGCATTTTATTTTAGCAACAATCCAAGTGAGGCAAATAATCATTGTACACACCTGTTTTAGTAGCAGAACTGAAAATAGACATGGCATTTTTCCCATCAGGCACCGGCGTGGAATGACCTGGTGTAGTGACATCCTTGGTACCAAATCCATCCTCTGACTGTATAATAAATTCAGCCAAACAAAACACATGAACACCAACCCAAAGTGTGGAATATGAGGGAGAACACAAAGAATTAGAGGGTAGAATGGAATTTGTTATGAGCACAAGTATGATAAACCATGGTCTATGCAACCAAAGGAAATAAAAGAGATGCCCTTTCTCCTGAATTTACACAGAACCAAGAACTCCCCCACTTCTCCCTTGACCCAGTGGGGTATTCTTAGTGAATCAGGGTTTTATGCCTAAATGGTACTGGGGGCATTTGATTACAGACTGGCCGGTGGTGTTGAAAGCTGCCTTTTATAACAACTTAGACATAGCATTATGGATCATGCTTTCTGGATCTAAATAGATCTCTACAAAGGAGTCTATGAAACGTTCCCCTAAATTAAACTGGCCTCTTCTAATTGTCTTCTTCCCTCTACTCTCATGAATACCACTTTAAATGGCCCAGTATTTTAGAATGTCTTAAAATTTAAGGCTAAAGACAGCAGACACCCCCAGTACTGATTTTTATGACAATGGAACCAGTAAAATTAACACTGACGGTTTGTGAGCAGTGTTAATATTAATTCAGTGAGATATACAGGTAAAGCGCTTAGTATAGTAAATATGATAAGCGCTCAATGAACAGTAGATAGTATCAACATTTTTTACCTCACGTTTCAGGTGTTTCTGAATTACACTTAAAGAGAAATAAGCAGGGAGCATAGGCCAACAAGAATTAGCATATGAGAGGAAACATGCACCAGACGAGCTATAGCCTGGAAAATATGAGGCTTCATTTATGTTCGGCTGACTTTTAAACAAAGGTGAGCCATGACATAAAAAGGAGCAATACGCTGTTCAATACAATAGTACCAAGACCATGAATATGGGGACAGAGCAATCAGGCAAGACTATCTCAGACGTTCTGCCTCTAACGTCTCACACATGTGTTGTGTCGCGATAGGTAGAAACCCACACCATGCGGGACTCTCTCTAGGTCAAATGGTACCTTATTCTTCTTCAGGGAATCTTTCTCCGTCCCTTGCTTGCATTTCTTGTTTGCTGTAAAGATGTATTTTATGTCACCGTCCTCAAAGGTATATGGGTCATTGACTTCTCCCAAACTGTCTCCAGGTTGCTGGGTTAGAGGCAATGGATCAAGGAAGTGGAGTGGCTGCATCTGGGGCTGCTTGTCTTGCCAGATTTTAAACCGTTTGTTAGGTTGTGCTAGGAGTCTGAAAGGGAAAATGAATGTGATTTTAAGCAAGACAGACAAGGTAACATGATCTAAAAAAAAACAAAAACAAAAACAGAGCTGCACATATGATTTAAAGAATTTATAAAGCTTAAACTAAAAAGCACATCTACTTAGTGATTTTCTTTCAGAGATTATATTCACAGTTATATACATCTCAGTAGGCTTTACTAAGAATATGTTTTTTTTTTCTGATTCCATGGGCTTTAGGGACAGGCTGCCTAGGTTCAGATTCAATCTGTGTCATTTACTGACTGCATGACCTCAGTTTCTCAGCTATGAAATTAAGACAATAATATGGTTGTGCTGAAGAGTAAATGAGATAATCTGTGTGAAGTGTTTAGGATAATGGGTGGCTCAAAAGTGCTGTTAAGTGTTAAGTATTATTACCGGATGCATGCTATATACCAGAAAGTATGCAAAGCCTTCCTCAGAAGTGTCAACATACAAAGGATGTGTTAACAGCAATATGGAAAGATGCAATACAGAAAGAGCTATATTCTTTGATTAAAAAACAGTAGGTCAAAAAAAAAATTAACACTAAAATGCCAAAAGGAGCCCTTACATGCCACTGTGTTTATGTAATAACATGTGCGCTTACTTTCAGGAAGGACAAAACATTTGCCTCTTAAGCATTTTCTATATGTAAAGTCTAGAATGGTGAAGAAAGGGCTGCTTTCGTGTCAGATCCAAAGGTTTAGCGGGGAGAGATGAGGAGCAAGGTCCCTGGTGTTCACCCACCTAAGCCCTTGGCTCGGGGGTCAGGTGGGCGTACAAAGGCTACCTTACCTTTGCAGTGCAGTGCTCTCTGAGTTGACCTCCATTTTGGCATCACACCTCTCACCCTGGAGCTCTGGAGGCCTGAACTCAGCATCATCACTGGGTGGAAGACAGTAACTGTGCCACCGCTTCTCTGATGACTCCGGGTTTGAGGGCCTGATCCCACAATATAAGGCTGTCTCACTGACCTCTGCCATCAGAGGCAGTCTTTGGCCTACGAGGACAGTTCTGTCATCCAGAGTAGACAACTGCTGGAGCTCTAGGCCATTTCCATAGAGGGCTGGATTCACAGGGACAGACGGTGGGTCCAAACTCTCCGTTTCCTGACCTCGAGGCTGAGGGCTGAGTGTTGGCGGCAGAGGGGAAATAGGGGAATGAGGTGAATCCATAGGATTCAGATTCATTTGCTTGCTTGTATTTCTGGAAGGCACGGCCATTTGCTTATCATACTTCCTACTGCTAGACACCTCTAAGGAGGAGTCTATCCCTGCCAACCCTAGCTTCTGTCCTGGTGTATCTTGTTCCATGCATAACTCTTCGGCCACAGAGGGCCTATGGTGAAAAGGTATCAAGGGTCTCTTTTGCAACTTGTCTCCTTTTTCCTGTCGTTCTGTTGTTTTGTGCTTAGAAGAAGCAGGAGGTGGCAAAGATGAAGATGATGATGGTCCTGCACTGAACCCTGGTTGAGATATTGTGGGAGGTCGGTTGGGTCCTGCTGCACAACGTCTTAAAAGTTTATGCCTGAAATGAGAATTAAAACAAGTCAGCAAATACACAGGTGAAAACCACAGCATCATCATAACATTATAAAAGAGATGCTTCTGACAGGTTATGATTTTTTAGGCCCCCATCAGATGCACTCACACAGCTTACAGAACTCTAGGTTTTAATTACATTTAAAACGATTAAAAACGCAATACACGCTGATAAAAAGTGATGAACCAATCACATACAAGTTAAGCAGATAAGAGACAAACTTATCAAGAAGGGTAAACTAATGTACTGCTAACCCTGCACAATTACTGATTTGAAAAATCTCCAAATCTTTCACATTTGGTGAGGGCCTCAGATAACCTATTCATATTGCATCTGAAAACCATGAATCATGAGATTGTCTGGCCAGAATGGAAAAAAAAAAAGTCTGCAATTTCTATTTTGAACACTCTACTAACTCTAACACAGAATGACTTATAATGGCTTGTAGTGTAAATCGGGAATAAAATAACTACGTAACTCCATTCCAGAGTGTGAAACGGGGGTCAATCCTAAGAACATTTAATAGGATAAGTATACTAGAAACTTTATATGTTACTATTATCTAAAAAGGAGCCCTGGTGGCGCAGTGGTTAAGTGCTCCTGCTGCTAACCAAAGAGTCAGTGGTTCAAACCCATCAGCCACTGTGTGGGAGAAAAATGTGCCAGTCTGCTTCCGTAAAGATTACAGCCTTGGAAACCCTATGGGGCAGGTCTACTCTGTCCTACAGGGTCCTCTGAGTCAGAATCGACTTGATGGCAACAGGTTTTTTTGGTTATTATCTAAGAAAGAACGAATAAAAGACAACTTTGGATCCCACATCCACATACTAAAAGGACGTAAAAGGTTGTGAGTGAAGATTAAGACAACACCCTTACACAAATGCACTTGAACCATCTAAGTAGGAACAGCAAGTTTGCTCACATCCTAACACGCTTCCTGGCAAGCATGAGTATGAAAAATTGCTCCGTAAGGGCCCACTAGATGATGCTAAGGTTTAATCTATGGAACAAAGTTATATAGCAGGTCAGCCAGATCCTCCCAACATATAAATCACTGCCAGGGAAAAATGTAAGCTCTCCTGCCGGTGGAGCAGCAACTCTCTCGGGCCACTAGGGTGGCATTAAATTACTGCTGCATTGCACTCAACGATGCCCTAGTGAGCAGTAAAATGGATTTGTGTGGCATAATGGGATGGTTTAGTGGGACAGCAGGATGGCCACCCTGCCCCATAAGACCATTAAATAGTGTGAGGGGTAGGCCATTCCATAATGGGTTTGGTAATCCTGCAGTAGATAATGTCAAAACACTCTTGCCAAAGTCTTTGCTACTCTTAAAAAAAAAAAAAAAAAAATCCTGACTTTGAAGAAGGTTGTCTTAGCATAAGGCTATTGACAATAAGGCCAAAAGTGTGCTGTAAGCCTCCAGGACACAGTACTGCAGTACTATGTGAAGGTCTCATCTGAGAATATCCCAACTGTATCTTCTCAGGGTGCTTATTTTATTTCCCAGAGAGCATTTAACCACACTAGCCCTTAGACAGGTATTTTCTGGCAGCCTCTTCAAAGCGAGGACCTTTTGCAAGTGGATAATCTTATAAAGTCGCTTTTTCCAACTGTATTTGCCAACTCAGCTACACTGCGAAACGGTTATCATTAAGGGTAAGCCAGTAGGTAAGAGACTACCGTTGCAAATCTAAACAGGAAAGGGCCGTGACTGAAGCAGGCTGCAGGAAGATCTGGGTGGACTGATGGAGGGAAGTAACCGGAGGCAGGGCCAAATCACGTAGACATACACAGTGGCTAAGAGGAGAAGGAAAGCAGAGTGCATGTAACAGACATTTCAGAGGAAGTCACTGTGAACTGCAGTGATAGAGAAGATCTAGAAAATGAAGAGGAAAGAAAGCAAATGATAAAGTTTTTAGGCTGAGAAGAGAAAATTGTGATAAAAATGACTGAAATAGGGTGCCTGGTTTGTGGGGAAACAGACATGTTAATACATAAGAGATTTCTTAAAAGAAACCCTCTCCCCCCTCAAAAAAAAAAAAGAATATACAAGACCACAGTAAGCATGAATAGTCAGGTTTAGAGATAAATATTTGGAAGTCAATGGAATGCTGCCCTGGTATGCAGAGCTACAAAAAAGATCTGAAAGTACAGAATTTGTCAAGGAAACGTAGCAATAACCCCAAAGGACAAAGACAGAGCTTTATTCGTTCAATTATACTTAAACTTCAAAAAAAAATTCAAAGGAGCTAATAAAAACGTGATATAAATCAGTAAAAAGATTATTTTTAAAAAGAGAAGAAATCTAGATTAGGGAAAAGAACAGAAAAAATATGAAAGATGAAGGCACAAGTGAAGTTACATACACTAAATTCATATTCTATGTACTTGCTAAAGGTGGACCATCACTTGGCTGTGAACCTTTTAGAAATCAATGTTAACTGAAAGATACTTTCTGTCCCATAATTCACAATGGCCTACAGACAAAAATAAAACAATATTCAACTGTAGTATACTATTTTTATCCCAAGACCGGAAAGATATTCTCACCTCCTCAGAGAGAGGACTTTTAATGAGCACACAACTTCTTCAAAAACATCCTCCCAGAAAAATCAATCATGGGTTTCATCAGGCTGTTACCTGCAACATCTCTCAACAAGAGGCTGACTACTAAGGCAGAGCTTGATAAAACAGATCAACTTAAGAGGGAAGGGAGGACAGAAGGAGGGTGTCAAAACTGTTCTACTGATTAAAAGTTATAGCATACACGCACACCTAAGTCTGCATATATTCTCAGGGGGTATATGAACCACTTCCCTACCATGGAGTCAATTCATTTATGCCACATTAAGAATCTCTGATTTAAACTAGAGGAAAAGACAGCTATCTTCTAAATACACTTCTCTCAAATTTGAAAATGTACCAAACTTGAAAACGTATGGCTTGGACACAAAGCTATTCTAAATTGTCCATTAAATGAAGAATCATCACCACATACTCTAACAGTCAACTAAGCTGAGGGAGGGGAGGGGGGTAAGGCTGACATCCACTTAAGAAATTTAAGAATCCTAATAAAGACTCATGACAGAGTAAGATTCTTTACTACCACATGGAGTGGTGAGTCAAGAAAATACTCTTGAGGAACACAAAAATTTCCTACAGACAAAAATGTGAGGTCCTATTCAAACACCTAAATGAATGAGCAATTCAGATACCATGACTACAACAATCTGAGCTTTCAGCAGGTGTTACCAAATACCTGCCTCAGTCATCAACAAACATCACCACTATCAACGACAACACAAAAATAAACTATCTATAAAAGGTTTATTTGCTCCAGATTGTTTGACTCAAGTCAATCTGTTTTCAAAATGTTATCTTTGTTTTAAAATTTAGAGTAGTTAAATAATCATTTTAAACGGATGGTCTTGTCCAATTGATGCCTTTAGTTGTGAAGTACCTAACCTGAAGACGTCTGTGGGAGCAATCTGCTACAGAGCCAGTTGTCTAATAAGCCTCTTTCTGAGTCCTACAGTATGACAATATCATCTGCATATGAAAAAAGACTGACCTTTTCCTTTTCTACTGGAGGAGGAGGAAGATTTAAAAAAAAAAAAAAGACAGGAAAGAAGTGGTCTGAGAGGCCAGGAGAAGAGTCAACAACATGCCATCATCCCACCCACCACAGTTTTGCCTTTCTAACTACCTACCTGGAACAAGAACAGCTAACTCTTTGGGTTGGATCCACAAAATCCCAAGTAGCAGGACTGTTAGCAGGCTCTTCTTCAAGAGTTGGAGTTGACACTTGGCTCCTCCTAAAAGAGTTAAAAATGTGACTTCTGTGTAAACAGGAGATAATGCTTATACTTCTGGGGAGGGGGAAATGTTAAAAGGCTTCAATACATTATACGCAGTAATGGTATCCTACTGGCATACACTCAGAGCAGCCAAAGTAAGAAACTACCACTTGTTTCACGCACTAGAAGACGTAGGAGTCTTTTAGTCAAATTTAGCGTTTTAACATGGGTGGTATACATAGCAATTTAAACAGTATCTGGCACTCGTAGTTGTTGCTCTTAAAAAAAAAAAAAAAAAAAGGCCACCTCAATTATGTAGAAATAACCTAGAAAATTTCAAAAGAAATTAACTTTCCACAGCATCTGTAAATTACAGCCCTCTGACAGACTATTAAGGAGCCTTGGAGGCACAGTGGTTAAAGCACTTACCTGCTAACTGAAAGGTCAGCGGTTCGAACCCACCAGCCACTCTGTGGGAGACAGATGTGGCAGTCTGCTTCCACAAAGATTTACAGCCTTGGAAACTCTATGGGGCAGTTCTACTCTGTCCTACAGGGTCACTATGAGTCGGAATCTACTTGATGGCAGTGGGTTTGGTTTTTTGTTTTGTTTTGACAGACTGTTCAAATCACTCCTAATACCCCTGTAATATTTACTAGCATTTAAGGGCAGCATTCTACCATTGTTAATGTCAACCATAGGAAAATTAAGATGTTTCCTACATGTCACTGATAATCGGTAGTAAAAAGTAGATCACTACTAGCACATAGTGAAAATGAGAACGCAGGCAATCTTTTTGGATTGCTGATTTTGCTTCAGCTGATACCGCCCAGTGTTCCAGAGACAGCTCTGCAGGGGCCTCTGTTGCTCTCCACCCTCATCTGCCTCCCTGGGTGCCTCATCTCCCTGCTTGTGCTGCTGAGAGAGGGGTCCCAGTCTATTAGGACTGCTGGAGGTGAAGGGTTCGTGGCAACAAAAATCAAAGATGGTAAATGAAAAGAAAGAAAAGGAAAATGTTAACTTGGAAATTACCTAGGCATTGCAGGTAAAAGGGAAAATATCTGAATCAATTATTCTAAAGGAAAGGGTCATTTTTTTAAGCAACTAGAGATGCGTTTTTTATTCTAGAATGTGACACATGATTTTCAATGGCAAAGATTTTAGGTTTTATCTACTACGTCTTTAGCAGCCTATTCTAAAACTACCACTGGAAAATAAATATATAGCAGTGAATTGGGTAAAAGGTGGGTCCAAAGGACAGGTTCTAACTCTGTACATAAAAGTGTGAATAGTAGTCACTTATGTAACATTTAATAGACTGCTGAGTGAGCAGAGTTATGAATAGTTACTGACAAGGGTGTCCACAGGCATTTTGTTTCAGAGAATCAAGACTTGTGGGTTTACCTGTATCAGTCAAAAGCGGACATCTCACTCATATTATAAACATAACAAAATGTGCTGATTATGGTTACATAAAGTCTTGATGAGTGGAATAGTTTTTATGGCCTACTGTTTGTCATTTCCATTTAGCCGATCAAAATAATCACAAGCAGTCTGTTCTTTGAATCGATTCTCCCTTTTTTCCAAAAAATAAGTGAAGGAAGAAAGCAGGGAGGGAGGGAGGGATTTGTTTAGTGGAAGAATACGGTTTCCCCAGATCAACAAAACAGAGGCACAGCAGCTATTATACACTCCTTTAATAGTTACTAGTCCAATTCACAATGTATCGCCAATTAAAATGGTAAGGACACTGTATAAGAGAAAATGTGGCTAAGAATATCGTTTCCCTTTGTAATTGGGAAACATTCATAAACTGGTATACAAAGGGAAAACAAACCCACTGATTACTGTCCTGACAGGGTGAATCTTTGAGCCATCTGTCCTGAAAAATGTTGGATGAACATCATGCCAATCTTTAGATGATTAAGAACTTCAACAATTTCCTGGATAATCAAATCGAGTAAAGTAAGTGTCTCTATTTTAACATCTTTGTTTTGAATTTTATTCTGCTACATTCTAAAAAGATGAAATACCAATCCAACGACCCCTCAAGTTTGGTCATGACAGTGCAGCTTGCTGAAACCTCTTCATGTAGTCATCAAGGAGATGGTTACTAAACCATGATCCAGACATAAACCAAAAGACATACTTGGACTGGGTTCTGTTGAGGATGCATTCCTTCCAGACTCGATGGACCATATGATTGTGGAGTTTTGGAGGAATCTTCCCCGATCTCTTTGGACTGTGCATAGTTATCATTCCCCCTTCTTGGGAACCTAGGTGACTGACAGCACTCTGTGTACCTCCACTCTCACCTGGAAAAGAAAGACAATTTAGAATGTCAGAATTTTCTGAAAAGGTCTAGATTCTAGCACATAGATTGCGGGCTTATTTAATATAAATATGCATTTTAATTGTTAAAACTCATTCATTTGGCTTTGCCCCTACCCCTGACAATGCCACTATCTGTACCTATGAGTATCATTTGTGTTGGTTAATTACATCAGTGCTCATACACTCACACACAGAATCCATAAGGGCATGCAGAGGTGTTCCTACTCCACAAGTACTGGACACATCTAACAAGGAAGGTTCATGTCACAATATTAAAGATGGAAACAGACACGGATTTCTGAATCCCAACACAATAAATAAGCTCTAAGACACAAGAGAACAGTAGAGGGAACGTCACGCTCTTTTAGTTAAACGGTTGTGTAACCACACACAGCGCCCCGAAGAGGAGAAAGAAGTTCATGGCACAAAGCTTTTTAACAAGGTCAGATTTCAAATTTGTGTGTAGAACTGTCTGTCCTTATGCCTGACATTACTTATGAAAGCTTAATACTAAAACACTGAAAGAGGTTGTCTTGACATTTTATATCAGAGGACTATAAAGTCACTGGTTTCTCTCTACTAATTCTATTTAGGTTTTCCAAAGATAGTTGGTATGCAATCCATTCCTTGCCACTCTGCCCACTGATAATACTGGCTATTGGTTGTGGGTATTTGCTACTCCTGTCTCATACAAGATAAACACTAAAGTCAACTGCCAGTAATAAATTCATTCTGTTAATTCCACCTATTTAATAAATATATTGTTGGCTTTATTCTCAGTAGAACTACGATGCAAAACATCCTTACAGAAATAATCAAGTTTAAGCACTGTGGAAAACCTCCACTCTCATCTGAAAAAGTAAGAAGCAACCTTATGTCATAAACTAAAGATTCTTGGTATCAAAATCCCAAATGCTTATGTTTGGAAGAAATGAAGCTTTCCTGTTCCCCAGAAAAGTATCATTATACTACAAATGAGATATATCAAAGGAGACAAGAAATGTGGTCTTTCATTGCTACCTTGTATGTATTTTAAAAGTCTCCTGACTTGGTTCATGGTATGATTTATTTCAATTTTACAATTAATCTTTAAATGCCTACTATGAAAGTAGGCAAAGTGAAGAAAGAAACAAATAGATAGCATACCTCTTCTTCCCCCAAAATATCCTACAATACAGCTAAAGAGATCAAATGCCCATGGTATCCTAAGGGAATAATTTATAGCCAAAAAAGGACGGAGGAGGAGAAAACAAGGCAAAAAGACTTTTCTGATAAAGCTGGGTTAATGCTTTCAGTAGGATTTAATGATGTAACTAAAATGTGGGTGGTACCTTATATGGAATTAAAGGCTTCTAGTCATGTTATTAAATGCACATCGAATGTTGTTACCCCAATTATCTCCATCTACTAAAAGCAGGAAAGGCAAGCTGATGTACCTCTCCAGCTAAGGCATGAGTGATTTCACCAAAACTAGCTGGTCCTCCTAGGCTCCCCCTGCAATCCAGGAGACTCTTGGCCATTTTAGGGGGCAAGGTAACCTACTGAACCCTACATCCAGGAAAGAACGGCAGTGCTGAGTGTTAGTCAGCTGCAGAATGGTCAGGCTGAGCAGGATTCTCCTGGAGGCAGCACTAAGGGTCCTAAGCTATAATCCAGCATGCTATGATATGAAAACTGGGGCAAATTAATTTTACTACAAAGATATCAGCAGCTTTTATTTAGGGTTAAGGCAGCATCAGGGGATTTACCCAGGGCCTAGCACAGGCCATACACAGTACTAAAGGAAGATGAATTTGTAGCTGTACAGTTACGAAGTCCACACTGAAACTCAGTAAGAACAAAACCTCGTTTCTTGAATTGTGAACTGTAGAGCCTGGACTGGTGAGAGGCTAGCACCTAGAGCAGGGCACCAAATTTAGTGTAACTATTAAAAATCCAAAGTTTGATATGAAATGTGACTAAAACTTTTCAAAAGAATATTGACAATTCTAGTCTTTATATTACTATATCTTCTTGATTGGGTTCCCCCCCCCCCCCACCCCCAGTTTAAAGGAATTTTAATAAAAATTGGCTCATGGCAAATTCTATCACAAGGGATCATCCAAAATTCTCTGCTATTGCATATTAGAGCTAGATGTACCTTTTTTTTTTTAACTTTCTCAGCAAGTAGATGCCTCCTTAAAATCAGAGACTAGCTGCTGCCCACTGCTACATCTCTCACGCAAAGGCTGAGTAATTCCTTTCAGCTAACTTAATAATGTGTGCCAAACTGGAGTTTTGAGTATTGCTTTGAATTTTCTAAACTACCATTTGTATATTGTTTTACTGTTTACAAAGCACTTTCAAATACATTTTACCTCATACACATAACATCCCTGTAAGTATGTATTATTTAACAGAGAAGGAAACTGAGGCTCAGAAAAAGTATGACAATTAACTAAGGTCACTCAACTAGTAAGCGATACAGCCAGCTCTGAAAACTAGGTGTGTTCATTCACAAAGACCATACTTTTCCTCAATATATTCTTTAGCCATGAACATTTATTGAATATTCACTATGTGCCAAGCACTGTGCTACAGACTTTGAAATATTATCTTACCTAATCCTCACAAAAATTCTCATGTAAATGTGTTTCATGCTTGATAGTTTGTTTTCAAAGTTCAGCAGTCAAGACTTTATTTACTCTGATGTTCCTACAAATGGCCCAAATTAAATGCCTATAAATAATCTCATTTTGCTCAGGTATGATGATTATCCTTTTCTTAGTGACCAGGTTCCTAGTTAAAATGAGTTCTTCAACCACCACAACAAAAAAGTTAATATAGAAAATAAAATCCTCAACAAAGAAGGCAAAACGCTACCAATTTAAACAATTCCTGAATTTTTCCAGGAAGGAAGACCGTTCAAGTTATCAAAATGTTCATAGGTAATTAATATTTACTATTAATGCAGACAGATAACTGACAAGACAAAGTAGCCACCCAGAGCTCCTAGGGGCTAGTGTAACTCTATGATATAATAGGGAGAGAGTTATCCCAGGCTTGCCCCTGGCTGGCGATGGCCATTTGGGCAAAGACTGTGGTCATTCTCTGATTTAGTGTTTTCCATTTGTGAAAAGAGTAATCGGCATGTTGTCTCCTGCCTCTATGTGCAAAGGGGCAGACGTATGTGCAGACTTTACGAGAAATAACTAAATTGTTCAATTAGGGCAAAATTAAAACTCTGAAGCACATAAATTCTGTCTAAAAACATCCTTCACTATCCTGTAAAATCCCCATTTACTCTACCTCCATCTCCTCCACTAGGAATTTCTCAGAGTGAATTTCCTCATCTGTTCCCTCTCAAGGATTTTTTGCGATCTCTTCCAGCCAGGACATCTTGGGTTATACTCACCTATGAGAACCTGTTCTGGAGAGGTGGGGGGGGTAAGAGGCATCCCACAGTTACTTGGGTCCTTCACACTCCCAAGACCCTGCTGCCCAACTGTAATATGGCCTCCAGCACTGGCACCGCTCTGAGGAACTGGAATGTCATTCTGAGAGATCAAAACGAAAGCTGACGGATAAACCATCCGCACACCACCTGTAAGGAAAGAGCAAGGAGAGAACCAGGCCTGAGAAGATTTCACACAAGACTGCCACCTTTGTTATACCAGTGGCCAAAGTCAAAGCTCCACAGTGAAAATGAGATGCTCATGAAGTACTGTCAAAAGTGGTATGTTTCATTCTTTCCTAACTGAATAAGTGTTTAAATATATGTTCCAACATTGTAATAGCATTTGG
Source organism: Dugong dugon (assembly GCA_030035585.1). Lineage (NCBI taxonomy): Eukaryota > Metazoa > Chordata > Mammalia > Sirenia > Dugongidae > Dugong > Dugong dugon. The sequence goes on from CM057476.1 coordinate 13,641,757, forward strand.
AATACAGGGACCATTGGTGCTTCAGGCAAGATAACTACTCAGCATATACCACTATGCCAAGAGAATTAAAAAAAAAAAAAAAAAATGGGAAAATTACAGAGCTTCTTTCTGATGAATCTGAATGATTATCTGTTTAAATTAAGGAAGATCAAGAAGATAGAAAAAAGTTCTTCAGGCAAAATATTTTCCTCTTACCAACAATTACTTCGACTGCCACAGGGAAATCATCATCATATCCCAACTCTTCTTCTTCTTTCAGTTCCTCTTTCTTTTTCAGCACCATTGGGTAGAAATACTGCCATTCCTCGATCAACTTACGGGTGGCTGGGTCTGACATCTTGTATGCTTGGCCTGTTAGCGTGCCATTTAAGCCGTAAGGACTTACTAGTACTATGGGAGATGGGAGTGAGGGAAACGTAAGTTACAGATCAGAGTAATAGCTCCTACTGAAGTACAACTTTATATATGTGGTAATTTTAGGTTAAAGCATAGCATCGCTAAATATACATCGTTCTTTATTTCCTAACCCTTTTTAAAGTGTGATTTTCAGAAGTTTCTCATTTTAGTATTTCTTAATATTTACATGCCTGCCAACTCACATCAATTTTTGAAGAAACTCAAACAGGAGCCCTGGTGGTGCAGTGATTAAGCACTGGGCTGCTAACCAAAAGGTCAGCGGTTCAAACTCACCAACCGCTCTGTGAGAGAAAGATGTGGCAGTCTGCTTCCATAAAGATTTAAAAAAAAAAAAAAAAAACCTAAATTCATTGCCATCGAGATGATTTCGACTCCATAAAGATTACAGCCTTGAAAACCCTGTGGGGCAGTTCTACTCTGTCCTATAGGGTCGCTAGGTGTCAGAATCAACTAGATGGCAACGGGTTTGGTTTTGTTTATTACACTGTCGGGCAGCTATATCAACACACAGTATATAACCACCTATCTGTACACTAAAGCATAACACACCTGTTTAATAACAGCTTACACAATGTGAATACTGAATTGTCCATAAAAAAAGAAAACCATTCAATACCTACCCCCAAAACCTGCCTAGAACTTGAACACTCTCCCTGTGGTTCCTGAGACTGCCTAAAGAACTGTGGTAATTAAAGGATAATATATAAGTAAAACTGCCAAAAGCAGAAAACTCCTAATGTACCAAGTGTGAAACATAATGCTTAGTTGTAATTTCAGTTTTGGAGTTCTGTTGACGAAATAACTCAAAGGAAAATGTATCTCAGCACCCAAAGTCCTCCTGTCTTCCTCTTTCAGTGTTTGACCTTGATGTCATTTTCACTGAGCTAGACACAAAAATACAGTTAACATGGTACTATGAATAACCCAGTCAGGTCTTAGCCTCAGGGTTAGTATTTCAACCTTCCAAATAATACTCTTCTGGGGATAAAGGTCACTTTCACTTAATCCTGATTTTTAGAAAATACCTCAACACAGTCATTTAATGGGATGCCTTTTTTTGTTGATGCTTTTTTTTTTTTAATAGCTGGATGGTATGTCATATCAATAGAGAGAGAGAGAGAGTATAGACACCACATATTTCTTGGGTGCCTTTCTGCTGTTCCTCAATGATCCAAATGGGATAAAATACTCCAACCAACACAGTTAATCAAGGGTAATTTTCCTGCATTAACACTTCTAGGAAATACCCACATGAATTTGGATAATTATGTCAACCATAATTATCTATAGGCTGGCACCTGCCCTAAGTATCTACCTCCTCCACACCAACCAGCTGGAAATAAGCAGGATAATGTCCACAAAAGTTTTCTATGATTCAAGGCACTGTGACAAACTAGTAAGAGTTAAAATAAGTGGTCTAGATGGACCTGGTATTCCTAAAAATATCTCTCCTAACATAGAAGGTTAGTTTCCTTCCCTCAGGATTTCTTCTGTTACTACCACAAATCAACGCTTTTAATTTTAAGTGATAAAGTTTAAGATGAAGTCAGACAGTCCTCAGCACTTTTATACTCAAGAAAATGTAGTACTTAAATAATTCCGATAATACATCATATACATATACTGTACAATGCTCAAGTGAACAGCTTGAGAATTTTGAATTTTATAGTGGTCCATCCATAAAACACCCAAAACTACAGAAGGATAAACTACACAGCTCAAAATGTACTACAAGTGTGTGGGGGCGTGGGGGTAGGAGGGGAGTCTAGGTAATAATTAGGATATAGCTAAGCAAGGATTCAATGTTCTTTTTTCCCTTAAAAAACGTGCTTAATTGTCTTTAGGGCAACAATCTTAATATGGAGGCTTAACATTCATATGGCAGGCTGTTATAATAATAAAAATACTTTAACAAGTCTGTTAAAATACCAGTGTTTTTAAAAATTGCATTCCATCTGATATACTATTTCAACCAGACATCTCTAGTACTGATATATTAAACTGAACCAAAAAAGATTTTTCCATATGGTTCCACCTAATATTATAATATTTAAAAACAGTCATTCATAGAAAATTGTGATTCCCAAAGACAAAAACAAAGATTTAGAAGGCAGAGTTAGATAAAAAGCGCATGAAGATATTTTGGTGGTAACTAGGTGGTAATTAAAGCTGAGATAATTAAAATATTAACAGGCTAAATTACAACCAAATACCTATAACCAATGTAATCTACAAAGGAAAAAATTATAACGATATCAACATCAGTGAAGATACTATATACTATACAACTCTAGAAATCTGATTTGGGTTGAAACTTCAAATGCTAAGTTTAATGTTAATGTTCTGTAAGTACTATGTATCATTTACAATCCTGAAATCAGGTTAACATACAAAACAATGAAAACTTTTCATTTAGAAGATTTGTCAATTACCCAATGGATTATACTTTTCAAAGAGTGGCTGATGTCTTGTTCTAAAGGAAATTCTCTTCACTGTATTTCTCAACACTATTTCACCAAAGACCATGTTGAATATGTGATAAACTTCAGCAAAAACTAGAAGCTATTATTATTTACTTATGAAATGGTAGTCTTTCCTTTCTCTTTCAGAAACTGACTTTAGAGCTTAGCTTTAAAATGTCCATTTAAGCTTATGTTTCACCCTGCAAGACAGCAGTGGGCAAGGTGGCTATCCGCCTGTTGGTGGTGGCAGTGGTGAAGGGAGGAGAGGAGGGACGCGCCATGTACTTACCCTGAAATGGCGCAGGTGAAGACTGAGCCATGTGTATATGTTCCTCGTTGATCAGATAAATTGGCTGGTGTTGGGCAATCTCCACACTCGTGCATACATTACTTTCCCCGTGAAGAAAGAATGTGAAAGCACAGGACAAATGCTCACTAAAAAGAAAGAACGAAACTCAGCTCTATATTTTGGTAGGAAATGGGTGCTATAAACAAAAAAAAAAGCTGAGACACAGCTTTACTTTATCAACCATGCAGTAAAGCCGACCTCTGATGATATTAATGTCACAAACCTCTCATTGTTTGTGGACAAATAATACAACGATAACTTGTTGACAATGACACTAAAGTAAAGCTGTCAGATAAATAGGAAAATCAGTTATGCTGCATTCTGAATTCTGGAAAGCTATTGTGCTCACTGATTGCTTCATTTGCATAAAATCTATCTCCTGTGTCGACTAAAACTCCTAAGAAACACTAGTACCATGTTTCTACCTTACCAGGGCCTAGCACATGGCAAGGATGCAAATATTTGTTGAGTCAAATAAATGAGAAAACATTTAAAAACCTTAAAAAAGAAAAAAAAAAGTGGCTTTATGAACTAGATAGAAAAGTAACCCCTGAGCTGAGTCTGAACTGGCCTTTAACTGAGTCTAGGGACAAAGACAAATTTGTTTTTTGCTTATGTTTGGTACACAATGACACCAAATTTACAAGTTTACAACATTACAATGAGGTTAAACTGTTTATCTAAAAATGGCAATTAAGAACATTGCTGTATATAAATTCTCATGTACAACTGCTAAGGTAATACAAGTCTCTAAAAATGGGGTAGAAATCTATTACATTTAAGTTTTACAATTTACTTCTGATCAGAAAATTTTATTAAAATATTCTACTTCTCTGTTTTCCAGAGAACTGAAAAATGATAAAAATGAAGGGTCTGGGAGAAAAGTAGTTTCAAAATTACTACGGTGGCACATTATTTCATTACTTCAAAGTCGTTAGCTATGGCTCCTTTTCTTAAGATGGCACAGGAGAACGTCTGCCTGAGGAAATAATACAGGGAGCCCAAATTACGTTACTAAACAGCACCAGGAAACCACCATTTTAAAAATCATCTCCAAGATGTTCCTTCTTTTTGAAAGTTCTCTAAAACATTATACAATATATTTTGACCTCCACTCAAAAGAATTAAATTTTGTGTAAAACATAAAGTTACAGTGCTTTAAGGAAAAACTGAAATAAAAATGATAAAATTTTCACTCTGTCACACACAAAGAAGTATGTACATTCCGCTTTGACAAGTATATGGAGAAAACCGAGTTTTACTAGAATGTGAGGTTTCGTCAACAGGAAACACCAAGTCTTGGTTTTTGGTTATTCAGCATGACAAAATAAACTCAAGATGATGACTAGAATTTTAGAAGAATTTTGAAAAATTTTTCATTCAACTTGACACCATACTTTCAAGTTTCAAGCTCACAAGGAGGAAAAAATACACATAACTTAAACATATACAGGTATAAAACAATACCACTGGCAAAAGCATGGCTGTACTTTATGGAAATAACTCTAGAAACTCATCATCATCAACACATAACATTGTGCCTGATACATAACAGGACCAAAATAGAGGACGACTGATGGTGGACTGGCTCATTTTCCAGCTGTACATTTCAGCTGAGCAGTTTGAACTGACTCGTCCTAATTCATGGCCACCATGAACTATATAGTCAACAGCATATTTATTATAAGACAGCTGGTTGGGGTTACAGGTGTAGAAGGGCAGCCACAGAATGTCCTCTATTCTGCAGACTCCCAACTGTGCATCAAAACAAATGTGATCAACATTCATTTATCAACTAGTAACTGCGAGGATGGTGCGAGGCACCTGGAGTGACACAGAATAAAGCATGATCCTTGCCCTCAAGGAGTATATACGCCAGAAAGAGACTAATACAAAAACTCATCTCTAAAACAAAGCCAGGCATAAATGCGGAGATAAAAACAAAAACAAAATGCCATAGGACGGCTAAGGTGTAGTGATTTCTGTAATGTGAAGGATCCAAATGCTCCAAGACAAGGACAACGGAAAATCAGATTTCAATAACAGAAGAAAAAGAAAAGGTAAAGAGAGAGGATGAGGAAAAGCATACATGTGGTTAAGAGCAGGATGTAGTTTGGAAATTCTGTTACGAAAGAATGGAGTAACAGGATGGGAAGAGTGTGGAAAGGGAGTCAGAAGCCACACCCTGAGATAACATAGAAGACTTGTATGTGAGAAGTAACAGGGAGCTCATTTAAGGTTTGGTTTAAGAAAGTCAACTAAATCCAAAGAATCATGAAAATTTCTAAACAGTATTCATTGGAATTTGCTGTATTTCAAAAATAGTAAGTTTAGAAAGAAAAATGTCCCACAGAGAAGCACAAATTAAAAAGCCAGCAACTCAATCAATGGCCTTTTTTGTTTTACACTGGTTACTTTAAAAACAAAATGACAGTTAAAACAAGATAAAGCAAACAGCAAGTTCTAATGGAAAAATCACAGAGGCCATCAGTAGTTATCTGATTTTTGGCAAGTTACTTCACCTTTCTGACCACAGCTTCCTCATATGTAAAATCAGCTGTTAACACAAACAACTGGGTCCCCAGAAGGGCTAATCCAGGAGGTCTGGAGCAGACCCCCAAACCTGCATTTCTAACAAGTTCCCAGGTAATGCTGTGGCTACTCGGGGCTCAGGTACCTCACACTTTGAGAGCCACTGGACTTGATGGGGAGCCCTGGCGGTGCAGTGTTTAAGAGCTCCGCTGCTAACCAAAAGGTTGGCAGTTCAAATCCACCAGCTGCTCCTTGAACACCCTATGGGGCAGTTCTACTCTGTCCTATAGGTCGCTATGAGTCGGCATCGACTTGACGGCAACAGTTTTGGTTTTGGATGGTACCTAAATCCCTTTCCAGCTATAAAATTCTATATTGTTCTACGATGATGTGAAATAAGAGAACAGGGATGACAATACTGACTTCAGAGAGTAGAATTTCCCCTCTGATCTAGCAATACCACTTCTTAAGAATTTATTCCACAGATAAACTCCTGTGTTAAAAATAAAAAATAAAAGCTATGTACAAAGTTACCGACTGCAGCACTGTTTGTAACAGTTAAGGCTGAAAACAGGCAAAATGCCCATCAATAGAAGGCTATGCACTGTGCACCCACTTCAAAGAAAAATGGCCGTGTCTTTTACAGACCGATGTGGGAAAACCTCCAACATAAACTGTTACGAGAAAAAAAGCAAGATATAAAACAGTGTGAATAATATGCTCCATTTGTATAAAAACGGGGAAGAGAGTAGAAAAATACACACACATGATTTGATTACATTGGCAAAGAATTTCTCTGGAGGAATGTATTTTAAAAACCTAATAATATTGGTTGCTTTTGTAGAGTGAGGCGGCATGGCTGAGGGAGAGAGAAAGAGAAAATTCACAACAGTCTTTGATCCTTTCTGAGTGTGGGACCATGTGTTACGTGGAAAGTAATGCTGGCAGGATATGAAGCAAATCCCTGCCTCCTATCCCTGTGCAGGGTGCTTGTCCGCCCAAGCAGAGGCGTGCACTGGAGGAACGCTTCATCCTGTCAGGCTTGGCTCTCAGTGGAAGCCTGCTGAGCTCATCTTTGATCTTGACTCTGTTATCTAACATATTGGCTATTTGATCAGCAAGCCATCAATATCTTTACATTCATGTCAATGCTACAAAATGGTGAGAAAGACGATTCGGAGGCTGGAGTCCTGTGTCATCTCATCAGAGAACTCACAAGTTACAAATTCGCCAGTGCTGCCACCCATTGACGATCTCTTATCTATAAGGGATAATCTAAAAGGTTATGGCAAATGTCTTGATAAAATGCAGATATATGGCAACTATCATATTCCTCTCATCTAGACACCTGTCTAAAAGTAAAATTCGGGTGGTCTGATACAGAGGCCAAACCCCCTTATTTTACAGATGAGAAAACAGGGCTAGAAAGAATTTGGCTCGCCCAAAGCCATTCTTAGAGGCACAACTGGAATTAGACTCAAAATTTAATGCTCCTTCTACTAAACAGTCCAGCTATCAATGGGGATATTCATTTATATCTCTACCAACTTATATTCTATATAGGTAAATGAAGATCAGATTTGTGAACGAACAGTGAAAATAAGGGGTTCTACAAGTATAGACGTGTTATGTTATACACTGCTACAAAGAAAGAGTTAAGACGTAAATCTTTACTTGGAGGTCCCATACCTGTTCTGGCTTCTTCTCACCCATCACCCACTCTTACCCAAACTTTTAATCACTCAACCCCATCTATTTCATAAACATGCACTGTTTGAAAATTGAAAAGGGCTTGAGAGATGATCAAGCTGAGCCCCTTTTTTAATTCAGGGGATGGCAAGATCACTCCCAAAGTTACACAACTACTTCAGAGCAAAGTTAGAATAAGAACTCAGGTCCCCCTTCTTAGCCTAATGTTCACAATACACTCGTGACTTTCTACTTAAATCAATGCTGCCTTCACGCCTACCCTATATATACACTCATCAAAAGGATCACACGCCACGCCAGTTAAACTAGTCCCTGCAACAATTCTCCTCTCCCTGCTACTGCCTCCAGGTCTCACCACGTACTGTCAAATGAGTACACAGAGCCAAAAACTCTGCAATTTCACTCAGTGAGACTGAAGTCGGAGCCTCACTCCTGTTCACTCAGGGCACTCCACTTGGCGAGTATTCCAGGCCTTCTCAAATCCGTATACTCTCTATTCTTTACCCTGTAAATCAGGTCTGATTCAGGTGGACTCTTAATTCTTTACTTAACCTCTTTTTTAACCTCAAACATCACTGCAGTGTCCTCTTCCCTAGAGACTGAGAGGACGAGATATTCCCTTTTCTCTGCGAAGTGACTCTCGTGCTCCTCCCACACATGAAGAACTTCTCTTTCTGCCTCCTCCTGACCATGCTACTCCTTTTGGATGGCTGTCATTGTCTTTCTCCCTCCCCTGGCTAATGTCCCTGGTGGCGGAGTGGTTAAGGGTTCAGCTGCTAACCCAAAGGTCGGCAGTTCGAATCCACCAGCTGCTCTTCAGAAACCCTATGGGGCAGTTCTACTAGTTCTACTTTGTCCTATAGAGTCACTATGAGTCGGAATTGACTAGACGGCAACAGGTAACAACTAACATCAAATAATACACAAAATGGCTAAAAGAACACTAATCTAATATCAAATAATATACAAACAAAATAATTACAATTTGTTCTAAGTGTTAAAAAAAAATAAAGTACTAATTTAGAAAAGAACAGGGGGAAAGGCTATTGTAGAAAACAGTGGGTCAGGAAAATTCTTCTGTGAAAAAAAAAGGGGAGGACATTTAAACTGGGGCTTGAATCTTAAGAGGAAAACAGCAAACACCATTCTCAAAAAGAGAAAATCATTATGTGCAAAGGCACTGAAATAGGAGAGAATCTGGCATTTTTAAGGAAGCAAAAGGAGGCAATGTGGCTACATCACTGCAAAAATGAAGAAGAATGGTGTAGGATGAAGTTGGAAAAACAGACAAATTAAACCTACCTAAAAGACAAAGATTATCAGATTGGTTGAAAAATAAAAAACAAAAAAAAAATCCATCTACAGTATATGCTGCTTATAAAAGACATACCTAAAATAAAACCACATCAAAAGAATGAAAACAAAAGGCAGAAAATGATATACCACCTGAATCCTAACAAATATAAAGCTGATGTATCAAAAACAATAATAAATCTAAACTTAAAAATTAACATAATCATTAAATAATAATAAACAGAGGACTTCAAAAAAAGAGTTTTAAACAATCATGAACTTGTATGTACATGGTCATATAATATGCAACATAGCTCTGAAATACATACAGAAAAAAACGGTAGAATCACAAGGAGAAACAGACCAATCTACAATTACTGGAAATTTTAACATTTTTTCCTCAGTATTTAACAGAATAAGCAGACAAATTATTAAGAATACAAAAAAAGGAATGCCAAAATATCTATGTGACATGACCTGAATACATGTAAAACTGTTTTCCATAAAGAGAACCTACACTCCTTCCAAGAACACAGAGAAGACCTGCAAAAACTGACTAGGTAACATGACACAAAAAAAAGTTTTACGTTTCAAAGAACTGATACCTTACAGACTACACATTCTCTAGCCACAGTGCAATTTAGTTAGAAAGTAATATTTAAGGGGAAAAAAAAAGGTTAAAATAAAATCTCCGTGTTTGGAAACTTAAACGTGCATTCCCTAAATAAATCATGGGTTACAGAGGAAATCACAATGGAATTCACAAAATATTTAAAATTGAATGACAACAAAAACAATACATGTCATGATCCGAGAGAAACAGTACCTAGAGAGTAATTTATACCCTCATGTGCCCAACAGTAAATCTTAAATGAGATAAGCACTCAAGTCAAGTAATTGGGTACGGGGTGGGGGCGGGAGGGGGACCCACAAGAAAAAATAAACCCAACCAAAACAGAAGGATGAAAATAACGATGACAAGGCCACAAATAACAAAATAGAAAGGATTTACAAAATGAAAAACTTGTTCTTTGAGCAGACTGAAAGAAGACAAACCATTAGGCAAGACTGATTTGAAGGAGGAAGAGGAAGGAGACTGCAGGGAGGCAGGGGCACAAATAAACAATCCTGAACAAAAAAAGAGGAAAGGAGCTACAGATAAAGTAGGAATGTTTTTATTCATAAAAATGCTATAAACAACTTCATGCCAATAAATCTGAAAACACATGAAATGGATAATTTTCTATAAAAATAGATGAACTAGAAAACATTTTGAAAATAACTCAGAAATCAACAGCAGCTTAGGTTTTTCCAAACTTTCAAAGAATAATCACTCCTTCTTATTCAGACTGTTTCAGCAAATCATAAATAAGAGAAAGTTTCCCAACTCTTTCTAGTAGGCTTGTACAACTTTGACAGCAAAACTGGATAAGGTTAGTTATAAAAAGAGAAAGTCATCAGCTAACATTTTTACTCATTAACACAGATGCAAAAATACTAAACACTAGTAAACTGAATTCAGAAGTGATCCAGAGAACACGACCAAATGAGGATTCTGTTAGAACGTAACCATAGATTAACACTAGCAAATCTATTAAGGTGATACAGTACATTAACAGACGAAGGGGGAAAAAAATCAAACCATTCATCTCGACAGATACAGAAAAAGCATACAGTAAAATTCAATAATCATTCTTTATTTAAAAACAAGACAAAATAAAAACAACGGGGAGTTGAAAGGCATTTCTAATTTAAACAGATAATAGGTACCTACCACAAACTATTTACAAAATAGAACATAACATGAACTAGGGAAGCTTATTCAAGCTAAAGGCCTTTTCACTGGGTGCTTTATTATGATATTTCACCGATGCTACATCTCAAAATACTTCGCCAGATGTTTCTAAATCTTTATTCCAAGCTTCAAGGACCCATTTCTTTCAGAATTAAAAAGAAAGAAACCATCAAAATATTTTGTTTCAAAGTAACCCCTGGGTAACTTTGGCAAAGTCAGTTTGTCAGTACTCAAAGCAATTGACTCATCCTACTTCACCTTGGAGCTTTCCCTAGACATCAGGGTTTGAGATAACATATTTATATTTCTAACCTAGGAATCATCAGATTTATATATACTAAAAAGGAAACTGTGTTAGAGAAATCCCTTCTACAGTTTAAATGCTGAATAGCTAAGCATAACATGTACCTTCTCCTTCCTGGCAATTAGTGTAAGGAAACTTTAAAAAAGAAAAAAAGAAAAGAAACGTCCAGTGTAACACTGGTTACATTGCTCTATGAGCTGCTTCTCTAGGCTCCTCCCACCATCCTCTGCATCAAGACTGGACACTTACTGCATATGCCACCATGTTTCACGTGTCTGTTTTTGTTCATGCTGTTCTTTTGCCTAGAATAAACTTCCCCTATTCTTTATCTAACTCCTACTCATTTTCAACCTCAGCCCAGACATCATCTTTTCAAGAAATCATCTTTAAAGCTGCAAAAATGCTAAATGTTCCTATACGATTCTGTGCACATCGCAATCAGGGTACTTCAACTCTGTAAGTTCAATCAGCCCATCTGACTGAATTTCGTGAAGGCAGAACCGTGTTTTATCTAATACTTTGGACCCCAGTACTTAGCATGATGCTTGCGTGGGTATGCCCCCCATTAATATTTGAGTCTGTGTATTTTAAACCTTTCCTCTAACATTTTCTGACATTTTACAAGGAGGCTCAGAAATAGGAATTCTAAGTTATGGGATGGGGAAGCACATAAAGGAGTGAAAAGCTGCACTACTCTAACCAGGCATTAGGGGACATTAGGAGACACCTACCCCTGGTCTTGACAATTTCAGACCATTTCTCTAACCATCCTTCTGGTAGAAGCCTGAGTGGGGAGCACCCCTGACACTATGTATTCTTCTGAACTAATAAGCAAACTAGCACAGAATACATAAGAACTAAACATATAGACCAACAGAGGCTATTCTCTTCAATAAATGCCATTAAGCAGTTCTGTTCCTACACATTTTTCATCAAAATTTATACTACTCAATCCCCTGTGAAGTTCCCCACTGACTAGAGGGAAAAAATCTAAACACCTCCCAGTGCAGTCCAGGGCTTCCTTAACTCTGGTGCAACCTACCTTTATAACCCTACTGTGCTTCACACACCTTCAATGACAGCCAGCGTGGAACGGTTATTGCTTTGTGCACATCCCCCCCACATTCCTGCCACTGCATACAATTTCCACTTCTTCTTTCTCCTGAAATCCTATCTTTCTAAGTCCAACACCACTCCACCCTCTCCACAGAGCCTTCTCATATTAGCTCTTTCCTCAGAACCCTTTCTTCTCTGCCACCAAGAGGACTTACTTCTGGTTTGACCTCAAGCTATCAGAGAGTTTCATGCAATCAACATTTACTGAGCACACCTATTTTGCGTCAGACACTGTGCTAGATTTAGGGACAGGTATAAATGAGATCAGAATCAGCCTTTGAGGACTTATATTTTCCTAAGCAAACTACCTAAGAACCTTCAAAAGGAACAAAAATATTAACATGAACTATGGTACCCACTTGCATGCATAGCAACATCAAATATGAAGTTGAAGAAATCCTGGTAAGATTATCTCAGACAAAATTTTGTCCTTTAATATTAAATCTTAATAAATAAAAAAAACTCAACTGTAAGGTAATACCTCATATATGTTTGTACCCTGTGTAATTTTTAATAACGATCAGTTTACATAAGAAATTACTTTAACCCATGGGAATGGGAGCGGGGGAGGGAAGACAGCAAAAAATAAGTTTTCCCATTATTTATAAAATATCATGTATTCTATCTACTGTCATAATTGGCTGAAATCTTATATTCTCAAAGGTCCAATAAGTAAAACATAAACTATATCCCACCAGGGAGAGAAATGTGATTTCATCCTATCTTTCCAACTTCTTCTCCCACTACATTGATTCTTACATCCAATGCTTCTATTGTCCAATTTGTTTCCCTCATAGTGTTTGTCATAATATGCAATTGTTTAATTTCTTCTGCTGGCCTCCCCTACCATAATGTAAGCTCCCTGAGGGGAGGAACCATGTCTGTCCTGTTGCCCTTTGTATTCCCAGCACCTAGGACAGTGCATAATACATGGTACTTAGTAAACAATCACTGAATGGATGAATGCAGTTTTAGTCAAAACCAAAGATTAAATTACCTTTTTTTAGGAAGTTCCATCATGAGAGCAACAAGAACAGTTGATGTGCACAGTGAATATTCTTGAAGTGAGAAGTTTAATTATTAATAACCAAAAAAAACCCTAAACCTGTTGCCGTCAAATTGATTACGACTCATAGTGACCCCTGTAGCACAGAGTAGAACTGTCCCCACAGGGTTTCCGAGGAGCAGCTGGTGGATTCAAACTGCCGACCTTTTGGTTAGCAGCCGAGCTCTAAACCACTGTGCCACCACAGCTCCAATTATTAATAGTTATTGCCATCGAGTCGATTACTACTCACAGCGACCCTATAGGACAGAAAAGAATTGCCCTATGGGGTTTCCAAGGAGCAGCTGGTGGATTCGAACTGCCAACCTTTGGTTAGCAGCCATAGCACACCATAGCTATTAACCACTGTGCCATCAGGGCCCTGCAATTATTAATAGGAGTACATAATAAGTAATTTCCAGTGATAGTAAAAAGACACCTTTCAAAATTATTTAAGAAACACAGGGTGATGGAGCGGGTCACAAGGGGGTAGTTAGGGTACAGGCCTGCATAAATGCAACCAAGAAGGAAGGATTGGTGTTCCAAATAATCTTTTCCCCTCTCTTAAAATATCCCAGATCTTTAAAAAAAAAATTTTTATTCGTTTACTTCTTACACTGAGTTTTCAAAACACAAGTATCACATGTGCTTTCAAAATGCATTATGAATATTAATAAACTGTTCTTTTCATGGTGGAAAAGTGTTTTGATAACTGATTCACAACGCAGAATGCATTTAGATAATTTTATCTAAATGTGCTTTGTATTATGAACTTATTATCTTAAAATTTTCCAAGTTGTCATTAACCAAATCTCTTGCCAGAAGTAATTTGCCTCACTCTGTAAATCCTCATTTGGGAGTATTTTGCTAATGTTACTTTCTCATTTTCTTTCCTTAAAAATATACAGTTTGCTTTGGCGGCCTTCACAAAGACTGTGTTGAGATCCTATGCTCACTAGCAGGTTGAGCATTCTCTTATCGGACAAGCCCTAACTTTCATCAAGTTGGAATTATAATATCCAAATCACAAGACTCGATTAAATTATTTTGTACAAGATACTTTCACTATTTCTTATATCTTCCCTTTAAAACTACAAATTAAACCTAATGATAACAAAAAACAATAAAAACGTACAGGGAAGTTAGTATTATATAAATTTATTTTTAAATGCGAACAAGTACTTACAACTACTAGATTACCATTACAGTTCTATGAATACTCACTCTTCCCTCTAACTTAATTATTACATTTTGTTATAATACAAGGAGGCAATGAAACAATACTGCCTCATTGAATACTGTGTGTGTGTGTAAAATTAGCAAGCTCTCTGACCTACTCCTTTCTATTACCCTTCCCTCCTCAATGCTAAGCTGCTCCCTGGCAGTATATATGACATGAACTCTTCCAGGCCACAGAGGTACCACTCCTGGTACTGTAGTGGTAATGGAGCAACAGTACACCTTGTGTTAATGCAAAACAGTGCCCTAATGGCCTAAGACTTCATGTTCCTCCCTAGAAGCCTCACTTACTAGAAGCAAGTACCACTGAGGAGGCTCTGACTCAGTATGTCTGTATTCAAAAGCTGGAAGAGTTTGCAAGTTTTCTACCCTGATAGTACAGACTAATAATCAAGATGCCAAAGTAGACAGAAGAGATGCTCTCTTCAGTGATGTGTGCTTAAAAATCAGAAGCCAATTTAAAACCTGAGGAGGGTTATGAACGTCATGTTACTAAAATCTCTCTCGAAGTTAGAAAACAAAGCCAAGTTACCTAGTCACAGTCTCTGGACAGCCCTTTGAAAATTCAATGAGAGCATGCCTGGTAGAGAATACAGATTAAAATGGCATTTATATTTGGTAGCCTATAACAATGAAAGTACTTTTTTGCTAGAATTTTTTTTTTAAATTAGTATACAACAATACCATTCACTCATTTTGTGTGTGTGTGTGGGGGGGGGGTTACTTTAAAAGACAATAAAGTTTGGTGGGGTGACAAGGAACCACATAAATTTTTCTATCGTTTTTCTCACTGACTACTACTAAGACCATACTACTAAGGCTTAAGTAACAATAAAGGATCAACTGACACTAAAAATAGCTAAGACTTTATTCATCATTTTCTCTCTCTTTGCCTGAGAGCATAAACAAGCTCTCTTCATAGTTCCCAACTGCTAAACTGAAATGCTATGTCTTCCCAGATTACAGAATATATTTTGATAGTACACCTCAAAGTTATGGATGTTTGCTTATGTTTTGCAAATACTTCCGGCACTATGACAGACTTCTGACACCCAAGAGGAGCCTGAGTGGCAGTCATGGTGGAGTTCTTATCAGCTTGAAAGAAAATCTGACATGTGCCTAGATTCCCACACCCAGCTCACAGTGGGAGAAGTGACCTGCCCCACCTCCCAAAAATACAAGTGTAAAGCAGATGGGAGTTCCAATATGCTGTCATTCATCAGGTGAACAACAGCAAATAGGACTTTACCTTCGTGGTTCAAACAAACAAACAACAGCAAAATAAGAAAACCTTCTGTTAACAAGTATTGGCCCTAGGGGTAGTCTTTCGGCTTTTTGGTTTTTTTCTCCATCCTCCACTACCTCACCTTCCATCACATATAAATATCAACCCTTATTTTCCCCTCTATCCACATCTCATTTTTTTCCTACCTTATTATATTTATTATACATAAGCAACCTTAAATACTTCTCGAATGAGACGACGTAGGAAAAAGGAGGGATGGATCCATATGCATATGTCTCTCTTCTGTTTCTCATACTCTCACTCCATCTAAGGAATTGATAGTGTTACGTTACCATATTTATTTAAGGGGAGCTGATACATAAATGAAACACTGAAACAACATGAAAGGATTTTCTGTCCCTGTTCACAGTAGTAGTTCTGGCTTTATTTTTTTTAAAGACATGGACTACAACAATCACAGCAGCTCTATCTCAGAGCTAGCAGCTGACGTGGCTTGGCAAATTCTTTAAAGGCTATCCAACATTTGGCATTAGCTTGCCAGTAAGCAGGGTCTTTTATATTCAGCATTGTTGCAAAACGTCTCACTCACCAGTACTCAAAGGAGGTCACAGTTTTCCCAGCAGAAGGAAAATAAAATTGGAGCCGACACTTGGTAGAATGCTGTTATCAGCAAGTATTTATCTTCTATACTCTTACCATGCTACAGGGCTACACCACAAGCTAGGTTTTCTTTTTCTTTAATCAAAACATACTGTAGCCTTCAATTACCCAGCTCCCCTACCCCTAACATATGAAAAAGAAAACTGATGGCTAAATCCAACAGAAAAATAAATGCAAGATGCTTCCGGGCTTTTCTTGTAGTCGCTATAAAATTGTAAAGTCAAAGATGGCTACATGTTTTACAGTGTGTGATATAAATTCTAAATAGAATTAACTTTGATTCTAAACAGTTAAAAGCAATTTCTCCTTATGAGGTAAGACGCAATTGAGCAAATATAAAAGAAAAAGGGATCACTGGAACTAACAGAGAGTCATTAGGTGTTTTAAACCTGAAAGATATTGTTTATTCACTATAAGGATGGCATTGGTATCTAAGTAAAAGGAAACAGAAAACAAGTGGTCCTTCAGGTGATGTGGTCCCTAACAAGTTGGTGTGTACCCGAGAGATACCAAACAAAACCAAAAAACCCATTGCTGTCCAGTCAATTCTGGCTCATAGTGACCATAAAAACCAAACCAGACCTGTTAGCCACTGAGTCAATTTCAACTCATAGCAACCCTACAGGACAGAGTAGAACTGCCCTATAGGGTTTCCAAGGAGCAGCTGGTGGATTTGAACTGCCGACCTTTTGGTTAGCAGCCATAGTCTTTAACCACCACGCCACCAGGGCTCCATAATGACCATAACCAGTAAATATTCACTCTTCAAACTATTTTGGTGTGTACGGTGGCTATGTTAACATTTACTGAATAGCAATCAGCATCTGGACACTACAAAAAATTATGGATGCTTAATTTTTGGGGGAGAGTGTCAATTTTCACAAGATTTAGAGATAAAAGATTCTGACAGAGAATCTCCTTTTATTATCAAGAATCGGTGGCTTAGGCAATCTTCATTTGTTCATTCAACTAATGTGCAAACACTGCCCTAGATGCCAGAGATACCATACTGAGGAAGGCCCACAAAGCCCCTGTTCGCGAAGAGCTTACATTCCGCTGGGATAACAAAACACGATGATGATGTGTGTGAAGATGGTGGTGGAAAGAGGCGAGGAGAAAAGGGGACACCTGAGATAGGCAAGTAAAGGCTGATGGGAATTGCCTCTTTGAGGAGAGAAAAATAAGAAGTCAGCCACAGTGAGTTCTGAGAGAAAGTAGTGTAGGCTTAGGGAACAGCAAGCACAAAGGCCCTAAGTACAGGAACACACTTTGGCGTTTGGGGGACAGAATGGCTACTGTGTTTGAAGCTAATAAATAAGAGGGAGAAAAGTACTAAATGAGGTCACAGAGGTAAGCGGGGGCAAATCATATAAGTTGTATAAACAACAGTATGAGATTTGAATTTTATTCTAAATACACTGATAAGCCCCTGGAGGATTTTCAGCAAGGGAATTAGCATGGTTTTCTTTGTATTTTGAAAAGACCACTTCAGTTGCTCTCTGGAGAGTTCATTATGAGGGAGTTATGAGTGAAGCAGGGGGATGAGCTAGAAGGCCATTACGGCAGCCCAAGTGAGAGAAAAACAGGGCTTGGACTAGGTTGGTAGCAGTGGAGATGAAGCCGGGAATGGATCAGAGATGCATTTTAGAAACAGAGCCACCAGGACATGCAAGCAGAGATGTCATGAAGGAAGTCAAACATATTAGTATGGAACTAAGCAAGGAGGTCAGGATGAGATATAAATATTTGGGAGACGGCAGCTCAGACATGGTATTTAAAGCCATGAGTAGAACGAGAGCACCTAGGCTGGAGAGACTGCAGGTACAGAGAAAAGGACAACCACTCAGCCTCTGCTTTGTCACTCTTGAGTTCTTTTAAAAAGTGGGGAGTGAAAATGCTACCATGCTTTTAGTAAGCCAGCATTTGACACATATTTGCAAATTATATTTCTCCTACTGATAGATAAAAGAGAAAAAGAAAGTTGCAATGTTTTATTCTTAATTTTTGTTTTTGTGGCAGAAGCTCCCCCTACACTTCCACTGAGTTTAACAAATTTAACGGAATCAAAGTAAGTCATTCATGTTTTCTTCTCTCAAAACTACCTTCTTACAAGGTAGGATTCACAAAGTTTAGTAACAGATTTCACTGAAAACAAATAATGAGGTTCTAAAATAATATTTGAATTAAATTATCATGTGAATAAACACTGGTTTTTCTAATTAGCAATCACAGGCAAGAATGTGATTAATATCTCAACCTGAATAATAAGAAAAAAATAAATGAAACAATCATACAATCTATTTTACACTAAATTCAGAGATTTCTTCCTAAAATAACTCTTCTCTTTCATAATGTTAATAAATAAAAAAGGTGGAGAGAAATGTGCTAGTTAGCCACTGCTTTTCTCTGGATCAGGTTGGGCCGATTACATACTCAAGAACAAGAGACTCCACCACATTTACCACTTCCTCACTGAATGATGCTGGCAAACTCTTTTACTAATTATAAACAAATATTAGGAAGCTACTCAAATTCTCACCAATAGCAGAATGGATGAATAACTCAGTGACTATTCACACAATAGAGTAATATACAGCAACCAGGACAAACGATCTACAACTACACACAACAACCTGGAGGGATCGCAAATAGGATGTTGAAAAGAGAAGCCAGAAACAAAAGAATAAATATGGTATGATTCCATTTATATGAAGTGAAAACACAAATAAAACTAAACTAAGCTGTGAGAACTCAGAACAGTGGTCACACTGGGGAGGAGAAGGGCAGTGACTAGAGGAGAGTGCCGGGCAGGTTTCTGGGGTGCTGGAAGTACTCTAGTTCTTGATCTGAGTGCAGGTTACAAAAGTGTGCTCATCTTGGAAAAACTCATTGAGTTACTTATGTACACTTATGAGCATTTTTAAATGTATATTATACTTCAATAAAAAGTTATACAAAAGCATTCTGAACAAAATACAGCAAAATATTAACACTCTGAATTATAAAAAATATTTTCAGTTAAATCCGAGTTGGAAAAGCATGGGTATTTATCTTATTACCTGTGATAGGTAGAACAACGGCCTCCCAAAAATGTCCAGGTCCTAATCCCCAGAACCTGTGACTATGTTATACTACATGGTAAAGGGGAAGTAAGGTTGCAAACGGAATTAAGAGTTCACTATTCAGCTGACCTTAAAATAGGGAGATTATCCTGGCTTACCCAGTGGGCTCAATGTAATTACAACGGTCCCTAAATATGGGACAGGGAGGCAGAAAAGTCAGTGTCAGAGTGATATGATGTGATGTGATAAAGATTCAACTGGCGACTGACAGTGAAGACAGAAGGGGCCACAAGCCAAGGAATGCCCAGGGCTCCCTAGGGCAGCCTCTAGAAGCTTGAAAATGCAAGAAAACAAAGCTTCCAAAAAGGGATACAACGCTGCTGATACCTTGATTTTAGCCCTGTGAGACTCACTTTAGACTTCTGACCTTCCAGATAGCAAGATAACAGCAAAGTTGGTTATTTTAAGCTACCAGCTTTGTAGTAATTTGTTAGAGCAACAATAGGAAACTAATCATTACCCTCTGCATTTTTGTTTTTGGAATATTACTTTGTTTACACAAAATAAATATATTTTAAATAATACATATATGTTTAAAAGGAAAAATTAACACATAATAGAAAAAATGGTTATCATACTAAAAGTAGCCTATCCACAAGTATTAATATAAAGTTCCATTTTCCCAATACTTTTGAGATTATTTTTAAGTCCTCCAATACTCAAAGCATCCATTCACTACTTATATCCATTTATTCAATAAACATTTTCCATTTTCATCAACAGATATTCAAGTTAGTTCTCAAATCCATTCACTACTCCAAAATGACCTTTCTGAAACCACTGAAAAGTCATCTATGGCATTAGGAAAATTACTTTAACAAAATCCATCTCTCAATTTCACTGAATAAAACTATCTAATGAATTTTTGTGTTACCCTTTACCTCGTGAATTTAGTGAACAAAACATTAATGAATGAATTTTTTTTTAAAGGAAGAAAGAGATTCTTCTGTCCCGATTCAATATTTAGAAAGCAAAACAAAGAGGAAAAGAATCAATTTGGGGACATCTGCAAATAGTCATGTGATTCCTAACTTATATTTTGGCTTAATGACAACTGCCATTCTAGAAGTCAAAGAAGAGTTAAATAGAGTTCTGCAAAGAAGTTACTGGATGGGCATTTATAAAATGAAATTTCTAAGAACACCTGTAGTAAAAGCTCAACTACACACACTTGTTACTGAAATATCTGAATAAACATTTACTGTAACTATTATTTCAAGACAATCCCACTTTTTTCCTAATGAAAGCTAAATACTATTATCTTAAGCAGCTAGATTTTAACACTATACTCACAGGAAAGTACCGAAAGAGAACACAAAGAATATGATTTCACATCACTTTTTATTATTACTAAATTTTAATCAAATGCTTAAATGAAACAAGGTCTAGCTGATGGAAATTTTTTTTAACAGCGATAAATGCAGATGAAGTTAGCCTAAAATTCAACTATGGCTTGTGTAAGTTTAGGACTCCCCAAAGAATAACTAGAGAGGTTTTTAGCTGACAGTATGGGGCAACGTGATTTGCAAAAGGAGCTACGGCAACCTTAAGATACAGCAATAAAACTAGATGTAGGGTATCTACAGAGTTAGTGGTGGTAAACAGACTCCCCTGGGAGGCTGCTTTTCAAATCAGACAAGCTCATCTACCCTAAAAACCACATCCCTAGTGAGCCACTGTTACTAACAACTGCCTGCCCCATACATCAGACAGACTGGGGCAGAAAAGGTTTTAAAACCAACAGTTAAGAACAAGGGAGTTAATGTTGTACTCTGCTTCTGCTCTATGCTAGTCAGGCCATGCTCGGAATGTTCAGTTTAATTCTGGATGTCACACTTAAAAAGGATATTACACAAACCAGAATACATTCAAAGAATGACTAAAAGAAGTTTAACCCACCCAACATGAGAACAACTGAAGGAGCCAGAGATATGTGACCAAGAAATGAGATGACGCAGAACACACAGCTAACAATCTTTAGTGCACAAGTTATACTCATGTACACCATGCCATGAAAGCTATTTGGCTCAGCACTGCACTTTACAATCATGGTTGCAATAGTATATGCCCTCTTTAATTGTGGCAAATATCAACTGTATACATCGATAAAATGTGGCAATATACTGGTCAATAATTCGTGGTACACCATAGGACTCATACACGTGGGCCAACCACCACTGATGTAGACATTACAGAGAAATGAATTTTCATTCAATATAAGACTAACTTTCTAACTGGTGTTATTTAAAGAAAGGGAAAAAAAAAGCTGCCAAGAAAGATCATCTATTTGCTATCCCTGAAGGTGTGGTAGAACAAACTCTGCTATGGAAAGGGTAGATGGACAAGGTGACCTTCAATGGCACTTTCAATCCTGAGGTTCCAACTGTCAGATAAACTGTTCCTGCTTTTGAAAATATTCCATATGGACTGATAACTCAGAAGCAGACAGAATACTGAAAGGCAAAGCACATCAAATTATAAGGGAAGGATGTAGTGACATAGGGTAGGGAGAAGTATACCATTCTGAAACTTGACATTTATATTGTTAGTAAAGCCACAAATGCATGAACTCTTCAACTGGTCCGCTGGACCAAACTTTCCTGCTCTCATTTTATTACCATGATTACTATTTCAAAGCAGAACTTACATGAACACCTGGTTATAAAAGCAACAATATAATCAAGGTAAATAAACACAAATTTATTCTCCCTGGAAGGGAGACATGAGGTTGATAGCCCTGAAGAGCAGCATCCTGGCAGGCTGAGTGGGAATGAGAAAATCAATACTGTTTGAATAGAGATAGTTATAAAAAGAAGAAAACCTTCCCTGAGTATGGTGCCATTATTATGTTTACCCTCAACAGCTGAAGTCTCAATTCAATTCTTCTGAGGATAAAGGGCTGTATTTACCTACTGTTAGCTGATGTTCATGTTGAACAATGTCCTCACAGAATGTAAACTTCTAAATTTCTTACTCAGTCAACACTTAAGTTCCATGCCTGGGGTCACTATTGGTATGAGTTCCTAGAAATAGTCATTCTGTGAAGATATTATCAGCTACCCTGGAAGAACAGTACCACCTTAAAACTCAACGGATGGTTATACCCCTGGCTGCCATTTAATCATCACACACCACATCCCCTCTGCATCAATTAAGCATACAACAGAGAGTAATACATAAAACGACAATAAGCAATACAGAAAAAAGGATTAAAGCCGTGAAAAATGTATTAATTTATTCTACGCAATGCACTTGTAATTCTCCCACTTTCAGTCAAGATCACAGTACAGTTTAATAGTCTGGTTCAGGGACCAATTAATCCTTTTATATTTAAATCAATCACTGAGTCCTCTCCGAATAATTTAGCTTCTACATGCTGCCTCCCATTTGATGTCTTTGGGGAAAGAGCACAGTTAACACTATGTGGCACATTAATCACGTTGGGTAATAGAAAAAGAAATGCATTATCAGAGAAATCTAATACAGAAAGAAGAGCATGCTCTGAAACATGTTAGCATAATCAGTACATGTGTCATCATTTCCTTAATTAAAACAGGCACGTTAAACCTGGAGTCGAGAGCCCCTTCATCTGGCTTTTCATAGTATGTGTGTATGCATGTATCTACTTATTTTCAGTGTGCATAAAATACACATCCAGGGGAAAAACCACTCTACACAACTCCTCCCCTACTATTGGTCGAGTTCTCTCTCTCATCCCACCCTACAGGAGGATGACTTGATGATGCTTAAACAGTGGGAAAGCGGAAAAGTAACAGAAAAGCACGGATTTTATTCAAACTGCCATGTGTCTGGCACTTTGCCACGAAGCTATGTCCTTTTCCTTGAACAACTCTGGAGCCTAATTAATAGGGTTAATTCAATGCAATATTCATGTGTCGTCTAAAGATTCTTACCACTGCATGTAAAGCAGATGTCCATTGCTTTGAGAATATTTTCTCTGGCTGTGCATCTCGAAGAATGTAATCAATGTCACTGAATTGTACATGTAGAAACTGTTGAATTAGTTTATGTTTTGCTGTGTATACTCTCAACGATGACAAAATAAAATTTTTTTTTAAAAGAATATTTTCTGTAAACAAATGCGTCAAGAAAGCATGAAGAGTTCATATGACTAAGAATGGCAACGTTGTGCTACACACTACTTGTCACTTTGACTAGCAGCAAGAGAAAGAAAGCGGTCCAGTTTTTCATTCCTGCATTTTATTCACCACAAGAGTAAGTCAACTTTGTATTCCAGTAGCCACATCCTGGACTACCAATGCATGATTTAGCTTCAGAAATTTCAAAGCAAACATAAGCACTTTTCAAATGGTCCATAGTAAGTATTTTCAGGAATTTTAAACTAATTAAGCTTCTAGTAGGTTCGGCATTAAAAACAGAGTCTGTATCTTGGCATAACCAGAATGCATTGCTGACTCAGGAACTCCTGTCAGTTCAAACAATTCCAAAGAAAGGAAAGCACATGGTGAATGTTAGCTCTATGTTCACTTCACACCAACAAAGAGAAATCAAATGGCCAAAATTTCCAATCAGCTCTGTGATACTACTGGGAAGATGAATGAAAAAAAGAGGCTGTATTACAGAGGCAGTAATCCTAAACCATAAGAGCACATAGCATCAGAAGACAGAGAGTCAAAAGCCTGACTACATTAACTGTCACACACTGAAGGAGCATTTCTCTGGGCATGTGAACTGTGATAACCTTGGAGAATCTGGTTGACAACTATGACCTACAAATAATCAAGTGGAAGAATATTAAATGTCATTCCTCACGAATCCCCCAAATAGTCACATCAAAGAAACATTTGGAAAGCACGCAAGTCTTTGGTCTGTTTTCTATCTCAGAAAAGAACAGCAGAACACCACCTGCAAGATTTTAAAAGTGAACCAAAACAAGTCATCAAAAATCATCATCTCATTCTTAGAACATGAAGTTATACTGGCTAACAAGCTACCATCAGCAGAATGTGTCTCATGTTTTCATGTGGTCGGGATGGGTTTGTGTGGATCCATTCACACCTCCCTGTCTCGTTTCCTTGATAAGCATCTGTCAAATGGCCTGCAAGGATTAGGAGTGCCACAAATAGACACAGAGATGGTCAGGAATCATTACGAAACACACAAACACATCTAAGCAGTTATATACAAAGGCTGAAGGGAAGTCTCTTCTTCTGTGTGTATCTGTTTGGATAAAATACACTCATATTTCAGTGATTCTACCTCTCAGATGATAAATCCCAAGAGGGAAAATGCTACATGTTCTTTCTGAATTCAGTTTAGGATGGCGCTCAAAGCGAGATTATAAAATGCTTGGCACTGTCCTTTCTCACACTGGCGTTTTATCTTTCCCTTCTCTGCTTTAAACACAGTCATCCCAATTCTGAGCCCAAGTATACTGATTCGTCCGGCTGAGACACCAAGTGAAAGCCTGGCCACATCTACTATCTGCTCCTTTCTCAGGCTTAGCCCCCAACTGCTTTGGACAACACCGGTACATCATCTAGCTGGCAGATGCTGCACTCAGCTTTCTGGATGGGGAGCCCAGGTGCTTCGTCTCAGCCTTTGACTTGGTAGGTTCTCTCTTCGTTTCCTAGGCCCGTGTAACTCGTGACTAAGTGTCCCTTGCATCTATGGGCAGTCAGTATCGAAAACCATGGTGCGACAAGAAATATGAGACAGAGCATGTTTGATGACGGTGTATATGAGGGGGAAATGTTCTGCTATAAATCTTACATTTAACATCATTTGATCAGCATCAAGACACCAGATTTTCAAATAAATAACCCAGTAAGCATTACAATTACCAAACAGGATCCAATTTAAAGTTACTATTATAGCAGCAGGCATCTTTAGACAAGTTATAGGCAAAAAGAAGGAAAAAAAAATGCAATAACAATCATCAATGTACCAAAATATTTAAACCAGCCTTTCAAAAATCACCAATAATAAGACACATTTTAAGTACATGGGTAATCAATTAAAATTAAGTAAATGAATGGTGACATTTCTAAGAATGTATGAAATCTACTCTGGAGAGAGGCAATACTTAAAAAAAAAAAAGTAGGTTTGTAAAGCATGTTATTTGTAAAGTCAATATTAAAAGGTAGTCTTATTATTCTCTACATATTCTTTAAGACAGCATGTCTAAATCAGAATAGGTAGGCTGATTCAAATTTATACATTTTCTCTTAAAGTTTATAGTCACTCACAGAAAGTAAACAGAACTTAATTATTCTCTTATTTTTCAAACTTGAATCAGTTAATTTTCAAGTCAGTGTAAACAACAAAGCCAGACACAAGCACACTGTCAACGTGAAAAGCACCAGAGCTCCTCTCAAGGGAGCCACTGGAAAAGTTACAAGTGAGAAAGTCAGTCCTATGATGCAAACGCAAAGGCCAAATGCATGTAAATAATTCTACATCCAAAAATAAGAGCTGGAAGGGCCAGGTAAGAGAAATTTTGGATATTTAATGCTTTTGTCTTATGTTCTATTATCTTCGTTAAACAGAATCAGCTTAACACTCATCAAATACAACTCCAACAGAACTTTATATGTAAGAACATTTTAATAATTAATATGTGTAGTTAAGACATGAAAATATAATTAAATAAACATAGCTACTTCAATTCATAAGAGAAATTTCTTGTAGTGGAATTTTAATAGCAGAGGAAATCAGTGTAGTATTTCTTTTTCATTTCCATCTGTGTATGGTTAATTAAATACTACGATTTTTAAAAATGTCTTTCTTTACTCAACACCTAAGTAGGCCACCCACCCAAGTTAAGCATCTGACAAGCACATAAGTAAAAAATTAAAGACAAAAATATCAAGCTAGCTGTTTTACAGATTTAAACAAGAAAGTTGTTGAGAGGGAAAAAATACTATGGCTTCGAATTTATTTTATTAATGGGTTTTCTTTGTTCAACAAATATGCATAGATTAGCTATATGGTACAAGTGACATGTTCTTGAGAGTTGGTATAATTTTAGCTAAAATAGTGCTCGTGATTAAAAACACAAAATTAGAGAAAATAGATTGAACTAATGAGGAAATAAAAATAGAGCTGATGGTAACTCCATTAGGAGACAACTCCCGAGGCAATTCTCAGGTCTTCAGGCGGTCTAGGGACACCTCAATAGCAATTCTTCTCTGCCTCCGGCAAGGTCCTCCTGACCCATCTCAGTTCTTGCTCCTAGAACTCTGTCCTTGCCCCTCTGTCCACACAGTCTGTACTTTCCACCTCGGACACAGAGAAGTTAAGGAGTTTCCGGTACTGTTTTCTTTCTTGCTCTCTCTTTCAATAGCATGGAAAGGCTGGGTGGAGTGAAGGGGAAGATAAGGAACAGCTTAGCTTGACTATGACATTTACTGAACGTGCTTTTTCAGGTGTGGGTTTGGGGGGAGGTGCATTTGGGAAAGGGGGTTGGTCTTGTGAAATAACCTTGAGTGAGTCTACTCATACCTGCAAAGGTACATGTTGACAGTGACTGTTCCATTTAAAAACCCATTTACTATGGTATGAAGACTCCAGGAACTAAAATCTGGAGGAGAATAAATAAATTCATGATTATCACTGGTTACAAAGGGGGAATGGAAACCCAGTCACAACAGCAGTTCCTCGAAGCCACTATGTGTGACAGTCGGCTGAACCGTGGGTGGAAACCTAACCTAATATGAGTCAAGCCCTTCCTAGTACTTGAAACTGGAATGGAAAGAGTGAGAGCTGGTCTCTCCAGTGGACCACACCTTTAGAGTCTGTAACCCTGAGATTTATATGTGACCACGCCTGGGAGAGGTCAGGGTTGGGTGGGTAGTAACGGGAGATACTGCAATGAGGTGTAAGAAGAAGGAGTGAGGAGTGAAAATACTAGAAGGCTAGTACAACATCTAAGAGTGAAGTGGTAAAAACTTAGATTAAAACACGACAACGAAAATGGAAAGGAAAATATGTTTAAGCACATCTTGCACATGTATAGACTAACCTGTGATACCATATGGGTGCATTCTCTAGCTGGTGAAGCTTAAGAAATTAATCTATAAATCAAAATGAAATTTGTTTGTTGTGTTTCTTTTATATCTGGGTAGTAACGGGAGATACTGCAATGAGGTGTAAGAAGAAGGAGTGAGGAGTGAAAATACTAGAAGGCTAGTACAACATCTAAGAGTGAAGTGGTAAAAACTTAGATTAAAACACGACAACGAAAATGGAAAGGAAAATATGTTTAAGCACATCTTGCACATGTATAGACTAACCTGTGATACCATATGGGTGCATTCTCTAGCTGGTGAAGCTTAAGAAATTAATCTATAAATCAAAATGAAATTTGTTTGTTGTGTTTCTTTTATATCTGGGTAAAGGCAGACAAACGGGCTAAGTTACCACATTTTAAGTGCAGTCTTTTCTACACCTTTTAATTGGGAGGTGAAGCAGCACGTGAAGTTACAGACAACCTATACTATCATAAATTTCTATTCTTAAAATTACTGTTTTTAATAGTATTTTAAAATTGAGGGAAGACAATGATATTCTAGTATTCTTGCATTGTCTCTACTTAAACCTTGTTCCCAAGGAAACAGCTAATGTCTCAATATCAGAGCCTGCATAATTATTGACTACAAAGGAAGTATGCTACAATGATACATTTGCACTGTAGCAGAATGAAAATGACCGCTTGTTTTATGCCTTGATATCAAACAAAAGTCTCCTATTTTCAGATAGGGATCAGTACTTTTTCTTAGACATATGCTGACAGGAACAGGTTACATTACTAACATGTTCTCATGTGTAGAATGTTACTATTTTAAGCACATTCTATTCTAGACTAAAACAAAGACACAACCCGAACCACCTTTATTTTGGGCACTAGCTACTGCCTCTTTTGGAAGATGTTCAGCTGTGAAGTCATTCTTGTTAAAGCATAAGTGGAGATCATCGCTCATAAACCAATACGGATGAACACATTTCCCGTGGCCAAAAGCCTCATAATTAAAAGAATTTAAATACAATAATTTTTATGGATGTTTCTATTAGCAAAAAAAAAAAAAAAAAACCATATATCTTGAATATATCACATAATTTTTATAAAGATAACTACAATTTTCCTACCTTCGCTAGCCAGTTTTTTTCTAGAAAAAGTGCTTAAAATTTCGGCACAATAAAGGAAAGAGTGATATATGAATCATTTGCAGAGTCAGGAAAAAGTAAATGAAGTATGGATGGATTTTTCCCCCCATAAACACTGGCAAAACCTCTAATTTACATTTTTAAAGAAATGTTTTTGTTAAAGATTTACAAATATCTAAACCAGGCAGTTCTAACATTACTGGTATTGGGCCTAAAAATATAACAGGTTCGAACATTTTATTTTTCCCAAAATACAGTAAAATTTCAAACAAATACAGGAAGGTTAGCTAACTGAAAGCTTAACCTCATTTACCACTACAACTGAACAAACTGAAATAAACATTGATTATGAAAATGCCTGGAGACTGAATATTCTAAGACAAAGTTTTTCAAATAGCAGGGGTCATAAAATCAATTTAGTGGGTTTCAATCAATATTTTTTAATGAAATAGGATAGAAAACAAATAGAATTTCAGGAGACTTGCTTTGTGGGAGTGTGCATGCATGTGCATACATGTTAAACATTCGTACAAGGTTGCAATGTAAGATCTGTTTCTTTGAATGAAGTCTAAAAAAAGTGAAAGTTCTTCGAAAAATAAAATATTGTGGTAAACCTCAATTTAATAACATGATAACATGAATACTTTTCATTATACTGGCCTTTTTAAATGTTCTGTTAAAACCCCAAACCACAGTTCATAACTAGATTCTTTCAGGGTATGACTCCATGAAAGTTATAATTTTCACTCTGAGAGCTGAATTAACTCTTTTATGACCCAAGATATAGCACAACTCTCCCATAACGGTCCCACACAGGGCAGTGGAGTATATGTGTTTAGAAAATAGCTGAAAAGATGCACCAAATCTGAAAGTTGAAATGACAATCTCACCAAACTTTATCAGGCAAGCCTGCCTGCTATAAAATTTCTCTGCGTGCACATGAAACATGCAACAACCATTAATACTAAACTCCCTACAAACTAAATGTATCTACTGAATGGGAAATTAAGAATGAACACCACTGAGACATTCTAATAACCAGTGGCAGGAAGCCAAGCCTGACTAATACAAAAGCAGTAAAATTAGCTAAGGACTTCTCCCTCTGAATTAAAAGCATACCCTACTTTAAAGAAGATGATAATTCTTTTTTTATTAAGTGGTTATCCAAGCTCCACTTATAGACATCAAGATTCACTTATTTAAGCTTACAGTTGAAGAAATATACATTCTTCAAACTTAATAAAAATGCTCAGTTTCAAATATTTAACAATATACTTTAAAAACATTTTGTACAAAACTGTACACACAAAATACATGCATAAAAATGTCCAAATTAGGAAGCCTCATATGGTTTATACAGTCAAATCTTAAGGAAATGGGTTGTCTGTAGAGTCTTCTACATCACAAGTAATACCCACAAAAATAAAAAAAATTAAAGATTATATAACATTTTAACATAAAGGAACAGAAGCATATTTTGCCAAGATAAGACAACAGAATTCAATTGACTATTTAGTTCAAATATTCTTTTTAAACTAGAAATGCAGTTTTACTTTCCCCATAAGGGAAGTGAATAGTCTGTGCAGTCTCTTTTAAAACTGTCTAATTGAAAAATTAATTCTAATTAGCCTAGATATTAACTCTGTCATTGAGGAGTAACAGTTGGCTAGAGGATCACAACAAAGAATAATGATAAATGACAACCACGTATATCAAAGGAGACAGCACTGAGAAACCAAGCTGACAGATGTGAAGGAGAAACCCAACATACACATCTCTTTAAATGCTAGAAATATGGTTAAGAGATCATATGTCCAAAAGCCACAATCTAACTCCAGCTTGTCCCTCAATTTAACAGCAGCAGCAGTATCCAACTAGTCTTCCGGTTCTGAAATCTAATGTTTATTATGTGCTTAACTAACCTTCTAAAGTATACTCCACAAGGCTGAGAAGCAGAGAAGACAGTTTATTGGGGTTAAATGATGTACAGGATGAAAAGGAGGCAGTAGGCGGCAAGGATTAGAATTCAAAGCCAGGAGTGACTTGTCTTTTGTTAAGCTCAATGAGATGACCTGATACACAGGCCAGAGGAACAAAGAGGTCAGACTGAAAGGATGATGAAAGTCATTAGGAAATACAAGGGATGGGAGGAAATGCTATCAGGACCAGTATTACTAGAAGTTGATCTTTTAGTGGGTCAAAAACTCAATTTTGGGTGCCTAAAGGCATCTGTTTGGTGCTGCAGGAAATAGAACCTAAAGGCATTAACTAATGAGAAAATTACTCCAAGATTTTATGGAGCTATGCAGTAGGAATTAATTCTTCATAATCCATTGAGAAAAATGTCTTGGTGTCATTCTAAAAGGATGTTAAATCAATTGTGATCTTTGTGGAAAAAAGCTGGAAAATTATCCTTCACTCTTAAATGCCAACCAGTTAAGAATAAAAATCACTAAATCTTGTGTTGGACTATGGTTTGCATTACACGGTTTTGAGAAATTTACCATTCCAATCGTATTCTGCTTAAGCTAATATTACAACTTCCTTCCATGTCTCCAAGACTGGGAAAAGGGGGCAATGGAACAGGGTGATGGGTGAGGAGGGGAGCTAAGCAGGTATGAAAAATTAACAAGGAGGAATTTACAACAAGAATAATCCATACATGAATAATTGAGTTTAATGTATTTTGATTAAATGAGGATGGCAAATGCATTTCAATAAAATGATAGGCAATGTCATAATTAATGTAAGTCCAGCCTCATCATTAATACCTTGAAAAAGCTTTGAACAAGCCTGAGACATTTTCTAGGAAATAAAACATACAATCCATTACTAAATCCTGATGGTGTAGTGGTTAGGAGCTAAGGCTGCTAACCAAAAGGTCTGCAGTTCGAATCCACCAGGGGCTCCCTGGAAACTCTATGGGGCAGTTCTACTCTCTCCTATAGGGTCGCTATGAGTCAGGATCAACTTTACAGCAACTGGGATATTTTTTTTTAAGTGTAAATATCTCTTTCTCAAAGATTTATGGAAAACATTTTTTTCATGTCATGTACTATGTAAGAAATCATGAAAACTATAGTACTAATTATAGAGAATTTGTTACTAAAAAGTAATAATTCTTTTTTATTGTGTGCCTTCTAAACTCTTGGAAAGATGAGTTAAAAAACGAATAAAACATAACCCCTACCCTCAAGGAACTTACTCTAGGAGAAAATATAAAATATAGCCATAGGTAAATGCAATAGAAGGTACAGATAAATACCAGGGAAAAAGCACATGGTTCTATAAAATTTAGGAAGAGACTGTTATGGCTGAGAATCAAGAAGCTTAAGGGCGTTAGCACTAAAGTTGGG
The DNA here is from genome assembly GCA_030035585.1 of Dugong dugon. Taxonomy (NCBI): domain Eukaryota; kingdom Metazoa; phylum Chordata; class Mammalia; order Sirenia; family Dugongidae; genus Dugong; species Dugong dugon. The sequence goes on from CM057476.1 coordinate 13,673,550, forward strand.
CCTGACGCATTTTTTAGGCTCTGACATGTAAGACTGGAAGCTTGGAAAGAAATACTAATAGTACCTAGTATTTACTGAGTGGTGTAGTGGTTAAGCACTCAGCTGATAACCCAAGGGTTCGCAGTTCAAATACACCAGGCCGCTCCTTGGAAACCCTATGGGGCAGTTCTACTCTGTCCTATAGAGTCGCTATGAGTTGGAATCAACTCAATGGCAACTGGTTATTTATTGAGTGCTTATTTTGCCAGGCACTTTTCTCACTACTTTGCATATATTAACTCCTTACCTTCTCACAATAACTCTAAGGTAAGCATTATATTATCATCCCTACTCTGAAGTGATAAGAAAACAGACAAAGAGTTGAAGTAAACTCACCCCAGGTCACACAGCTGGTAAGGAGCAGAGCCATGTTTCAAATGCAGATCTGAATGACAGAAGACCCTACACTCTTAAGCACTGTACTTTACAATATTAACAGAAATGGTATAATAAAAGCCACTTATATTTCAATAATTGTTGGCAAAAGGCTTTCACCAGGCATCAACTCATTTTGGCTCTTTTTACCTTTACAAAGTTCATTAGAGCTATGTTAGTATCCCCATGGTAGATAACACAAACTCAAGAACGGCTACAAGGAGCCCTGGTGGTCCAACAGTTAAGAGTTCAGCTGCTAACCAAAAGGTGGTGCGGTTCAAACCAACCCAGTGTCTCCAGGGAATAGGGAATGATTCCGTACAAATTATAGCCAAGAAAACCCTACAGGGCAGTACTACTCTATCATATGGGGAAAGCAGCTGGACGGCATCCAACAACACATAATTGCTATGATGGTGATGATGACAATGACAATCATGATGATGTAGTGATAGAGCTCTGAATATACAATACACTTTTAAAAGAATTTGCCCGGGGAAAAAAGTTGCTAATTTTTGCTTTTTTTTTTTTTTTAATATTTTATTGTACTTCAGGAGAAGGCTTACAGAACAGTTTCTCATGAAACAGTAGTACACGTTGTTTTATGACATTGGTGAACAACCCCACAACATATTAACCCTCTAAATTCTCAACCTTTTTTTTTTTTGGTGAAAATACACATAGCCAAAGATAACACCGTTTCAAAAATTTCTACATACACAGTTCAGTGACGTTGACTACGCTCTTCCAATTGTGCTGTTATTCTCACTTAAGATGAAGGCTTACAGAACAAAATAGTTTCTCATTTAACAATTACTACAAATGCTGCCCTATGACAATGGTTAACAACAATCTCACAACACATCAACAATATCCTTACTCAACCTTGGGTTCCCTATCACCAGCTTCCTTATCCCCTTCTGCCTTCTGGCCCTTGTCATTGGACTCCTGTACCTCGTTAGTCTCATTTGATTTTACGGTGCTGTCCACTCCCAGGCTGAACGGTGAACCTCGGAGGTAACTTCACCACTGAGCTAAAAGGGTGTCTGGGGGCCATACTCTCGAGGTTTCTCCAGTCTTCTTTAGGCCAGTAAATCTGGTCTTTTTTTTGTGAGTTAGAACTATGCTCTACATCCTTCTCCAGCTCTGTCCAGACCCCTCTGTTGTGATCCCGGTCAGAGCAGTCAGTAGTGGTAGCCAGGCACCATCTAGCTGTACTGGACTCAGTCTGGTGGAGGCCTTGGTAGCTGTGGACAATTAGTCCTTTGGACTAATCTTTTCCTTGTATCCTGTTCTCTTCATTCTCCCTTGCTCCCGAAGGGATGAGACCAGTGAAGTATCTTAGATGGCCGCTCACAGGCTTTTAAGACCCCAGACACTACTCACCAAGGTAGAGTGTAGAGCATTGTCTTTATAAGCTGTGTCATGCCAATTGAGCTAGATGTTCCCCAAGAACATGGTCCCCAGAGCCCTCCGCCCAGAAAAGTTGCTGATTTTTAAAGATGCCTTCTAGGGTCAAAAAGGAGCCTTGGTGACTAGTGGTTAAGCGCTGGGCTGTGACCGAAAGGTTGGCGGGTGGAACCCACCAGCTGCTCCATGGGAAAAGATGTGGCAGTCTGCTTCCATAAAGACTACAGCCTTGGGGCAATTCTACTCTGTCCTACAGAGTTGCTATGAGTCAGAATCATCTTGACAGCAACAGGGTTTCTAGGGTCAGAGAAGACATGAAAAGAAAAGAGCAAGCGTGGCTGGAAGAGCTCCGAGCATTCGCACAAAAAGAGAACTGCAGTTTGGCTATAGTATATACCACATTGAGTACATAATCCTTGATGTATGCATTTCCAAACTGATTTATGAATAAAATTTCTTTATTCATAATGGCTCTCCACATTTGTAATAACTTAGTTAAGACACTGTTAAGTATGAGAAAATATACCAGTCTCAACCACCGCTTGGTGGTGATAAACTCACAATCTAACCACATTTATTTTCTTCTGAATTCTCCAAGTGGCAATGAAATGAAAAGGAGAATCAGCATAAGATTCTCTAAAATTCTTTAAGAAATTACTTTTTATCTAATCTTACATGATTATATAATTACAGGACAGAAATTAATATCTCGTGCACTAATTCAAATCGCTCTTAATGATCCTAGAGAAATGAATTACTAGAGATAAAAGATAAATTTAGCTCTGGTTTTTTTTATCTTTTTTTCTTTCCTTAACACTTAAACAGTCCGCTTTAATTTATCTTTCTGACTTGGAAGATTCACTAAAATCTGAAATATGCTGCAGTTATCTGTATTATATGTACTTGGCTATTGTATTTCTTCCACAATCGACATAAATAGTAAAAGAGCCAAAATAGTTCTAGTGAAGGAATAAAAACTGTCTCTTTTCCCTCCCTGGAATTGAATACATAGCTGTGTGAAACAGAGCTAACCCAGAAGCAAAAGTGACCAGCAGCAGAAATCCCTGGAGAAACTTAGGGGAGTCACTTACAGAAAATGTAGCCGGCTAACATCTGAAGGAATGATCCTGGTAGGTTACTCCAAGTTGTTCAAACACACAGTCCATAAAATAAAGCCCTATGAGGTAGACAAGAGCCCCAAAGAGATTACATTTAATAATCCTCCAGAAACAGCAGAGGCACATTCCACATGAAAGGTACAACCTACCCTTAAAGGATGACAAATGCAGTAGATACACCTGAGAGGAGACACAACTCTCAGGCATCTACATTCCACACCTCTATCAAACATTGTCACTTAGTTTGCTCAGGGCTAAAGCTAATTAGTTGCATTACTCATGGTTCATTATCTACAACACATCCAGAGTCCAGTACCATCTTGACTGACTGATGTCAGAAGGTCCTGTCATCAGCACCTAGATTCCAGGGAGAGCGTTCCCAGCAATGGTCTAATAAATAAACATGTAGCACTTTAATGTTTATGAGATATTAGTGACTACTCTTCCCATACTGGGTAATCCTAGTCTAGTCCAAATGCAGACAAACGGCCTTCATTACTGTCTTCAGTAATAAAGACTTACTTTAGATGTGGAAAGAGCCCTAGTGGTGCAGCAGTTAAGCACCTGGCTGCTAAATGAAAGGTCAGAGATTCGAACCCACCAGCTGTTCCATGGAAGAAAGAGCTGGTGCTCTGCTTCCATAAAGATTACAGCCTTAAAAGTCTTATGGAGCAGTTCTACTGTATCATATAGGGTCACTATGAGTCGGAATCGGTTTTGGTTTAACACATGGAGACAGACAGCCCTAAAGTCAATTTTAATACCTTTAACAACATCCAGCAGGCAAAAACATGATAACTTCCTCCAACTATTAAATTGACTCTCAGAGGTCAAAATTGTGCCCTCATTTTCAAAAGCCTGATAACTCAAAATGCCTAAGTTTAGGAAACAGAATTTTTTTCAAAATTCAGATGGTTATAAAAAGAAATTATAGAGGCTTATTTTAAATCACTGAGCTATCCATTACATTTAAAAAATAGAATTTAGTTAATAAAAACGTATTACATTTAACGTTTTAGGATCCAGTGTCTTATGTACTCTTAAGATAACTTCGACATTTAATTTTAGTCAAGGATTCAAACAAAAAAATTCATAAGACTTCTCTTACTTATCATCCTGACAGGATGTTTAACAGAACAAGCTTTAAATCTTTTAAACTACTAGAAGTATTCAAGAACAGCCAATCAAAAGAAATGAAATATTTCTTCCTGACCAAGAAAAGGAATCTGCTAGCAAACTTACACTGAAAAGTGATGATTATTTATTTCCTATCAAGTTTCTAAATGAACTGCGTTAGACTAAAAATCAGAATGCTAAATCTGCCCTTCCATTTGAGGCAATCATCCTTCTCAGTAGATCTGCCTTCCCACTTTTGGAAGTGAATAAGGACACAAAGAAAATATTATGCCTTGATCCATTTATTTTCAATGTAAGCAATGTTGAACTTTCAACACTTAAAAATGTAATTTTCCTCCATATAGATTTTGGAGATAAGCCTGTATAGTTACTGTACTGATAAGCCTATATAACTACTAAAACTAAATAGTCAAGACAGGAAACCATGGTGTCTTAAAAAGAGAAATTAGAAGCTAAAGATGGAGGTCTATGAGCATTTGTGGCTCCTTTTATCCTCTTATTCCCTGCCTCCTTCCCCTTCCATCTCTGAGACTTAGCTCATACCTGTAAGCAGACTGGAAACTAACCTGAAGGCTTCCATATAAGGTCTCAAGAAACTAATGTGATAATAATATACATTAATTTAGAAAATTCTAAGTTAGTAATTTTAAAGCATTTTGGAGGGGAACGGTGGACTTTTTCTTCAGGTCACAAGACTCACTTATTTCCAAAACTAAAGATTGAACAAACTATCATTAACTGTTGGTTCTGGTATTTTTTTTTGAGTTGTCCACACAGCATTTTTATCCAGGTGCATTTTTTATTTAAAAATTGTCCTTACAAATAACACATCTACTGTCATGTAAAATTATACAAGCAATACTCAATTACTCAGCACTAACAATGGCAAAGTCAGACAGCTATGCAATTAAGCAGGCCTCAGTTCAAATCTTATCAATTATTTAATTAATTAACCTCTCTGTATTTGTGTGTTCAATGCTATAAAGATAATAATGCCTATCTTACAGAGTTATAAACATTAACTGGTTGCCGTCGAGTCGATTCCGACTCATAGTGACCCTGCAGGACAGAGAAGAACTGCCCCATAGGGTTTCCAAGGCTGTAATCTTTATGGAAGCAGGCTGCCACATCTTCCTCCTGTGGAGGAGCTGGTGGGTTCAAACTGCCGACATTTTGGTTAGCAGCTGAGCACTTAACCACTGTGCCACCAGAGCTCCTTTAGAAACATTAAATGAGACAAAATAAGTAGTCATGCTTGGGACATAATAAAATTCATTAAAGTCCCCACCACAAAACAAAATGGAATTATCTACTTACCAGCACACATCCCAAATTACCTAACATGAGTTTGGGAATGTGATTTAAATCTCACAATTCACATAAGCATATTAGAAAAAAAATTATAAAGTGTACTCCAAAATCCAAATAACAAAGTATGGCAAAGCCACACCTGAACACCAATACCTTGAGTTAATTCTGTTCCATTGGTTTTCAAATTCTTTTGAGCAATATTTTCATTGTAAGTTTTACATGGTGCCCAACATATTTTTAAAAGGAAAAGGGGTTGTGATCTTTAAGGGTGTGTGTCAACTTGGCTGGGCCGTGATTCTCAGTGGTTTGGCAGTTATATGATGTAGTCTGGCAGTCATATTGATGTAATCACTTCCATGATGAGATCTGATATAACATGACCACCCCCATGATGGGATCTGCTGTGAGTAGCCAATCAGTTGAAAGAGAGTTTCCTTGAGAGTGTGGCCTGCATCCAATATAGGTGGACTTTCTGGCAATGCGCTCAGGCTTTTGCTCACTCTGGATCCTGTAGCTAGCTCCTGTTCATCTGATCTCCAGTTCTCAAGACTTGAGCTAGCAGCTTACCTGCCTATCTTGGGATCTGTCAGCCCCTGCAGCTACATGAGTCAGGAGAAACCTCCAACCTGATCCATGCACTTGAGACTTTCTAGCCTCTACAACCACATGAGGCATTTACTTGATACAATAAACCAATCTCTCTCTCATTCTTTCTGTGTGTGTGTGTGTGTGTGTGTGTGTGTGTGTGTGTGTGTGTGTGTGTGTATTTATATCTGCTTCTCTGGTTTTGCTTCTCTAAAGAACCTAGCCTAAGACACAGGTTAAAACCAGAGTGACCCAGATCACCTTGATGGCTACTCACTCAGATGGCCTTCCAAACCTGTCCATGGCAGGGAGCTCAAAACTCCTCAGGCCCTGCCTGAAAGCATGTCTCTGTAAACAAGAAGCTTTGACAACAGCTTAGGTAATGTCTTAAACCGAAAAGAGTGTTCCCAGGGTCTCATTAATACGAAACAGATCCAAAAGAGAACTGCTTCAGTGAAGGCAGACAAAGAAGACCGCTTAAACACACAACAAAGCAACTGAGCCTTATGCGGTACTAAGCTGCCCAAAGAGTAGATTCTTCTCCTTACACATCTGCCTTCTGACATTTGTACAGCAATACGGCTCATCACACCAGTAGGTGGCAGACCCCCAATCTGTAGAGTACTACTCAACTGGAAATGGTGTGGTAACAGGGGCCACATCAATTCTGTCCGCTGTTAAGTCTCTGCCTATCAATGTGTAGCCTATCAAAGGCTCTGAAAAAATATGTACATGTGCTGAGTATAATAAATGCATGGCAAGAATAAAAGAAAAGCACTTATCTGCTTCACTTGCACCATCACAATGTCTTATTGATTTTTTTACAATATGGCCTGAAGACAGAATGAAAAATTATGGTAAATATATCACATTACTAAATCTCCCTAGAAGGTAAGACTATATGTAGAATATTTAATCATATTTTTGACCAGATTTGAGCTTTACTTATAAACAGTTTATAACAATTCAAAGAAAATACAATTGCAATACAGTACAGAATCTCCTTCCGGATTCTGGCAACACATCAAAAAACCTGTCCCAACAGGCCTAATATTGCATGGTCAGCGAAGAGGAAAAGTGAAAGGAGTCTTCTACTTTGCTGCTTCTCTGAAAACGGGATCACATTAGGCTATTAAGTAGTCAGATACGTTATTTTATTGCTTGCAAAACCCCTGGGTAATAAAGAATGAGTACAAATTGCCACAGGCAGTTTTGGAGGAAAAACAGAACAGCGCAAAACACTGACAGCTGCTCGACTGCAGCACTGAACAAATGCAGCAGAGAAAACAGTGCATCATCTGTAGTTTTTCTGCTCAAGTAGAGCTCTCTCCCATGTGTGAGAAGGAGCTATACAAGCAGATAATCTGCAGAATCTGGCTGTAAATGCACGAGGAGGAGAAAGGCCAGAAAAGAGAAGACTGTAACTGCATTTTGTAAAAGCGTAAAAGCTACCTCTGGCAGATTCCATCACCACACATTTCTACTCCCTTCTAAATAAGTACACTAATATTTAGGGGCCGCTAGAATGAACGCGGAGCCCTGGTGGCGTAGTGGTTAAAGAGCTCGGCTGCTAACTAAAAGGTCCGCAGTTAAGAATCCACCAGCCGCTCCTTGGAAACCCTGTGGGGCAGTTCTACTCTGTCCTATAGAGTCGCTATGAGTCAGAATCAACTCAACAGCAACGGGTTTGTTTTTGTTTTTGTTTTTCTTCTTTGGGGGGGGGGGGTTTAGAGTGTACGCACGTGACCCTTGGAGACACAGCACCAAAAAAGGTAAATACTTTTTATTGAGGAACATTAATATTTTTTGATGAAAATACTAAGGCATAAAAATAAAGAAGGATTTTTCTTTTACATGGTCTATGATGTAAGAAAATAATTCGCTTTTTATAAAAAGAAAACTGCAATTTGTATCACACCTTGTACAGGTGTATAGCGAGAATGAGTAATTTATTTTCATAGGATTCAGAAGGTAAAACTAGACTTGCATCTTTAAGCTTGCTTGAAGAGTGTTGTTAAATTTCATATTTTCTTCTCAAGACTAACTGATTTACTTTAACCCCCATTTTCATGCTATTTTAAATACTATGTAGGAATTTTATTTTACATACTTCTATACTGTGAAATTTTTTAAGAAAGTATGAGAATTCTGAATACACTATGGTTATAAACACGTAAGGACTTCAGTTTTAATTAAATACAGAAATTTCGTATAAAATAATGAGTTTAATCTGTAACAAAATATAAAATATCCACTTATGAATGTAAAACTTTCAAATTTTCGTAGTACAGAAAAAGCCTCAAACAAGAGAACATCAACTAGATAGATGCAAAAGAGCAACTCTACCAGCTACCAGCAGATGGCGCGAGTGGTCACATACAGCCACTTCATGTCTGTTATTTCATTGTCTAGTTTGCCAGGTTCATGCTTAGTTTTGTGCAGTTTTAATAAGCTGATTGACCTTACCATGTTTAACAGACATAAAAGCACTAATCTATAAATGCACAATCAACAAAAATAAAATAAGAGGTTATTTTAACAACCAGAAGTGATGAGAAAGAAATGAACGTTTAGTGGAAATAACTGTTGAATCCTGCAACATTTGAAACATACTTACCCTGCCACATTGAAACATACTGGTCCTGCAACATTTGAAACATACAAATACATAGTCAATCAACAATAATCAACAAGAGATAGAAAAAGTTATAAGATGGGAAAACATTATAGTGTAAGGATCAGTATCAATCAGTTTCAGTGGTTACTAGCCTAGTACTATTAATTCAGGAGAAAATTAAGAGAGAATTTAGAAGATACACAGGGTCAAAGTGCTTATAGGGGATAATTTTCTTCCCAGAGCTACAACATGTTAAATGGGTTGAAGGTCACCTGAAATCTGCACAACATCAAAATGAGTGCTAAAGCAACATAGCTCGCTCGCTCTCTCTCTAACACCTTTGGAGATCATCAGGTGGGAGCTTCCCTGCCTCAACAATCCTAACACGATCCACAGCAGTATGCCTTGGGAAAGGATGCCTGACAGAACTCATATCAGCCTGAGTATACCTGGTAATACAGATATGATGGGAGATCAAAGAATTCTAAGCAGGGAAAATAAAATTCTCAAAAATCATTTTGATTACACCCTCTTATCACTTAAAAAATAAATAAGCATGCATCCTCAGTATGTGTATATTTATTTTTCTAATTTTCCACATGTGCCTCTGTATTTCATTGAATCTAAGAAATTATCATTTACTGTCATCTGATAAACCACTAAGGAAAAAAAAAACAACAAACATTGCTAACTGCAATTCTTATGTAAGAAGCACCACAATTTGACATATTAAAATGTGTTTTGGGGGGGGGGGTATACATCTTAGACCAATGAAGTGTGGTTCTTGACTAATGTATTATGTATCTTATAAACATAAAAAAGAAGCATAGAAGTTCTTTTTTTTTTCCCTGTATCTTAACAAATTATCTTTTGCACAAGTTTGAAGGTTTCCAATCAGAATATAAGAGGAAAGGAAGAAAATGGTAGGTGATGTTAAAACAAAAAAAAAAAAAATATTGCCATCGAGTCAATTCTGACTCATAGCGAACCTACAGGACAGAGTAGAACTGCCCCATAGTTTCCAAGGAGCGTATGGGGGATCTGAACTGCCGACCTTTCAGGTAGCAGCCGTAGAACTTAACCACTCCGCCACCAGGGATTCCTAGGTGATGTTTAAAAAAAACCCTCTTGCTGCCAAGTCGATTCTGAATCATAGCGACCCTAAAGGACAGAGTAGAATGTTCAGGTTGCTAAGAGTCGGAATCAACTCAATGGCAACGGGGATTTTTTAATATTACCTAGGAAACCCTGGTGGCAGAGTGGTTAAGTGCTACTAGGGCTGCTAACCGAAAAGTCAACAGTTCAAATCCCCCACGTGCTCCTTGGAAATTCTATGAGGCAGGTGATGTTAGATCTCAATAAATGCTTACTGAATCAGTAAGTGGACGCTTTCTCTCTTCCATTACATTTATTACTCACCATATGCACATGATCTGTGAGGAACTCAACAAGAGAAGGAAAAAAGAAAAAGCAGAAAACAATTACTTCTTATAAAGTGTCACCCCAACATTTCTTCACTAAAGTAACAAAGTAGCAGTAAGGGTTAAGCAACAGATTCTAGAGTCAGACCAACATGGATCTGCAGCATGCCCATCTATGCCACTCACTGGTAAAGACGCTATGGACGCTTTGATCTTCTCATCTACCAAGTGAAGATAACAGTTCTCACCTCACAGGATTAAAATAGAGGATTAAGTGAGTAAAGGCATATAAGCTTTTAGCAAATGCTCAGAACACAGCAAGACTCAATAAATGCCAGCGAAGGGAATTTATTTCACCTGTTAAATTACATTAGCTTATCTGAGGTGTTAGGTAATATTTGAAAGTATTTAACTTAAAACCAGTCTTATTCATTGAGACCACTTTTAGGTGCCACAGTTACTGGCACAAATATGATATGAGCCCTCAGACAAAAGGCGATTTTTGCCTGTAGATTTGAGTGAAGAGAAAATAAGGAAACTGCATCAACAATTAGTACCCTGCTCTCTTCATTTGACATCAAGTTCTGGGTGGTGGGGCGCTGTGTTAATCTAGCACAGGGAAGCTCCCTGTGCCTGCTGTAATCGGCCTCAGATGTGTCCATATTAACAGCTAACAATACTAACGGGACAACAATGCACACTGTCAACAACGCAAAGCCAGAAGACTCTCTAAAGCAGCAAAGCTGGTTGGAACAGGAAACCATTTTCTTACTAAGCATTTTTAAAACAGAAATACAAGTTTAAAAAAGATCTTTTTCTATAATGTTTTGTAAGACTGTATTTGGCTGATTAGCATGTCTCAACACAAACACTCCAAATACATTGTTTTGGATTTCCAAAATGATCAACTAAAGAATATCACCTGGCAGACACCCAAGTGTGGATGGCAAAATATTGACAGTGTTTGCGGTAAACAGGCCAGTAGAATTGCTGGCCTACAAATTTGTTTTCTGACCCCTGCTGCCTCTGTTTATTGTCCTAGGATTGGCAACAGCTATTCTCAGAATACAAAAACGTATTTCTGTCTACTAACCTGAAATGACTTTCCACATGTGTTTTTCAGAATGTCGGTGTTTTGGATGTGAACTACTAATTTCACATTTTAAGGGCTCTCAATCTGTACTTGCTCCATTAACTCTCCCAGGAGCTGTAAGATTCTAACCTGAAGTAATACAAGTATTATTATACAACAGTATCTGCTGTTGTCGTGACAAACCACACACTGGTGATGGCACCCCCCTTTATGTACTCACCATGTCCATGTTAAAAGAATGCATATTTCCAAGATATAAAGATCTAACGGAGGGGAGAGGCAGGGCACCAATCTGATGGGGTTCACAGCTTGAGAACTCTGGTTGCAACCTGGGGGATGAACTGGATGCAAGAGCCTAGGTGCTTAAGAGAATGCAGCACTACTCTCGTGAGCTAGTCCATAAGAATGATCACAGTGCTTCCTCCCAAAAGCGACTGAGAAAAACTCATGGTTCAAGGAATACACAGAGGTTTGATCTCGTTTGACTTGGACATACTCTCCGTTAACAAGCCCAGAAGCCAGATGCTTGTAAGCCTAGGATGAACCTCCAGAAACTTACTGGTTGTTGTTAGGTGCCCTCAAGTTGCTTTCAACTCATAGTGACCCCATATGACAGAGCAGAACTGACCCACAGGATTTTCTAGGCTGCAATCTTCACAAGAGCAGATCACCAGGTCTTTCTCCCAAGGAGCCACTGGGTGGGTTCGAACAGCTGACCTTCTGGTTAGCAGCCGAGCACTTAACCACTGTACCACTAGGGGCTCCTTAACTTAGTGGTAGATAATGCGAAATGAACCCTGAGCAGCCCTATTAAAGGTGATATTTGGAACCAAGACTTATTGACTGAAGTCATCCCCCTGGAGTTCTCCCTAACACAGAAGCTTCCCGGCCTAGCTTCCTTGACTCTTCGGTCCTGCCCACTTTTTCCAATTGGCTTGAGTTGGGTTCCCCATCTCCCACCACCACATGAACTTGCCGGTTCTAGTGACAAAACCCTGCCTGACACACACTCTTGCCCAAACCACACAGTCTCAACATGTGCCTATCAGACCCACCCAAGTCCAGGGCACTGAGGTATGAGAGTTGTGGCTGAGTGACCGGTAAAGGTGCAGCTCCAGAGCCATACCTCCTGGCCAAAGCCTAGCCCTACCACTTACAGGCTGTCTAACTTTGGGCAAGTTTCTCAATCTCTCTGTACCTTAGGTATTGCATCCAATAAACTGAGGATAATTATTACCTAACAGGACTGTTACTGGGATGAAATAATCTATGAAAAATGCTTAGAAAAGTGTTCAATAAATGTTAAGCCATTATTTCATTTATACAGTTTTACAAGAACAAGAGACTTACTGAAAATAAATGCTGCAAGAATATCATCTGTTCTTATTTAATCAGCTGTACAAAAAAAAAAAAACAATTAGCACAGAAGCAGGCAGTATTTCATCCGCTCACCTACCCTTCATCACGGACTTCTTGACAACCTACTCTACAGCCTGGGCACTGTGCTTAGCATATTAGTTATCAGTCAAATACCTGCAGAACAGGGGAAAGAAACTTCTTAGCTACAAAAATAATTACAAGAATCTATCACCTCTTGCAATCCTTGGTTCAGAGACTTCATAAGATCAGAATGCCAAGGGAAAAAAAAAAAAAACTGCGGAGACCATTTAGTCCCGTACCTTCATTTCACAAATAAAGAAACTACTGCGAGAAAATCTGGTAGTGCAACAGTTAAGTGCTCAGATGCTAACCAAAAGGTTGGCAGACTGAACCCACCAAGTAGCTCTGCAAGAGAAGGACCTGGCGATCTGCTCCCATCAAGATTAAGCCTAGGAAGCCCTATACTTCTAGGTGTCATTTTAGGATGGGTAAATGAATAATTTACTAAATCTTTGTTTCACAAATATTTTTATCCATCAACCATTTGTACAGAGAAGAGTTTAATCAATGTGCTCATTTTTAGTAATTTCTTGATATTATATTTGATGTATTTATTATGATCAGTCTGTTGCTTTGCTCTTTTTTAACAATTGATGTTTTTCAAGTAATTTTTTTAAAAGTTTAATAAAACCATCAAAATACAGTTAAATTGTTATTGTTTTAAGTTTTTTTTAAGCTTCTTAAAGCACAGCCAGAGTAAACATATTCTTTTGTGTATACGTTTTTATTGAGGATATTTCACTCCAAACTTGACTTTAGTGCACATATTCTGCATTATCACTTTTAGGTTTTTTTCAGCTATTAACATACAGTTTCCCCAGAACAGTATGATTCTTTTCTCAATGATGTTATTTCACCTTAACAAGTATATGCTACACTTACATACAGTTGATCTTATTCGAAACTGAGTATTTTACTTAACTGGCTTTTTTGGTTAGCTGGCTTTAAGTATCAAAAATTTTAGACAATTTCACTTTTTAATATGTTAGAAACAGGTTAAGACAATCCAACATGTAGCCTTTTATACATTCGAATCATATCTGATTGTTTTTCTACACATACTTGACCATAATTATGTCAAGTTTTATAAAGCATTTAAGTATCACTCTTGAGATGATGTAAAAACTAGAACAGATAAATTAACAGTCAGGGGACATGTACAAGTGCAGGATAAAACAAACAAAACTAAACCCGTTGTCACAGAGTCAATTCCGACTCAAAGTGACCTTACAGGACAGAGGAGAACTGCCCTTTAGGGTTTCCAAGAAGCAACTGGTGGATTCAAGCTGCCAAGTTAGCAGCCTGAGCTCTTACTGTGCCGCCAGGGATCCTGTGTATATATATACAGGATAGGCACCTATAACCCCAACCCACACACTAAGTAGAACAGCTCAGAATTCAAATCCCAGATCCAAATTACTGGCTGTATAACCTTAAGCAAGTTAAGTAATCTCACTGAGCTTCACTTTTTTTTATCTGTCTGTACAATGGGAATGCTGTCATCTATCTCTCAAGGTTATTCTTAGGATTAAATGAGATTTTTTTTTAAATGTTTGACTAATTAGCAAACACTTTCAAAACACTTATATGCCAGGTACTCTTCTCAACACTTTATAAACATTAGCCCGCTTAATCCTGATAATAATTCTATGAAGTAGGGACAATAATTATCTCTGTTTTACAGATAAACTGAATCAGAAAGTAACTTTTACTTCCCTTAGGTCACACAGCTAGTAAGTGGCAAACTCAGGATTTAATCCAGGTAGTTCAGTCTCAGAGACCACACTGTTAAGCACCACACTATGGTGCCTCTTAATTTATCAACAGTACTTGGCCAGCACATAGCATAATGATGAGGACTGTGATAAACCCCCTAGTGCCCAGCCTAGCACATGAGCATCCAAACCCTTTAAAAAAAAAAAAAAAAAAAAAAGCCATTGTCATCAAGTGGATTTTGCCTCATAGTGACCCTACAGGACAGAGCAGAACTGCCCCATAGGGTTTCCAAGCAGCGGCTGGTGGACTGGAACCACTGACCTTTTGGTCAGCAGCTGAGCTCTTAACCACTGCGCCATCAGGGCTTCAGACCCTAGACGCCCTCAAAGTTGGTTTGGGGCCACAGTGTTGATTAAAATCACGTGTAAAGAACACACGGTACCTCTAGATTGAATTTACATACAGAAATCACTAAATTAACACTACCGTTGTTAGGAATTTAAAAGAAATCACTAATGTACTTATTTTACATCACTGTCTTTCAGCATCAAAAGCCTAGATTCCTTGTTAACGTTGTTAAATGAATCTCCAAATAATTTACCGGTTAATATTTTGGTCTTATCAACATTTAACAATCAATTTCAATTATAAAGTAGAGAGGTACTGATTTTGAAGGAAAATATTCAAGTGTACTTTAATATAAAGATTCAGAAGAGAATTAAAGTTTCTTATTTTATCTTTACTCTTTAAAAAAAAAAAATCAGTAGGATTCCTTCTGGTTAATTAAGTAATACATGCTCATTGTAGAAAACTGGAAAATACAGGCATCTAGAGAAGAAAACAACAATCACCAGTAATTTATTATCATTTTTACTTTTCAACGTAGTTTGATACATTTAATTTTCTGATGATGACAGCTTTTTTCTTTCAATTCTGAAAACAGATGAAATTTCATGAACCCAAGTAATTACTGTTAAGGTGCTTCAAAAAAGAAATGTGTTTCAAATAGGTGAGAGACATTAACTCCACTCGTAATTGTTTTTAAATAATGAATGCTTTCTCTACTTCTTATGCTTAGCGTAAACTAAGCTCAGTCAATAAACATGATTGGTTGAATTCAACTAACTAAAATGTTTTAAACAACAATTTAAACAAATTTTGATAAAATTAAAGTTATATGTCTAGAAACTGATAACTAATTAATGACAAATTTTGGAATTACCATTATCTTCCACCATAATGATAAGGTCAAATCACTCACTGGGTATCACCCAAGCATAACAGGCTTTAGTTTGGTTCCAGATATGCTAACAAATTGGAACCGAAAAGTTATTTTCGTTCTACAAAATACAGTGTCCTCCTATGAAAATGGCCTTTCAGGTCAAACCTATTTAGATCAACACTTATTTAAAAGACTTTTACACTTGCATTATATTAACATCAATTGCCCCCAAAGCCCAACTTCAAAATCCAAGCTCAATACCAGCCAATAAAAGGAAGGAACATAAGTGATACAACATAGTAATTATGCTCCCTGCACCCCACCCCACCCCCATACACATACTCCATTCAATTGGCAAACACTTACAGTGTTACAGAATCATTTGGGTTTTTCTACCATCAAACCAAATGGCTCATTTCATATGGTTTTATTTTACTCGAAGTTACAGGGCAGAAGACTCTTTCCACTTCCAATTTTCCAAACTAGTAGCAATACTTAATGTTCAAAATAACCCTTTTAAATACCTTACACTGTCGCTTTCAATCTGCAAAATCACTGAGCTCAAATCAGTCAGATTAGCAAAGGCACTCTAATATTGTGGTAATTCAGTATGCACATCAGTCAGTTTTGAGAAATAGCTCCCTATGCCTCAGGAAATTAACTTGCAGAAGTTTTCAGCTTCCACCCCTCATTTGATTTAATGTTAATGAAGCTAGCACTGATTTTTATTATATGCTCAAATGGTTTTCTAAGCAAGTTGCCTGATTGTTATTCGAAGAACAAACATGTTTGTCGGTTTGCTGATACTCTAGTTTACATAAATGAACCTTTACGCTCTGTTTTCAACCCTAGTGTTTAACCCCAAGGAATATTTTCATCATATTACATGAACGGCAATGAAACAAAGCTAGAATTCTTTTTATAAAACCTTGGCGTTCCCATAAACTTCACATTCGTCTACGTGCCCATGGTTGGTTAGCACACTACATTATATTCTACTTCAAGGTGATGGGTGAATTCAACCCCAGTCTGGGCCAGTAAACATTATTTGACAGGGACCATGCTCTATCCCCCTCACACTACACCACCACCACCACTTAAATTGTAACCATCTTTCTGACAGCGATTCACTCCCTGGTCTGAAAGGAAAGATGAACGTGTAAATAAACTCACCCAAGTATGTAAAACGCGAGTTATGATCTGATCTAAAATGTGTGGGATTTGCTTTTATTCACACTGATGTTGCCTAGCCAATTCTGGTCCTGTTTTGCAACCTTCTGCATCTGTAAAAATTTCCTGTAATTGGAACAAGCAGCTAGAGGAAAAGGATTAATAAAAAACCTGACACCAGAGTACACCAAACACTGTAGTACACAAGTAGACTTATGCCTGCTGGGAAATGTAGTCAGGACCAAGACTAAGCCACTGAACACAAGTGCTTTTTGAGTCTTATGAAAAACAGCTTGATTCCCCAATGACCGAAGCATGAACCAATGAAACTAAAATCAGAGACATTTATTGTGGAAAGGTCCTTAAAAATAACCTGGTTCAATCCCCTGTTTTCTTGACGAACTATGGTCAAGAATTAGTTTAAGTGATTTCAGTGCAAATATTTAAGTACCTACTATGTGCTAAGTATTAGTTGATGGATTAGATTTTGAAGTTTTTTTTTAAGTATACGAATGAAACATGCCTGTTTGCAATACACAGCTCACTTTTAAGTCCATAAAATAAACTGAGAGGCAGTAAGAATTAGTGGGAAGAACAGAAATCTAAGCCCTGGAACCACTTAGTACAATTAAATAGTGTGGGGCTTTATGCAAATCACTCAACCTCTCTGAACTCAGATTTCTCATTTTATAAAGTAAGGGGACTGTATCGCCTCAAAAGTCCTTCCAAACCCAGTAACATAACAAATCAGATTCATCGGTTAAAAAATAGTGCTGAACAGTTTGAAAGTCCACACTTGGAGACTAGGAATTTTGGTTAAAATCGAAAGAGTTTAATTTTGCTTAATTTCATGGTAGGTTATAAGATTACAAATGCACAGATACAATGTAAGAATCTTCTGAACAAATTTTCTGGAAGAACATATTACAGACCATTTATAGTGAATATCTCTGAGATGAGATACGTATTTGCCTTTACAAGGTTTTATAGAATTCCTGGAACAAGAGGGAGCCAAAAGAGATGAAGAGGGGGATTTTGTTTCTCACCTTAGATAGCCTTCTACACTGCCTAATTTTTTTTTAGGAGCATGCATTACTTTCGTAATTTAAAAGCATCTAATCAGAAAAAATTTTTTTACACGCATTTAAATCATGGAGGGCAATGCAATGTAGCAGAAAGTACAATGAACTAGAATAGAAAAGGAGAGAAAAGATTTCTAGTCTGGCTCTGTCCAGCTCTGTGACCTTGAGAAGCCCACTTGAGTTCCAACAGTCTACCTTTCTTATGAATAGAAGAATGAGACAGCTCACTGTGTCACCATGCTACTGGAGTCAATTTTACATTAATTGTTCTTAAGTTACTTTTCTCTCATTCATTCAGTCCATCCGTCAAACACTGAAAGACAGAACAGCAGGAACTAGATAAAGTAAAAGAGTGTGCAAATTCATTTCCCTATAGTGAAAAAAAAATAACATTATCAAAAAAAAATCTCTCAGAGTCTGGAAATGTTCAATTTGCTGAAGAGAAGCAGAGATAAAAGATAAACTTGGTAAAATGCCAAAATCTATTACTCAGAAAGGTAAATGTATTTTCAGACCTTAACCTGAACTGTTTTATTAGAACACTTTCTAAACATATGCCAATAATTAAATTTAAAAAAAAAAAATCATTCTAAGTTACATAAATTAAAACTCTGTAGGGCTAGGATATTATCTTCTATTTCATAATTGATTGATGAGTCATACTTCCTTTCACTCTAAGTACTAATTATTGATCTCCCTAATGTTTGCATCTGAATGCACGAAGTTATTTTCTTTCAGCTTAACATTCATACTGTATCAGAGATAAATACGGTGTGTTATTGCATTTTTCTTCCCAGCTTTATGTGACCAATAACAGGGCCATGTGATAATCAAAACACTTTTCTCATTGTTTATTATTAAAATGTACTTCTCTACTGCAGTTTTCTCCCATTTATATCCCTTGAATAAAATATACTGTTTAACATTAAAATTTGAAGTCTTCTTTAAGCATTGCTGTGCCCAATTTTTAGTTTAAAGCAGATGCTCTTTTTCTTATACCTCGCCTAATGGATAAAACGCATGAAAGAGAGGAAAACAACTTTTTTTCCCCTCCATAATTTTAAGTGTAGCTAAATACCTGTCCCTCCAAAGTAAACTGTAATCTTTTAATTTACTATTAAGCACCAAATAGTCACTGAATGTTCAGGCAAACCTGCAAGAGGCAGACAAAGTCTTGTCTCTTACATCCTTGATCTCTGGTTCCTTTGACCTGAAGATTCAAATTGATTTGAAATACTTGACTACACTAAGGATTTCCAGTTTGACAGTTCTCAGCAGGAAGATGCAGACCATGTGACTAACACAAGGGAGCCCTTGATAGAGCAGCATCCAGCTTAGCCCCTTAGGGCAAGTGCCTAGACTACCACCTATTAATTGAGAGAATGTGCAAGGATGGGAAGTTGGTTCTTTCTTCTAAATATGCATTTAAATACCCTGCTTGGAGTTTTATCGCATGCTAGCAGGATTCATAAAAGGAAGGCATGATTAGGAATATTCTTTAAAGCCTTGAAGGCTGCTACATCTGCAGTCTTCTCTGTGCGTGGTCTCATAGAGTTGTTTTTTGTTTTTGTTTTTATTAATTATTTGCACTTCGACTTTTTAGCCCAGGAGCTGAAAACTGAACCACCACTGTCTTTTGTTTATTCATTTGTTCACACTAAACATTAAGCCTATACTTTTTATCTTTTCCTTTCTTTTTCATTTTTTCCAAGGAAGACAGTGTTTATTACTTGTTCACTAAGATTAAGTCAACAGCATAGGAAACAGATTGATCTAGCTCCACCCCTTACTAGCAGTATGGCCTTGGGCAAGTTACTTATCTCAATTCCTTTAACTAAAATTAGAACTATCACTATTACTCCCACTAATCTCACAGGGCTACCGTAGGGATAACAAGACACACAGTACCCAGCAAACAATATGCACAAAGGCTGTGCCCTCCTCCTTAACAATGCAGTCTTAGCTCTAACACTTTCTAGCTCTACGTTACCAAAATTAGCTAGGCCTCAATTTCCGTATCAGTAACACCAAAGAAAATCACACAAAGCTCCAGGTATGTAGTGAAGACTGGAAATCAGTTACGTAAAGCATCTAGGACATTACCTTAACAAATGTCAGTCCTAACTTAGAAAGGTTAGCTTCCCTTTCCTTCCAATTTAAGGTTGTGTGATTGAGCATCTCTAAATTTGCTGCTTTTTAATTCTACCCTTTCAATTTGTCTTTCAGCACACGTCTCAACTTGTTCTGCTAGCTCCAGGGAGCATGATTTCCTTTCTGTTGGTGTTCTCCCACTTACAGTTTGAAGCAGATGCCAACATACAGTAGATGCCCATACAGAGAAGCTAGAGTGGCACCAGAGAGTGCTGTAAAGAAAATTTAGGTTAATACAATAATAGGGTATGTGTGCTTCTCAAGTGCGATGGTTCAAGAGAGATCAAAAAATCAACACAAGAAATAGGGAGCCTGTGAACTGTAACTGCTAAAATCCTTGGCAGGAGGCAAAATAAGACAACACAAAAGGCACTGACTAAAAACAGTCCCAGGCTATGTTAATAGAATGTGCAGAAACAAGGAGTCAACAGCAAAAGGGAAAAGTTACACATGAACTGCCATAACTTGGTGGGAAGTTTGGACTGGGCCCTCAAAAGAAGACTTTGTTTTTCTTCTTTTTTTTTAAGCTTTTTTTTTTTAAACTTTCAAGACTAGGCTTACTTGTGACTCAAGAATTGTGTAATTCTTAAATCCTAACAAGCAGTTATTTTAACTTTTCAGTTATTCATTAGTAGAACAATATAAGTCTCTATCCTCACAAACTATCACAATTAATCTAAGTTCCATTTCTTTAGAACTTTATCATGGTTCTATACTTGCTACAGAACCTTCAGGGCTGCTATGAGTCAGAATCGACTCAATGGCAACAGGTTTGGTTCTGGTTTTATACTTGCTATAGTGATGTCACATGCTTTGGATTTCCAAGGAACGTACTCTGCTCATATTCATTTACCAAAATAGCTAAACAAAATCCTCAATAATTTATCATTGTGACATAAAATGATTATGAGCAAAATTCAAAAGCTGCTCAACTCTCCACCACAAATGAACATCTAGGCAGTCTTAGGGATTTCTTAGAACAAGTGCATGATTTCAGTCATATGCCAGTCCGGTAAAGCAATTCCCCATCTTTTAGACATCTTGGGTCCACTAGTGGAGCCCTGATGGCACAAAGGTTAAGAGCTCGGCTGCTAACCAAAAGGTCAACAGTTCGAATCCACCAGCTGCTCCTTGGAAACCCTATGGGGCAGTTCTACTCTGTCCTATAGGGTCACTATGAGTCAGAATCAACTCAATGGCAACAGGTTGGGCCCACTAGCAGAACAAAAACAGGCATAAAAGAATTTCTATGTAACTCTCTGGATCATTCAAGAAGTCCTAGCATTAGAAGTCATCTCTTCAAATCTTCTACTGCTGCTAAGCATGCATTTTTGTCTCTAGTCAATCAAGTCTTTCCGTGACACACCATGGTGATGTCTTTGTTACTGTTGCTGTCCTCTACATGATGCTACCCCAAGCCATCCAAACCTTACAGATCTGTCAAAATCCACTTTAACTCCATGAATTTTTCCTCTTCACTAGAGCCCACATCAGTGTCTCCCCTTTCTGACCTTTAACACTTATTATCAATTTCCCAGACTGAAGTACTAATTATATTTAGTGTACCACCTCTAATTACTGTAAGTGTTTATATCTTACCTCCTCAGTAATTCTAAATTCCTTGGCAGGGACTTTGTCAAGTTATTTTACTCATAATCAACAAATGCCAAAGCTTAATCATTTGAAAAAAGGCTACTATTAGACAAGCTAGTCACAAAATAAAGGAAACAAAGCAAACAAATTCTGAAATTGGTCAGTACGGTAGAACAAACATTCAGAGTGAATATAAAGCCTGTTCTTATACACATACACACACACACACACGTGTGAATGGACTGACCTTCAACATCTGTTAAGTAAAAAAAAAGGAATAGAACAATAAGTAAGGTCTGTGTACCATTCGATATCTGTATAAAAAAAGGAAATACTAGGTGGCTGGGCAGAGGGTGAGGGGAACAGATTTACTTTTTCACCATATACCATTTTGTGCTGTTGAAATCTTACAACATATACATGTTGGTGGCAGTGGTAAAGAGCTACAGCTGCTAACCAAAAGGTCGACAGTTTGAATCCACCAGCCGCTCCTTGGAAACCTTATGAGACAGTTCTACTCTGTCCTGTAGGGTTGCTATGAGTCGGAATTGACTCAACGGCAACGGGTTCCCATTCCAGACAATAAGTTAAATAGGATAAAACTTAGACAGCCTATTTGTTGGGGGGAAAAAAAATTCCAGAAATACACATTTTAACAAACTAATACAGAAATTAAAATGCTGTGCTGTGCACATCATTTACTATGACAAAGACATTTATCCAAACGTTTCTTTGGCAACCAGGGAGATTCTAAACGTGAGCCCCTATTACCACTAACATTAAATAATTTTTTATTTTAACAACTTATTTATACTTCGATGTTAAATCTGTAATCATTAAAAACATGAAGAACTGAGAAAAACAGTGGTTGTAAAGCTAGAAAGTCCTGGACCTGAATCCAGGCTCCTCTGTTGTGTAGCCGTGTGGCTCTCAGCCAATCACTTAACCTGTCTGGACAGCAATTTCCCTCTTAAGAGCAAGGGTCAGCAAAGTATGGCCCCTGGGCCAAATCCTTCCAGTCACCTGTTTTTTTGTAAATGAAGTTTTACTGAAAAAAATCTACACCCATTTGCTTGCATATTGTGTACGGCTTTCACAGTATAATGCCCAGAGTTCACTAGCTTCGCCAGAGACCATATGCCCCACAAAGCTGAAAATATTTACTATCTAGTCCTTTACAGGAAAAGTTTCCCTGCCCCTGGTGGCTAAGCACTCAGCTGTTAACCAAAAGATGAGCGGTTTGAACCCACCAGCCACTCCATGGGAGAAAGATGTGGCAGTCTCCTTCAGTAAAGATTACAGCCTTGGAAACCCTATTGGGCAGTTCTACTCTGTCCTACAGGGTTCTCATAAGTCGGAACTGACTTGACGGCGATGGGTTTGGCTTTGGGGTTTTTTTTTTTTTTTTTTTGGCCTATGAGGAAAATGAAGACAAACCTCATCTACATTAAAATTTTGTAAGTATAAGAACGTAAAGCTCGGGGCAGGAAGCAAGTCAAACTATTTTCAGAATACTAAGACATTATTTACCTTTCACTCTCATTTTCTCCCCAGTATATCAGAGTTTTCCAAGGGCTGTGTGACATGTGATATCACAACAGACTGAATGCAGAAGACAGAAGAACCCAGCTGTTTTCTCTTAAGCTAGACATTAAAGAGATTTGCAGAAAAAAAGTGCCACTCTTCTCACTGAACACTTTTTTTTTTTTTAGAAAGTAATTAATTTTTTTTAAAAAAGGTTATTTACATTAACCTATAGCAGCGGGTTTACTATTGTTATGTTAAAGTCGTAAATTTTTTAAATTTGCTGTTTTAATTTTAATACAGTAAATATTGATAACTACAGACCATATAAACAAAAGCTCTATGGTCCTCAATAATATTTATAGGTGCCCTGAGACCACAAAGTTAGAGAATCTGCTATACCATAGCTCTACTGCATCAGTGACAAGATTAACCAGCCTACCGGAACAGTCGAGGCATAGGGGACTCACATGCTCTACATACTTGGTAGATTATGGAAAAACACAGAGTAGAGCATCTACCAGGACAATCAGTGACACCATCACCACCCAGGAGGCAGTTTAAAGGGAGAAATCTAACAATTCTAATTAGAAGCTCCCCAGGGTACTTGTTAAAAATTTTATTCAAAACTTTGAAATAAGGCAAAGTTGGGGTAGGGTAGCTCATCCATTCAGTGTCATACAGGAGCAAAGACCCATCCAAGGACCAGCTAGTGCCCAGGTTTCCAACCTCTGCACCAAGTCACCAGTACACTGCAGCAAATTCATGGGGGCGTTGTGTGATACTTTAGATTTTTGAGGGAAGCAAAGTAACATTTGTCAGAGACCACACAAACAACTAGCATACAGTAGTTCACAGTTTCAACATCAGATCCTTTCATAAAGTCCAATCTTTGTGAAGCTGGTTTTTTGGTGACAGTCATAAAAAAAAGTAAAATCAATACAGACAGGAAATAAGACTAGAGGTGTCCAGTAATTTTTTTGTACTCCCTGATCAAAGGAAGTAGCTAACAGTTTCATTTATTAACTAGTTAGATCCAAATAATTAATTAAGTATTTATGTACCAACTACTTAGTAGCACATAAACTGAAAGAATAAAATTTATTTTATTCTTAAATAACAATTGCTTTTCACATCTCACTTATTCCCTTGTTAATTAACGAGTTGATTAAAATTTCTGACATTTGTTCATTTTATATTTGCAATGGAATCCTGATTTCACTTTTTTGTAAAATCAAACCCCTCAATTCTCCAGCCAATAGCCCAATCTTCTCTCTCAGTGACATGTGCTTTCTCTACATAATCATTCTTTATCTCACCGAACCTAGAAATACTTTAGCCAGCTGCCTTCAATCACACATACCAGGGCATCCCTTTGTTTTCTCACATTCACAGCAACACTGATAACAATACTATTACACTTGCCTCACTTATCAACTGTCTCATTAGCCGACACTTCACATTTACGATAATAGTAAAAAATCTACCATTCAACTATTTTGTGCATTAACGATGTACAACTGGCAGTAGCGGATGAGAGTTAACACTAGCTATGATGGTTAAGGTTATGTGTTGACTTGGCCGGGCCATGATTCTCAGCGGTTTGGCAATTGCATAATGGTGTCATTTGGCAGTTATGCAATGGTGTCATTTGGCAGTTATGTAACGATGCAGTCATCATCATTGCAATCGGATGCAGTCACCCTCCACTTTTGCATAACGCAGATTTTCGCATAATGACCTGGTCTTTGGAACCTAACTATGTCGGTAAGACTGAGTCTGTACAAAAGCCTATTCAATTTCAGTAGTATATAATAATCTTTCAAATGTTGTCCAATAATGTTTCCTCTAGGCTCTTCTTTGTGCAACCAATTAAAAAGGCCTCCTCCTTTCTACGAGGCATGGTAAGATCTCAAAATGCGTTGGAGCTGTTTCTACTACAAGTACTGCAATTCACAGTCCAACAGTACAGAGGACAAACTCCAAAAGGGTAAGAGTGTACTGAGGAATACGTGGACTAAATTAAGCATTATAAAGAGTCCAACTGCTCAAACTTGAACAAATAAATCACTCCACATTAAATAATACTGGGAAAGACTCATGCAAAACTGATAATTATAAGAAGCAGAGATTCTAGCCCATTATATGTATGTACCAAATACACAGTTTTTTTAAAGGATCACCTTTTAATATCAAGGTAAAAATGGTGAAGAGAATATTTTTGTTTTGATGATATAACTCAACGTTTTGTTTTATATTACAGGTAGTCCCCGACTTAGGAAATATCCCAGTTACAACAAGCTGCACTTAGAACTGTCCTTTTTCTTCTTTCCTTTGGTACATCTTATCATTAGCAATATGTACTAAATACGATGTTGCAGCACGTAATTTGCTGATGTCATCATATCTCCAAGTTTATATGTAATGTTTCCAAACCCCAAAGACAATAAAGATCGGATTTATAAAGATACTGGTAATAAAAGGCAATAATAATGAAAACTTAAAAAAAAAAAGTTTTTTGACTTTCATCTGAATTGATTTAAAATGGAGTCACTAGAATGGAGCCCCACGTAAGTCAGGGACTACCTCTAGCTGACTTTTCAGACTCATTTTCCATTTTGATCTTAGGGTATAGTAAACAGAATTACAAAGGAAACAAGTAGGTTCCATTCAGTTCAACCCAACTTGTATTACCCTTTATGTTATGAATTGTAGATACTGAGTAGAATAAAAGAAGAAAATGATAATGCAGACTGGACACCAAAATAAATATAACTCTGTTTTAAAGATTCTGTCTAGGAATGATATAAGAATGGGGAAGAAGGGAAAAGACTAAACTCTCGCCTTCCACAGCATTAATTCAAGAAAATCTAAAGCTGAAAACTCAAGAAGAGCAGCATAAACATGCTATTTAGAAACACAGAGGTAAATGCCAGAAGAGCTAGAAAAGTTGCCTCAGGGGAGCATTCCAGAAGAGAGATCAAAGTTAACTTGAGTTGCCAAGGAAGACAGAAAGGGTGAGAGAAAGAACATCAACAAAAGAGAGAAGAAGTTTAGACTATGCTAAAAACTGTGAAGGGCAACTCCAGCTGGACAAAAAAAAAAGTCTGCTGGGGAGCAGGAAGGTCAGATAAAGTTTGGATAATACCCTAAACACAACCAATACTGCATTACGTTCTTGTGTCGGGAAGTTTCTCATCAAAAGTAATCTAACAGAAGTCTGTGTAGGGTACAGTGATTAGAAACAGGAGAAGCTAGAAGTCAGAAGAAACAGGCAGAAGACTGTAACAGCAGACCAGATATGAATGTTTTAAGGAGACTGCAGTTATATAAGAGGTAAATATTTCACCTTAGCATTCACAGCTTTGCGTGATATTTTTTAGCCATAAATATTAAGCTATCCTATTTCAATCTTACATACCTATTAAATAAATCCTAAATAAAGTATAAGTCACACTCTATTGAAAGGTTCACAGAGACAAATCTAATCATTTCTAAGAATCACACTTAATAAAAGTTTTATTTTCTATTAAATCCCTTCACACTCCAAATACACCACATGAGTCAAATCATTTTAATCTAAGTACACTATGTATTCTCCTATTTATTTTTCCTTTGATTCCATAAAATGCTGGAAATAGAATCACAATGTTAGTACACATATTTCAAAACTACCAAAAATGACCATATATTTTATAGATCTATCTTTAAAAAATCCGTACAGCTATTATGCATAATCCCAAGTTGTCCCATTATAGTATTCTATTATGGATTTCTCATCTGCTAACCCTTGTTAACAGATCAGTAACAAATGGTATCACACGTACAAAATAAATTTACAAAGAAAACTGAAAAATCATAGCTAACGATCATATTTTTTCTGGACACTAGGAAGAGACTCCCTTGGCCTTTCATGCTGCAAGTGTCTGTGCACGTGTCTGCTTATCCTCTGGACTGGCGATCCCTCCCCTGACAGTAGTGGACCGCCTTTTCATCTTTGCATGCCTAGAAGGTAACACACATGCCTGGGCTATAACACGCTTTTGAAGGGACAAAGAGAAAGTGTAGAGAAAAGGAGGGTGGAAGACAGGGAGAGAGAAAGAAGAGGGTGAGAGAAGAGGAAGAGAAGTTTTACAGTGCAAAAAACAAAAAAAAACTTCTACATGAAAGTATTTCACCTTTTTATACAAAATCCATTTTTGCTACTAGAGCCAAAGGGTCTTCCTTTAACATGTACATTAGATGGTGTAAGAACATAAAAAGAAAGAAATGATCCTAGGCTTAAGACAGAGGAAAATATTCAGATAAAGCAATACAAAAGCACGGTCAAAATGATACACATCCAGTTGGAATATGTAACTGCTCACTACAAATACAAAAAAACATTAGAATATTGGCAGCTATTCAAAGTATCATCCAAGAACAGCACAGCTTTCACCTTGACAGAATAGATGGCTAATCCATTCAGAAAATACACTAGCAAACTGGTATTTATGTTAACTCAGGTTGTGTATACTTCACTACCAGAAAAAATACAAGGTATAAACTGTTATTGGAGATAATCAATTATTTCCCTAAAAATGGCACTCAAAGACTAAAGTGCACAGACTTCAAATTCTACAGTAATCAAGCATGGGGTTGAAAACTAGAAAATAAATATCTTTCCAACAGAAGAAACCTCCACGACTAGACTAATTTCTAAATGATTTTTAAGTATTTATTTTTCACTCTTTTTTTTAAAGCAAAGGCTTTTTCAAGTTCAACACAAACTTTAAAAACCAGGAATTCTGTATACTTGCTTTTAGTTGCCACCACTCTTTAAGAAAAAGCCAGATTTTTCTTTCTTATTATTTTCCCAAGGAAATGAATAACAAAAGACATGTCAAGATAGAAAAAAAAAATGATATTGAATGCATTCCTAATTATCATCTTGAACACATACATATACATACATATATGTTTTCAAAAACTTATCCTAAACATCATCTTAGATCAAACATTAAGAACTCAGAAGCAAATTATTTAGTTTTACTATCAATAAGGAGAGAAACTTTAGCGTAAGAAATCATAGGCTATTAATCCAGCATTTGAAACTCATTCATCAATATAGTTATATGTCACCATTACTAGAATTATTTCAAGTACTTAAAAGAAATGCAATGTGTTAAATCATATTTTAAATCTATTACACAATAGCGTCTTTGTATGTTAGTGTTACATTCTCTACACTTAGAATAATATTCTATTTTTAAAAAATGTTTTCTTTGGGGAAAAAATTTCAAGTAAACTAAACTTGTGTGTACAAAAAAAATAATTCAAGTTAAGGAAAATTCATTTAACTCATTTCGTTTCCATGACAAAATCATAAATTGCTACATAAATTCCCTCATTTAATTTCTACAAAAACCCTCTAAGATAGTAATTGCTAATATCAACTCGCTAACAGCAAAAAACCAAGAAAAGTTCGGCTCAGAAAAGCTAAACAACTCGCCCAAAATCAAACAACTTGGAAGGAGAGAAATGGGAAATAAGCACAAGACTTTTCACTCAAATCCCCTCATCTACAGCCCCACTCTGTCCATCCAAAGTTAGCTGGCCAATGAGATCCTATTTCAGTGTCCAGCAAAAGCCTCTATTTTCCACTCAGGATGAAAGTGGAAAAAGTCATCTCATCTAATAAAATCTTAAATTCATCCTTGGTTTAGAAATGTTCTAATCGTTAACACTTTCTCCTAGGGGAATTCTTTTTAAAATCTTTAACATCGTAGCACTACAAGGAAACAAAGTACCATGTTCAATAATGAATACAGAATCTAAAAGCAATAAAATAATTCAATTACACTGCTCAAAGATCAACAGTCTCCATAAAACGAAATATCAAAATATATTACATATATTATTTACATCTGGCTTGCTAAAGTTATAAAGGCTTTCGGGATCTAAATGAGATGTAAAGTTATACAAGCTTTATATAAAACAGACTAGTAACTACATTTGACTTTTTTACATTATTTTTACTATTAAAATACTCATTGATACTGATTCAGTCCCTGTTTTATTCCTACATTTCCTCCATCTCCAAATTTCTGTTAAATCATGACATGAATAACTGATGATCAGAAGTATTATGACTATCTCGGTTGATTCATCAGTGACCAGATGTGAAAATGCATGCACACAGAGGCACACTAAGAACAGTAAAGAAAGCTGTGCTAAAGTAATTAAATAATTAACCATTTAGAGTCATAGATATAAAAGTCAAAGCTTTTAACCACAGAAAATCTACATTTTCTTTACAGTTAAAGAAAACACTAAGATTAAAAAATACAAATCCACGGAACACACTCATTAGTTAGGTCAAATCAATGTAAGTAATCAATACAGACTTATGATTACAACTAAGTCTATACACCCACTCCTCACTTATCAAGATAGTTAGGTTCCAAAGACCAGATCATTACGTGAAAATCAGCATCATGCATAAACGGAGCAAGACCACATCCGAACACAAAATGGAGGACGACTACATCATTACATAACTGCCAAATTACATGTCACATAACAGCCAACTTACATCATTACATAACTGCCAAACCACTGAGGCTGATGGCCTAGCCAAGTTGACACAAACCTTAACCATCACAGCCAGCGTTACTCTCGTCTCACACCTCAGCATTCGTTCCTGCCAGACGTACGTTGTTAATGTGCACCGTAGTCAGACAGCATTTTTTACTAATGTCGTAAATGTGAAATGTCACATAACGAGACAGTCAATGAGTGAGGAACAGGTGTACTGCGTTCACAGGTAAGTGAAGTAAGTATTTCATTTTAAGGTTTTTTGAGGGGGAAGTTCTGGTTTTAACTGAACTATAATACCATGCTTGGTAAGTATCAAGGACACCCTTTAACAAGCCATGGACATCACAAATGATGGATAAAAGTTCAGGTTTGTTTAGAGAAGCAATTCACAGTCCTGGTTTTACAATAACCAAAGATGTCTTAAAGTACTTTTAAGGTGCATCAATCAATTCTATAAAAATTGTCACCATTTTAATTCACTTAACTGTTATTAAAGTTATGGCATATAAAACTTTAATGTAGAAAGATGAGGGAGGATAATTAAATTAAAACATAACATCTCAATTCCAAATTGCTGTCGCTGTTGGGTGCCGTAGAGTCAGCTCCAACTCACAGCAACCCTATGTACAACAGAATGTAACACCGCCCAGTCCTGCGCCATCCTCATAATTATTGCTATGTTTGAGCCCACTGCTGCAGCTACTGTGTCAATTCATCTTGTTGAAGGTCTTCCTCTTTTTTGCTGACCTCTACTTTACCAAGCATAATGTCCTTCTGCAGGGACTGGTGCCTCCTGATAACATGTCCAAAGTAAGTGAGACAAAGTCTCACCATCCTCACTTCCACAATGGTAAAAAGTGGCTTTAACATGACTATACTGACAATCATCTTTCTAGGCCAAATCTATTTTAGTACACTGGAACTACCAAAAATATTAGGTGGTAAATATATAAGGTGTCCCCCCCTCCCAAAATCAGTTGTGGTCAAGTAAAAGAAACCAAAAGCCAATGGTGCTTGAAAGACTCACCTTTTGTTGACCGGCTTTTCATCCTTTTCATAGGGTCGAACAAACCATTTCCCAATCCTGACGAAGTTCTTATCCATTAGGCACCTACAATAATTTCATCAACAATTACTTTTATAGTCTCAATAACAAACTAACACAGTAAGCCACTGAATCAATAACGGCTGATGAGATACATCATTAAAATAAAAACATCGCCCATTAAACTGTCAAGATGTTTTCTTTAAAATTACTTAGATAAGTAGTTTTTACTTTCTCCTTACTGAAAGAACTCTTTAACATTAGCCATAGATTTAAGCCTACAAAACCACTACACGTTTAAAAAAAGAAAAAAGCAAAATTGGTTGATTTGTTCCCTCAAAAGTCTTCACACCTGTGCATTACTTCAAATCAAATCACACTTCTGCCTTACTTCAATTCCTGTGCCACTGAGAATGCTGAGGACGCAGCATCTCTTGAGCGCCTCAGGAATAACCTTCCAAGCCACTGCCACTCATTCTGCAACTTTCAGTGCTGACTTTTTCTTGGTTGGCATGTGACAGGCAATCCTTTGGCAAGCGTCTCAGTAATAAAAACATAAAGATAGCTTCATCAACCCATGGTATTTTTCTTTTGTGGGTGTAGTGAAGCACTTGCTTATTGCTTTGCAAGAAAACGAGGAATTGCAGTCATTTCTTCAATAAAGAATATTTGCTTTACTCATACCTAAGCTGTGCCCTGCTTCTGTTTCCATGCCTTTTTGTGTACATTGTGTTTCATGTCAAATCACAGGGTAATCTTTTTGAAGACATACTAAATGACAATTGAGCCCAACTCATACAATACCAACAGCGCATATAATTCAATTCAAGTGACAACAATATGAACAGCTATGACCAAGTTCACTCATGTGCAGGCAAATGACAACTATATTATAACTGCCATCTGGCCAATTGTGAGAGGTCATCAACTGTAAGAAGTACCCTGATTGCAAAGATATAAAAATGTGAGGGAAAAAATGTACACACTGGAATTGATTATATACAGTAATTGCTAACATTATTCAAAGAAATGACACATATTTTGTAAGAAAAGCTGTCAGAAAGCTGGATGTAATTCTTCTATACAAGGTTCTACCTATCAGAAAAAGAGCTGTATAGCAATTCTTTATTCAATATTCAGGCAATTCCACAGTTGGCCTTTGTGTCTGTAATTTCCACACCATCAGGGAAGGTGGAAACAATTCAAGCCCTCACCTAATTCATTACAGGTTAGATGGGTTAGTAAATGGCAATAGTTTCTTCTAGCCACAATGCAACTCCCTTTGGGCCGAGCCAATTTGGAGTACTGCTGAATCAAAGTCACTGGCTTCAACTGGTTTTATTTTGAAAATGAATTTCTACAACAATTTTCCTTGTTCATAGTGAAAATAAAATCATTTTCAAAGGAACCCAAGCTGTTTTCCTAAACTTATCATTTAGGGTTAAAGACCATGTGACTCCGTTAAATTTATAACAGGAAATATGAAATACCCAGTAAAGTACTCAAGAAATAAAACTGAAAAAGTATCTCCACAATTTATTCACTAGCTAAGAGAATCATATTTTTAAACTAGACTCCATATAAATACATATTTCCATTAAAAATCTAATATTTGATATCTAGTTCCTTCTTCCAACTACACTATTAATAATAATTACTAGAATCACTATTACTACCATCACCACCCCACATCACCATGTTGGATTACAAGGCACAGTATCTTATTTAATTCTTGGAATAATGACATGAGATGGTTGTTACGATGTCAATCTTTATAGACGAAGAAGCCAAGGCACAATGAGAATGTCACCTAGCCAAGGTCACACAGCTACTGGACGGCAGAGCTAGGAACAAAGGCCAGGTACAGCTGATCACAGAGCTAGGATTTTTAACTTAAACCATGCTGTCACTACTCTCCTACTGTCATATTTCCTCAATTCTTTCATTTCTTAAATCCAGGTGCATCTTGTAACTGATGGGTCTATTGACTGTGATAGTATTTCTTTATTCTCCAAAAGCTGTTATTAAACTACAGGTGTATCTTAAAATCATTAACGCTTAGAATGAAAGTAACAGGGTATGCACCAGGTACAGGATCACATCAAACACTAAACACTGTCTTCTAGTGGCACTTAGCCATCCTCATTTTTAGTATATATCATTTAAAAATATATATATTCATTTTCTCATAAATGCCTTGAAGGTCTGAGTGCAACCAAAAGATTTATTCCATAACAGAGAAGACAACATGAATTTACAGTGTACAGATAGAAAAATTCAAAGGTTTAGACAGTACAATGTGAAAGAAAAACAAAATATCTGTGACTATACAGGACAATGTGTAAAGTCTGTTTCAATACCTTGCCCTTCTATGAAAGTAAAAGTCACAAATTATATTTGATGACTTCCTTCCAGAAATATAAAAACAAAGGGGGGAAGAAAAGGGAGGGGGCAGCACACAGCCAAGACCACTCAGGGACAAAGGCAAAAGGCAAAAAGCTACTGAAAAGCTATTTGCGATTCTAACTCTCTGTGCTAATGTATCTCCCGGAGTTCTCCTTACAGATTATATTTCTTTGTCAGGCAATGTCAACAAAAGGTTATTATCACTAACATACAAAACAGCCATGGGAACTACTGCTCCTTCAATCTGAACCCATCTGGTTCCAAATGAGAGTCATAAATGACTTATGTGATTTTCAATTGCTAATCAACTTCTGTGTAATCAGTGATTTCCGATGCAGTGAAAGAACAACATGAGAACACAGAATTGTACCGGATAAACCTGTATTTTTACTCAGTTTTGTAAGTACTGTCCTGGGTTTGCCACTGACTTCATCTCTCTGTAAGCATACCCACCCCATTGCCGTCGAGTTTATTCTGACTCATAGCAACCCCAACAGGACAGAGTAGAACTGCCCCATAGGGTTTCCAAGGAGCAGCTGGTTGATTCAAATTGTTGACCTTTTGGTTAGCAGCCGAGCTCTTAACCACTGTACCACGAGGGCTCCCTGCATAAGCAAGCAGTCACAAATCATGCTGGTATAGATAGCAGTGATACGGCAGAAAGTTAGGAATGTCACCCCAACTACGTCAGAGAAGGTTGTAACCAATTAGTGAGGTTGCTGAGTACTGTGGCTCCCTTTTCTCTGTCCTGACCCTCACCCAACAGAGAATTACTGAGTTAGATGTAGAGATAAGTAGGTATGAGGGGAAAATATCTTTGTACTTAATAAATAGGTGAAAGTAACTCAGCAACTATCAATATTTAGACTTTTAAAGTCCCAGAGTCTCCACTACTTTTGGTCCAAAATACATATGTCACTTTTCAAAAAATAGAAAGAAAAGAGCGTGGAGAGACGAGAGATAGACAGATGGCACCTGTCCAGCATCCTCCAGGGTTAGAGAATGCAAAAAATATCTCTGCCTGGTGTTTTGTACTTCAAGTTACAGAATAAAATGAAAAAGGAGGTGTGGCTTTGCTACGGAAGCCAGTCCTGCCACCTGACTGGTATGTAGGCATGTGCTGACTCAACAGCAGACTCCAACTATTCTATCTACGGAGGTACTAAGTTCTTGGTTCTCAATCATTTTAGTCAGGGATCAATAGTAAAAAAAACTAATGAAAGCTATTATTGACTCTTTCTGCAGGAAAAAAAAAATGCATTTAAGAGCAAAGCACTGTACACAGTCCTTCAGGATAGAACTCTCTGAAGCAGACCCTAGGTTAAGAATTTCTCTACTAAATACTACCACTAATCACTACTGACCCTGCATTCTCCTGGAATCCCTTTCTCATCCCACTTTATCCTTCTTCTTCTAATTTAAATTCTATTCCTCTTTCCTGTCCCAGGTCAAGTCTGCACAGTACCCTAGCATCTACATATCAACACTCTCACTGCTGAGTTGTAATGATGCATTTCTGTGGCTCTTTTCCCCCATGAAACAACAAGTTCCTTGGGAGCAGAGATAGAATCTTTCTTATTCAAGGATTATTCAACAAACAGTAAGTGCCTATTATGCAATATGCTTCATGCTCTGCTCTACACTAGTAGGTGCTCAATAAAGACTGGAAAAATGCATGCTAGACACTGTGGAATGTTTTCCTACTCATAATGCAATGCTGTTATTCTTCTCATTTGTAACCACTAACCATGGGCAGTCTTATACTGTTATTAGAATTTCTCACCAATGAGACAGTCGATGTTTGAGGGCAAAATCTACATATTTCATTTCTTTATAGCCCATCACCTCCCACTCCAGACTAAACACATAGTAGATACTCAACAGGTAGGGAATCACACAGATGCTAAAAAATGTTTACAAAGACTATCACTACTGCCCAAATGCTTTCATTACATTTATAGAACAAAATTAGGCAAATCTTTTCGAGAGAGATAATTCTAAGACAGAAAAATTAAAGTTTATCGGAAATACAATTCCCCCTTCCTTACATTCTATCAATCTTTTTTTATTATGTTTATGGGACAAATTTTATACTTAATTTGGAAAATAAAGAAACCTAGCAGACACATTCCATCCGCTAAAAATTTTTTCAAATCAATATCACAGTGTTAAGAATATATTACCAGTTAGCCCCAGCTGCCTACTGTCATGACATTTTCAAAATTGCTTCACTATTAAGATATAGCTCTGTAAAATTCTACAATATTATCTTGCAAGACCACTATGTAATTTTAGATTTACGAAGTGTCCTATAAGCAACAGTGCCAGGAAATTATTTGTCTTTACAAATAATTCCCAATCTCAAAAAAATCAGTTTCAAAAAGAAAAGAAACAGCTGCTGAAAAATGAAATCAGAATGTGTGTATGCGTGTGTGCTTCAGTGTCATGCCATATGCTCTAAATAATTAACTACAAGTGCAACCTGATCCACAAATTGGCAGGCCCCAATCTCTAATCCCAAAGCCATGGGCAGACCTGATGTAAAATTACAGCAGCAGCCACAGCGTATCTCAGCAAGCCATTTCCCAGATAGACAGTTGGGAGGTAGAGAAGGGCGATCATCACTGACTCTGGCTCCTTCTATGCCCCTCAAATGATGTGAGTCTGGCAGTTTTCATACAGCAAAAAGTCCAACGGTAGTGTTTCTATACCACACTATTAGCCAAACTGTACCTTAGTATTATCACTACACAGCTGCTCAGATAGACTAAGTTTTATATAACTTCACGCCAGAACATCCTCACCCGAATCAAAGCCTTTACCTCACCATTCTAATCGATTTCAACCACATATGCAAAGTCTCCTTCCTCTGTCAGTTTTAAGACACTCAGCTTCATGTAAATTGCCGTGCTCCCAGTTCCCAACCAAATAAAATAAACTTATATAATTTAAGAAATGAAAAAACCTTTTCCAGAGGATCCATTCTATCTTCATTACTCTGGATGCCCTGCTGGATGTTGCCTCCTGCAGCCAAGCAAGCCCTATGATCCCCATCCTCTCCAAAACACCCATGAGGCTCATTACAGTCCTCCCCACAACTGAAACATATATTGTAATACAAGGTACTAGGCATACATTTTAATGCAATTCCAAAGAACTACATCTTTACTTTCAGACCCTTAGTGCTAATCCCATTCTCCAACTACAAACATTTTCATTTTTAGAAAAATTTAAAGTCTTAATCCTTTCCCTGTCTTAATAAATAATACACAATTGAACAGTCTTAGGGCAAATGTGTCTCTCTCCAGACATTTACAATTAGATATGTGCTTTCAGCCTCTTGTGTCTATAATGGCTGTACTCTCTCTCCCTTTACAGTATAAGCCCTTAGGTGTAAAGACTCATTTTCCTACTAGCTTTACAGAACTACACACTGTGACAATTCAATAAAATAGGAATTTATTGATTCCTCATTTCTTGCTACTGTTATCATATTATGCCCCAGGACTCTCAATGCTGCCATGTTATATCACCATTTCTTCAACTAGGGCTGTACCTACCCCCATGCTCTAGTGAATATATTCATTATTTGGAAATCCCTGAACCACCACACTCAAGGAAATTGCTCATTATCCCTTTGATGATCACCTCTATTGGATCTCAGTGTCACAGCATATTGAAAGGTAGGAATTTACAAATACAATGGTACTGGGATAATTATAATTCCAATTTTCTCCACGTTGTTGTCACTGTACTTTTCCAAATAAGAATATCTTACCTCTAAACACCAACTCTTGGCAAATCAAGCAGCTCTGGGCCAAACGCAATATTACAGCTGCCTGATAAACAACCGTGGGGTGAATATGCTGACAACCCATTAGGCAAGCAGCATCAGTGGGCTACTCTGAAGAGCCATTACGTTTTACAAATGTCAAATACCCACAGATTAAAGTCTCCCTAAGTAAACATGGACATGATAGAGCATAACCGCTTCAAAAGAGCCATGTAATCTTCTATTGTGTGCAAAGCAATGATTTGCATTTTAGAGAAATAGCATTCCATCAAAATCGTGCTCACGTATTTTATTTTAAAAACTTAAGAAAATAAAAATTGAAATAAAATATACTACCACACATAATGCCAATTTGATAGCATTATGCCAGAAATTATAAGCATTTCTACAAAGCTCAAGATTTTCATAGGTCCCATATGTGGTACAAATCATTGAGGCAATAATAAAAACTCTGGGTGATATGAACCACACATAGTTCTTGGCCTTTTCAAAGCTTTTCAACCCAATGTTTTACTTTGCTTTGATGGAATTAGGTGAAAAGGTTATGGTATATTATGAAAACTTATACCAATTATAAAAACATAAGAGTAATAGCCACTTAGACTTTTAATGCTAAAAATACCAAATGAAGAACTCCTGAAAAATGACTGCAGGTTTTTGTTTCTCACAGTCTATTCACAGCCAAAGTCCTCTTCCATGAATGAGGAGCATGAGACAGCCTAGACTTAAAATACGGAGTGTAACCTGTGACATGTTCATTATAAATATATAACAAAATCT
Organism: Dugong dugon; assembly: GCA_030035585.1. NCBI lineage: Eukaryota > Metazoa > Chordata > Mammalia > Sirenia > Dugongidae > Dugong > Dugong dugon. The sequence continues at coordinate 13,711,157 of CM057476.1, forward strand.
CACTAGATTGGAAGATCAACCAGGAACCATCTAAACTAGTGAATTATATGGAAGAAAGGAAGGAGGGAGGGAGGGAGGAGAAAGAGAGAAGGGGCAGGGGAGGAAAGGACTGGTCCTCTGAAGTGCGTACAATAATCTGAATTAACAGCATGTTTCAAATGTTAGGTCCTAGATGACTTGTTCCAATAAATGAAAGGAGTGTTTAATATTAGCATTCCTAAAACAACTTGTTATTTTAAATAAACTAAAGATGTCTCCTACAACCTTATTAAATAGTTTTCTACACTTAGCAAACTTTTATTATATACATAAGACATGGAAAATATTCTTCAGCATTTTTCAAGTCAAATTAGCAGAGATTCTAAATAAGTAAAAACCAAATTAATGGTATTTTATCATTCTGAGCATCTGGCCAAAAAGGGATAATCTATCTTAGGAAAACAGGAAGCATAACTTATTTTGTCCAAAGAGAGGAAAAGGAAGTATGACTGCATGATACAAAACTTAGAAAGGCTAAAGAGAAATGAGCACTCTTAGATACAAATAAAATTCTGACACAAATGAAATTCTTCAAATATGAAGAACATACCAAAGGAAGCCAATATGGCTCAAAGTATTAAAAAAAAGTATAAGTACTTTCATACTTGTTTCAGAAACATATGTGTTTTAGTAATGTAACCGGCAGCTGTTTGGAGGATTATTATTAGAAGGGGTCAAGACCTCAATTAAGAGGTATGTTGTTGTTGTGTGTAGGTTCTGACTCACAGAGACCCTACAGGACAGAGCAGAAATGTCCCATAAGGTTTCCTAGGCTATAACCTTTACGGGAGCAGATTGCTAGGTCTTTCTCCCACAGAGCTGCTGGGGGGTGTGTGGGTGGGAGTGGAACCACCAACCTTTTGGTTAGCAGCCAAGCACTTAACCATTGCACCACCAAGGCTCCTTCAAAGGTACGGTGGATTGTATTATTTTTCCCAAACATGTGCTGTCCCTTCCTATCCCACTAACATCAGGCTTCGCCATGTGACTGTGATACTTCCCACTGAAGGATGGTATTTTCTCATCCGTTTGACTTTAAGCTTAGCAGTGAATGGCCTGGCCAATGAAATGTCTGCAGAAATGGCATACATCATTTCTGAGCAGAAGCTGTTAAGAGCCATCCAGTTTTGCCACTGCTCTTTGACCTTTGCCAGGAGCCCAGCAAACCTCAGACAGGGACTGCCCCTCAGCATGGGTTTTGAAGGGAAGAGAAAATAGAGCAGTGCTACAGGGACCGACTGGCTCACGAAGGGCAGGCAACACCAGCAAGAAATAAACCTCTACTATAGTAAGCCAGTGTGATCTCTCGGGTCCTTTGTTACTGCAGCACAACTGAGCCTCACCTGACTGATGAAAGAGACCACTCAATACTCCATGACATGTTAAAGTAGGCCAGTGGCAATCAGAATAAAGAGAATGGGATAGACCGCAGTAGTATCTACTAGCTAAGGAGGGAAGCTTGACTAAACCAAAAAATAAAAACAAAAAACAAACCCATGGCTGTGGAGTCGATTCCAACTCATAGAGACCTATAGAAGCTTAACTAGCTGGGTACAAAATGATTAAATATTCATTAATAAATACTTGCTGAATAACAATTATATGTCAGGCAGTAGAGATATGAAAACACTGAAGATATAGATGCCAGTGCCTTTAAAGATATCTTCAAAAGAAGTTGCACAAATACTTAATTATATCTTATTACTCCTTCTATTTTTAAGTACTATGATATCTACTTCAGTCAAATTTTCAAGTCAGTGATCTGTAATTATCCACCCAACATTTTAATTAAAATACAACATATATGTAGAAGCATGCACAAATTTTAAGTGTACAGCTTAATGAATTTTTTTTAGCCTGCATTTTAGGAAAATAGAAAAGAAAGCAGGATTTGGGGGAAAAAAATTCCATTTTCTCATAAATGTTGCATAAACAGTGTCATATAAATATAAAAAAAAAAAAATCCAAAAAGGCTGCATGAATAACAGTATTTAGAATGAGGAAAATACCCTACTCACAGGTGCCCAAGCCACACATGGATACATTTCTACAAATCTGAGCTCCTTAAGAGGAGAACAAAATACTACAGAACTGTCATAGTTTATAATTGTGAGTCAAGATTTGAAAGAATTCAATATTATATCAGAAGAACAACAAACAAGGAAAGAAAAAACTGAGGGCAGCAAGGCGATTACATGGAAACAGAATTAGATAAAGTTGTATATGGGCTCAAAGAACTGAATTAAAGAAATGAAAGACTTTCTAACAATGAGTACTCTATGAAGATGAAAAGAACTTTTTTGTGCTCATGTAACCAGAAGTATTCAAGCAGAAAATGGATGACCACATAAAAAAAGATACTACAAACCTTAGCGGGCAGGGAGTTTATGTTAATTTGGGAAGAATAACTCAGAAAAGGAGGGTGAGAATGGTTGCACAACTTGAAGAATGTAACCCATGTCCCTAAATTGTACATGTAGAAACTGCTTAATTGGTACATGTTTCGTTGTGCATATTCTCAACAACAACGAAATAAAAAAATTTAGGGGGAAAAAAAGGATATTACAGAATGGGATTCCAGAATTAGACATATAAATAAACTAACCGACGCCTTTAATGCCATGTCCAACTCTGAAAATAGTAATATCAATACTTAGATTAGCATTAACAGCAACTAACCAATTATTGAGTCCTTATAAAGGAGAAGATAGGTACTGTGCTGAGCAAAACACCTCTTCACCATTTTATAAGACACAGGGGCTCAGCGAGGTTAAGTCACTGGCCCAAGTCACATAGTTAAGCGTCAGAACTGAGATCCAAAATATCTCCTGTCTCTGATATGGACTTCTAGATATACGTGCCCTGGCAGGATATATAAAATTAATGCCAAATATGTTAGCTTCTGTCTGATACCTTTATGAAAAATACTCTTGACTAAGTAGTAGTGAGTTTTGTTTGTTTTTTTTTAAAGCAGGCAGATAACGCTGGCTAGACATAATACAAAACAATGTAAACAAATAATGGAGCATTACTGGAAAAATGAGTAAATGAAAGATGATGAATATATTTGAAGTCTTATTACCTTAGAATTTAAAATATTCTACATAGCCTGAATATAACATGAGCTCATCACCAATCAATAGCAAAGAGAAATAAAATTATCTTATTTTGTGTGACGTTTACAATGTTACCTTAATTTCTGCAGTATTTTCGATAAGTCACTGCAGGGACTCATCACTTTGTACACACTAGCAATCACAGCGTTTTGTAAAGAAGATCAATTTATATGACCCTGGCTTAGCTACAAAGGAGTGCTTTTCAAGGTAGTAAATGGAATTTCCTTTTAATTAAACATATCCTTATGCTAGGAAGGGAAGAAAGAAGGGAGGGAGGGAGGAAGGAGGGAGAAAAGGAGGAAGAGGCACTTGCACAAGCTTTGAAGCTTTAATATACAAACTTAAAAAAGCGGGGGGGGGGGGGGGACGGGACAGTTCAGGAAGCACAAACACACCCTTCAAGTCATACATTCCCTGAAAATCTGTTTCAATAACCTCAATTCTAGCTTTCACGCCAGAAACTCAAAACCATCCACAATGGAAAAACAAGTCGATCTTATCTGAATAGAAATGGAAAGACATAAAAGAAAACTGCAGGGAATACCATGACAAAGTGTAGCTCAAAAACTATAGGTCATAATCAGATAAGTAAGTTATAGCAAATGGTCTAAGCTATGGGAAGAACAAAATGGCAACCGTGTATTGGGCAATCCAGTTTCTGCTGACAACAAATAAAGGGAACTAGGAACAACCATTTAAAATTCTTCCCTGCCTTCTCTCATGAGCAGGGTAACTGTCATTCATAGAAAACAGTTACTTCAAGTTTGATAAAAAGAAAAAGAATTATTACCATTTTTTAAAAGAATCTCAATTCATCCATACTAATTATAGGAAAGGAGTTAAAAAGTTTAAATATTTTCTAAAAGAAATGCTGTTTAATTTGATGCAAAGCAAACTCTTAGAGGAGTATTCAAATAGCAATTCTGGGACTATTTTAATGACATTATTTTATTTATTTACTGAGTAATTAATTTAAATGAAATTAATAAAATGTAAAAGAATACAGATCGAAGTACGCAAAATAAAAGAAAATTACGGGGCAAAGGAATAACAATTATTGAACATTAACAATGTGCCAGGTATTAATGGGTACACATTATATAAAACATCTAACAAAACCTCACAGCGCACAGCATCCTATACTTAGTTTGTAGAGCAATAACAAAGGCTTGGTGAGGTCAGGTTAACTGATCAAGTGACAGACTCTGAATCAAGCTAAGATGTAACCCAAAGTTCTCTGGAGCTATCCAAAGCTATACTGCATATGCCACTTCAATAGCCTCTGTAGTTTTGTTTATACAATTAACTTCCTTATAAAACAATACTCGACTTGGGCTTAAGTTTTTATCACAAATCCTAAATTATTAAGTCCAGAATAAATTACTACTTGTATTTCTCCTCCATCTCAGTTCTGCTGCTCTTCTAATTTCCTCTCACAAGACAAACAAAAGAAACTAGCCGCCATTTAAAATATAAAAGACTGAAAAGAAGACAATTCAACCACAAATTCATTAATATTTTTCTGGACCAGAATAAACCACGGTATCAAAAAGCAACACAGTGAGTTACAATTTTTAAAAAATAGGTACTTCATTCCACGTACATCAAAATTTTTATAGGAAAAAATATCTTTAAAGGTCTATTAATTACTGTACAGATACAGGAATTTTATTCTGGCATATGGTTACAGAAACAGTAAAATCGTCCACATTTTTTGAAGGGAGTTTTGGTGTATTTGTGTTTTGTTTTGAAGTGGGAGACAGAACTACCAAATATTTAGTGTACTTAACTCTTAAAACAAAAATCAAAGCTTCTATAGTATGTTTAACAGACTACCTTAGTAACAGATGGTCTTCTAGATCTAGCCACAGGGGTATAAACTGAAGTTCAGAATGAGAAAGTTCTTTCTGAGTGATTTAAATCATGACCATTTATCAACTGTAGCTTAAGAATCCTAAGCAGTGTTACTGTAGTAATATACCTGATTGCCTTAAAGTACTATATATGGATTCGGAAAGAGATGTTCCAGAAGTTTTTAACTAACCTGTTCTTTCTCATCTATCTTCCCCTTTAAAACGCCATTCAGAGCCTGGAACATATTGCTGCACCAGAAAGTATAAGGAGATGCACAAACAACGTTGGGGATATTTCAAAAGGACACAGGAGCCACCAAAGGTGATTCCCCTAGCCAAATCTTGAAGAATTTAAGTATCAAAAGAAATGATACTCATGGATTATAATGCATTCAATAAAATAGGAACCCATGAGTCCAAACAGAAGTACATCAATAAATATGATAAACAAATGGGGGGAAATGGAAAGCTTTTCCCTACAATAGAATGCCAACTAATAAAAATAGAAGGAATGGTGGCATTAGAAAATTAACATTGTAGCCATAATAGTCATAATTGATTTAGGCAAGGATCACAAATGGAGGCTAAAACAAGTAAGTGAGAATTTGATGAGTAACAGGATAACTCCATAGTCTCAATGCACCTGTGGTAAAGGAGAAGGTCAGTGAAAAAGAGGAAGGCCCTCAAGGAGATGGACTGGCACACTGGCTGCAACAATGGGCTCAAACATAATTATTGTGAGGATGGTGCAGAACCGGGCAGTGTTTCGTTCTGTTGTACACAGGGTCACTGTGAGTCGGAACCAACTCGATGTTACCTAACAACAGCAACAACAATGTATCTGCCCACAAATTACTTATTACAAAGTGAGAACTGACAAAGATCATAGTTACTAAATTACTTATTAATTTTATGGAGAAGCCTAGCACAACACCACCTCAACCAAGTTATCAATGTTAATTAACTTATGAATAATGCCACTGACATCACGGGCCTCCTGCCATGACACACCGAGGAGGACACATCATCTCTTCTATGGTATAATTCCTACTAGAAAGCATAACCTGAATCTAACCATGAGGGATCTATCTCAGATCATGGGACATTATACAAAACATATGGCCTGAACTCATCAAAATGTCAAGGTCAAGAAAGAAAAAGAAACATTGAAAAACCGGTATAGATTTGAAGACATGAAAACTAAATATGATGTACGATTATGAATTCGATTTTGGGGGACATTAAACTACAAAGGACGTAATTAGTACAACTGGCAACATCTGAATTGAACTGTGGATTAGACAATGGCCTTTTATCAATGATAAATTTCTTAATTCTCGTAATTATACTGTGGCTATATAAGAGGATGGAGCCTTGGTGGCACGGTGGTTAAGGGTTCAGCTGCTAAGCAAAAGGTCAGCAATTTGAATCCACCAGCCGCTCCCTGGAAACCCTATGGGGCAGTTCTACTCTGTCCTATAGGGTCGCTATGAGTCAAAATCAACTCAACAGCAATGGGTTTGGTTTTTTGGTTATAAAAGAGGATATAAGAGTACACAACAGGAAATATACACTGAAAAAGGGGTACAAGACAGCATCAACTCTTGAGTCTGCAAATTATACTCAAAAGGTTCAAGTGATCAGTGTTTTTTAAAAGCACACATAAGCACACAAGAACACACATACCGAGAGAGAGACAGAGACAAAGAGAGCGAGAGAGAAGACACAAGTGATAAAGCAAACGGGGAAAAGAAAAACTGGTGAAGCTAGGTAAAAGGATATGTGGGAGTTCTTTCTGAAACTTTTTTCCAAATTGAAATTATATCAATACAAAAAGAAAAAGGAGTTTTTAAATAGTTTCATTTTTATAATAACAATAAATCACTGTATATGAGAATTACAGGAAACTCTTAAGTATCTAGCAACATACTTGGTGTCTCAAAACCACGGGCATGCTGTCCGCTGTCTTACCTTTCTAACAGATTGTGGATTGCTTTGAAGAGCAGCGTCCTACATTCATAGGAAAGGCCATTTTCCCAGAGTCCTTCCTCCACAACTGAAACAAACAAACAAACCATAAAGAACCAGTAAGCAGGACATCCACATAAAAATTTTTAAGAACTTTTAAAACATTTTTCTAGTAAATGGTAAAGGAAATCGGCAGATGGCATGTAATTTTAATTTGCCTACTTAATCCAAGTAATTTAGAAATAGAAAATAGGTCACGTGCAGCTCCCCTACAAGGAAAACAGTCTAGTAAGATTTTATCAGTTTTATTGCACATTATTATTGTTGTTGTTTAATGATAAAAACGTCATTTAAAAAGTGAGAGTAAAAAAAAAAATTCTAAAGCAAAGCTAATGGGTCAATTTAAGTAACTTAAATAATCTCACACTGAAATGAAGAAAAGATATTAAATACTTGCCTAAAGTCATAAAATACCATGTACAGAAGATGATGTGTTTTGATTTTAAAAGATGAGGCAAGGTGCATTCCCCTCACATAAAGGTCTTTCCAACCTGCTCCTTCAAAGTTTAAAATCATTCAGATTCTCAAATTACTGTGTCTACTGAGTAGTATCAAGTAGACTAAGTTTGTTAAAATTCTATTTCAAGATAACAAGAATGTTACAAGTTAATATCAAAGTTATATGTGCTTTCATAGAGAAAATCGAAAGGAAAAAATTTCCAAAAATGTCAGAGTTATAAAAATTGCTTTAAATTTTTTGAAGGCCATATCTGAATATGCTTTTTACGTTTTTAAGGACATGATTTTAGGGAGAATGTCAGGAAATTAAATCTTGACATAACATCAAATTCAGTTCCTGAACTCACGATTTCATGAATGTTTGACATTTTGGAAAATAAACGTATTTGCCTTAGAAAAATGTTATAATATTGGGTCACAAGTTAACTCAAACGCCAAGAGAGTCCAACAGACTAACAATGCCCCATGCAGTCCTAAAATTCTTTTTCTTTTCATACATATAAAAATAGATATAAACACTCTAAAGAAGGTAGCTAATTCCCTTTTAAATTATATTAGTTTAATTCAAGAGAGCCAAAAATTGGAAGGATGAAGACAACATTTACAGGAGAAAATTCCTTCTCCCTTTTCCTTGTTATCTTAACAGCAGTACTCACCTGGGAAAATGCTGACAGCAAATTAAAACACATGTTAAACCCACAAAGCATTTTTTTTTAATGCTTTTATTGCATTAATAGTCACTCTAAACTGCATCTCCATATTCCCCATTCAGAAAGAATTCTAAAGTGTATTTACCTTCATGGCTTTTGTATCTACAGGGTTTTTTGTTTTGTTTTGTTTTTTTAAATAAAACTGGATATTTCTTTTCTTGATATGTCAGAAAAGTTTTTATTTTCTGCATATGTAATCTACTGCCGATTTACCAAATTTTCCCCAAAGCAAACTCTGTCACAAATATTTCATTATTTAGAGCTATAGAAACAAAAATAAACTACAACACACAAATATTCCTGCTACCAAGATTATCTCTACTCAAGAAAAAACATCCAAAATCTTTCTATAAATCCTCTGAAGGTGTCATGAATCTCTATTCGCACTTATTTATCTCTTGGGTAGAGCTTTTCCTGAGTGAGAAAGAGGTTTAACATTTCAATTAAATGAATACCCCATAATAATTTGATTTTCTTCCCTAATGTGTTCCACTGACTTAAGACACCATCGATTTTAAGATGCACCATTATGAAAATGAGAACAGGGTGTGAATCAAAAGGATTTCTACGCTAAACCTATGTACGGTGAACATGGTTTTTTGTTTTTGTTTTTTTAAATCCAAAGGATATGGTGCATGTTTGGTTAACTTTCATTAATAAATTATTAGAAGCAAAAAACGGTTTCAGCAACAAGAGAACGCAGATCAAGCAGTCCTCCCCAACATCCCAATACAATATTGGTTAAATTACGTACTTCATATTAAACACTGTAAATAATACCAATGTAAAAGAATAAAAACATTTTAGCAAAGTATTTTTATTTTTTAAATGATGAGAATTATTTTGAAGAAATGCCTTTATGTATATTACTTTTTAATATGGTAATTTTCATATCTCCCTTAATATTAGATAAATATATAGTATTATATAAATTAAGTTTCAGTGCCAATTTAATAGAAAATAGGGAAGAAAAGAATAACATGAAGTAAACCAGAAATCACTCTACATTAAGCTTCTCATGTTTAAGGAACATATACTAAAGCTTTAAAAACAATAGTACACTACGAAGTATCCTGTAAGTTAGCAGGCAAAATCTAAAATATAAGTCACTGAAAGTAAATATAAAAGGGTACAGTGTTTGGACTTCATATGTACATTTAAATTTCGTAAGTCTTACATATTGTACATATTACATATTGTCAATAATTTACCATAAGTCAGCACCTGTGTTAAGGATTAACCACTCTTACAAAAATTATCAATTTCGGCTATAAATCTAAGGAGAATGAATTAATTTGTAACTCTTTTAAATTTGCTGTCTATAGTTTAAAAAAAAAAAAAGATTACTGCCTAGGAAACCTTATGGGTCAGTTATACTTTGTTCTATAGGGTCGCTGTGAATTGGAATTGACTGGACAGCACAAAACAACACCAGCAAATATAAGGAGCCCTCATGGCACAACGGTTAAGCACTCAGCTGCTAACTGAAATGCTGGTAGTTCGAACCCACCTAGGGTCTCGGTGAGAGAAATACCTGGCATCTGCTTCCGTAAAGATTACAGCCAAGAAAACTCTTCGGGGCAGTTCTGCTGTGTCACATGGGGCTGCTATGAGTTGGAATTGACTAATACAACAACATAGTAAATATATATACCAGTTTGTGTCTCTGACCACTATTCAATCAAAAAGAACATAAATCAGACCACCCTTTATTTCTTATCTATCTCATGTTCAGAATTTCCAGAAGTCATAAAATACATTATATAAAATACATTAAAACAGTGCATGTTTTGATGAATCTCTAAAATCTCAAAATACGTGAAGTCTATACTGGTATTTTTGGCATCTAATAATAGACATTTGGTCAACATTCACTGACCAACAGTTTCTCACTGTGTTATGCCTCAGGCTCCAGGCTAGGGGTGAGGAATGAAAAAGATTAATGCTTTCAAAAGGTTAACACAGACATGAAAACCACCGTGAGGCAAAAGCTACATTGAATACTTGGCAGAATAGCTACCAAACGTGACAAAAAAATCTTACATTTAAAAGTGATGACAATAAAATAACTTATAGTCAAGCTTGGTATTCTAGCCAGAAAACAATCCTTCTTGTTTTCCAAGTCTTTATTCTATGTGCCAAGCTTTGAGTAAAGCACTATGTGTGAATGAGGAGGCAAGGCAAGTCCTCACCACACACTACGAGGTAGAATAAACGACATCCAGCATTCACTTTAGTTACACCCAGCATAGGACTTCTTCCCATTTTGTGGGAATTGCCTATTGAATGAATTCTGGTTGAGGGACAAAGATGGAAACCCCTAACAGGAGCTAAATAAAACAACTGATCCCCTCTTTCCCATCCTCTCCAGCAGCACAAGGACAAGGATATATATATATATCCTAGACTCTACCACATTCTCCTGCACCACACCTCTGAATCAGGATCTTAGTGACACAAGAAAGAATGGATCAAGAGATCTTTCTGTCTGCACTAGCAATTGCAGAGGCTTCGAGATCAAGCTCCTGGTGCCACAGTACCAGGGTAAAGCACTGTGACATCTAGTGCTTGGTGGTGACAGCAGTAGTTTTCTCATCAAACCAATTCTGCAGCACTAACCCTAAAAGCACCAACTAATAATTCTGTGAACACTCAATATTCTTTTAATCAACTCCTTTTCTTAGTTTGCAACTAAGAACTGATACAGATAGTTTATTATAATCTCTATTTTATAAATGAGAAAACTAAGGCTTAAAAATGTTAAGAAATGTACCCACGGTCACATAATTAATAAGTCCAGGAATGTGACATCAGATTCTTAGATAGTCGCACTCACCAGTCTATCAGGGCCAAATGAGTTTATATCTGCTTTTATAAATAGTAAATATATGAATTACTCCATTAACTGAACTCCTCAGGGGGAAGCAGTTTTACTTTCATACCTGTAGTGACCTACCTGAAGTACAGGACACTTCAGATACTTAATAAATATGTGTTTAGTTGACCTGACATTTTGTGCACAAACCTTTCAAATTTCATTGGAATTAGCTTCCCATCTAAAATCTCCTTATATCCAGTTAATTGGGTTAGTAGCAAAGACAGGATTCAAACTCAAGATTTTTGACTCTAAAGCCCATGTTTTACCCACTATATCATACTTCTCCATACTAACCTCCCCCCCCCCCCACCCCACCCCACCACCACCACCACTTATTGTTAGCACTGGCTAGAAAGACTACTACATTCAACACTGAAGTTAAATATTCCTTTGTATCTAAATTTCCACTTAAGGTGAATGCTTTCTAAACCTTTTTAAAGGTTAAGCAAAACTGAAATTGTTTTTGCAACCTATCTGTACAACTCCATGGTAAAGTCGTATACAGCCACATTTTAACTTTTTAAACTCATTTATCTGACACTCCCCCACCTCCACACACATATAAGGTAAAATTTAAACCAACACTTCATTTTCTCGATTTTGAGATTCTTCTGTATCTTTTTTTTTGCAGCTAGAAGAGTAGCTAGTCTAATTTAAGTTTCCATAAAGGAGTTGAGATGGTGTTCACCACTTCTTTATCTCCCTTTCAAGGAAGACTAAGAAGAAAAGCAAGTGCCAAGAGGTTTATAAGACGGCCTGCAGGTGCTGGGCGCAATCTTTATGAAACCTACATTCTCCCCAGGGTATACACTGTCTCTGTCTTTAAAAACATAAAGGAAGAAAAGAAAACCTTTCTAATTCTTTTGATCTGTTCTTTGGAATTTCAACTTAAATGCTTATTAATTCCTTGGGAATACAAAGTACCAAGAAACTATCTCTATACACTCTACTTACACATCTACTTATATACAATGGAAGAATTTGTCTAAAGCTCTGCTGAGCTCAGAAAAGAAAGCACCAAAAGACCTAAAATGCCTCTACAGGAAAAAGGTGTCAAGAGTCAACCAAAACAAAGAATTCCTTAATTAAAACATTCTCCTGCTATTATTTTGTCTATTATAGCCAGATTAGGGATGAAAACTAAAACTAAGTACTCCCGCAGCTGCCTGTTTACAGAGAAAAACTATTCTGGCACTAAAGTTATCTCACTTAAATTGGAAAAGCTATAATCTGAATTTGTTTAAGTTGTAATTCAACCTTTTTTAATATAGTAATCCTCATATAATCAAATATTTAAACTGCAAAATTGCTACATATGTTTTTCAAGAACAGAGACAATGTTTTAAAAAGGGAAATTTAAATAGCAGTAATTATTGCTTAGTGCCCGGATAATTTTTCAAAATCCTCACACACTGTAAAATAACTTCTTTCAACTTGCAAAACGTGGTTCCTTGCAGAATTAATAAGCTTCTTTGAAAGAAAAACCATATAAAAGGTTCAGGAAAAAAAGTCAATATGGCAAAATATCAAAGCAGCATATACTTCAATGATTTTGTGTTTCCCAGCAGAGATCTTGGAAAGATATCCCTTCCAATTCGACAAATGAAACTGACATACTTTACTTGAAGGGGAAAAAATGGGGAAGGGAGAATGGAATAGGGAAGGGTGGAGCATAAAGATTGTGAAACGAAGAAATTCAAGCTCAAGCTTTTAGAATTCAGGTCACTCTGCCTTGCACAGTTTAAAAGTAGAATTACTTTCAAAGAATACGCATTTCCTCTGAGCTATGATACATATTTCCTTTTAATATATCATATTGCAGCAACAGCTGAAATGAACGTCTAGACATCAAAAACACTTCTTACTCCCACCTACTGCTTTTTTACCTCAGGCATCAAAACTAATGAAACCTATTATCCAGAGTTCAGTAACCACACTGGCCATTGCAAACATTGGAGGGGGAGGAGCACTATCAGGGATGGCACTCCTTATTCAGCCATTAAAATTACTGAAAATCAAATTCTGCTCCAAACTCCAGGAATACAAATAGATTAAAGCAAGGCACATGAAACAAGATTATTATATCCCAGTTAGATTTCAGTGACAAACTGCTAAAGATGGCGCAGCTCTGAATCCAGGGTTTATAATCTGCCCACTGCCTTTGTTTTCAACCTCTACCTGTAACATATAAAACACGTTGTAGCTTTTGAAAAAAACTTCTAAATTATTGAATCTACTTCCTAAGGACTGCACCAAGCAGACATTATAATAAGAAATCACTAATCAATTTAATTTTACGGATTACATCAAATGAAATAATACTTTGAAGACAAATACATACAACCATTTTGAAGTAGCTGTTTTCTTAAAAATTGACCTACAAAAAAAAAACGGAGTAACAAAGTAGCATAATGCCACTAATTCTGAAATACTGCATTATACCCGTAAAAATACAATTACACAACACCACTGATGGATGACAGTTACGCTGCCATCGATTGCCTTGTAAAATCTATATTTGAAGTCACTAAACAGACTTACTACTTATATCAAATTCAACCCACTTAGAGCTCTGATTTCCTTGAACTACTTGTGGGTGCAGAATATTTGGTATCACTTAAACAAATCTAAGTTGAAAATGGATTTTAACTTTCCCAATGTCAATTCATTAACCAAATAAGAATTAGGGATAGAAGATACATATCAAAACGTTCTGTTTGTTTCGACCTGTTTGCAAGTTTAAATGATCATGAATATTGATAACATTCAGCAGACACAGAAGCACAGTTGCGCTTCAAAATTTAACAGTATGTCTTCCTAAGGAATATCTAACAGCATGGGGTTCTCGGCCAGTTGCAGGATAACCGGAATTTTAATGACAGTTTCTACACAGCACTGTAGCAGTTCAGACATGACCCAAGTTAGCATTTCAATGGATCACAGGACTCCATGTAAAGCCAGTAATACTTTAAATTGAAGGAGACCATAAAACTAAGTTTCTAGATAAAGTGCACAAGACCTTCAAAAGACAATCACTACAGAAAGTAGTCAGGCTGCAGTGTTACTTTAATAGCTGAACAGCAAAAAAGAAATCTTGCACAATAGCTGTTACTGACTTCTGAGAACTAAACTTGCCCCCATTTGCTACTCCTTCAGAAGATTTCAAAATGATTATTACTTTTCACCCCTTAAAACTATTACTAATATGCTCTTAACTTTGTTATATAATATGATAAGTAAAGCACTAGAAAGACAATCACCAAAATTAGGTTATCTTTGGTTGCTGAAATGATTATTGTTTCTTCTTTACCTTTTTGTTTATTTTCTAGATTTTCTTCAATGAACATGCATATGTCAGATGTGAAATAAATATTTAAAAAATAATAAGGCTATTATTTATTCAACAGCCACATGCAGAAAAAAAAAGCTACATGCTCAGGAATTTACAAGAAAGATCAATACTCATAGGATAGGAATCACCACAAAACAAAATATTGAACAGTAAACATTAAAAATATTTCCTTCCATTCTATAGACACAACCTGATGTGAAACACACACACAACACTCATTCACTCACTCCCGCTTGCTACTAAAATTCTGACAGGGCAAGTCCCCAAATTGTCTTTTATACTAAAGCTCAAACAGTTGTCTGTCACTGCTATTACAGTGAGTAATCCTTGCAGCTGTAACTGTTTGAGATGCAGCTGTCTCATTGGCATTCTCTCCCCACCCCCACTCATCCAGCATTTCTGTTCTTGCTACAATAATCTTAAAGAGCATTTTACAGGAGGCTTAGCCCTGGCTGAGGGCACTCTACGGCGTGACCGAGAGAACATGGAAACACGATTCATTAGACACGCCTGGAGTGATAACAATGATGCTGCTTCTTGCTGCCTTTCATTTCATACATCAGGCTGAGACTAATGCATTCTCGTTACACAACAAGCACATTTACAGACAGGAAAAAACTGTAATCACCTCTGATTAAGAGACAGCATATTTCTCCTATATGAGCCGCCAGCCATACTGACACAGTAATTTTTTTTTATCCGACAGGTTAAAATAGTAAATGCAGCAAAAATAACATCTGCCAAAAAAAAAAAAAAAAAGAAAGAAAGAAGATGACTACTATGAAGACTTTGTACACAAAGGTTTCTCCAGACCAGGCTCAGTGCCATCTTGAGACCTGATGAGCACCTCAGTTTATGTTTAAGCTAGGTCATCCGTGCCAGACAGACCCTTATTAAGCAACCTCCTTCCTAATACAGGCCATTCGTTTTTGGCAAAAAGTACAGATTTTTTTGTCATTTTAACTATCATTAACCTACCTTCTTTGCACTTCTTTTACCATCAGCTTCAAAACTCAACAGGAGTATGGATCCCCTTTCTCTTTTTCCACTATCTACTTTTACTATAAAATAATTTGTTCCCTTCTCTTTTTTCATTACCTACTTTTACTGCAAAATAATTTGTTTTCCTTTACATAAAATGCCACTCCAAAACAGAAAACATGATTCCTATTTTAAGTAACACATTTAAAAATGTAATTTTGATTTAAAAATAGGAATGTACAATAATTATTTTCTATCAGTCTATCATTTGACCCAACTCCCATCAATCACTGCAGCTGGTGAAGGTCTGAACTGTAAATATAAAAGGCCTAATTTAACTAGAAAATAAGTCACAAACCACGTTATACCGACAACACGCAAGTCAATTTTCTTCTGGGACTTAAAAAAAATGAACCACCTCTCCACACACCCACACAACTGTGGTCCATTGCTGGGTTATAGTTTACCAGGAATTTGATAGTTGGCAAGAAAAAACAATTAACAAAAATTGGAAGACTGTAGTTAACATAAAATATTGGGAAGTATTTTTTCTAGGTTAGCAGATAGATTCTGTATAATTAAACAAACCAGAAAATTTCCTACTCTCTTTTTTTTAAGCTTTCTATTATAAACTGATATATTTTACCACTAAGAATGTGCTACAAAACTAGCAAAACAATTTCCATGTGAAAATTTGTTAAAACAATAAACAAAAAAATAAATGAATAGAAAACATTAAGTATGATTCACAAAACTTTGAAACCTAAAATATCTTTTGTTAAAAAGTGATACAGAATAAGTAAGTTTTTGTAAAATAGCAAAATGGTTGAGCAATTTTTAGCTGTTGGATTTTAGGGTTCTCTGACCTGTGCTACCTCACCAGGCTCCGAAACCAAAACTCGTTGCTGTCGAGTCGCTTCCAGCTCATAGCAACTGTACAGGACAGAGCAGAACTGCCCCACAGGGTTTCCAATGAACGCCTAGTGCGTTCAAACTGCCGACCTTTCGGTGAGCAGCCGTAGCTCTTAACTACTACGCTACCGTTAGACACTAGAAAATCTGCAGCTTGAACGTGTCTTCAAGTAAAACACTGAACTCTAACATTAATTTAAACACGCTGTGTCCTGAAGAGAAGTCTAACCTGTACCACACTACATCTGAGTTACACAAGTGTAAAATTTTCATCATCTGGAATAAACAACAAGTCTTTGTTACAGATAATATCTATATATTTTCTACTCTCTAAGTGCTCGAGTCGCCTCTCTGTTTTGGTCTTTATAAGATCTTGACTCTCCCAAAACTAACCAAATTAATTCCACAGGTTTTCCTTGCTCATCTTCTGTTTTGGAAAGAAAAAAAAAAAAAAATAATAATCATCAATATCAAACACATCACCTCAAAAAAACTGTATCAAGAAATCATTTTTAATGAAAAATGAATTCTTAGTAATCGAAACATTTTACGTTAATAAATGTCTACTTGGTTTCCATACGTATTCCCAATATATCAACCTGGCTCTTAGCAGGATCACAACTTATTATTCGTCACTTAAAAAACCCTATTCTTCCCTTTTAAAAGTCAGAATGTATTCATTTTACCCTCAAGTCTTCAAAATTAATTTATGCTTTTTAATGCAAAAACAACCAATTGGAAAACAATGAAAGTTTCTTAAAACTTTACGTTGAAACACGTCCAGGAAAAAAGTTGCCTTTATCCCAAACTTCTAACAAGCTAAGCAGTTTCCAACTCATAAGCAAAAAATCTATAAATGACCTAAATATTCTAACACTGCCAAACATTTGTACTCCATGTAGGTGTTTCAACAGTAAAAGATTCCTTTGCATTAACACGATTCAATTATAAAAACTGCAAGGCCTTTGGGAACACAACAGTGTGAATGAATTCCATCATATTTTCTTTCTAAATTTGGAATTTTGATGGGAGGGTCAGATGACCCAGTAATTCTGGATAAGGCATAACGTGGGGTAGGGCAGGAATGACACCTGGGGCCCTGGCTTTCTCCCTGTGATCCAGGTCTCTGGACTCTTCCATCTCCACACCACAACTGGCACAGCTGCAGTCTTACCCGGCTATAGTCTTATCCATTATAAATTATGGAGTTCTACAGAAATTTCATTTGAAAAGATAAACTAAAAAAAGTAAAAAAGAGTTCAGTTGGTGGAGGGATAGAATTTACAAACCACTGGAAAAGGCAAAGGAGTAAAAAAGTACCAGCAAGCCAAAAAGCCTGGGCTCTGATGCCCCTGGGCAATGCTAACACCTCCCTGGCTCTGCTGCTGCTTTTGTGGTTAACATAACTTTCTCCAGATTCTTCCTAGCTCTCAAACTGCATGATCCTAATGAAGTACACGAGAATGTGGGAAAGTCTTCAAAGACAGATTGTGAGGATTTCAAATGTTTACAGAGGTCAAGCCATAGCCAATCTGTTCCTTCTCATCAAGGAAAACCCAGAACCCAAACCAACACTAAAGTTAAGCATTACAGGTTAAATGAACTTTTGAGAGGCTAGGCCTTCGAATCTATCCACCATTTAGAATGTTTTTTTTATGGGGGAAAAAAATGCATTTTCCAAACAATTAACCTATAAATTTCCTTTTGGAACATACAGCATCAATAGTTACTTTGTCAACTGGCGATTGCCTGTACTGATTCTCCTTTCCACAATTTAAAAACCAGCCATTATAAAGTATAACAATTAAAAGTCAAAGCTACCTAACTACCCAACAAAACAGAACAGTCAAATAAATTCTGATAAATCTATACAACTGTTTAAAACAGAGCATGCAAACTCTGCTACAGAAAATGCAGCAAAATAAAAATCACAATGAAATACCAGCTCCAGATTGTGGAAAATTAAAAAGTAACAACATCAAGTACTAGAGAAGTTACAATGGAACAGGACCCTCCCCCCCTACCCACCCCCCAATACACTGCTAGCGGAAGTACAAGTTAGTATACCACTACAGAAAAATATTTGGCAGTATCTAGTAAAGCTGGAACTCAGCAATTCTACTTCCAGACATGTACCTAAAGAAATATGTACTTACGTGCACATGGATACAGATAAATAAACTGTGCTATGTTCCAGTGATCGAATACTACAGCAGTCCATAAAACTATGAAAACACTTTAAATTTTCTTTACGGATTAAAGATGTCCTTGAGACATTATGTACATTCATCTATGTGGCTAGAATTGATGGACATCTTATACAGAATAACGAAAATGAAATAATTATAGATAAATGCATTAACGGGGACAAATTTTAAAAACACGATGAAGAACATATACATGAAAACGCACACTATATGAACCCATCTATATAAAATTCAAAAACAGGCAAACACAAACTACATTGTTCAGGGATGGATGCAAAATTAAATAATATAATCAAAAAGAAAAGCAAAAATATCATAAAAGCCAGGATAGTATTTACCACTTAAGAGGAAGTGAGAGAGTTTTGATAGTGAAAGAGTACTCAGGAAATTTCTGGGGTGTCTGTAATATTCCTTGGGGGCTACACACGTTTCTGTACAATAATTCACTTATTCTGTATACAATTTTGTTATAACTCACAATTAACAAGAATTTTAACTATGCTTCAAAAGCAAAACATGTGGGATAATATGAGGTTAAAAGTTCAACTGCATATGTACTACGATCACAGCTTTTAAAATGTATATTAAAATACGTGTAATGGAATAAATAAAAATTAAAATAATTGTTATAATACTAAGATTATAAATTTTTAACCCAAACAAGTATGTAGTCCTTAAGACAACAATAAATACCCTAACTAAAGTATGCATACATTCAAAGGCAATACTACCCACTAAGAATGACTTAACAATACAGATGTTTATTGGATAATAAAGAAATAGACTAAAGAAGAAATGTAGTAAACATGAAACAGATGTTGTTTGGACAGAAGATATTCTAACTCTCTGTAAAGTACAGATATTGTTGTTAAGTTTCTTTTACAATCCAGCTTCATCAAGAAGCTGGCAGGAAAATCCTTTTAACTGATCACTCTGCTTTCACTCAAGGTCCGGTAAGTCCATTCTCCAAAGTGAGCCAAAGTGATCTTTTCAAAACTTAAAACTACTCCAATGGATTCCCACTGCATTAATAATCTATCTAGATAAGATAAGCTCCTTACCACTGCCTACCAGGTCCCACCTGACCTCACCTCTACCTACCTCTTCCATCTCCTGCTGGCTTACCATGTTTCAATAGCGTTGGCCTTCTGCTTCTCCAACAAAATAAGCTCAAGGCCTTACTTTTCTTTGTGTCTGGCAGGCTCATTCTCAGGTCTCAATTCAAATTCATCTCCTCAAAGAGGCTCTCCCTAATAACTTTATCTAAAAGTAGCCCTTTCCCGGTTGCTCCCTCTCTCATTAATTGCTTCATAGCACATCACCATGTGAAATTACTCATTTACTTGTTTATTATCAGTCTCTTCTCATCCATGAAGAAGAAATGTAAGCTCCACATGAACAAGGGCAATGTCAATACTTATGGGCTTACTATATGCTGTACAGAACCTTCCACAAAGAAAAACACACTGTGACCCCTAAGACCTAAAAACACTCAAAGTGGAGCAAAAGGCAATCTCCCACCAAGTGATAATTTAATATTACACCATTTTTCAGACAAGGGAATTATACATGACATGGCTGTAACATTAATTTCAGTACGGCGTAAGTTGATTCTAAGAATTTTGATACTATCCTAAATAGCAAAACACACACTTCTATAAAAGATCTCATCCCTGCCCCCCCATACTATAAGTTGTACACATCTGCAAAGTTGTGATTTTTATTATTTCCATGGAAACCAATTAGGGTCATAACTAAATCATGAAAACATTTCTACAGAAACAGTATAAATGAAAATAAGATCTTACTTGAATCTGTGATAATTAGCAAGATTAGAATGATGAATAAAAAAGATTCAAGTTAAAAATAAAGATAAATTAATATACTCTACAATAATGACAATAAAATATCACAATTTGAAGCAGTTACTATCATAAAGTGGGCCTTCCAGGACTTTTGTGTGTTAAATCAGACAATTTTAAATTATAAAACTTCTATCCCCATAAACAACTTTTAGAAATACAATTAACTCTTCATCGTCTCTCCGTGGCATAATTAATTCCAGGCATCAATGCTATACAGTATTATTACTGGTGAGGACTCTTCATCACTATAAATTCAAAATGTCCTAAATTTTGTAATGACTATCAGTCATGTTCACTGTATTTAGAATAACAAAATAAAGTTACATAATTATGAAGTGACATTAAAATATTAAATTCATATTATATATCAACATAACTGCATGTAAATAACAGGATATAGTACAGGTGTGATTTCTTCCATTTTACCGGTAACAGTGAGCCGGAAGTCCCTATGTATTTATGATAAGCCATATCTACAAAGCATCAGAGGTATCTTTCAGTTCTCCCTTGGAGAGGGAAAGAGACGCGTGCGTGCACACACACACAAATTGTAGAAAAATGTCACAGAATCATTTTTGTGAAAGTTTTAGCAATTTTATAAGATTTTCTTTCTGGAAAATCAGCTTCAATATAATTATTCTCAAATATCTCTGGCTAAATTTTTGTGATTCTCTCCCCAGAATTTTTAAAACTTAATTTATTGTTTTTAATCAAGTATGACTTAGACATATGAGAATCAACAGTAAACTCAATTTAGAAGATAACATTTAAAAGATGTATTCGATCTATTTAAGGGTAACCACGTATACTCTGAGCTAGGTTACACAGAGTTGCTTAAAAGTGAGGGTGAACAGAGAAGAAACCGAAATGCAATGGCTCTTTTAAATTGACTAGACAACTATTCACTATTCATATTCACTTTGTAGGCTTCAGTCTGGAAAAAAGGCCTTTTCTAACTTTCAATTAGTCATACACTGTCCTGTTTAATTTTTTTCTCTAACCATTTTGCCCTTTTGAAGGTGAACTTAAATTAAGTCAAAGACATATAATAAACAGCAATTTGGAACCGGATTTTTGCCTACCCAAACCAGACATTATGACTTGCCAAGGGAGAAACTGTATAAATAAGACTATTCACAAGATAGGAAGCATCAGCACATACCCATTTACCTCCAGGGTAGTCACCAAAACTTCAAAGCGCCATTAAGTACAGCATCAACGCTTTTGTCTGAAAGATCTTACGGGCTCTGTAAATGACCCTGGTATCATAAACATCTATGATTTTCCAGGAAACAAACAGGTTTCCGAAACTCACAAGCAACTGCCTAAACATCTCTTTTTAACTATGGAAATAATCATAGCATCCTTCTTTGAAGGTGATCATACTTGAATAAATTTAAGAAAAAAATTCCTGGCCACACTGGAATAACATAGAAATGTTTTATACTTGGCTTTACTTTAGTTCAGGTTCAGAACAACTATTTTTAAAAGAAAACTCTCCAGATTGTGCAGTTTCAATTTTCCACTGCTCATTTTCAACAGCAATCTGACCAAGAGTTTCCCTGGGGGGAGGGGGCGTGTTAATGTCCTGAAACCTCATTCTTAGAAAAATAAATACCTCTGATAACATGTCTAGTTTTTGTGAAAATTTTAATGAAAAGGTAAAGATATTATAAACTGAAAGGCCTTTTTTAGAAATGAGCAAGCCAAGCTCATCAAAAGGCCAGAAAGGACTTTCTGGCAAGAATGATAAGCATCTTGGAATCTCACTCCTTCTCTCACACACTGAGCTCCAATCTGCAGCCTTTTCCCTCTGAGCCAATGCACTTGATGGGTGTGATAACAGATGGATCACTGTATCTGCCAACTTCCTGTGATGTACTATATGGGGACTGATAATTTAGTGACTACAGAAACCCTACAACAGACAATGCAAGCAGTACTGGCATTCAGTAAGTAGCTGCATGCAGTCCTTTGACAGTCTGTAGGTGTTGAATATATGTGGATTATTGTACAATGTAAGCTCTCTGCAAGTATCTATGCCACTTTAAAAAAAGAAATAAATTAAAAACTGGGCAAGCTAAGTTCTAAGTAGAAAAATAAGCAGGAAAGAACAAATATATTAATAAAGTGGCATTTTTTTTTTCACCTAAACACACATAGAAAACATATTGCTCAAAGGTCTTATTAGGACTTCATGACCAGGTTAACTAGAAATGTAAGTATACATTAAAAAAATCATCCATTGTGGGCTTGGCTTATGGGTTTCTCAACCTCTCCACTACTGAGATTTTGGGTCGAATAATTTTTTGTTGAGGGCTGTCCTGTACACTGGGGGATGTTTATCAGCATCCTTAGCCTCTACCCATTAGATGGCAGTAGTAACTAGTAACTACCTGCCAACCCCTTCCCCACCCCGTGACACCCAAAAAATGTCTTCAGACACTTCCAAGTGTTCCCTGGGAAACAAAAATGTCCCCGCTTGGAAACCACTGGAGAAGATAGTCTAAAGTTCCACTCTTTCAATTAGCATGTTTATTTTGGAGCAGAGGTGGTCTGCACAAGCTAAGCGCATATTACTAAACAGAGAAAATACTACTAAACAGAGAAAAGGTAATCTAAAGATTTAGTGGGCTAACTGTTCACTATGTTCCATAGGGAGCTGGAAAGGCTACGTCTACTAACAAACACAAGAAGAGTATTAATTCTCTCTGTAAAACAGACAAAAATTCTTAGCTCTGCCACAACACTGTACAAATGATACTGGTGATGTATATAAGCGCTGGGTACTTCCCTCACAAATACTTCCCATAATAAAACAGCTAGTTTTGCTACCAAGTTCAACAGTTGATAACTGGTACATCCAGTGCAGCCACTGTCTCAGGCAGAACAGATTCAGCATCTTACCCACAAGTACAAAACCATTCTAGTACTTTATATTCACTTTGCTATAACATAGCCTGGATGATTATCACTGGGTGACAAATCATAGAGGCAGAAATGGTATACTGGCATTAGAAAGACTCAACTTCAAAGGAACATGATTTCATTACTAAGCACGCCATAAAGATACAGAAATTCAGAAGAACGAGGTAGTAAATTTACAATTTAGAACATCATATATTAATATAGTAAATTTTTATAAGACTTTTATAGACAGAATACTAGGATGGTCTCAACTCTGGCACAAACTGGCTGTGTGGCTTTTGATTCACGTATTTATCCATTTAGCAAGGATTTAGTTGAGCACATATGATGCACTAGAAACCACTTCTAGGGGACTGAAAATTCATAAGTGAACAAAACTAAAGGCCCTGTTTTCATAAAACTTCCATTTTAGTTGAGAGAGGCCGGTAATTAACAATAATAAACAAATAATTTTATTTATATAAAATTTTTCCAAACTATGAAAAATACTGTGAAAACAATAAAGCATGTAATAGGAGGTCAATGGAAGTAGAGACTGGGATGCAACTTTAGGTAAGGTGATATGGCAGTTTTAAAACATGACCCCAAATTCTTTGACAGTCCTCCCACCGAGAGGTAGGGTCCATATCTCTTCCCCTCAAACTAAAAGGATTTGTGATTGCTTCAACCAATAAGTAGAGTGAAAGTGATGTCGTATAATCTCTATGGTTAAGTTATAAATGGTCATGCAGTTTCCACGGTGTTCACTGAACACCTGCTGTAGAAGTCCTGATGAAATAAGTCTGACTACTCCGAGACCACTATGCTGTAAGGAAGCCCAAGCTACATGGAGAGGCTACTTGGAGGCACTTCAGTCAACAATTCCAGATAAGCCCAGCCCTCAGGTCATCTTAGCCCTAAAATCAAACATGGGAGTGAGGAAGCCTTCAGGGGACCCTGGCACCCAGCCATTCAGTTATCCTAGTCTTCTCAGCTGAGGCCTTAGACATCAGGGTGCAAAGACAAACCACATCTACTATGCCCTGTCTAAATTCCTGACCTAAACAATCTGTGAGCATGATAAAATGGTATTTGTCTTACGTCATCAAGCTCGGGATGGTTTGCTAGCTACTAAAAGATAACTGGAGCAAGTGTTAAGGGGAAGATCACTATAAAGAGGCAGCGTTTATTCTGAGACCTAAACGCTATCAAAAAGTCAGACTCAAGAGGATGTGAGGAACAGGACAAGTAAAAGTCCTTAAAGCAAGAAGGAACTTGGTAGTATAAGTCAATCAGATGGGCAGAGGCTAGATGATAAGCAGTTCTGTAAGCCTCAGAGAGTTGTTGAGAAATTACTTTCAGTGTAAGAGGAAGTCACCATACTGTTTTAAGTAGGGCAGTTTTTCGAAGATCCCCCTGGCTGCTGTGTGTTTCTTGATGCTAAATGAGGAAACTGAATTAAATACCATAGTTCTTTTATAGCAGGCAAAGAATCCACTGGGCTCTAGACGGGCTCAAATCGGGTTCTAAAAAATCCTTAAGTTCTCTGCAGCATACTTATTCTGTATTTCTACAAAACGAAGTAATCTTTTAAAAGTAATGCTTATTTGGGTCCATCAGAATGACCTCCTCATAACTGAATACTACCACAGAATTTCAGGGCCTGTGTTTACATGTTTATTACCCACTCAAGGGCTAATGAGAAAAGGACATACTTAATATTGATCTGATGCAGTCACACCAACTGAAGGGCAAATGAAGCTACAGTAAGCTGTGCAGAGGAAAGTTTTACAGTAGCTCAAACTGGGGGAAGCGGTGGGAGATCTAAGTCATCACACTATCCACAGTAGAACAAGTAAGCCAAAATAATCAGATCTGTTTCTAAGTACAGTACCAAATTCTCCCTGTGAGCAGAAATTTACTTTCGAGTAAACATCAGGTGGCATAGCATATTATGAGTTAATCCGTACTTTTGTTATATAGTTCTGATTATATTTAATCTACAGAACTGTTTCAGTATTATAATTATATAGTAGCTGTAAGCATTAGGAGTTTGTTCCGAATTGGCAGCGTCCAAATCTCCAAAGTCATAATATAATAATTTTTTTCATTAACAATAGTGAATATAAACTGGTGACCTTCACAACAACAAATAGTATACCACATGTTATATGTACATTTCCATGAGTTACTGAGTTAACTTAAAGTTCCCAGCTGGCCCATGCCAGTTAATTTAAATTAGCATAGACAGAAGATAACTGAGGTGAACTGAAACGAAAAATCAAATAACCAAAAATAAGTTATTTTGAAATAATTTTGTATTTTAAGCAACAGTCTTCTCCTTTCACCTAGTCCTCAGTTGGCCAAACCTTTCCCATTCTTCAAAGTTTAATCCAAGTACCACTCCCCATATGAATATCTCAGGCATTCCAGTCCAAACTTGTTTGAGCATCTCTGAATGTCCAGACATTGTCTACACCTTTTCCTACTTACAAGGTACGCTGCGTGACACTGATAGCTATTTTTGTGCATAGGTCTTGTCCCTAAAATGGATGACAGTGAGATGACAATGGTGGTGGTGATGGTGTGATGAGGAAGGTCACAACAATGGCAGTAGCTGTCATTTACCAAATGATGTTGCTGTTCCTTGCACAACATTTACTCTCAATAATAATCCTATAAGGTGGGTAAATACAATCTCCATTTTACAGATAAGGAAACTGAGGTAACAAATTATGTACTTTTCTCAAGGCCACAAAGCTAACGAATGAACTAGAATTGAAACACTCAGTTTTGTAACACTAGTGTTGATCAAAACTAGCATCAAAATCATGTGGGGTGTGAAAGCTAGATAAAAATTCTCAGGTATTCCAAAATACCAAATTAGAATCTCAAGGAGATGGGCTTGCCAATCTATTAGCAAGCTCCCCAAGTATATTATTATGTACACTGAAGATTAAGAACCACACCATACCTACTGCTATTCTGCCTCCAATTAGATTGATACTTTTGAGAATATAATCTCACATAGCTCTTCCTTGTCTAAAGAATATAATATTGTACTTTGCAAAATAATAATCACTCAACAAATGTTGGTTGCTACACCTTCCTAGAAGTCCCTGGGTAGTGCGAACGATTAAGCGCTCAACTACTAGCAGAAAGGCTGGCAGTTCAAACTCACCTAGAGGTGCCTCAGAAGACAGGCCTAGCGATCTGCTTCTAAAATGTTACAGCCTTGAAAATCCTATGGAGCAGTTTTACTCTGCACACGTGGGGTGACCATGAGTTGGAACTGACTAGATGTCAGCTAACAACAACAAACACATTCCTACTACTGCCATAAATAATAAAAGCCATTATTTAATTTTGGAGCCCTGGTGGCATACTAGTTAAGAGCTCAGCTGCTAACCAAAAGGTTGACAGTTCGAATACATCAGCTGCTCCTTGGAAACCCTATGGGGCAGTTCTACTCTGTCCTACAGGGTCGCCATGAGTCAGAATCGACTCGACAGTAACAGGTTTGGCTTTTTCATTTTTTTACTATTTAATTTTTTATTTGTTAAAATCTAAAAAGCTCTGATTACTCCACCAAATTATTTTACAAGACACAGTCCCCATTCCTTAGGCATTTACAGCCCACACTTAGGAAAAAAACATGCATCTATATTTTTAATATATATATATATTTTTTTTTTTACACTAAGGGGTTTGCTGCTATTGTTAGGTATAGAGCCAAGTACAGGGCAGAGAGTAAGATAGTAATAACATGGTAGGCTGGTAGGGGAAGTCTGTAAAGAAAGTGAGAGAACCACCCCTTGGGTGGTGCCTGGAATCCCCTCTCAATGCTCTATTCTGTGAGTGAGGCAGAAGTCAATCTGGCTTTTTGCCATTTCCATCTACCTGTAGAGTTTTATGATTCAATGAGGTGGGCAGTGAGTTAAGATGCTGTCTTCCCATACCAGATATTTGTTTGTGGTCATCAAAACAAATACAGGGAACCCCCAATTAACAAATGTCTGACCTTGGCCAAGTCAGTATTTCTCAAAAAGCATTTGCCATGGATTATACCTCAACATAAAGAAAGCAAAAATCCTCACAACTGGACCAATAAGCAACACAATGATAAATAGAGAAAAGACTGATGTTGTCAAGGATTTCATTTTACTTGGATCCGCCCATGGAAGCAGCTGTCAAGAAATCAAACAATGTATTGCATTGGGCATATCTCCTGCAAAAGATCTCTTTAAAGCGTTAAAAAGCAAAGATGTCACTATGAGGACTAAGGTGCACCTGACCCAAGCCGTGGTATTTTCAATCACCTCGTACACATGCAAAAGCTGCACAACAAATAAGAAAAACCTAAGAACTGACGCCTTTGAATTATGGTGTTGGCAAAGAATATTGAATATACCATAGACTGCCAGAAGAATGGACAAGTCTGTCTTGGAAGAAGTACAGCCACAATGCTCCTTAGGAGCAAAGATGGCAAGACTTCATCTCATGTACTTTGGACACGTTATCAGGAGGGACTAGTCCCTGGAGAAGGACATCATGCTTGGTAGAGTGTCAGTAAAAAAGAGAAAGACCCTCAGTGAGATGAACTGACACACTGGCTGCAATAATGGGCTCAAACATAGCAACGATTGCCAGGATGGTATATAGGACCAGGCAATGTTTCATTCTGTTGTACATAGGGTTGCTATGAGTACACAGCATCTAATAACAACAACATAGTTTCTTTTTATAACTCACCTAGAAACAAAATTATCATGAAAAGAAAAATACCCATAAAGTGAGCAAAAAGCACACTCCCTCCCCCTTCCTAGCATGCTCGAGTCTCCTTATCCTGCTTTATCTGCCTCCAAAGCACTCGCCACCATCTGACATACATTCATGTTTGTTTAGTATCTGTCTCCCCATTCCAGGGCCTACTAGAATTTAAGTTTAATGAAGGCAAGGGTTTGCTTGCTTTGTTTCAATGCTGTATCTCCACTGCCCAGAACATTCCCTGGGACACATTAAATATTCAATGAGTACTTGTTGAATCCATTTTTAAGGTTCATTAATGGTCTTCCTGTTTCGTCTAGCAGTGAACCACAGTAGATATGGTTTGTCTTTGCACCACGATGTCTAAGGCCTCAGCTGGGAAGACTAGGATAACTGAACAAAAAAGACCCAGAAAAGCAGACATTTACTAAAACTGGACTAAAAACAAAACCTTCAATAACAAGTGGTCACCGCAAAGTTACATATCTCTCCTGTAGCAAGGAAGAATCAATTCAGCACTGACTTAGAACTACCTATCAGGGAGGTTTCTAACTAGTCATTCCTATTCAGCAGGAGAAGTGGCTGAAATGACAGTCATCACGTTTCAATCTAATTACTTTTGTGATGTCTATTTGCCCTGCTAGACTGTAAGTTCCTTGTCTACAGGGGCTGTGTCTGTGGTCCTGTTTGTTTTCTTCAACTGCTAATTATTATCTGTTTATTAGTTTTGTTTTTTTTAAACCTGTCCCCTACCCATTAGAATATAATAATCATGACAGCAGAAAGACAGCAGGGGCGAGCATAACAAATAAATATTTGTTGAACTGAATTCAATATAGACGGATATCAAGATAGCAATAAAATTAATCTTCAATGTACAACTTTATTTCTACACAATTCAATTATCGTACTAAATATCCATGCCATGAACCTAATATGAAGGCAATTAAATAAGCCTCAGTTAATCTGTTAACGTACTGCATTCAAACCAATATAAAAATCCATGCATAATTACCTACTGTAATTATATAAATGAAGGGCTATAAACATTAGGTGGCAGCAGCAGTACACTGTATTATAATTCTGAAATTGATTTTTTTATATATCTTCATATATAGAAATCTCACCCATAAATAGGGTTACACAAATAGTCTCACACATAAAATGTGTAAAAAGAACTGAAAATGCAATAACAAAACAAAAATAAAATTATTCCTTTGCACCCAGATTTTTCTAATTATTTATTTGTATGGGTAAAATAATTGAGCAATATCTAAAAGCAGTGCTAATTACCTATAAATTTATTCTCGTTTTTGCTTTATCCTTTCTATCTCACATATTGACAGCAAATATTGTCAGCTCTACTTTCTCACCATCCTCACAACCACCAGCCTAGTCCAAGCCACTTCCATCTTTCACCTGGATTACTGAAACAGCTTCCTAACTGGTCTCCCTGCTTCTGTGCTCAACCTCTACCACCATCACCCGCCCCACTGCCCAAACCCAGTCTATACTCCACCTGGTAGCTAGAGAGATCCTTTAAAAATATTTCTTTCCCCGTATCTCCTTCTGGTTTTGGCTTAAATGCTACCTAGTCAGTGGTACTTTCTCCCACTACACTATTCAAAATAGCTGTCATCCTCCTTCACGGCTTCATTTTTCTCCATAGCACTAATCAGCATCTGACATACTTTATATTTTATGTGGTTACTTCTTTACTATTTCCCTTAGTAGAACTTAAATGCCTACAACAAACAAAATTTTAGTCTGTTTTCTTCACTGCTTTAATCCCAGAGCCTTAAGCAGTGCTGGTAAGTAGTGGCACTCAAAATTTTTGTGAAAAAATAAATCCTATTATCAAACAATTAAACAGCAATCGTTTTACAGCTGTTTTTTACCCAAGACAAAAGACTAAAGTTCAAGACTACTATTCATTTATTTACTACTTTTAAAGTTCAAGTATGCACAACTCATGTAGATGTGTACATGAGAATAAGTGACACTGTTATAATACATACATTTTACAGCAATGTGAATTTTTAAGTCAATTGTGTTATGTGGTCATCATAATATGTTGGAATTATATTTTTAAAAAACAAGAACTACTTGTCTTTAACCATTAGAATTGCATGCAGTCAAGCTCTTTTTTATATTCAAACCAAACAGGTGAATTCAAAACTGCCTGTTCTTTTATCTTATCTACCAACAAGCTTTGTGAGATCAGGCTTTGCTAGCTTCAGAGAGAGAAAGAATTACAGGTTTGCTCTCAGCCAAATGACTCTATATTCACTGCTGATTGCTTAATTCCGAACTACACCAGTAGCTAACCACTGATTATGAAACGCCCAGATTTAGTCATTTTCTTTACTGTTTACATACTGTAGAATAAACATCTGGACAAGAGACAGAGATACTAAACAACCTTAAGAAATTTTCGAAATTCTCACGTCCTTTGTCAGGATGACTGGTATTATATAACCTCTTAAAAAGTTATTTGTAAAGAATTTAAACTAAACACATAAGTGAAGAAGCCATCGCTGTCGCTTCTTAATTGTAATATGTGGCAAAGGCATTTTTTTCACATAGTATACTTACCTGTACATGTTCCAAAGAAAAGTTTTAAAAAATGTTTGCAAAAGGTTCTTTTTTGTTGTTGTTTTTGGGTTTTTTTTTTTTTTTTGGGCTGTGTTTTTATTTTATTCTTTGGAGGAGTGAGAGAAAGAAAAGAAAATTTAGAGTTCACCAAATGCCTAATGTTTGTCTTCCTTATCTATGCCTTGCTTGCAAATTAGATGAGGCCACACAATACTCTGCTACATCGAGGTACACAGAAAATGATCATGCCACATTTTAAGCACATAACAAATGAAATACAATACAAAATTATTTCTTGGTCAAAAATTAACTAGAAAGAAATAATGATCACCAGAGCCATGGATATTTAGGTAAGGTATACCCTTGCTACTTGAAAGTCTGCTTAGAAAGTTCCTTAATTATAAAAGAGTTGTATTCCAAAATTTCATTTGTTAAGTCACTGACCTGAAATTCAAAAATGATTTCCCCCACAGGAACAATGTTAAGTACATCAGTTAGGTCCCCGACTTGTCCCTAACAGCTGATATTAACTTAATTTACACTTCCTCTTGGAGTTGACGCATCTTCTCTGGGACCTCCTTCTTCAAAAATGTTTCAATCAAATTATGTATCAATTGATTTTTGAGGCCTAAGCTAGAGAGTCAGCAAAAAAGAATACTCTCAATGAGACAGACTGACACAGTGGCTGTGACAATGGGTTCAAACACAGCACTGTGCAGGACCGGGCAGTATTTCGTTCTGTTGTACAAGGGCTCACTATGAGTTAGAACCGAATAAGACAACAGAGAATACTTTTCCTTCATGTCTCTGGAGACAGTGATGAGTTGTGAATATTCACAGATGGGTTATTAAAGTTACAAATCCTAAATCATGTAAAATATCCATAAAAAAACTATTTCCAAGCAAGCCAAAAAAAAATCAGCAATTCTTACCTTTATAAAAACAAGTTATGGACTGCCTAAAAGACACCACACACATACACCTTTTTTAAATTCCCAATTATTTAGCCAAGGCTGCAGAACTTAACAGAAGCCAGGCGGCTGCATAAAATCACAGAACAGACACATACTTAGCCTATCTTTGCTTGGCTTTTCCTCTCCCCCAGGTTCCATATGCAGCACACAAGCAAGGGTCACGATGGAGCTGAGAAATTCTTGCTATGCCACTGCCCCAAACTCTTAACTTACCACTCACAAGTACTCAACCATTAATCTCTGTGCTTCCAATTAAGGGAACGGTTGACAATGAACTTTCCTGATTACTAAATCAAGCTCAGCATCAATAAGGCCACAATGGCATCTCGGGTGAGAAAGGAAAGGTGATGCCC
This sequence comes from Dugong dugon, assembly GCA_030035585.1. NCBI lineage: Eukaryota > Metazoa > Chordata > Mammalia > Sirenia > Dugongidae > Dugong > Dugong dugon. The sequence continues at coordinate 13,743,153 of CM057476.1, forward strand.
AAGTATTTCTGAAAATCTTCTACCTCCTGCCCTCCACTGTCCCACCAAGCATGGCTACCCACACAGCCCAACTCTGACGATGATTTCAGATCCTTTTTCTGGAATTCTGGGTGATTATGACACTGAGCTTGGTCTGGGAATCTTTGTCCCAAATCTATTTCCCCACAAAAAGATTTCTTTTATGAGAAAGCCTCTCCTAAAACATGGCATGTTTGCTCCAAAATGTAAATTCTCCATGTTAATGGTTAATCAATTTAGTTAATACGACCAACAGATCACCAACTGTGTTTTTCACTATGAATTCAGTCAAGAGAGTATGTTCTCTAAAGTTCCAACTACTTCTTACAGAGACTTTTAAACAGAACACGTAAAGGCACATAAAACAGTGCCTCTGACAGAGTAAATGTTCCATAAAAGTTGGTGGGTTTTGATTTGCACATAAGTAGTCTGTGCACTGAGCCTGACTGGCAACAAGTGATAAGAAACTACCTCTCCCTGACTGCTGTACCTTAACATACCTAAGGGATTTAACTATTTGCTATCTAATAATCAACACCTATGCCACCCTGCTTCAAGTTGCACCTCACAGCATCACTGTAATGTTTCTGCCCCTGTGGTTGCTCCACTTAATTCATCCCACACCACTTACTAAGGTAATTACATGTGTCAGCATGTCTAACAAAACACCACTGCACAGCACATGACTCTGGTGTCAGGACACTAACGTCACCTTAGGATCCCATTACCTTCCTGTGACCACTTGAAGAAAATCAGCTTTCTAATATCATCTCCTTCAAGTCAACAGATTAATAACTGCCTAATACCAAGTAGGGCAGTCAAACTTCTAGAGGACAAACAAATTCATCAAACAAATAAGAAAAACCTAATTCATTTCTATTCGTGACAAGAAAGTTTTAAAAATTGGCTAGCAAAAAATTGGCCATCCTGCTTTGAAAATTACTTTAAACTTGATAAAATGTTCTAAATAGCCTCAATTCAAAAAGAATGGCAATTGTCTAAGTAACAGACAAAAAGTACCAAATATTTGTTTGTTACAACAAAGACAACTACCTACCAAAGGTTTATGGTATGCTCATTATGTGCAAGAAAATACTACTGGAGACTCAAAAATAATAAATATAGGTGGGCCCATGCCCTCAGAGACGATATGGCATATACCCATTTAACCAATATTTAACAAATATTTACTGCGCAAACTCTGCTTATTTTGAAAGCTTCTACTATAGACAAAAGTGACTAATCCAGTGGACTATAGTCAAGTTATGACAAAAAAAAGGATACACAACCTGAAACTTACCAAAATCAATTTTTTTTTTTTTGCTTTTCCTATTACAAATAACAAGGACAACAATGCTTCTGAAACCCTGGTATCATTTATCATTTCACATACCAAAAACAGCACTTCACTTGACTATAATTGTCCATACTTGTCTAATTTGGCAACACTACATTGGATCTGAGAATCTAGTATTCTTCCTGGCATGGCTATAACACTGACTTTGAAATTCAAGAGAAATAACCCGGTAGTTATACCCTATCAAACTCTTCACATTATGAGTAATTTTTAATCAGTGGCAATAAAAAAACAAAATTATTTAAATGTTACAGCTCTCCTTGCCAAATACAACCACTGCAAAAGGCATAGTGAAATATAAGCGTTCTTCAAAGCAACAGAGCAATCTTCTGCTTAAAGGCAACCGGAAGAAGGTAATCTTGCACCGAAAACTCTGCTACAGAAATTTTGGTAGCAAGATAGTATTAATACCCTAATTATGGTAACAAAATTTTTTCCACACCATATGGTAAAGATCACCATCCTCAGTATGGTAGTGAAATGATCGCAATAAAATCAGAGAATGCCAGTGTGTGTGTGTTGGGGGGTGTGGTTATGTTATGATAAGCCAGCAAAGACTCAGTCCTCTCCTGCAATTTGGAAGAATAAGTTGTGTAATACAGCCTTCTAGGATAAAAAAGGATAATGAAATTGTCTTTTTCATGTCTTTTTAGGCTAATCCAAATAAAGACTTAGATGGTAGATGCAAAATCCAAACTTTAATAAAACTTGTAGAATAAAATTCTAAATGTAAATGCTAAAAATTCCTTTCTAGATTTTAAAGTGACCTATTCTTAATATAACAAACTGTAATTTTGTTACCTTACAGGAGGAATGATGAAAGACTTCTCACTTTTTACAATATTCATTCTAATATTGTTCAAATATTTTTATGCAGTGAACATGTGTTAATTCTGTTGTCATAAAACAGAAATAAAGTTGATTTCTTCATCTAAGAAACTACCCTATTATATTTTTGGTACTTCTTGTTAGGTGCCATCAAGTAGGTTCTGACTCATAGCGACCCCATGTAGAACAGAACGAAACACTTCCCGGTCCTGCACCATCCTTACCATCATTGCTATGTTTGAGCCCATTACTGCAGCCACTGGGTCAATCCTTCTCGTTAAGGGTCTTCCTCTTTTTTGCTGACCCTCTACTTTACCAACCATGACGTCCTCCTCCAAGGATTGGTCCCTCCTGACAACATGCCCAAAGCATGTGAGACTAAGTCTTGCCATCCTTGCTTCTAAGGAGCATTCTGGTCATACTTCTTGCAAGACAGATTTGTTTGTTCTTCTGGCAGTCCATGGTATATTCCATATTCTTTGCCAACACCGTAATTCAGAGGCATCAATTCTCCAGACTTCCTTATTCATTTTCCAACTTTCGCATACATATAAGGTGACTGAAAATACCATGGCTTGGGTCAGGCGCACCTTAGGCATCAAAGTGACATCTATGCTTTCTAACACCTTAAAGAGGTCTTTTGCAGCAGATCTGTCCAATGCAATATATCCTATGATTTCCTGACTGCTGCTTCCATGGGCATTGATCATGGATCCAAGTAAAATGAAATCCTTGACAGCTTCAATATTTTCTCCATTTGTCATGATGTTGCTTATTGATCCAGTTGTGAGGCTTTCTGTCTTCTTTATGTTGAGGTGTAATCCACACTGAAGGCTACAGACTTTGATCTTCATCAGTAAAGTGCTTCAAGTCCTCTTTACTTTCAGCAAGCAAGGTTATGTCATCTGCATATCGCAGGTTGTTAATGAATCTTCCTCCAGTCCTGATCCTGTACTCTTCTTCATATAGTCCGGCTGGATTATTTGCTCAGCGTACAGACTGAATAAGTATGGTGAAAGGATACAACCCTGCCGCACACCTTTCCTGATTTTAAACCACGCAGTATCCCTTTGTTCTGTTCGAATGATTGCCCTTGGTCTATGTGCAGGTTCCACGCGAACACAACTAAGTGTTCTGGGATTCCCATTCTTTGCAATGTTATCCATAATTTGTTATGATCCACATAGTCGAATGCCTTTGCATAGTCAATAAAACACAGGTAAACATCGTTCTGGTATTCTCTGCTTTCAGCCAAGATTCATCTGCCATCAGCAATGATATCCCTCATACCATGCTCTGTTCTGAATCCAGCTTGAGTTTCTGGCAGTTCCCTGTCAATGTACTGCTGCAACCGCTTTTGAATGATCTTCAGCAAAATTTTACTTGTGTGTGATATTAGTGATATTGTTTGATAATTTCTGCATTCTGCTGGATCACCTTTCTTTGGAATAGGCAGAAATACATACACACAAAACTAAACTCACTGCCGTCTAGTCGATTCTGACTCATAGCTACCCTACAGGACAAAGCAGAACTGCTCTACAGGGTTTCCAAGGCTGTAAATCTTTACAGAAGCAGACTGCCACATCTTTTTCCTACAGAGCTCCTGGGGGTTAGAACCGCCAACCTTCTGGTTAGCATCCGAGCACTTAACCACTGTGTCACCGGGGCTCGTGAACATACATATATATAGACAAGTCTATACATATAGAAACAAGTCATATATATTTTATTTATATATATATACATACATAAATATATAATACATATAGACAAGTCTATATATACATAAAACCTGTTGCCGTTGAGTCGATTCCGACTCATAGTGACCCTACAGGACAAGGCAGAACTGCTCCACAGAGTTTCTAGGGTGAGCCTGGTAGATCTGAACTGCCAACTCTTTGGTTAGCAGCCGTAGTACTTAACCACTATGCCACTAGGGTTTCCATATACATATATAGATCAGTCATATATGTTATATATGATACATAATATTTATATATTTTTTTTCTTACCTACACGCATTTATTTATTTATTTATTTATGTGAACGTTCCAGGAAAAGAGAAGACCGTATCAAAGGAAAGCAAATATTTCCTAAATTTCTCACTTAGTATGTCAAAAACTCTCCACTCTCCACTACAATTACATTTTGTTTTTAACAAAGAGGGAAATACTAAATAAATTTTTATGGAACCACATAATGCCTTACAATAAAATTACGTAATTGTTGCTGGTAAAACTTTATATATGAGAATCTATTTTTCTCCTACAAAAGGAGAGCTACTGCAGATGGCTCAAAAAAGAATAGCAAGGAATAAAGTCTGAAAAGCGTTTATGTCAATGACAAACAAGTGGGTTACATACTATCCACCTAAAGCTAAAAGAACAAACAAGTGATGTGTCAAGCTGACAGTCTATTTTGTGTTTGCTTGTTTACACCTACCCACTAACCAACTATATCTACATTTCTAGCTAAAACCACCCTGCAGAGAAGAAAATAAAGGTAGTTTATCTGATTTTGTTACTCTGGGGGAGAGGACAGTAAAAAAGGAAGGGGAGGTACTAGAATTCAGGGCATTTTATACAGACAGCAGGCCTTGCTTTGAGGAGGTGGGGAATTTGATACATCACCTATGTATCTAATGAAGACCACACATTCCAATCTTTCACTGTTAAACAATCTAGATTCGATTCTCATTATTGTCTTTGAGCCATTCTTCTCACCACTTCCCAAGCTATCTTGCTAAAACACAGCAAGACAGTGTCATTGTCTTGTTTAAAAATTTTCACTACCTAAAAAAGTCTAATGATCTTAGAACTACACCCTTCTATTGCGCCACCAATTTGTTCAGTTTTTTCTATACACTTTCTTCTGTCCGTATAGTCTGACCCACGAACAATGCCAGAGATGAGTGCGTGGGAAAGGTTAGGTTCCTTTCATCTGTCCCCCATAGTACCTGTAGTCAACCGACAATCAAAAATACTTGACAAATGAATGATAAAATAGCATTCAAAGAAGAAAGGGCTAGAAAGAAGGGGAAATGGGGAAGGAGAGATGAGGGGGTGGAGAAGATGATGGGAGAGAGGGAAAGAGAAAAAGGTGACTGTTCTTCATTTTGGCCTCTGATAATTACATATTTAAAATTTATTGACTATAGTAGTGATATAAACAGATGCGTTCTTTTCCCTTGAATTGGATCATATACCAAGTAAAACGTAACTATGTACATTTGATAAATGCACACACGGAGAGATTTAGCTGTCAAAAGAATGGTTCTAACTGCAAAAATCTCTGCAAAGACCTAATTGGAAATGGAGCTGACATTGAGATCTCTGCGATATCGGTATGGCCTCAAGCCAAACTTTTTCTGACTGACCAGCCAGGCTGTGTCACCACACATTAACTTCACACAACATGCCAACAAGCCATAAAGTGTCTAGTCCTCTGAGCTGCCTAAGGCCAGAGTCTACCCTCACTTACAGCTGTACCAACTCAACCACAAACTCAAATTATTACAGCAGAGTTTGAGACAGCAAATCCAAGAAGGCAGAAGTAAAGTCATTTCTACCCTTCTGGTTAGCATCCAGATATTGTCATAATTTACTGAACCAAATCTCTACGATGAATTAGGTGGAAAAGCCTTAGTTTCCCAGGCCTCCCACGATCAGGTGCTAGCTCTCCATTCCGGTCTCCTCTCTCTCAACTCCTTTAATGTGTCTCTATTCTCCAGTTAAGGAGTCCTGGTGGCACAATGATTAAGGGCTCGGCTACCAACCGAAAGGTTGGGGGTTTGAACCCACCCAGCGACTCCAAGGTAAAATGACCTCGCAATCTGCTCCAGTAAAGATTACTGCCTTAGAAAACCCTACGGGGCAGTTCTATTCTGTCACAGGGTGTCACTATGAGTCAGAATCAACTCGAAGGCATCTAACAACAACAAACTCTTCAGGTAGATTTCACTGACTGTTCCCCATACAAGCCCCCTATTTGCTGCCCTTCTGGTTATCTTGACCTCCTCTGACACTTAGAATCATCTATTGTTTCTCTGACCTCTCACAGAACTCAGGCATACATACTACTCTCACATTTGGTATTTAACTCTTCCTGTTATCTGTTTGCAGTACTCCAAGCCAGAAGACAGTGAAAATTTATTTTATTCATGGGCACTCAAGAATTACGGAAAAATATAAACTTTGGAATTGGACAAATCTAGATTTGGAATCCAGCTTTGCTGCTTTCTGGCTTTCTTAAGCAAGTCATTCAACTCTCTCAATCTAAGTTTCTTCTTTTGTAAATGTAATCTGCAAAAATTGTGATTTTGTTGCAATTGTTTTGAGAATAAAGGCTTGTGTACATAACACCCTGGCACTATACTAGGTCCAAAGCAGGGACCCAACACGTGGTAACTATTATCATTCAACTTTGTATCCTCCTCCACTCGGCAGGCCTATCACATCATCTTATTGTTAAAACTGAGGAAACTAAAGTTATACAGAATAAACTAGGTCCATAATTTAAATTTCATCTTAGCTAAGTTTACAGCAACCAATATCACTTGGGGGAATATTGTTTAGTTATAGCATACCTGTTATTCAAATTCAGAAATGTGTAAAGGAGGTCTTCATGAAAAACCCAATTTTCATATATAATTGGTTACCAGATTAGATGTCTTAAATAACCAGAAATGTCAGAATCATCACGTTTTAAGATAAAGTGAAAAGAATTTTTTTTTGCATTCTGCCTTTAAATTGCTTCCTTGATGAAAAAGTAAATTATTTTAAAAGGTATCATGAACAGACTCCATTAGCAAAGAGTTAGAACAGAGATTTAACAAATGTATACAATGGAGTTCCTCTGTTTGATTTTGGAATAAAACACAGTGCAAACTACATTACATAGGGCTTTTACAAAAATGTGTCTGTGATGAATCTTATGGACTGGGTGAACCTGGGCAACAAAAAGCCATATTACAGCAGACCTAATTTAGAAATAAATCCACAGCTATTTCTGGAAAATCAGAATTAACCATAATGTCCCAAAGTAAAATGATGCCATCTGCCAGTAGTGGCTATGGAAGCCATGCAAACCAGTGTATGCTTTATTCCTGAACACCCCAAAACGTGAAAGTTTATAAGTGAAAAACCACAGAGACAGTGAAGCAAAAGGTTATGTAGGTCTTTTTGGAAAGAGATTTTCTAAATCTAAAGACATTCAAATGTATTACACTCAGTTTCTATGCCCTATGCTCTCCCACCCTCCATACATCTGTTTACCTTCTTCTGTTTGCCCAAGATGCCCAAATGTCTATCTCTGAAGGCCAATTCCTACTTCTCTGAACCACTCAGATCCCATCTCTTCCTACTCCACTGTAAGTGGTCCCTTCCCATTTCACCAGCCCCTAAGCACTTTCACTGACCCTGCCTGCCTTTTGATACTTGCATGCTCCATCTTATATGGAAGTGTATTTTTTTCATACAGGTTCTCTCTCCCCACTGGATTATACAACTCCCTATGCACATCATCAGCTTATAAAGCCCCAAAAAAGTTGTGAAAAGATTAAATGCTCAGTAAATGTCTGCTGAATGAGAAGGAAATAAAAAGGAATTTTTGCAAAGTCTGAAATTTTTAGCATAATTATGTTCTAGCTAATTACACTATTATTTCCACTTCTAAACTAACTTTAATAGCAAAAGCAGTTCATATGCTGCTAGCAGGAAACAATAAAAAGAAGTCGTTTTGGTTTTGTTTGGAGATAGGTGATTAAAGTGTAAAATTTTGTCTGCAGGTAAAGTTTCTTCAACATTAAGCATACGTGTACCACTCAAAGAATGTACACCACAATTTGCTACATTTTATAGAACATTCTTGGGTGGGGGACTTCCTATTTTCTTGCCACCTGCTTGCTACCTCCCCTGCACTGATGTCTCAGAGGGCAGTGGCATGAAAAAGGGGGGACAATAGAGCTGTTCAACATGCAAAAACAAATTTAAGAGAAATAACTAAATAAAATGGGTATACTTTGTATTGTGGTTATATAATAAAATGCCTTTATTTTTAAACATGCATACTGAGGTATGAAGAGTCGTTATTTGCGGGACTTGCTTCAAAACAATCATGAAAAAATAAAGCAAATTTGACAAAATATTATTAACTGTTATGCAGGATGTTCAGTATAATACTCTATCAGCTTTATATTTCTTTGAAATTTTTCATAATCAAAGTGCAAAAAAGAATGAGAAAAAAAAATTTTTGAGTCTGTTAGGCTTGGATTCCAGTCTCATTGAGACCACTTACTGCAAGGATATGAACAGGTTCCTAAACCTCTCTGAGCCTTAGTTCTTTATTTGTTAAATAATGAGGATAACACAAACCTCACAGAGTTGTTCAAGGATTAAATTAGCACAAAACATACTTGAGACAGTGATACTACATAGTATTTATACAATAAATGTTAGTTATTATTATTATTAATAATATTCCTATTAGAAGGTAGAATAACCTGGTTAGAGAGTCTTCTTTTCTCATAGTACACAGAACTTACTGTGAGGAGGGGGTGGGGAATAATGGGAAATTAAACTGGAAGACCACTCACCTTTCTCGAATATTTACCACAAAATGTAACAAAGGAAGAAAGAAACTAGACAAGTCCAGATGCCATCTTCATCAGCAAAAGACAGCATAAAGCACCCTCTGTGACTGAGAGCTGCCATAAATCCTCCACCACCCACCCACCACCAGCACAAATAAGTAGCTAAGAAGAGAACCGGAAGCAATCCATTTCTGTAATAATAGTAACCTGATACGTAATTAACAACAAAAATCAGCTGTTACCATATACAATCAAGAATTAAAGTTAAGAGTTCTGTACACTTAGAGGCAAAAAGCAAGTTAAATTCATTTTCCCAGAAGAAATGATGGGAAATACTACAACAGTACCTCCACATAGGAAGCAAAGGATTCCTCTCTTGAAACAGACATACTAGACCCAAGTATATAAACATCTGCTTCTATTTTAACCCATTCCCCTCACGGCAGGAAACTCTGTAACCAAACACAAAAACTTTCTTGCTTAAATATGCAAAGAGTGCATTTGGCTGGATTCTTCCTTTTGGGTTTAGAATATATTTTTCCATAAGCACAATGAAGGCTTGCTTACTTATACAGCCTCACAGGTTCTGCTCTTCCGCAAGGTGGCATTCAGATAAAAAGAAGAAATAAGTAACTCCTTCAACCTGAACACAAGTCAAAAGATTTTCCTGTAATTCTACAGGAAAATTTAACAAAATAAGGGAAAAGGGGGCTGTGTACAGAACAGGGGACAAACAGGTTCTAACCTGGTAGTGTGGGTAGAGGTAATAATAGGAGCCTGGGCATCTCAGTGATGGAAAAGTCTCTTGTACCTTTGTCAGAACATAGTTACTCTTAGTTATATACAAGTCGAACACTTTTGTCTGTTTTCTGAAAATTAGAAGCATTAAAAATAGAAGACATGCATATACACATATCAATGTCAATGAAAGGAAAGTTAGTGAATACCAGATATAACCAAAAAAAAAAAAAATCCATAGCTACCTGGAGCAACTGTTCTTCTAGCAATAGCAGAAACAGTGGTGATGATAACATTAACAAAGGCTTATATTATGCTCTTACTGTTTTCTATGAACTAAGTGCTGTGCTAAGTGATTTCCGTGTGTTAACTCATGTAATCCTTTAACTCAGTGAAGTACTGTGACTATAACTGCCCACTCCACAAATGAAGAACATGAAGCTTAGGTAAGTTTAGTGATTTGCCAAGCGTTAACTGCTAGTACCAGGAGAGATGAAATTTGAACCCAAGTCTGACTCCAAGCCCATACTGTTAATTACTAAACTATATAACCTCTTTCAAACAGATCACCACACCTGCAGTAAACCTGGAGCTATAACTGTTATTGCCAAGGTCATTAGTGGTATTGACAATGATATACCAGAGTCATCTCCCCATCTCCCAATAAACAATTGTTAAAGGTTAATTCTAGTCAGCATAGTTTTATAAGAAAAATTCCATTTATTTTAAAAACAGTTTCATGCAAAATATTTCTTTTTTTTTCATGTTGTGAGTTCTAACACCTTATCCAAGAACCTCTCTGTTCAAAATGACCCATTCTCTAAGGGTTCCAAATAATTAAAGTGTTACTGTACTTAAGAATGGAAAATGTGAGCCAGACAGACCATAAGAGATGTATTAGTATCAAGTAAAAGACCAAAATAGCATAAAATAAGCAGACTCTTAATCACAGAAAATAAGTACTCAAATATTTTAAGTAATATTTTTGGGTAAAAATATTCTTTTCCATGTTCTTAGTATGTCCAAATCCTATATTTATTTCACATTAATTAAATGCTAATGAAGAAAGATCGACAGGCTTAGAACAAACAAAAATCAATGCTCATATGATTACCAATATGATAATGCTCATAATAATAAATTTAAAAAAAAATCAAACCCAATGCCGTCGAGTCAATTCTGACTCATAGCAACCCTACAGGACAGAGTACAACTGCTCCATAGGGTTTCCAAGGAGTAACTGTGGGTTTGAACTGCCAACTTTTTAACCACCTTTTAACTGCCGAGCTCTTAAGCACTGCGGCAGCAGGGCTCCAATTAACAAATACTGGACATTTTACCATGAACGTCACTTTAAATACATTATATCACTTAATCATTTCTATAACCCTATTAGGTAGGTACTATTAATATCCCCATTTACAGATGAGGACATTAAGGCACAGAAAGATAAAGTAACTTCTTCAAAATCATATGGCTAGTAACTAGTTAATTTAAATATTTTTCTAATCTGAAACAAATCCAAAAATTTTACAAGAAATGGTTCATGTGAGCCATCAACCAACAGTTCTTAACATTTCATTTCTCTAGGGAAACCAAGAAACATATTCTACCCTCCTTCAACCAAAAAAAAAAAAAAAAAAAAAAAAACACCACCACCTAAATATCTAGGAAAGGATTTTCTTTACTGAGGTTTTCCAGGTTTTAAAAGAAAGGCAACATTAAGAGTTAAGATCAACAGTATTATATTTATTTAGAAGCTTCTGAAAATAAGTTAAAGAAATGAACTCTTTTCCGTGTCGCAGAATATGGTAAGAGTCAAAGGAGAGGCTCTGAGATTATTATGTCCAACAAATGAAGATCCCAATCTCCGAGCTTATATAGACATTACAAAAACCATTTCAATAGTAGTTACTTTAATACTGGCTGTCTGCCCAGAGAATGCCAGAATATATTTTAACCAAGTGGTCAGAAAAAGAAGCAGGATGGATTTAAACTCCATTTTAAATTGACTAAGGTCTAAATAACACCACAATACAATTTCCTCTCTCATTACTTTCATATATAATTAGACTTACAAAGGTGAACAGGTAATTAAAAAAAAAAAAAACCAACTCATAATTTATTTCTTTTCACTTTAACTTACAATTCACATTCCTCTATATTTTCAGGGTATATTTTAATCAAATTTTGGAGACTGAAGGAAAAAAGCACTAAAGTGCCAACACTGTTTTATAAGCTGTATCTGTAAAACGGATATTGAAAGGATACATAAGGGTATATTTAACTGTCTCGAAAGAACTAGAAAGGTGCACTGTATTTGTGAATTACGTTATTTACAGATCGCATGAGCAGCACCTACATATTTAATTCCATAATAACAGCTTCCTTTGCTTTTTAAATTAAATCTTGAACTTTAGGCTGATTCTCAAGAGAAAAGAATTATAAATGTGCCTCATCCTGTTCTTTATTTCAAAGCAGCAGTGTGAACTAATAAAGAGCTAATGTGAGCCTGATGATTACTATACATTGCATTAAAATTTCATCTCTTTGTCCCACTTCAGGACTACACGCTTCTGGCCATATGGAACCAGTTATGCAGACCTTGTGATTTCTCATTCACAAACATTACTTCACTACTTGCACACGAACAAAAATAATATAAACTAAAAAATAATTTACACCATTTTTAAAGCTGAGTTTTCCAATAATTTCATTACAATTCAAGTTATCAAAACAGCATCAGGTCAAATTCCCTTATAATTAAATCAACAGAAATTTCTAACTTCCCCACAAAGGAATTCAGAATCCCAAATAAGTGGTTATTACCTTATGGCTGAAAATAATTAACAGCTAGTTTTTAAGCAATAGTTTTTGTTGTTGTTAGTATGCTTTTTTTTAACACACATTTCAATGCTGAAAGAAACAGTCCAAGGAAACCATCTCTATGAACTATGTACGAAGTGTCACAATAGTGACCAACTCTCCTTCAAATGGTTCACGAGCCTGCAGTAGTCATCTCTGAGGCACCATATGGTATAGTAGGAAAGAGAACAAAGCAAAGCAATGAGAACCTAGGTCTGCCTCTCCTATTATCTCTTGATTGTATGAAACTGGACCAGTCACTTGGCTTCTTAGGGGCCTCAGCTCTCATCTGTAGGAAGAGACTGTACTAGATCCTTAGTTTGGAATCTGTTTAAGCAGAATTCTGGCTATAACAAAGCCCCCAGCATAAAGTGATTAGAAGTAGACCTACACTGAATTCCCCCAGAAGCATCTCATGAAGAGGTTCTAGGCAGCACTAAGGCCCCAGTGGAGCAGTCTGAAAACCAAGGAGTTTAAAAACACACAGTATTACCTCCCTGAGTAATGTGCTTTATTTACTTGAGAAGGAAAGAAAAAAGTTTGAGTATAACATAAGACTCCAGAAGCTGGTACGTACAATCAATAAGTTAATTATAAAAATCCTCGTCAATTAAACCAAGTCACATCAAGTTCAAGATATTCATTAACCACCTCTCTTTATATAATAAAGAATCATGAAAAGTTGCATCGTTTATAAGGTGAACATTTTTTAAATGTTTGCAGAAAGATATTTATAAAAATTCACAGTAGGCTTCTTCTAAATAAAAAAAAATAGACACATAGAACACATAATATTTGCTTAGAGGTGAATTTAACTAAAATTGCATTCTAAAAATTTTTATAAAATGGGCTTTTCCCTAGTGTAAACTGACCTTCCAGTAATATCTTCAAATTGCTAAGTCCTTTACTAGAGTAGGGCAATCAAATTCACAATAACAATATATTTCCCACACTATAATATCAAAAGAATAATGCTTTTTTTTCATTCACTTAAGGCATAGCATGACAAAATAAGTAAAATTGAAAATATTCTTCAGAGGATAAAAGGAAAGCATTTTAAGTTGCAATGGCAAGAACTGACCTATGTAATATTTATCAGAATGTTTATCAAAAAATTTTACATATGGGGAAAAAAAAAAAAAAGTCCAGCTCACAGATTCATAAGCTGTGACTGGGTTCAAATGCTATGGGCTTGCTTGTCTCCCAGGTCATGTGTTTGCTACTCCTTCGGCGTAGTCTTTGGTCACATCCACTTCATTCTTTACCCATCAGCACTAGGTGCCAAGACACATAAAAGTACACATCAAGACAAAAAGGAGAATTTCCTCCCACAGACTTTCACTTTCAAGATTTCAGAGATAGGCATAAAAATATATTTAACATTCTCAGATCATTCGGGCATGAGCTGACCCCCCACCTGCCTACAAATAATTCAATTTTCTCAACCCAAATCCTATGTATACTAAAGAAAAACAGCCAACAATGAAAAGTAGATGTAGAAACAGAGCAATGAAATATGAAAGAGGAATACTTTTTGTTTGTTTATTTAACCAAAACAGAGGCTGCTGCAGCTGCAGGAGCCTCTTCTGACTGATGTGACATGAGTCGCTACATTTAAAAACAGACGCTTTAAACAGATGGCAATTCAGCTAAAGGCTTCAGGCATGATCTCCCACTCTCAGTCACATTTGCCAAAGAAGAGGGCGCAAGTATTCTGCTACAGCTTCAGTACAGATACCCTGACAGTTGCACACAGGACCTCAGATTGGTGCACAAAGGACCTCAGATGGGCAATAAATAACTACAAGGTACTTTTACTATGGTCACTATAATTTACACTTTTAAGAACTTTGCTAATTACAAAGAAGCACTAAGAAGCAGAATTTAAAGTCTAGATGAAGAATCTTAAATGTCTTAAATGTAGGCTATAGCTAATATACAACTCGAGATCTACTCTGTACTAAAAAATATTTCAAGTTATATTTACTTTCAGTTATTTGTTTGTGTCAGAAGTTCTCAATGCCGAAGTAATGACTAGCAAAACGTGTAGGGCAGAATAAAATAATTAAGGATCACATTATGCTCATATAATTTATCTGAATCAGTCTTCCAAAAGCACATTACAATACCTGCTTTTGGATTATATGAATCAACAATAATCATCCAAAGAAACAGCAGCCTTCTGCACTGGTGCTGCAATAAAACCCTTGGGGAGAAATAACATTCAGACTCCTGACACAAAAACATGGTAGAATAGGTCTCCAGAAGAGGATAAAGGGCCTCTCTGAGGGTATGCAAAAGACTGAAGAAAGACTTAAAGAAATGAAAAGGGCATTGCCATTTCTTTGGACTATTGTAAGAGCTTTCTGACCAGATGTACAGGCACATCCACTTTTGGCCACATCCACGTCTGCCCATCTGGCACGCTGCAGTCTACCAGGGTCACACCATTCCCATCTCACTTACCACCCACACACCTCTCCCTACTATCCCACATCGCCCACTCCCAACTTTGTTTTTAAGGTAAAGACCCAAGTTATTATCGTGGCCTGGAAGGCCATTTGTAGCCCAGCCATGCCTAGTCTGTCCCTATCAACCTCTGAGGCCTCATCTGATAGCCCACTCCTGTGCATTCTCTCCACTAGAGCCACGCTGGTCTTCTTTCAGTTCCTGAACTATAACATACTTCCTATCACCAAGGGCTGTTCTCTTCTCTGCCACAGAATATTTTCACTCCTTTCTTCATCTACTGCAAATCTGTTATACTTTCAGATTTCAGTTCAAACACCACTTCCTCAGATAAACCACCTCCTTGACCTCCCTTTATTAAATCAAATCCTCCTATTTTATATGTATATATAATCAAAATTGCACTTCCCTTATATTTTTTTTCATTTTATGTATGTGATTTTATTAATGTCGGCCCCCCATGAGCTAAATTCAAAGATTGCACATACCAAGTTTGTTTTTACTCACCACTCTGCTAACTGAAAGGTTGGCAGTTCGAGTTCACCCAGAGGCACCTTGGAAGAAAAGCCTGGTGATCTACTTATGAAAACTCAGCCACTGAAAACCCTATGGAGCACAGTTCTACTCTGACACACATGGGGTCGCCATGAGTTGGAATCAACTCACTGACAACTGGTTTATATCTCCAGTACTTAGCACAGTGCCTGGCACAAACTAGGCACTTAATAAATACTTGTTGAATAAATCAGTGAAAAGAGAAATTTAAAAAGAAAACGTAATATGCATTTTTTCAGTAGCAAATTTATGGTCACATTTTCAGAAGCAATCCCATAACAATTCCTTATTTTCACTGAATTGGAAATTTGTGAAAAGAATTCTTTAGGGATCAATTTTTTTATGCTTTGACTTCAAGCATGAAGATAAAATACTTCATACATAACCTTACCAATTAACATCACAAATAAGGGTTTTCTAGATTTAAACCTTTAAAACCAAGATTGTGCTTTAAAGAGACAAAAGATTAAATATGAGTTAGTAAAGATAAAGAAATGGATAGAAATATAGATTGAAAAGAAAACTCAGACAGTAACAAAACTCCTTAAAAGGAATAAATCATATACAGAGAAAAGTATATTTTAATTTATTGTTAGAATAAAAAATACTAGGGGTATGAATTGTTGGCAAGAAAAGATAAAATATTTTCTTTATACGTGAAAAGGAATCTGTGAAGTGAAGGCAAATTAAACAACTGATTGATTTAAAACAATTAGGGAGCAGTAGATTTAAGAACACTATATTTTACTATAAAACTGTCACACTCAATAGCTCAGCAGATATTACATAACATTCATTTCTTCCTTGTTAGAGTTACGCTGACTTACAGACTTGGAGGTTTAATTTTTCCCGATAATGTTTACACTTTAAAAAATCTTGTTCTTTAAGTAAAGCCCATTACTTATACATACTTATTTTATACGGAGACAGCTCTGAGGTGTCAAGAGATCAATTCATCATATTGTATACATTCCATTAGGACACGGTTACTGTGGAAAGACTTAAATATAAAATGGCAAATGGTAACCATTTAAATTTAGCTACCCTAAAAAAGACTGTATAGATATCCCACTGAGACCATGTAGATATTCCATTGTGGTCTATTCTCACCTACATTTTTATTCTCTTATCTTTCTTGTTCATTGTTGCTTCATTGCTAACATTTCCTTTTGACATGTACTGATCATGCTAATAGCTATAATACTACTTTCTGTGCTTGAAATTAATAAGCTATATTTTATAAAAATCTGTATGAACCGATAAACAAGTTTACTTAATGCTGCTTATTCAAGGGAATGACATTTTCTAGATAACACTTTTTACCACACTTGAAATATTCAGGGTAAAATATCTGTAACCTTTTTTAAAAACTTAACTTACAAAATCATTTTAACACTTTTTAAAGATTCACCACATGGAATTTTTACAAACATGTTATTTTCATATACCATCGAAGCTACATGCCTCAATTCTATCACTACTGCCTATAAAACCAACCTAATCTTGTCACGCTCTCTACCTGTCAGAAGTACAAAATAAAGAGCCATATATGAATGAAGCACTCTCAAGGCTCAAAATAAATAAACTTTTATTTATAGATATAAAATCCTAAGTGATAGAATGATTTCATTAAACTAGTCATAATTAGAGTACCAACTAAAAGTAGCATGACTCTTTATTTAACTCTTGAAGAGTGTCTGGTGCTTAATAAACATTTTCTGGATGAATGAACAAATGAATGGCACAAATCTTTGAAATGAGAAGCTATTAGGTTTCTACTCATTTCCTCTCGTCTCCAATCAGAGAGGAGGGTGAGAAAACTGGACCTGTCTTAAATTTGGGCACTCCGTAAACCTGCAGAATTCAACTAATTCTACGTGCACAACTATTTAACCTGGCCAGTTATTTCTTGGAGGTTCTCCTGTCTTACAAAATCTCATGATCACAGTTGTTACTTAGGGGTGATTTAGAGCAAAATGTAAGCTAAACTAAGAATTCTCTTCTTTAATATCCCTGAAAAGACAGTCCTCTGTTTAAACAATTGCAACATGGTTGTATAAGGGAGAAATTGAAGCTAAAAAAAATTTAATATCTATTTACTAATTTATTTAAACACAATAAACCTATTACACATCTATCTACCATTTTTTTAAATATTTTATTATGTTTTCGGTAAAGGTTTACACAGCAGTTTAGGTTCCCATTCAACCATTTCTACACAAGTTGTTCGGTGGCATTGGTTATGTTCTTCACAATGTGTGAAAATTAATATTTCCATGCTGGTTGTTCTGTCAACTAACATATTTTTAGAAAAAATAATTATATTACCAAAACAAAAAAACCTAGTGAGAAGAACGACATTGTTTTTTCATTTTTGCAAATCTCTTTTATGTCTGTCTTAATAGAAGATAGATTCTCTTATCTGCTGCTACATTCAATATGTTGTAATATGCTGTTTTGGTTGAAGTATACAAAGAAAATCTGGCCTCACATAAGTATGTAGCTGGAGAAGACAGGAGCATTTTAATAGCCTTTTCAGTTAATTGTGGATATTCTTCTCTGATACTACTTCAAAACCTGATAGATGGCAGTTTCTAAAAGGTTAGTTGCCATGTGCAGTTGAAAACCGTATCAATGAACTTTATATCTTCTGCTACATTAAAACTCACCAGTCTATCTTGCACTTGAATGGATCTTTTACCCATGCAAGATTTTGTAATATCATGTATTAGTCATTTGGAAAACACTGATTCACTGAGTTAAGCAGATCTTTCATACACTAACACATTCTACTATACAACATAAAAAAAATAAATAAACAACAATGTAACTATCATTATACCCACTTGGGTGTAAGTCCCCCTAACACACATCTCTATATTTCATAGAAGTTAAAATTCTAAATAACTATAGGTGGTCTGTGACTTGGAAACCCTGGTGGCGTAGTGGTTAAGAGCTAAGGCTGCTAACCAAAAGGTCGGCAGTTTGAATCCACCAGGTGCTCCTAGGAAACCCTGTGGGGCAGTTCTACCCTCTCCTATAGGGTCGCTATGAGTCGGAATCCACACGATGGCAACAGGTTTTTTTTTTTTAATCCCTTAAGACAGTCGAGTTACAACAAACGAACTGCACTTTTACGGCCATCCATGGTTTGTTTTCCATCTTTTCTTTAGTAATATGTACTACGTACAACATTGCAACACATAATTTCCTGATGTCATCGTAACTGTAAGTTTATATGTAATGTTTTCAACCTCGAAAGACAAATAAAGATCGGATTTATAAAGATACTGACAATAAAAGGCAATAATAAGAAAAACTAAAAAAAAAAAAAACAATGAGGTATTCAACTTCTGTCAGAACCGACTTACAACGAAGTCGTCGGAACCAGAACCCTATCATAAGTCGCGGACTGCCTGTACTAGTTCTAGTCGATAACTCTAGAAAAAGACCAAAGAACTTCTTTTTAAAATGAAAGAATCACATATTTTCAGATGTAAAAAATTCTACCAGGTGACAACATTAGCATGTGATCTCTCCCTTGACCCATTCTGAGAAAGGCCTTGGAAAATTACTACTGCACTATTCTAAGCGGCCTGTGATTTCACTTTCCGATAAATCCTTTTGGCCATACATCCCAGGCTATGAGATACACCTGAAAGGATAGCCAGCCACTTCCAGTTTTCTTTCCTCAATTGTCTTAAACAATGTATATTCATTAGGTAACAAAAGGGAGACATATGAGATGCAGTAAAGTTAAACATTTCTAAATATTGGCCATACAACTGGCAAATGAAATAAAACCATACAACCAATTCCACTCCCGTTTCCACCTCACCAAATGAATAAAATTAAACACTTCGATATCACATAAACTGCCTTAATTACACAGAATCAGAAGGGAAAAGGATTATCAATGTAAAGGGTCAATTGAGTGAATAGTCTCATCTTACGCTGTAAATGAGAAACAGAAAAAGTGGGAAAGCCAGCAAAGCCCAATGCAAACATTTATATTAAATTCGGAAACATAATGACCCCACATTTGCAGGCAAAGCCTAACAGAAGTACTACATAGTATAGACAAGAAAGACAGTAACCTAGAGATTAAGGTTTCTTAGGGGCTAACCAAAAAAAGAATCAGCTTCAAGTATACAAATTAGGAAAGGTCATTATCATCATCCAAAAAAGAATGGGTAAGCGGCAGAGAATAAGATGAATATCTAAAGTGGGGAGGGGGAACATGAAGAAGGTAGGCTCAATTTGATGAGGACTAAGAGGTGACCCTAGAGTCCCAGGGTAGTGCAAAGAGTTAACACACTAGAGGCTGAAGGTTCAAGTCAGGGCTTGCAACCGGTTCCTTCCAGTTCGAATCCCTGCTGAGAATTTGCATTTCCATCCCAGACACAGTGAATCAGAATCTACAGTTTAACAAGATCCCCAGGTGATTCCTATGTATAATAAATTTTGAGAACCACCCTGGTGGCACAGTAGTTAAGTGCTACATGTGCTAACCAAAAGGCTAGCAGTTCGAATCCACCAAGCGCTCCTTGGAAACTCTATGGGGGCAAGTCTACTCTGTCCTATAGGGTTGCTATGAGTCGGAATCGACTCAATGGCAATGCGTTTGGTTTTTTGGTTCTACCAGTGGTTCTCAGAATTGGTCCCTAACCAACAGTATTCAGCACTGCCTAAGAATTTGTCAGAAGTGCAAATTCTCAGCAGGGGTTTGAACTGGAAACAACTGGTTGAAAGCCATGGTTCAGTCCACCCAGAGGTGTCTGTCTAGGAAGAAAGGTCTGGTCATCTATTTCTGACATGTCAGCATTGAAAACCCTATGGAGCACAGTTCTACTCCGACACACATGGAGTTGCCATGAGTCAAAACCAACTCAATGGCAACTGGTTTGGTTTTTTCTTTTAAGAAGTGGCCCTAGGACTGGGCCTTCAGATCACCACAGCAAGAGTATTAGCAGTAGGGAAAGAAGTGAGATTGCAATGGGATGAAGATAAGCAGAAGCAATAAGAGTTGCCACTGGTGAATTTTGAAAATGAAACAAAAAAATGAAAGAGCCTTAAGGAGTAATCAAAGTCAATGAAATACATTTTGGTTGACGGGCCAAAAGGTTTTGGGCCAAGGAAAAGAAGCCAGTAGACAGGGAAAAAAGAGAAAACAGATGAAACAAAGTTAAAGAGGAAGTGAAGAAATGTGGATCACCATCACAAGAAAAACAGTGGGCATTAAAAAGAGCCCACCCAGTTTCCTTCAAAGACAGCAGGGAAAGTCAGAGAGGATCAGTGGCTCTGACCTGTGATATGGATGGTGAATTGAGAACTGAGAACAAAGAGGGTAAATTTCCTGAATTTGTTTAAGTGCCTAGACTGCAAGATAGCCATTCCAGATGTGTTCCCTCATCATTCCTCAAATCCTTAAATTTTGGAATCACTCAGTTAAACTAGCTCCTACTGCATTTTTTGTTAATTAGGTAAACTTTTTATCAAAATATCAGAAAATATAAAATTAAAAAAAGTGCAAGTATCATAAGGATACAGCTCGATTAAATTTCACAAAGTACGTGCCTATATAATAAGCACTCCCTCCTCCCCTAAGAAACAGAACATAATCAGCTTCCCAGAACCCCAATCCTGTTGCGGTCCCTCCCAGTCACTACAAAGGTTATCACTACCTGATTTCAAGTTTTTAGTTTTACCTGTTTCTAAATTTTATGCAAAAAGAAATCATAGCACCGCTTGAGAAAGAAAAGAATTCTCAAGATCATCAAAGCAACTCAAAATTGTTAAAATGTTAAGTATCCAGTCTCAGGGATGCTGCTAACCAGCCTATAATGCACAGGACAGCACCCTAAACAAAGGATTATCAGGCCCAAAACATCAACAGTGCTGAGACTGGGAAGTCCTGGCAGAGATGAAATTACCCATGCTCCTATGTAAAGTGAGTGTCTCCACCAGTGCGCTAGATCCCATTCCCCCCAACTACTAGAGGACACGCTTAGGTCCGGCAATTCTCACTTCTCGCTATTCCGTTACTTTGTGTGCAATAAAAGGTAGTATACTAATGAAGTGGGTCCGATAGAATTTTATTTAAAGTAATATACATTTTAAGCTATCTAAAGGACTAATCATGTCTAAAGGGCTGATCAAAGCTGGAGTTCCTCCTTACTGTTTAATTACACGGTTTACATGGGGAAGAAATTTCTAAAGGACCTGAAAATGTGTTCTTTCTTAAGTAGAAAACATTCCTCTTGAAATCTCATCTGTACATATCATTTGTAAATATCTTTTCTTTTAAAGTATTCAATCCAACTTTAAAAAAAAAAAGCTATCCCATTCAAGCATTTGGTCTTTTGTTTGAGAGCACACATGACATCAGCTAAACCTAAACTTCCTTGCATGTCAAAAAACCGTTGCCATCAAGTCGAATCCGACTCACAGCGACCCTGTATAGGGCAGAGTAGAATTGTCCCATAGGCTTTCCAAGTAAAATAATCTTTGTGAGTTGCAATAAAAGGGTGAAAATCTTAAGATTATATTTCTTCAGACTATGATTTTTCTTAAATAGGAGCAGTGGAGAAAAAGCTTTAAAAAAAACTTTTTTTAGTTCGTTGCTTAACATACTCTCTTACCCAACACTAAGACCTAAAATCATATTGCAGACTCTCACAGATACATCATTACCAGAGTGAACTCTGGGGAACTGGAAAACTCTTCATGAACTTTATAATCCCTCACTCCCTTCTGACCTTCCCCCTGCTTAAATTCCATTTATAATCAGTCTTTATAATCATTCCCATGGCTACACAGCCCTCATCTCTCTTGGCCTTCTCTGAAATTCATCCTATACACTGGCAAACCCTGGTTAAATCCAGCTCCCCACCTAATCTGTGCCTGAGCCTGTGAATGTTTTAACTACAAAGTACACAAACCCACACGAACTAGACTTACTTTAAACTCATAACCAGAATTTAAGTGGGGCACTCCCAGTGTACAGAGCATCCAATCCCATTTCCCTAGGCCCTTCACCTTCCCACTGCCCTAGATGACTAGCCCTTTCTTCTGCAGCCAGAAGCCACCAAGTCCCGCTCCTCTAACTTAGCTCTCATCTGATGTTCCTTTTTCAATGACAACTGGAAGCCATCTAACACCTATTTGCATGTGTACTCACAGATTTCCTTCTCTCTTATTACTACAGGTGATACGTCTTTTTTCTATCTACAGCCAATCCCCCACTGGTGCAATGATTAAAGCACTCAGCTGCTAACTGAAAGGTCGGTGATTCGAACCCACCAGCCGCTCCTTGGCAGAAGGATGTGGCAGTCTGCTTCCATAAAGACTACAGACTTGGGAACCCTATGAGGCAGTTCTACTCTGTCCCATAGAGTCGCAATCAACTCAACAGCAATGGGTTTTTTTTTACTGAGGAACATTGCTCCAGTAAATTCTACCCACTCTCTCAGAAACAGTCAATTTCGCGTTCTCTACTGTATCATTCCCAGCATTTAAAAAAAAAAAAAAAAAAAAAGTAAAAAAGCAGAAGGGGGAGCAGCAGAAGCATAGAGCCCCTCCCACAAACATAGTTTAAAAACTGACTTCCAACATTTATCACATGTTACTCTCCCCACACTCAAATCCTGGTTACTGTTCTAGGCCCACTTCCCTTCCTCCCCTCACCCCAAAGTTCCCTGCAGGGCACTTTCGAGCACTTTGATGAGGCTACTAACATGCAGCTCATAGTGTACTACAGAAAGGTATGCATGTTTATCACCTCTCTTGAGATTTTAAGCTTCTTGAGACTGAAGACTGTGTTTTAGCAACCACACTGCCCAGCACACAGCAGGCAGTCAGTGAATGTTTATCAAAGGAAGGAGTATTTGCATGTATTTCCTATAGCTTACAAAATTGAGAACTTAGACCAAAACTTCGTTGAGAGAAAAGCTGATTTAAATATATTACAACCAACTATAAAAAGGATAAGAAAAGGCTTGAAAGCGACAGGACTCTAGAACTGACAGCTGTTTATACCAGCTACTTGCTCAGGTCTAAATACTGGGAAATACACTCATAACGGTTAAAGCAGCTCTGCAGATTATAACTGTGCTAAAACTTCTGAGTTTTTCACAAACCAATGCCGTGGCAAGTAAAAATTCTAATACAGCTTTTAAATGAGACATTACCTATGGGCAGCTTCTTCAATTCAGTGATACTTAAATACCAAACTGGTAGGCTATGTTTTCAAATGCATGTGTTTAAATCTTAATCTGTAAAGCCGAGTTAAGGTATGAAATAGTATTAAAAAGCATACCAAAGTAAAATGACTAGGTATAATCAAGAATGACACCTGATCTTAAAATATCTTGCTGAGCACTTCCTTCTAAGTTCCCAAACTGCCAGTTCCTCATGCTTATGAACAAACGTGTGCTTTGGTACTGGTGCCTTTAAGTCAATTTTGTAAAAGCAGCAAAATTCCCATTAAGGCAAAATGTTATCTGTCAATCCTAAGACACCTATCACAATATGTTCACAATTTCTGACAGTTTAGTTTGTTTCTGTTTAAAAATTGTGAAGCAATCAATGAAATTAGTATTACTATTCTAGAGGTAAGGAAAAGAAAAAAAACAAACCTCAATATCAGATTCTTTCCCTAAGTGGACTATAAATTCTCCTTGTGTAGAGAAAGGATGTATGTACATGTATGTATAAAGAGGAAGATGAAGAAAAAGAGAAAAAAAAAACAGTTCATTCCTTGACAAATAAATTAAAAAAACTGTATAGTTAACTGCACATAGGACAAAATTACAAGGTTTGTAATATTACACTGAGTGGAAGCCAGCAAAGCTCCAAATACAGTTTACATACCACCCATGCCAACTCCCCTTAAGACCCATTTAAGAAGGATTACCACTACAATCTAAACTCTCACTGTGCCACTGTCTCAGTGGCAAGGCCAATGAACTGATTAAACAAACATGAGGTTTCAACAAATGTACTCTTCATTAGTTATTGAGAACACACTGAAGAAGGCTGTTTAATGTGCTGAAAGTCAAATCCCGTCTGATAAGGTTGCCACATCTTTAGTTAAACCTTAAACTTGTTTGATAATTATAGTCAAACTGCAGTAAATTTGGTGGATGATATCCCATTGCAATATTAAATAACAGAAACCAACAGAAGGAGGTTAACAGTTATAGAACATGGATGGTATGCAAAACACAGTTTTTAAAAGTACATAAATAGAAACTGTATACTTTCAGGAAATGTGGAGTTTGGATAACAATGAAGAGAGAGAT
The DNA here is from genome assembly GCA_030035585.1 of Dugong dugon. Taxonomy (NCBI): domain Eukaryota; kingdom Metazoa; phylum Chordata; class Mammalia; order Sirenia; family Dugongidae; genus Dugong; species Dugong dugon. Next base: position 13,767,877 of record CM057476.1, read on the forward strand.
GTTTTCAGCTAAGTGGCAACTGGCCAATGTCTCACTTTGAATCAAATGTGTCTCTGAAATGAGGCTTTCCAGGAAGCAATAAGAATAATAAAACTTTAGGCTTCAAAGAAAAACAGCTAAAGAAAAAATTCTGTGGCAAATACTCAGAATGTCAGTAAAGTAACAATAAACCATTTATTCAACCTGGAACTTGAACAATTTCCGGAGATGTCAATCATACCAGACTTAAATTCTGTGGCAAATACTCAGAATGTCAGTAAAGTAACAATAAACCATTTATTCAACCTGGAACTTGAACAATTTCCGGAAATGTCAATTATACCAGGCTTCTACCTAAGCTGTAAGTTTGAACTACTTTTCTGGTGTCAAATATTTTTTAAAAAGTCAATGAAAGCCATTATTTTGATTTAAATCACGTATCTAAAAACCATTAACTATTTATCACTTGAATCTGTATTCTCGGTTTTACAAGAGAACTAAGTCATTCCTATTAAAGTTTCAATACTGTATAAGGCTTATTTGACAATCACTACCAAATATTTATGACCCACGTCCATTAGAAATAGTATTGAGAAGGGTGATGGGGTTTTTCACAAGGATACAGAGTTCGAATTCAAAAGAATGCATTTAGAAATATCTTCATAGGAAGTGTCTCTAGTTCAGTGAACCACAAAAGACCTAAGAAAAGCCAGCACACAGGTCCAAAACACATGTTCCACGTATCAGCGAACAGCATCTCACGTAAGTAAATTCTACGAAAAACGTACACCAAGAAAAATGCGATCATAACAAACATCCTCATTCTTGCAATGAAGTTTTTCGTTCGTTATAAATCCCTAATTAGCAAAGATTGGGATTCAGTTTAATCAAGCTATAAACAGCTAACAAATTTCTACTCTCCTATAAAGTGGACATCATACTCAGTAAAGTAGAGGGATAGCGAAAAAGAGGAAGGCCCTCAACAAGATGGATTGATACAGTAGCTGCAACGGGGGACTCAAGCAGAGCAACAATTGTGAGGATGGTGTGGGACCGGGCAGTGTTTTGTTCTGTTGTACATGGGATTGCTATAAGTCAGAACCACCTTGACAGCACCTAATAACAACATAAAGTGGTCAGTCGAAAGCAATATTATTGGATAATCAGACGGAACAGATAAAGGCAATAACTTTTCTTTTTAAAAATGCAGAAAATGGGAAATGAATGACAAGACCCAATTACTGCAACACAAATTCATTCTTGAAGTGTTATTTCCAACACAAATTTTACAAAGGTGTTATAAAGATCTTTGTAGGCCTATAATTCTATTAGGTACTGTATTTTTACACAAATAATTACACAAGTACAACAATCGCGCCCTCCCCTGCGTGGTACTTTCCTAAACGTGCTATGCTAACATTTTTACAGCAACATGTAAAAAACAAAAATTGGCATAGTGGCGCCTGTGAAAATACCTCACGGCTGGCAAACAAAAGTAGAAGGAGTGCGTTACTTGCGTAAAAATACGTACTACTTCATGAAAATCAACAGGATTTCTGACCATGACATTTTCACAACACATAGATTCAAAATTCCTTAGAATACCACCCAAGGCTCTCGGTAACCTGATCCCAGCTCACCTTTTTGATCTACTTCCTACTACTCCTAGTCATGCACTTATTCTAAAAATATCAGTTGTTTTAATCACACACTTTCCTTTCTCCACACCTCTATTCATTCAATTCCCTTCTCCTGAAACACCTTATCTCTTCATTTCAACCTACCTTTTTGCACCCTTCTTTCAAAGCTCATCATTTTCAAATACTACCTCCTCCATAAAGCCTTCCATTTTCAACAAACTACAGTGATCTCTCTTATGAATTACCATAATATAATTATTTCACGAAACATCATTTTGCACATAAAGTGATAAATGTTAGGTACATATATTGTGTTTCCTCTCTGCTACTTGACTGAGTGCCCTGTGACTTGATACCACCTGCTGAATCAACATCAATGAGCCATAAATTCTAAAGCCATAAGAGATTAGGTATCAGGTTTACAGAATGAGGAAGTCTTCATGGCGGTGGAGGAGTGGGATGGACTTTCAATTTCTATGTCTGCATTTTAATTCCTGTTTAGAGGAGTTTTAATTATATACAAGTTGTTTTTGCAAGAATAATTTATATAGATCCAATAAGTAAAAATCCTCAGAATATCTCATTTAATTGTCACAGAAATCCTGTGAGTTAGGCATGTAACTGAGCCATGATACAAAGCTAAGGAAATTAAAATCTCAGTTAAGTAACCCATACATTACAATAGGAAAGTGGAAAAGCTGGTACTAGAATCCAAGCTTTGTGATTATTTTGGTTTATTGCTCTGGACCAAAAGGTCAAAATCTAAAATACAAAAACACAAGGTAGGCACAGGCCAACTAAAAAGCAAAGATACAGTGGTGACCTTTACAGTTTCCTTTGGTTCTGAAAGTCTGCAATGAATGCATGATTTATGACAGATCTTTGTCGTTCCTTTACACGGTAACCTAGAAGCTATGTTCCCAAGTCCACACTTTAAAATTTAAAATTCTTTTCCTAACCCATTCATCCCTTTTTGTCTACTGCTCCTTCGAACAAACTTTCGGCTCCAAAGAGCTGCTTCTTGGTATTGCTGCACACAAAACCCACTGCCATCAAGTCGATTCCTATAGGACAGAGCAGAACTGCCCCACAGGGTTTCCAAGGAGCAGCCAGTGGATTCGGACTGCCGACCTTTTGGTTAGCAGTCGAGCTCTTACCCACTGTGCTACCAGGCTGCCATGCTGCACACAGCATGTTTATTAATACCCTGTGCCTTTTGCTCAGACTGTTATCACTTTCCTACTCGCACTTGTCCCATTTTTTGTTTTCTCCAGGCAAACTTCCTTATTGACTCCAGCCCACAAATTCCAGCTTTCTATTACATATGAAATCATATTTAGCATTTTCTTATACGTGGTCTTTTTCTCTGGTTAAGACTAGAGACTCTGGAGTCTGATGCAGGTTCCATCACCTATGTGTCCTTTGAGAGATTAAATTAACCCCTCAGTTTCCTTCTCCATAAATGAGAAATCATAGTAAAATCCTTCCAAATCACAGTACTGACATAATGATTGTATGAGTTAGTAGATACAAAGTACTTTGAACAATGCCTGGCATAGATAATGCTCCAATGTTTGCTGCTGCTATCATCATCATCATCATCTGTTCCAATATCAGGGTTAATCTCCTCAGAACTATATTCTATCCCACAATACTAGGAACATATTGTTCTATTTATAGTTACATTTCAATCATGTTTTTAAGTCTTTCAAAAAAAAAACATTCAAGTTATCAGGTTTTCCCTAATATGCCTCTTTTATTTTGTAATGTAAAATACTGCATCTTAAAATACTCTAACCATCTATAATATAGAAACTATAACTCTGAGAACCATAGGAGATGTATAGTGGTGAATATCTGCTCCATTAAGTCTGGAACTTGTACTGAGCCAACGTTCCATTTAATCAAACACCATGCAAACTATTAAGAGTTCCCTCTGACTTTAACAGCCAATTTCCCAGAGAAAGAGCAACTCGCTGCTAAAAGATCTTAATAATCCACAGGGCCTGGAGAGTACTGCCTTTTTTCTTTTTCTTTTTTAAGTTAAAAAAGGCTTTTCCTCTCAACAGAAATCAATGAAAAGCCTCTTAAACACAGCAAGAAGATGGGGTTGATTTTAGCAACAATGTAAGTCCCTGCAGAATTTCAGAGTGTCAACAATAGCGTCACATTTCTCACTCATTCATTGGATTTATTAGTGTTTTTTTTTTAGGACTACAATAATCTGTGCAACACTACTGGCTCCTCAGTATTGCATTTTCTATAGCATACTTAACACATTATAAAATCACTGTCATATTACACTGCCATTATTACTCAAAAAGAGAACCTAAACATGAAGGAAGAAATTAATCATACTGCAACCAAGAAGCCCATTTTTACATTTCTAATACCATGTTTTAGAGTAATGTCTAGATAGCTAAGTAAAGGCGGGAAAAATTTATGCCCAGTTTAATGATGTATTGCTCAAAGATCCTCAATTTTTAGCAACTATAAAAGAATAGGAACATTCATAAAAATAGATATTGATTTGAGTTCAAATTTCATATAGCCAGCAAACTAAACAGACATTAAGCTAAATAAAACAGAAAATAAGTCTCTATCTAGTGAAGTGAAAAAAAATTACTTATATTAAGTTTTAATTAAACTTTTTAGATAAATATAGATTCTCATGCAGTTGTAAGGAATAATACCAAAAGATACCCTGTACCCTTTACTCAGTTTTCCCCAAGAGTAGCTGCTTGTAAAACTACAGGACAATATCACAACCAGAATACAGACACTGATACAGACATTGTCAAGATACAGAACATTTCCATCACCAAAAGGATCCCTCTGTTGTCCTCTTAGAGTCACTACTAGTGGCAACACTGTCTATAATTTTGTCATTTCAAGAATTACTGTAAATAAAAACTTATTAGAATATATAACCTTTGGGATTGGCTTTTTTCACTCAGTATAATTCTCTGGAGATTCATCCAGGTTGCTGTGTGTATCAACAGTTTCTTCCTTTTTATAAAGGAGTAACATCCCATTGTATGGATATACCAGTTGGTTTAACCTTTGTTGAAGGACATCTTGGTTGTTTCCAGTTTGAGGCTTTTATGGACAAAGCTGCTATAAACATTGGTGTACAGGTTTTTGTGTGAACATAAGTTTTCATTTCTCTGGGATAAACGCCCAGTAGTACAACTGCTGGGTCACCACAGGTCGGAATCAACTCTACGGCAACTAACAACACGTTTAGATTTTTTAAGAAACTGCCAAACTGTTGTCCAGAGTGACTGTACCATTTTAAAAATCTCTCCAGCAACATATAAGTTATCCAGTCTCTCCACATCCTCTCCAACATTTGGTATTACCATTATTTTTTATTTTAGCCATTCTGATAGGGTTAGTATTCAGTCTTTCACCATTAAGTATAATGTTAGCTGTAAGTTTTCCGTAGATGCTCTTTATCAAACTGAAGTAGTTTCTCCCATTCTTATTTCTCTGAGAGTTTTTACGATAAATGGATTGTATTAATTTTTAGACTTGAGTTTGTCACAATTTGCAAAGGGAATGCATAAAGAAATATTGCTCTGAAATAATTTTCAACTATGTTCATTTTTGTTAAGTATGAAGCTTCTGAATATAGAAAAACTATTCACTACATCAAATCTGAATTAAAGTACGTTACTCTTTATTATACAACATATGCCTTACATCCACAGCTTCAAGTCATATTTTCTTCAGGAAGCAATCCAAAACACGATCATTTGGGCAACATGTCAAACAATCTGATACTTTTTGTTAAATCAATTCATCAGGACTAAGTACTCCTTTGCATTTATGCTTTTAAAAGTTCGTTTGTTTTAATTATAGCACAAATTGCGATGGACTGTACTGTTTTAAACATGTGAAAACAACACAATTTGACCTTGTCAGTGAAAATATGAGAGACTTTCCTATCCTGGGATATTCTGTTGCTACCTTTAAAATCATAGATTGGTTAAGTCAAGAAACAGTCATTTCCGGTCAAATACTTCAAACAAAACCCTGTACTCTAACCACTATTTATCTAGAGTGAAAAGAGCGTAGTGGTGCTCTCAAGGATCCAGTGGTAAAACGTCAATCTAAATCTGAACTTAAACCTGCCCCATGCAAAAGTCATTTTAAATAGGATAAATAGACGATAGTTAAACAAGTGTCTTTTTTTAATTAGCAAACTAAAAAATATACACATAGTATTTTAAGAACATAAAAATCTAAGTTTAATTAAAAAGTACTACAGCATCAAAAATTTAAAAAGCAAATTATTTCAAATCACCAAGGGACTCTCAAAGGGAAGGTAAGGGGGAGAAGAGTATACCCAAAGTGTTAATAATTTTTTATCCTACCTAAAATGGCATTCATTTTCTGAGCTAATAAGGGCAATAAATAGGAAAAAAAAGTTAAAATAGGTATGCTAAAACAGTTAATATTCAAAAGGCCAGGAAAGCAGATAAAATGGTTTGGGTAATATTTTTTTATGGGCTTAAAGTCCACTAAACAGTTAATGCAAGAAAGAAAAAAACACCAATAATAAACTTACAGGGCAATGGAAGAGGGTGGCTGTTTGTTGCCTTTGCCCATACAACCACTACCACCTGCATCCCACTTTCCATGAACAGACCCTACTCCTAACTTTAGGTAGTCAGGCACTCTCTTGCCTTCCAAATGACTGGGCACAGTTAAATACTTTTTAAATCAAATATGCCAAAATTTGGAAACTGCCACCATAGTTGGAGGAAATTTAACTCTCCAGTAAAAGGAGCCCTGGGTGGCTCAATGGTTTTAAGTGCTCGGCTGCTAACTGAAAGGTTGGCAGTTCAAACTCGCCCAATGGCTTCGCAAGAGAAAGACCTGGCGATCTGTTCCCATAAAGATTACAGCCTGGAAAACCCTATGGCGCAGTTCTACTCTTGTCACATGAGGTCACTATGAGTCAAAAACCAACCTGACGGCACACAACAACATTTATATTACTTACGCTGTAAAGATAAATGAAATAAATAGGATTGCTATCTGCTTAATCTAAAAGAGAATAAACAAAAGAAGAGTAAGAAAACAGAAATGTGAACATAAATGCAAAAATAAAACAGGGTGTTCAAGTAAATAGAACCAATTAATTAGCTATCTGAAAAGGTTAGCAAAACTGATAAATCACTGGCCAAATAAATACAAGAAGCAAACAACACACAGTAATAAAATGAGAACCTAAAATAAATATTTTTCTGTTGTCATTTTTAAATTTGGGGTGTTATTTTTAGGATCATTTTGATCATCTACTCAAAATGATAAGTGGTAATACATAATGGAACAATAAGAAACAACCAAAGTTATAGAGTAGATGTACCTCCATTATCCCTCCAAAGTGTTTTGGAGTCAGTAGGCGTTTAACGTAGTTAAGTGCTGGGCTACTAGCCGAAAGGTTTGGCTGTTTGAACCCACCCAGAACTGCCTTCAAAGACAGGCCTGGCGATCTGCTTCCTAAAGGTCACAGCCTTGAAAACTCTATGGAGCAGTTCTACTCTGTACACATGGGGTCGCCATGAGTTGGAATCGATTCGACGGCAACGAACACCACCAACAGGCATTTCCCTAAGCTGTCAATGAATAAATGAATCCTATCTCAAATAAACTATTCCAAAGTACTAAAAAGGAGGGTGCTGGCAAGCTATTTTAAAAACTTAATACAAAAGGGGGAGAGTGTTGACATTGTAGGGACTGCAACCAATGTCAAAAAACAATTTGTGTATAAATTTTTGAATGAGAAATTAATCTGTGCTGTAAACTTTCACCTAAAGCACAATCAAATTTTTTAAAAAAGACGTTAATACAAAAAAGAATAACAAAAATGAAAATTAAAAGTGAATCTCACTTAAACACATTTAAAAAGAGAAAAATAAAATCTTAGTTAAGAGAATATACCCACTAATAAAAAGGTTTTATTCTCTATGACTTCATAAGAGTTATTTTAGGAACGCAGGACCGTTCTGACTTTAAGTTACGTTAGATATTTTGGGGACATGAACACATCTGTCAGAGTGTTAAACCTGTGTTACAAACCTGCTAAGGAGGAAGTCGGCGTGTTCAAGATGCTTCCATTTCCTGGACAATGAACAATAACAATTTAAGAAAACGGAAAAACTAACCATTATTCCTGAATTTCAAAGCCAAAATAAATAAATGAATAGATAACTGTTTTATCTATTTTTATAAAAATAGTCAGAAACATTTTTTCAATGGAATAGCAGTATTATATTGTCAGTGCTTTCTCTTGAAACATAAACATCTAAACCTTAAACTTAAATAAGCACAAACATCAACTGAAAATAGGTGTGCATACTAACCTCTTGTTTTAGAAGTAACCTGAATTGTAGTCATCTATTTTTCAATATTTCTACAAAAAGAAAATTCCAAGTAGTATATTTAGATCTAGTCAAAATGAAGATTTAGTGTAAACTGGAAATCTCTCAGGAAAAAGTCAGCTTCTCACAACGGCTAAATCCCCAAAAGAAAGGCAGGGAAGAATTCCTACTTCCCAATACAGTAAAATCTGAGAAAGCTGGAACCTGTACAAGGTGGAAGCCTGTCAGAGAAGGAAAACGCAAATATTTTCCACTAAAAGGAGCAATAGAAAAGGCTTAAGACGGCACCCCGTCAAAGGCAGAAAACTTGCGAGACCCAGAAAAACAAGGCAGCCCGCCAAGTTCTGAGTTCCGGCTCTCAAAGGTTTCACTGTAATCCAAAACCCACTCATTCTGACTCACAAAATGCCAGGTGACAGAGAACTGCTCCATAAGGTTTTCTTGGCTCTAATCTTTACAGAAGCAGATTGCCAGGCCTTTCTCCTATGGTGCCTCTGGGTGAGTTCAAATCCCCAACAACCTTCAGGTTAGCAGTTAAGCATAAACCATAAGCACCACCCAGGGACCCTTCTGTCATGGATTGAATTATGTCCCCCCAAAAATGTGTGTAGCAATTTGGCTAGGCCACGATTCCCAGTGTTGTGTGGTTGTCTTCCATTTTGTGACTGTAGTTTTACACTAAAGAGGATTAGGGCGGTATTGTAAGGCCACGCTTACCCAGGTCACATCCCTGATCAATGTAAAGGGAGTTTCCCTGGGATGTGGCCTGCACCACCGCTTATCTCTCAAAAGATAAAAGGAAAGGGAAACAAGCAGAGAGGAGGGAACCTCACACCACCAAGAAAGCAGTGCCAGGAGCAGAGCACGTCCTTTGGACCTGAGGTTCCTGCGCTGAGATGCTCCCAGACCAAGGGAAGACTGGATGCATCACAAGGACCTTCCTCCAGAGCTGACAGAGAGAGAAAGCCTTCTCCTGGAGTTGATGCCCTGACTTTGGATTTGTAGCCTACTGGACTGAGAGAATAAACTTCTCTTTGTTAAAGCCATCCACTTGTGGTATTTCTGTTATAGCAGCACTAGATGACTAAGACACTTGCCTAATAATGAGAGCCCACAAAACGAGAGGAAAAAGCACAAAGAAAAGAAAAACACATGTCTACTCCTCAGGAGAAGGAAATCATCATGGGAACAATATGAGTGACAATCCAGAACTGCCTCCAGTCCCGAGGAAAAATGTAGTTCACAAGAACACTGATCACTTGACATGTGGTCTCATAAGGAAAACCTTTAACAGTCAACTCAAATGAGAGACTATTCAAAGCTTCAAATGATTACTTAGAGTAATTAGCAAATAGACATTAACATAACTCAATTTCATTAACATAATTCAATTAATTTTCTAGCCTTCCAACAATTTACAGTGAAACCTGTGAGACCTGGGGCTGCCTTGTTTTCCCGGCTCTCGCAAGTTTTCTACCTTTGACAGGGTGAGTGTTACCACTGTTTTATTGCTCATTTTAGTGGATAATATTTGTGTTTTCCTTCTCTGACAGGTTTCCCCCTTACACAGGTTCCAGCTTTTGCAGCTTTTAGTGTATAAAACTTCAAATAACCAGAATCTAAACAATACTAAATCAGATTTTTTTTTCTATACTCCAATTTTAAAGAGGCAGATGTAAGTGAAGAAAGGAGGAGAGTAGATGGAAGAAGAGATGCGGGTAGGGACTAGGAGGGTAGTGGAGGGAACAGAAGGAGAGGGGAGGAGAAAGGAAGGGGGAACAGAGAAGGGGAAGGAAAGAGAGAAGAAATTCCATCTCACCCACACCCCGACTTCCTTTCTAAGTACAGGGCATTTCCTGAATCATTACAGGAATAGTAAAAATCATGCAGGACTACTTCAACTGCAAATTTTCAATGCCTCTCATCAAATTCACCTTCAGCACATTGAAAAGTACTTCAAAAATATAAAGCCAAATGAATTTTGGCTGAATTGCATAAGGGAAAAAAATTACATACCCCATAGAATATAAAAAGATTCAGAAGACAGTTGTAAAAAAAAAAAAAAAATTCAAGAGTGTTAAATATAAAGTATGGCTGAAAATATAATAAGCTAGTAAGCATTCCATTTTTAAAATAATTAATATACTTATCATTAGAGGTATAAATCTCAGGACTTCTAGTCAAGATGACACCATAAATTGCTTTGAAAAAAGTCACACTCTGCTTTAAACACATAATAATGATAGATAAAATATGGATAGAGAAATTAAAAACACACGGTCACATTTAAATAAACAAACAAACATCTCCATGAAACAAAAACACACTACAGTAACAGGAGCTGAACCATAACAGGCCTGCTAGGCTCCGGCTTTAGAAGGATACCAGTGGAGGCCTAGAATTCAGATCCTGTGGGAATGGGAATAAAAACGGCCCACGCAAGAAGAGACACCAGACCTGAAGTTGGGCTAAAAAAGAAAGGCTGCAAACAGCCGCCTACAGGTCAGTAGGTATATTGAAGCTGTGTGAGTGGAAGTGTGGTTATAAGAGGCCAAGTGTCTAGAAGATGAGAATACAAAACTTAACAACTAAGACCTGAGCCACACCATCCAGCTGCCTGGCAGGCTAGAGGAAAGGTGTATCCAGTATCACAGGGAAGCAGATGTCGTGAGTGGCCTGGTTTGGATGAGGGGCCCTGTTAGAAGAGTCAGTTAAGAGCACCTGCAAAACCATAAGATAAGAAGAGACTGTGGGAGGTGGGCGGCCTTGTCAGTCAAGTTGTATCAAGACACATGAAGAAAACTAATAACACAGTCTACAAATATAGCAACCAAAATAGGAAATCGCTCCAGACAAAACAGAATCAGAAACATCTGAGAAAGGATATGAAAGTATGCTTAACAGTTCCTAAAGGAAAAATATAGAAAAACTATAAAACTTACCTTATAAAAGGTAAAAAAAAAAAATCATAAAACTAGCATAAGTGAAATAAGACTAGGTGGAAATGGCAAAAAATCAATTAGAAAGCTTGAAAATTTTTTTAAGATTTAAAATAATAGAAAAGAAAAATTCAACAGAACAAATAAAATTTAAACTGGAAAAGTTGAAAAGCAATTAATGAACTGGAAGATAATACCAAATAATTTAAACAGGATGTAGCAGAGATGAAAAGATTTTAAAACTACGGATAATAAGGTCCCAAGATACATTTAACAGCAGTTTCATGTATTACCTAGACAAACAGTTAAGAAATCTTACACAAAGCATAAATTCTAAACTACTGTACAATCTAACTTTAAAGTGTTAAGGGGGATTAAAAAAAAACAGTAGTAGCTTAATTCATCTAACCTAATTTTTAAGTGATAAAGTTTTTTTGTTGTTTTTTTTAAGTGACCTCTCCTAAAAGGGCCAAAATCTGTATAGCCAAAGTGCTACTCAAGAATGCTACAAAGGTGCACTGGGTGTTTCCACTGAGGAAAAATGAAATGCAGATCCACTAAAGAAGGTGCAAGGAACAAAAAATGTCTGACTGGCCCAGTTTTCAGCTGCAACTCTAAAGTCCTTAAAATGTACAGTTTCTACACTCATAAAAATGAGGCATGAAACTTTTCTAAACTTGTGATTAGGGAAGAGAGGTTAAGAGTAGATAACTGAACAATAGGACTTCCTGCAGAGAATAAAACTTGTTGATATCTAAAATCAAATATAGAAACCAAAACCAAAGCTAGTGTAATAGACAAATTATCCAATCAGAAACATCCATTGTAAGAATTATCTTAGGTGAAGGGAAGGACAACACACAATACAGGGGAAGTCAGCACAACTGGACTAAACCAAAAGCTAGGAAGTTTCCTGAATACAACCAAACACTTCAAGGGGCAGAGTAATAGGTGTGGGGTCTGGGGACCATGATTTCAGGGGACATCTAGGTCAATTGGTATAACAAAGTTTATTAAGAAAATGTTCTGCATCCCACTTTGACGAGTGCTTCTGGGGTCTCAAAAGCTATCAAGCAGCCATCTAAGATGTATCAATTGGTCCCTGCCCACCTGGAGTAAAGGAGAATGAAGAACACCAAAGACACAAGGAAAATATTAACCCAAGAGACAGAAAGGGCCATGTAAACCAAAGACTCCATCAGCCTGAGACCAAAAGAACTAGATAGTGTCCGGCTACCACCAATGACCGCCCTGACAGGGAACAAAACAGACAGTCGCTGATGGAGCAAGAGAAAAGTGGGGTGCAGAACTCAAATTCTAGTAAAAAGACCAGACTTAATGGTCTGACTGAGACTGGAAGGACCCCAGAAGACACGGCCCCCATAATCTCCATTAGCCCAGAACTGAAAACATTCCCAAAGCCAACTCTTCAGACAAAGATTAGACTAGACTATGAGACATAAAATGATACTTATGAAGAAAGTGCTTCTTGGCTCAAGTGGATACATGAGACTAAATGGGCAGCTCCTGTCCAGAGGTGACATGAGAAGGCAATAAGGGACAGGAGCTGGTTGAATGGACACAGGAAATCCAAGGCAGAAAGGAGGAGTGTGCTGTCACATTATAGGGAGAGCAGCTAGGGTCACACAGCAATGTGTGTATAAATTTTTATATGAGAAACTGACTTGAACTGTAAACTTTCACTTAAAGCACAATTAAAAAAAAAAAAAAGAAATACCTATTAACCTTTCCCTCTAAATTTAAGAAAAGTAAGTCAGAAAAATCATAATGCTGACAATTTAGGCTACATTTACATCATGGAGTTTTCAGTTCCATTCTAGTGGTTCAGCTAGCTGTGTCTATAAGAATCTGAATTTTATCTGAATCAGTTAAGACACACAACTGCTTAAAGTTCTGTGTGTTTGGGGGATTAATAAAAGTGCTAGATTAACTACTGTATTAATAAAAGTGCATTAATTTTAGTATTATGCAGACATGGTTTCAAAGTTTAAAGGATATATCCATTCATCTATATTTAATCATTTATTTAGATGGCATGCATATCAATAGGAATCTTTCCAAGATGTAGTAGGTTGAATAATAACCACACAAGTCTGAAACACAAACTATATAATTTAGAACATCAGCTCAGTGCACCCATCAAGACAAAGTATGTTCTCTGATAGTGACAGACACCATATTCACTTTAGTTTAAATCTCCACCCACATGATCCATAAAATCATACTGACTTCCAGTGGGTGAAAACACAACACAGAGCTGCAGCCTAACTGCAAAAATGGAGCTGTGTACACAGCAGAGGGGCTGGGTTTGCTAACTAGCACAGTTCAAAGCTACCTGATAGTACTAAAAACATACCATGCACTTTCTTCAGTTATCTGCAAATGTCAAGAGGCCTTTGGCTCACTGCCATAAGGAACTATCTCTGCTCTCTGCTTTATCTCCTTGTCCATTCTTCAGTCATTTAACACAACCACTACTCTATTTTCATCAGTAAGATGTTTTCTGGAGCAAAAATGGGAGCTCCAACCGCTTCAAAAGCAGTTCCTTACCAGCTGCCTGCTCAAATCAGGAAAATCAGAAAGCAACACTTTTTGATTTTATAATCAAAGGATCATAACGTTTTAAAATTGGCATTTACCACCCAGGAATCCATCCCTTTATAGAAAAATTAAAAAAAAAAAAGTTCATATAAAAGACATCCCTTTGATACACGAAATTTTTACATAAGAAAACACATACTTAGAAAATGCCTATGAAATCACAAATTCATTATTAACAATAATATCAATTGTGTTTATTTATGTATGTCAGATAACCAAAATATGATCTATTATTTGTTACTTTCCTTTTCACATACGAAGAATCCAATAATTTTGTACTGAATATAAAAATAGAACTAGAGAACTACAATGTAAAAAATACACACGTATATTTTTTAAGTATTTTACTTTTTTCTACTACTTAGGTCAGAACTTTACCATCGATCTTGTAATATAAACTGGTCTCAACTACTTTTTCTCCCCTGCTGACACAAAATTCTATGTTCAAGTGACCCAAGAGTATTCCATATATCCTGTACATGTCAGATATGCAAAAAAATAAAAATAAAAAAAATCACACCTTTCTCATGTTATGCCTTGAGTATCTTTCGTCCTTCCAAGCGAAATCTTACTCATCCTTAAAGGTGTAGTTTCACTTACTTTTGCAAAGTTTTCATCAATACCTAAGAAACTGCTCTCTCTTCTATGGACCCACATGGACATTTAGGCCTGCCTCTTTGCACTGAGACACATCTGACAACTTCACTCATGGGGTCAGGGGAACAGAGCATATCAACCGGAGAACATACTGCATATAAGCTAGTGTTACCTTCCATGTATAGTTTTATAGTTACCTCTAGTGACTGGTGGCACAGTGGTTAAGTGTTCGGCTGCTAACCAAAAGGTCAGCAGTTTGAATCCACCAGCTGCTCCTTAGAAACCCTATGAGGCAGTCCTACTCTGTCCTATAGGGTTGCTAAGAATCGGAATCGGCTCAAGGGCAACAGGTGTGGTTTTCTGGTTTCTAGTGTCTACCACCCTCCACTCCCCTAGACTAAGCACGCCTAATGTCAAGGACTCCTGATATTCCTCTCACACTCACAGCTCTTACCACTTGCCCTCCACATACTAAGCATTCAAAAAGTGTTTGATAAACAACAAAAACTGAGTGGATGATCATGTTTTAAGAAAATGAGTGCAATGAATTACAGTTATACCTTTGGATAAAGATGTAGGTATTAGGCAACATAAGACTTTAAGTCTGAAGGTGTCAGAGTACAATCACACAAAGTTCATGTCTCCTACTGCCTCTCTTGAACTTGAATTCCCACCCTCTCTGCCCCTAGGAACTGCTAAAATTTATATTTGCAGCCTGACACACTGATTAGGGACTGTAGGTATAGGTTACTGTCTGAACCATTCAGAGAAAAAGTTGGTATCTCATTGTTATGGATTGAATTGTGTCCCCAAAAAATGTGTGTCAACTTGGCTAGGCTATGATTCCCAGTATTGTGTGACTGTCCATCATTGTGTCATCAGATGTGATTTTCCTTTGTGTTGTAAATCCTACCTCTATGATGTTAATGAGGCAGGACTAGAGGCAGTTATGTTAATGAGGCAGGACTCAATCTACAAGATTAGGTTCTGTCTTCAGTTAATCTCTTTTGAGATATAAAAGAGAGAAGTGAGCAGAGAAACAGGGGGACCTCATAACACCAAGAAACAAGAGCCAGGAAAATAGTGTGTCCTTTGGACCTGGTATCCCTGCGCTAAGAAACTCCTATACCACCAGAAGATTGAAGACAAGGACCTTTACCCAGAGCTGAAAGAGAAAGCCTTCCCCTGGAGCTGGCACCCTGAATTTGAACTTCTAACCTCCTAAATTTCTCTTTGCTAAAGCCATCCACTTGTGGTCAGCACTAGATGACTAAGACACTAATTTTTTCTTTTTCTCTGCTATGAGCATCTGATACTGGCCACCTCATGACTCCTCTCCATTCTCTTCTCTCACGTCTTCCAAATTCTCTCCTATATCAGCCTTTACATCAGAGGGCTGGCCCATTTTATACACCACCAGTCAGTGAGAAATAGGTTTTATTCTATACAATGGAGCAAGTTTTGATTTTAACAAATTTTGTAAACATAATCTCAGCCATTTCTGCTTAAGAAAATCAAGAAGAGTTTACACAAAAGGGATACAGGCTTCATACACACTTTATTTTTATGTCAAATAGCTTCCTATGGCAATATCCTCATCTGCAAAAAAAAAAAAAGCAAAACACCAATTCCTTATTTAGGAGTTCTAAGTTGTGTTACCCTTGAGGTTTGCAGAAGTTTATCATCTGACTTTTAAACATTCTCTATTAGAAAACACTTTCATCAAATGCCTGAATTTCTACTTTAAGTAAGCACGAAAAGCATTAGCACTGACTGCCCTAAGCACTTAAAGAAAAACAGCTCCCATCTCGTTAAACAGTCATCAAATTTTAAGACTAAGTCTCTATATTTATTAAACATTATTTTTTTTTAAAAGTCAAATCTGTACCAGGAGAAATAATATTTTGGTCCAGTATCAGAACCTACTCTCTGCTATCCCTCCCCAAAACACAGGCAGACCCCAGATTACGAACGAGTTCCATTTCTACATCTGTTTTCAAGTTGAATTTGTATGTAAGTTGCAACAGTTAGGTATGGTTCGTATCTAATGTGTTAGTCAAATGTTTGCCTTAGTATATAGTATATAGTGTACTCTTCTATATATAAAAAATATTAAAGAAACACGTCCAGATATACTAAAACATCTGTAACATAATAATATAGTAATAATAATGTTTTGATGCACATTGCAAAGTAGTGCTCGTTTGTTATTACAAACCACTGGTATGTACCTTGAATCTTTAATATAACAGACTTTATGGGGGTTGGCTCATAACTACAGGTGGTACGTAAGTTGGATGTTTGTAACCCAGAGACTGTCTGTAAAAAAATTTATCTGCCCTGATATCATACTTCTAATACTTAAGAAGCTAATCAACTAACACTAAGACTTTTATACAGTAAATTAGAATGGAAAATTATTTTCTCAGGAAAATAATTTCTATTCCAGGTTATATGAGCATTCTCTATTCTAGATTGCATTTTCTAAATAATAAATATAGACTAATTCAGCAGAGAGCCAATCTGTCATGATTGAGAAAAACAAAGGGAAAAACAAATATTTTGAATGGCCTACAAAAAAAATCATATGTGATTAAATGCACTTGCCAGCATAAGATTTGTTTGATTAGGTGACACCAATTCTCTGCCTTTTAAAAAGTTTCTCACTTTCTTCTTAGACCAGAAAAAAAACAATAGCCACGTGACAGTCATTCAAGATTTCCAACGTATTTTTGTACTTTTGACACTGTTAACATTTTAATATAATGTAACCACCTGTCTCATCACACATTACACAAATGAGGCTAAACCAAGACATTAATTATATTCACAATAAATTATCATACGTATTAATAAAACACCATTTGTAGTTCAAAATAATTTTGAAACATCAAGAGAAACAGGTGAAGAAAAATAATCTTTCCTACCAGGTCTAAACTGTAAAACTCTTGGGATTCCACTCAACTAGCAATTGTTCAACTATTGCTGAATTATTTCACAGGCACTGTGTTGTTAATACTAACAGAGTAAAACCTGCAAAAGCTGGAACCTGTGTAAGGTGGAAACCTGTCAAAGAAGACAAACTCAAATATCTTCCACTAAAACGAGTCAGAAAAGTGATAAGACTGCACCCTGTCAAAGGTGGAAAACTTGTGAGACCTGGAAAACAAAGGTTCTCACAGGTTTCACTGCAGAAAAGTATGAATGCAGACTGTCTTCAATGAGCCTATAGCCCAGCAGGAGAGAAAGAAAACAGTAAGCAAACAGTTCTGGTGCATGAAACCTACGAAAACAGAACTAAGTATAAATGAAGCATGCTTGGAAAGCAGTACCTGCACTAGACCTCAGCTGTCTGATGAGTAAACTTTGCTTTAATAATGAGACACAATTACTGAAAGTAGAGAGTATTAGTTAGCAAGTTAAATTTTTTAAATAAAGGGCAGAGATGAGGGGCTAGACAGTATCATATAAGTTCTGTCACATAATAGATGTGATAATTATGTTGTTGCTGATAACTTTTTAAAAGGTAAAAAAAATGTATCCAGATGGGACTGAACTTTGAATTTAAACAAATATAATAATACATGTCCACTGGTTTGATCAGCAAGCCCCCACAGGTTGTCATGAAAGTAGCTATCTCTATCAAATCCTCGACTGTCTTTAAAGAATTAATATACCCCAAATTGAAAATATCACTTGGAAATATTACATATAGAAAGCACAGAGGAAAGAAAATTTATAAGATCAAATTAGGTAAGCATATGTTTATCTTAACACTATGTAATGTACTATATAAATTTTGCTCATTAAATGTATCCAAATAAGAGATGTAATAATAAACCATGATATGAATGCTTCCTTGACTAAAAAATATTAAGGATGAAGAAAAGGAATAAAAACACACAATAAGACAAGGAAATAAAAAATAATATATATGTAGATCAATATCACAAAATATTTCATTTTTAAAATAATGATCCAACAAATATTCTATAAACATAAAAGTTTTTTTTTATAAAGAAAGGTACCTTTGGTACATGGACATAAGTACTGTTAATGTATTTAATAACATACGTGAAGCAAAGATTGTTAGCCAGGAGTCAGTTGACTTAAGGGGATTTCTTCCTCCCTCTAGTTGTCTGCAGAGTTATAGGAAGTGCGAGCATAGGTGCAAGGAGCCCTGGTGGCACGATGGTTAAGCACTCGGCTGCGAACGGAAGGGTCAGCAGTTTAAACTCACCAGCCGCTCCGCAGGAAAAAGATGTGGCAGTCTCCTTTCGGAAAGATTTACAGTCTCAGAAACCCTGAGGTCAGTTCTGCTCTGTCCTACAGGGTCACTATGAGTCAGAACCAACTCAACGGCAATGGGTTGTTTTTTGGTGCAGCATGGGTGCTTTTTCTAGGACACCATTCGTAGCTTTCTGTAGATTCTCAAATAGATTGATGACCTAAAAAAGTTAAGAGCCACTCATCTAAAAACTGAAAAGTTTCCCACATTTCTAATGTTAACTTTCCTTGAAAATGAGCTGTACAATATGACGAGAAAATGAGTTATAAGAACACTAAGGTTAAGAATAAGGTTAAAAGAAGTTATCATTAAAACTCAACGAAAATCTTTTTACAGCATAAAAGAAATATACCTTAGCCTATTTGTAAGCTGCGAATTTAAAAATGTAAAGTTTTAGAAAACTAAACCAACTTTATAAGACAGATGTTGTTGCCTGTGCCATTTAATCAATTCAAGGCACATTCCTAGAAGACAATATAGCCATCTGATGAGTTCAGCATCAATGGGATGAGCCAAATCCACACAACGGCACTTTACAAAAATAATCAGTGGTTTAAAGCAGGGCATGTGCAAAATTCCTGAAATAACACATGTATAATTCACTGCCAAACTCAGATCAATTCAAAATCTGCAGAGGCAAGAAGCAGTATTATGGCTCTGAAATCCATATGCAGTAAGGCTGTCAGAAAGTTTCATTTCAATTTCAAGAAAATAAACGACTAGAGAAGCTCGATAATGATTCTGGCAGATGCAAGTACCCTTCATTCAAAGTCGAATCATTTTACAGAGCTTAAGAGTTTTTAAATGATAAAGAAAAACACCAATTTATAGGACCTAAATTCTGAATTTAAGGACAAAATGCCATCTACCTGAGGACTGTCTAACACTGTATCTTCTCAAATATTATAGCTATCCAGACAACAGTTAGAGGCAAAAGAGTACAGCGGCAAAGGAAAAGGCACAGCCTTAAGAGAGATCAGGGTTGCAATCCTGGCTCTGCCGCTAACAAGCTGTGTGACTTTGAACAAGTAACTTCTCCTCTCTGTGCCTTGGTTTCCTTATCTCTAAACTGCCTGTGGCTGAACTACCCATGAAACCCCTAACCCCCTAACAACCACCAACCCCTAAGCCCTACCCCAGCCCCCCAGGTGCTTCCTGGTCAGCATCTTTCCCCTGACTGACTCAAGTCTCCCTCAATAAGACAGTTTTAATGCCTCAGGAAAATTAAAAGTTCCTTCTCACAAAAGGCTTGGGAGTAAATGTAACGTTAGAATAGCTTCAAAAATGTAAGACGATCTTACAAAGGAGGATGAAGGAAAAAGAAAACACACAGAATTTTACAAAAGCACTTCCTGATCTTGCCAGGACCTAATGCTAAGCACCTGGAAACCAGATGAATGGTTTTTGCTAAAACTTTTTGTATTTATTTCATGATTGCTTTCTACAGAAATCTACGTAGGACCTCTTAGTCTGAGCTTCCCCACCTGTAGAAAAGAGAGGACTGATCTAAATCAGTGGTCTTCAAATTGTACCCCTCTGAACCCCTGAGTTCTGTGAAAGTGCCTCAGAGCCTCAGGCCAAATGTCTTCACAACATCTTCAAGCAGGAGTGGTACTGGGTTTTATTGTTTCACACATGAGAGTTCCATATAAGACTTGGTTTTACAAGTAGGTTCTGCTTATAAAATGTTTGCAAACAATGCACAAAATAAACAGCCCTTAAAGCTCTGACATTCTGTAAGTTTGTGCCATTCATTTTATGATAGAATTTAACAGTAAAATGAGATTTGTTTTACAGAATCTTGCTTTGCAACAGACACACTGATGTTGTTGCTGTTAACTGCCATCAGTCACATCAACCTCCAATTCAGGGTGACCCCATGTACAAGGAACACTGCCCAGCCCTGCCTCCTCCCCATGATCTGTTATGGATCAGACTGTGTGATCAATAGGGTTATCACTGGCTGATTTTTGGAACCAGATCGCCAGACCTTTCTTCCTAGTCCATCTTAGTTGAACTAGACTAAGTCTGATAGACTACATCTATTTAATACTGCAAGAGATACTTGGCATTATTTTCAAGTAATATGATGGCATGGTGCTACCTGCGAAAGTCAATCGGAAGTCTCTTAACACAATTAAAACAATGAGTAAAATAAAGATACATTTCTGTATCAGATGTTAAAACTCTTACGAAAACCCATGAACTCGTTCCCTCAGAACTGACAAAAATAGAAGTTAAAAATGCCAGATACCTGAAACCCTAACATTACTGGTTAAAGACCCCAACGAACTGTAAACTATTACAGCACAGGAATGTGTTATAAATTTTTATCCCCAATAAATAACAGACAAGGATGGATGGATGAATGGATGATTAAATAGTAAGCCCAATAACTACAGCATCAAGTCATCTAACATTATGGTATATAACATTTAAAACCAAACTATAAAGGAATTTTATAACTTGAAAACTCCAGACATGTTAAAACATTAGACAGCAAAAGTTAAAGGGGGAGGAGGCTTAAAGCCTTGTTAATTAATTAAGTATTCTATTAAGACAAGTTTAATTCCATTCCAAGAAAAGAATTTGACTGAACTCATTAAACAAAATGCATAATTTTAAAAAAATTCTATATTTCAAAATTCTAATCTATCAAGAAGAGTTTTCAAACATACAGCTGGTAAGTATTAAATACAGATAACCATGGTTTTCAAATGTACAAAAATTGATCTGCATATCCTCAAAGACAAATACTGCAAGAGATTCACTAAACTTTTAAAGGGGTATAAACAAACGTGCTTATTTTCTTACTTCTATAGGCAGAAAATTAAATTCATATTGCAGCCAAGCGCTTGACCACTACACCAACAGGGCTCCTTACTAAATGATACCAGTTGCCATTGAATCAGTTCTGACTCATGGTGACTCCATGTGTGTCAGAGTAGAACTGTGCTCCATAGAGTTTTGAATGGCTGATTTTGGGGCAGCAGACTGCCAGGCCTTTCTTCTGAGGTGCCTCTGGATGGACTGAAACCTCCAACCTTTTGGTTAGCATCAGAGCACATTAACCATTTGCACTACCCAGGGAGTCCTACTAAGTGACAGTGTCTATGAAAGATGGCGGTGGTATGAAGGGAGAAGAAAACATGGATGGCAGAAGGTATGTCCCAACATACGACAACAGCTCTAGTTATTCATGTACTGATCAAATCTACAAATAAGAAAAAAAAATGTGAATAACCCAAATGAACCAAAGAGAATTAATTTTCATTTGGGCAAGATGTCAGAGACTTACACCAGTACATTTATTCCCAGAACTAAACGCTCAGCTTGAACAAAAGGAAGATCTAAAATGTCACTTTCATGAAGTTCTAAAGGGAACCCACACCAGACAACTGACAAGAAAGTCAGATGTAG
Source organism: Dugong dugon (assembly GCA_030035585.1). Taxonomy (NCBI): domain Eukaryota; kingdom Metazoa; phylum Chordata; class Mammalia; order Sirenia; family Dugongidae; genus Dugong; species Dugong dugon. The sequence continues at coordinate 13,789,754 of CM057476.1, forward strand.
AAACATCTACCGTTTAACTCCTCTATTAGTTGCCTCTTATATGAACTTTATTTAATGTTTAGAATCATAAAATCCCTGTAACCAAATACTAAAGTTAATATTCATTTACAAATAAATTGTTTTAAAAATTTTCAAAGAAAATCTACATACAGAAAGAAGAAAATATGGAAAATTCTTGGCGCTGAGGAATTTAAAGTTTTCTGTTTCGACTCTTCAGGACCTCCAAGAAAGGGCCACTGAAATGTGGTAGCCTGCAATTTTGCTGAGGCTTGAATGTGAACTGTTGGCACCGTGAGGCTGATGAGAGGGAGCAGTCACTTCACTCACAAATTAGCCCCACATGTGGGTTGTTTGCAGCTTTTTTTTGCTGCTGTTTATTTTTCTCTACTCGTTGCCAGAAACACAGTAACTTTCCTGAAGCTTTTTCTTGCTTTAGGTTTCTTTATGGCAAATGGACATAAAAATTAAAAAACAAGCCAATTGCTAATAGTAAAAGCGAAGAGGTTGAAGGAATGACTAGTTTTCGTCCAAATTACAATGGTAGATGGGGGATCACATTGGGGATTACTCAGATTTATGAGGGAACCAGTTAAGCAAACCCTGACTCAGAAACAAGAAGAAGCTACCTGCAAAAATTTTTTGGGTGAGTGGACCAGCTGGGCCCAAAATTACATTTTATGGAGGGTGGGTAAGTGTATGTCATTACGGTATTTGCAAAAGTGGGACTTTTGGAAGGTTTCAAGATGTATCTCTTCCAAATGTCCATGGTGTGCTACATCACAATGATCTAATGATCTGCTTCATCAGCCTAGCTCCAAGTTTCTGCATACAAAAAGATTAAGACTGTATGGAACACGATCTAGAAATCTGTCTACTTCGATAGAGAAGAGAGCCTAACAAAACCTAACTCACTGTAAAACTCCAGTGATTTAGATCAGCTGCTGAAGAGTCAAGAGCTCCCAGATGTGAAGTGAATTGCTGCATTCTGTCTGCTATCACCTGGGAGTAGCTCCTACTTAGAAAGAACCTGTAAGAACTTTCCTAGAGGACAGACTGCTGTCTCAGTATCCATACTGCAGGTTTCTCCTGACAGTCTTCTTTTTCAGAGTATATGGATGCTCTGATTCCTAAATTATAAACCTTTAACCAACGACCATGCCTCTAGTGTGTATCCTCGTTTTGACCGCCGCCTTAGCTTTTAATACAATATCTTGCCTCATTCCCCACTATAAGCTCCCTTGGTTGCTGCCTGTTCTATCTTTAACCTCATTATGTCACTCTTACTATGTGTGTCTTCCTTTGGTTTACCTACTTTCAACTCCTACCCTAGTCTCTCCCACTGTACCCCCTAGAAAGGAGTCTTGGTGGCACAGTGGTTAAGCACTCAGCTGCTAACTGAAAGGTTGGCAGTTTGAACCCATCAGCAGCTCCGTGGGAAAAAGATTTCGCAGTCTGTTTCTGTAAAGATCACAGCTTTTTCTACTCTGTCCTGTAGTGCCGCTATGAGTCGGAATTGAAGGCAATGGATTTGGGTACTCCCTAGGCCTGTCTCCTGTCCTTAATCCTAAACCCTCCTTGTCTTGTCTGGGGACCCAAGTTTGCTATCTTACTTTCATAAGCTAACCAAGCCAGTCAGAGTCAGGACAAATGGCAGAGAACAGGACATTTATTCTCAGCATTTGTGAAATGGCTAAGACAAAAGATTAAGAATAATCATGGCCAAAAAAAAGTAGCACTGTTCACAGCTGGCACTCACTCACTTGTTTACTATCTCCTCTTAAGGCTAAATAGCGCACTTTTAATGAGTGGAGGTGGACAGCCCTTTCCTCCCTTGCACATGGCCTTCTACAATTACTCAATTACACATGTGGGTTGCCTTCTAGGGCTCATGGGTCAATCCTCACATTGTTGCCAAAACCTCACCAGAACTGAGAGAACAATGGTGGAAACAGCAAAGGTACCATAAAGGGAGAGACAAGTCAGATTTTACCCTCATCTATTTGTTCTAAAATTCTGATCTCACAAGCAGTTGAAAACACCAATTATACATGTACTCCAACAATACATGAAAAATGGGATGGTACTTCAAAAAGAGACATTATAAAAACTTTTTTTTGAGTCATTTTTTTACTTTCTTTTTCCTAACTTTTCACTCAATGACTTGAGACCAAAGACATGGGTTCTTTATTACTAGATTCTTTCCTTTGCCACTCCATGAAGCAAGCACAAATGGTGAATTCCTCCTGCTCTCTCCCCTAAGAACCACGTTTTAAACTGTTCTGCAGGGGAAAGAAAAAAAGAAGAGTCTCTTAAAAAAAAGAGCTAATTTCTTTTCCTAGCCTTTTCCACTCCAGGCACCCCCTCCTCTCTACTTTCTTGGCTAGGAGCAGGAGAAACCCTTGATTATCAGTTTTATTAAGAAACTGGGTTAACAAACCAAATTATAAAAACAGGTATATTCTGATGAATGGCTACCAATCTAAGCCATTTGGGATTGACCCTAATTATTTTCCTCCCCCGTCCTCTTGTTCAAATCCATCTTCTACCATCCTTGGAGCCTGAGAAACCAATAACACTTCCTGTTTTGAGGAAATAAAAACCTCATCACTGGGATAATCAAACCACAGACGTTAAATCCTCTATATTGACATATTCGATATGAAAAAATGTTTTCTTCTTTGAAGAACTTAAAATACACAATATCACTAAAAACTTGGTTTTTTTTGTTTTGTTTTGTTTTAGATGTATAAAGAAAACATGAAACTTAAAACATCAATGAGAACTTGGATAAAGTTAAGAAACCTACCAACACTTGTATCTGCTTACAAAATGATCACTAGATCATTGTGATACAGCACACTTGGAATACTTCCAGCAGATTTAGAGAGATTTAGGCATTATATTTCAAAAGTTATCCAAGCACTGTTGTTGTTAGGTGCCGTCAAGTTGGTTCCGACCCATAGCAACCCTATGTATAACATAAGGAAAACACTACCAGGTCCTGGACCATCCCAAAAATTGTTGCTATGCTTGAGCCCACTGTTGCAGCCACTATGTCAATCCATCTCATCGAGGGTCTTTCTCTTTTTCACTGACCCTCTACTTTATCAAGCATGATGTCCTTTTCTCCAGGGACTGATCCCTCCTGATAACATGCCCAAAGTATGTGAGATGTATCCAAGCATAAAATCATCTAAAACATTACCTCAAGCACAAGTTAAAGGAGTCAAGTTGTACCACTTCTATGATGAGCAGAGGAATGATGAGGGAGAATACTTCTTTATATGCAAGATGGAAGTAACGTTATCTGTATCTATATGTATATTCAAGGCTCAGTGTCAGGAATAACATCTACCACTGAAGCACGATGACTATAACTTACAGAAAAGAAAAAAACTTATAACAAGACACTTTTTTGGTACCAAAAAGCAAATGAGTCAAAGGGCTATGGGGGTGGGGGGGAAATGGCAATAGCCTGTCCCCTTTTTAAAGTATTTTTAACTTGCCCTCCTCTCTTTACTGAATTATCTGGGGACCCAGAGTTACCAAAGCACTGCTTCATAATCACGTATCTGTTTCTATTTAAACATCCTGAGAAAAGATAAAACACAAAAATGAACATGCATCCTCCATACACCTCGCTATGTTTACCAAGTTAAAAAAGACAATGTGTGTTCTTGCTAGACTCCTTTGAATACGTCATGCTTTGTATATTTGACTTTGGAACCACATTTTACATAATCATAAAACAAGATTAAATATTTAAAATAACTCCTAAAAATCAAAAGTAAAATGAGACAAATACACCCCACTGTGTAACCAGTTATACACAGAAAGGAATTATCTTGAGCGACTTTATAGTACAGTAGTTCAATGGCACATTCCTTATGGAATATACATTAAGGACAACAACAACAAAAATCTGCAAAAATAGACATACATGTGGTACAGTGGTTAAGAGCTCAGCTGCTAACTGAAACGTCAACAGTGCAAATCCAAGAGCCGCTCCCTGGAAACCCTACGGGGCAGTTCTACCCTGTCCTATAGGGTCACTATGAGTTGGAATCAACTCAGTGGCAACTTTTTTTTAACAGACAACAACAAAAAGAAAACTGTTTTCAGTAATGATGCTGTTGGTGATAGCTAACCTGAGCTACCATTTGAGACCACTGTAGTCATAGTACACGAGATAAAGCAAATGAGAAATTATGCTGAGAACCAGTAGTTTTGAAAAAGAAGAAGATACAGATGTAAGAACGATAACATTGAATAAAATCTCCTATAGTCTTGAAACTGAACTGCCAAATACAGTATAAGCTACTATGTATTCTACCTTTAAAAAAAATGTTTCTAGCGCTGTTCAATGAAAAGGCCTAGAAATGATGACTAACCTAGTAGCAACAAGAATCCCCAGTGCTCAGACTGTGGTCTCTAAGTACTATGCCCCACTTAAAGGCACCAGAATTCCCCAGCAAAATGGCTAATTCCAATCCTGGAGCAGGAAATGTTCAAAATAAGCCTGGAACATCCTGTTGTACCAAAAAATAAGGAAGATATCGATGACTACGAGAGTCATGTCAAAAGGACCCAGAAGCCACCTTGAATAGACTTCCACCAGCCAAGGTAAGGGCAATTTAAACATTAGGAAGGATAATTAATAGACTGAAATGCAGTTTATGTTTAAATCCATGAGTCCATAATATTATTCAAAAATAAAAACTCACAGGTCATCTTAGAAGAACATTTGACTATCACTGCACAAGGTAAAGTTGACATACTTAAATTAAATCTCTTTGGAATGTTTCTTCAAAAGCCATTAGTATCAACCTGCCATTTCAATAACTCCAAACAAGAGTCAGGTGGCGCAGTGGTTAAGAGCTCGGCTGCCAACCAAAAGGTCAGCAGTTCGAATCCACCAGTTGCTCCTTAGAAACTCTATGGGGCAGTTCTCCTCTGTCCTGTACGGTTGCTATGAGTTGGAATCGACTCAACGGGGGAAGAATTACAAACCAAGAAGATACAACTCAAAGTTCCTTTAAAAATATCTACTTTGAAGAAATATTTTTAAATTGTCCCCAGAAAAATCACACGCCATAGTGGTTTATCTCATTAAAAATTCCAAGCATTTGTTTTTAAAAATGATTACTATTAAGACTGTACCACATTATCAGTCTCTGGCCCTTTCTGATGGCTCGTCCAGCTAACTATAACAATCCCGTAACACTTTTTTGAAACATTAACTCAAAAATCACTGTTCTACACCCAGTTTACATACTCTAAGCCATCTACCCTGCACTATGCTTTCCTTGCTAAGTATTTTTCCTACTACTCCTCATGGCTTCCTACCAACAGCTGAGGGAGTGGTCAGACAACTGTTAGGGCCCAACCGCCTACCTACCACAGTGAGGGTTGTTCCAGACCTACTTACAAGGTCCCAAGGCCAAAACAAAACCAAGATGATACTTCCTCAAATGACACAGAGCCCTCAAATTGTGGTAAGCCCAGAAGATTTCCAAGTGATCCTACTACAATCTAGGCCCTTAATTCTAATAAAATTTAACAATGGCTTAACCAAAATTAGGCTACCTCCTAAAATGCTCTTGTAAAAACTCTAAGAAAGTGATCGTTTTTCCCCCCAGAATGTCATGGGCAGTCAATTGCCACAAACTAGACTAAACAAATTTGAATGAAAACAATTCCAAACAAATTCAGTTGCTCTCCCTTCCCATTGCAACTCATACACGACATGAGATATGGCATTTTGGGCAGGAGAGCAGGCAGGTTTGGTCTAAAGACTCGGTCTCATTAGTATGGTTAGTTAGCAGAGGCACCTTGAAATGATTTCCAGTCTCCACAACAGCACATTGTCTAAGACTGTATTATTCAAGGGATCATAACCTTTAACAAAATCATTTCAGGATAGCATATAAGTTGGACTGCACATCTGGACCTTCAGCTACATGCAAGTGAACTGCTTTGAAATGCTGCGACATTTACATTCCTAAAGTAAAGCAGAAAAACCACTAAGCAAATGGAATGAATAATACTCTTACTTCTCCCAAACCCTTCTGACAGCATTCAATAAGTGTCTGTTGAATGAACTGCCCTATTTCATGGAATACACATCAAATATCCTAAAATTTCTTTTTTATACCTCCCCAAAATAAAAAACAGTCCAAAATCAACCTTATACGGTAACCAACATATATGACATTTCTATAGTAATATCATGTTGTTAGTTGCTATCGAGTTGATTCCAACTCATGGCAACCCCATGTGTGCAGAACAGAACTGCTCCAGAGAGTTTCCAAGGCTGAGACCTTCTAGAACCAGGCCTGACTTCTGGGAGGGTTCAAATCACCAACCTTTCAGCTAATAATACAGCGCTTAACCATCTGCACTACCCTAAAATTCAACCACAGGTCTTTCAGGGAAAATGCACATGTTCTGTACAGCACCTAACATTCACTGTACCTATCAATATACTATAAAAGCAACAAAGGGTTCTAAAATCCAAAAGTGACACAATCTATCACACTTATTTCAGCACATAAGCAGAACTGTACCAGAATAAGCCTCCACAAACCCTGCTAGGTTTAGGAAAAATATAAATAATAAAATTGCAAGATTATGAATAAGGAAATCTTAAATAAGCTAATGGAAGTGAAGTGGCATTTATAAATGAAAACTCATCAGGAGATCAAGATAAATCATGTGAAAACTAGATGTTGAAAAGTACTCTCCTGGTTTTACCACCTGAGGCTGTGAACTTGAAAAGCCTAGGAAAGTCATCAAGAAAACTAGTTCCCTACCATAGCAAGTAAGCTGACTACAACCTCAACAATGAAGGAAGGAAGGGAAAGGGGGAGTGAACACTTGGTGACACCATAATTAATCCCTTAACCAGATGCAGAAGCCTTTCTACCACATGTCTGCTCAATGGTCTTTTGTTAGAATATTTTTAGTGCTTCCTCCTTAAGATGGCACCCAAATAGCACCTCTGCCATTTCTAGCCGTTGTTCTGGTTCTGCCCCCAAGACCAGCACTGTCTAATAGACCTTTCTGTGGAGATGGAAATATTTCCTATCTGTACTGTCCAACAGGGTAGCCACTAGCCACATACGGCTAATGAGCACCTGAAAAGTGGTCTAGTAACTAAGGAGCTGAACTTTTCATTTTATTTCATTTTAATCAATTTAAATTTAAACATCTATATGTGGTTTAAGTAGCTACCATATTGAATAGTGCAACTTGAGCATCAAAGTGACTAAGTCTAGTCCCTGATATTTTATTGTTGAAGGCAGTTACTGACAAAATGCATCTTCAGGGTGGAAGGGTACCTGATTCTGCCTTAAAGGCATGAACTCACACAGAAAAAAACTTCCTGAAGTACATCTTTAAATATCAGCCTATACAGCCTCCTAAATACTGGAAGGCATTGCCTGAAACTGCCTTATTTACAGGCAGTTGTCTTGTTATATGAACGTCCGACTTATGTACAACCTGCAGTTATGAATCAACCCCAGTAAAACTTAATACGTTAAAAGTTCAAGATGTATATACTAGTTCATAATAACAGACGGGCACGACTTTGTGACGTGTCAAAACATTATTATTATTATCATTTTATTACTGTGTTATTATGTGAAGGCTGTTTTAGTGTATCTGGAAGTGTTTCTTTAATGTTTTTTATGCATAGAACAGTGCACTATATACTAAGACAAATATTTTACTGACATTAGAAACAAACCATATCTAACTGTTCCAACTTAACGTACAAATTCGACCTAAAGACAGACTTAAGAACAGAACTCATTTATAATCCAAGGACCTGTATACTTCAAGACAACTGAAGTTGAGAATTAGAAACAATTCTTATGATATATAAGATAAAAAATTAGCGACAAAAGAACAGGATAGAAAAATAAATCTGGAATTTCCAAGATTTTGCTTAGTTTAATATTTTGGAAAAAAAAAAGCAACTACTCATCACAGGTTCCAATCTGCCAATCTCTACATCCCTAGTTTAAAAACTTCCTCTTCTCAATTATACTACTGCCTCTATCACATTTTAATCTTTGATTCTACTCCATTTATAACTTTGCTACATATGACTGTTAGGTAACATTTTCTAATAGTATTGTGGCATATTCCTAAGACTGTAAAGCAACATGAGGACACGAATACAGTAGTTCAATAAATACCTACTGAAATAATGCAAAGGGTAAGCTTTTTGAAATGTTTACTAAATTAAGTATATATAACATTTTTTCTGAGGAAGCCAAATCTACCGAATAATCATATTATACCTCTATAATTAGAATAGAGTGAGTTTATAAATAATATCCCTTGAGAAGCCCATGGGAAATTAAGTTGCTAATTGTTTATTATAAGAAGTTAATTTTTATGAATGCTTAAAAATTAATACTATTATTATTTTCCTATTTAAATAACAGTAACTCAAGAATAATATTCTCTCACAGGAAATCATTAAAACTTCTCAGCATCAGAGAATTCAATCTCACAATTCTCTTTAGTGTCTTTTCATCCACGTATACTATGACTCTATTTATTATAACCTGGCTCTTTCTACTACTAAGACTAAAAAATAAAAATAAAAAAAGCCAAAGAATTACAGATAGTTAAAATTATTCCATAAATACAGCACATATGAAGCAACTTAAATAAACATGTTTCTCCAACCTAATATAGTCTATCTCCTGCAGCTTACATTAAGAAGGAAAAAAAAAAGAAGGTTGCTGTTGAGTCAATTCCGACACATAGCAAGCCTACAGGACAGAAAAGAACTGTCCCATAGGGTTTCTGAGGCTGTCTATCTTTACAGAAGCAGACTGCCACATCTTTCTGCCACAGAGTGGCTGGTGGGTTCGAACTACCGACCTATCGGTTAGCAGCCAAGCAGTTAACCATCGTGCCACCAGGGCTCTTTTGCGGTTCACATAACCCCTCAAAAATAAATAAAACTGTATGTAACTTACAGTCTGAGCAAAACAAATGTATAGAAAACAAAATCTAGTATGTTCGGCCCCAGTGATCAAATTATACAAAACAATGGGCTTAAAATACTATCAGGAGTCTCAAATGATTCCTAAAAATATATAGTCCTTACAGGCAACAAAACTACAGCAAAAAGGACACTGAGAGAATTATAACATGCATTATCACCTTTCTTCTGAAACTAAAAATCCGAGTACAATCTCAGGGAGTTGACAGTTACGCTCAAGGCAACTCCTTGACACGCTACCATTAGATCAAGTAGGCTGTCTTCTGGGATGTTGCTATGGCAATCAGAGGTGGCTAGTCTAAAAGGAAAAAAAAAAAAACAACTACTATTGTCTTTATAGTCTCAATACTAGCATCTAAAAACAAATGCAATGCTGGAAAAAAAAATCCATTTATAAATGAAGTATAAAGCATACTGCTGCCATAATTTGCATGGCCTGGTGAACTTCTACAATTTAGACTTTAGTTCTCCTCCCTTCAATAAACCAAGCAGGTTTCCTTTCTCACCAACTCACTTTCAGAGGATGGACTGATTGATGGATGGATGGGAAGCGGGGCAGGAGAGAGGAAGAGATAAAGGGGAGAAGGGAAAGAGAGACCTCCCAGCTATAGAAAAACAAACCAGGAGTTTTTAGCCTTTCAAAGGCTAAAACAAGTATGGGGGCGGGGGGAGGGGGCAAATATTCCAGAGTCAAAAAAAAAAAAAACCACAACACTAAAGATATCTGTAAGTTCTTCTAGAAGGCAAAAAAAACTTTGTAATTTATTCTGTCAAATTCCTAAATCTGATGTTTCTGATTTATCTACACATAATGATCACTACCAAATAAGAAAACCTTTTATTTCAAGGGGTAGATTCTTGGTGAAGAGTTATTTAGTTTTCAATAAGAAGTCAAGAAATGCTTTCTGAAATTTTTGCTCGTAAGTCCAGAATTTAAAGTTCATATCTAGCAAAGACGACATTATATCCATCTTGTATAAACTGCTTTAACACATCCGTGCATGCATGCACATGCGCGCGCACACACACACAGCTTGCGGGGGGGGGGGGGGGGGGGCGGGGACGGACTCTGAGCCATCTTAAAAAGTACACAGTACTTAAGTGTAGAATTTCTTACTGATGTAAGCAACTCCACTGGATACAAAGTTCTAAAACTTCTTTTCTTTTTTTAATCAATAGATCAGGTTAAATAACAACTACAAAATACAATGTTCTCCTGCCAATATGCTGTAGCTATGGCAACAACAACAAAGAAACTAAATTGCTTCTTGGACCATCTGACTCACCTTGTTACGCAATACCTCAGTTCTTAGAGTGAAGAGCCATTTAATGAAACTGGAAATACTTACCAAGAAACTCTCTCTCTGCCCTTAGACCGTCAAAAGGTTAAAGAAAACTCAAAAAGTTTCAGAACACTTATTTAAAAGGTGTGAGACTAGATCAGATATTTTCAAAATATAAATCAAAAACCTAATCAACACAAAATCTCAGTATTATATTTATATTCATCCCAAATTTAGATGAAAATATATGCAACACTAAAATTTCTGCCTATTTGGGTACCAGCAATATGTAACGAAAATAGTTTTCAGTAACAGTTCCTTATCTTGGTCTCCTTCAAACCACCTAGATAGGAATGAGTAAAAATGACTTGCTCAAACTTACTTCATTCAACACGCTCAAAAGCAAATAAAATAGCACAGTCCATATTGTAACAAAAAAAAAACCTTGATTTAACTTATTCTAATTTTTATCAAATGCCCAATAAGTATATTTTGGTGGTTAGCTCTGCATTACTTTATTAAAAAAAAAAAAAAAAAAAATCCTCAAACATAATGATCTTTGCTCCCTCCTAGACTTACGATTTTACTGGACTGAGAAAATTAATTCAGGCCACCTTATCTGAAAATATAAGCCTATCTATCTGAGCCTTATACAACTACTATCAAATAATACCTGGAGATCTAAAAAATCAACCATTGAAAACCCTACAGAACACAGTTCTACCCTGACACACACATATAGGTTGCCATGAGTCAAGGCTGACTCAATGGCAACTGGTTTTAATGTTTTCACAACACCTTCAATTTTACCAATTATCTAAACCTATACAAAAATTTCAAAGGCTAGATTATATATTCATAAACTGACAAGTAAATTCCTTTTAAGTGTCTGAAAAAGGTTTTCTCGTGGGGAGGAAATAAAAATTTCTTATTTTTAATTATGCTGAATAATCTAGTATATTATAACATGATCCTAGTGCTGTTTTCCCCACAAATGAAGTACTCTAAATGATAATCAATACTTCTTGTAAGTGAATATTCTCTAATATCTTTCCTTTAGAAGTAACAAAAGCATACTACAGGTTTTTTTCCTCAGCAGTTTTGGTGAAATCTGTCACTATGTATTCCATGTAACATTCAAAGATTTTGTCCACTCAAAGGGATAAAGCCAAGGAGGTCTTGCACAATCTGATTCCTATCTACCTCTCTCTCCAGCCTCTACCACCCTCTCCATCTTGCCCCCTTTTCTACCACATATCCAATAAGCCCTGAACACATGGAGTTACTCAGATTTCGATTCAATTCAATTTCTCCTGTCGTGTTAAAATACGAAAACCTAACATGCTGGGATCCTAGCTTATTTTAGATCCACAAGGTCTAGCACAGTATTTACAAAAGAGTAATTGTTCACTGTATGTTTAATGGATAAAATGTAGATCCAGCTCATTTCCCTAGACTTCGCTTGATTAATTTTAAGACCAATAAATTAAAACTCTCCTTTCACACAAAGTTCAATATTTAAGGATCAAAAACCAGATGTGATTAAAATATAAAAAAGTTATTTAATGGCCCTCATTGTATCTCACCAAGAATGACAGAACAGCTTCCTGATATTCTTCTTACCACCAACTTTCCTGCTCTAATTTATTTAACATATTGCAGGCCAGATTAATCCCCCTAATTGCTCACAAAATTCTCTGCTCAAGACTCTCAAGAGATACTTTCTAAATGGTCTATGGAATGGTAGAAATGTCTTAACCCAGCATTCAGGGTCCCCATGATCTGATTTAAACCATCTTCCCAAACTTATTTCTTCCTCTTCCCTTTATCACACCCTTCCTTAACAGCCAGGATGAAATTCTAGAATCACCTGTACTTCTCCACTGTGCCTTTGCTCTTATTATTCACTCTGACTAGACTATCTTTCCTCCCTCCTGCTCCTGACACCCACAAGTCCCCATTCAACTCTTCAAAATGCCATTTTAAATGCCACTTATTCCATGTTGCTACTGTTAGGTGACGTCGAGTCTATTTTGACTCATAGCGACCGCATGTGACTGAGTAGAACTGCCCCACAGGGTTTTCTAGGCTGTAATCTTTACAGGAGCAGATCACCAGGTCTTTCTCTTGCAGAGCCACTGGGTGGGTTTGGACCCCCAGTCTTTCAGTTAGCTGCCAAGCACTTAACTACCACATCACCAGGGCTCCTTACTTCTTCCCTAAGGCTTGATGAATCTCTCTAACTACAGGTCACCTCTACTCTTCCAAATCCCCAGAGCACTTTATCTTCACCTCTATTAGAATTCCTACTACATAAGAAAGTGCTTTATTATCAATAGTCATCACTCTTTCCAGCATCTAAGCTCCTTCAAAAATCAACACTTGGCTCAGAAAAGAGGTAGATAGAGTTGCTCTTGAAGGAACCTATACAGAAGTCTCAAAGCAGCTGGGAAAGCAGAAATCATGGCAATCGCTGCTCAAGGAGAACACCAAGTTTAGTTGAAATGTGTACTCACTGGTGATGTAAATATGGGTAAAGAACTTGTGAAAGGTCACTTGACTGGCCAATTTAAGAACCATGCAGCCTTGTTGGGTGTTGAGTTCAACCTCCTGGATTCCATACTAACAAATATCCCACTAATGTATGGGATATAGCTGATCAAGAGAAATTTGGTGGTTTGGAAGATGGTTACTGTAGCAAAGACCAACATACTACTATTGTGTTTAATTTGACATTGAAAATCTCTGACAAAGACGTATCTAACTAGCAAGAAGGTCTGGTATCAATGTGTAAAAACATCCCACAGTAACATATGGTGGCAAAGTTGATATTAAGGACAGAAAACTTTGGGCAAAGTCTACTGTCTTCCACTCAAAAAAGAAAGCTTCAATACTTTGACATTTTTTACAACACCGGCAATAATTTGGGAAGCTTCTCCCTCTAGCTTTATAGAATATTAATTGAAGACCCTAACTCAATTGTGTTGAAATGTCTGCTCTCACCCTATGAAGGTTATCACTGCCCAGGAAAGGTAGCAACACATAAGAATGACTAAAAGGTTACTTGGGCAACTATCCACCTAGATGAAGTTAATGACCTGTGTGTGAATGAAGCAGGAGCCAGTGAGAGAAGACATGTTTGTATAAGCAACTGTCTTATGGTATCATGGGCACAATATGGAAAAACACTTGCTTAATATTGGGATGTGAGGGGAGACAAGTGACTAAGCACATTTTTTTATTTTATATTTTAGACCTGCAATTTCAGTAATTTTGAACCATAATTATATTTCTCTTGAGTTCCAAACATAGGATTAGTAAAGTCCTATTGTCTTCCCACCACCACCAAAAAAACGTCATGTCTAGTTTATCTATCATCCCAAGGCCATTTGTCTTTCAAAAGACAAAACTCAAAAACATTAACTGACTAAACATTTTAAATTGAATGAAAACTCTAATGTTGCAGCAGGAACAAAAACTTGGAGAAGACAAAAACATGAACAGAAGTACTTCCCCTATCAAAACATTTATCGTATTGTATTGTACCTACCTGTTCACTTATCTAATTATTCCACTAAAGGATAAACCCTGAGAGACCACGAACTGAATGATCTAGTTCACCAGTGAATGCCAAATACCTTGCACATTATCTGACCCATATTCAAAGTACAGTAATACCTGAAGATTGAACAAACAAAAAGACGTAGCAAGAGTAAAGTCAAAGCCTTCTAAAACCTTGCAAACATCCTGAGAATTACACTAAAATAAGGTTCCCCAAATTCAAATGTTCATTAAGTTTCTAGAGAAAATGAGCAACTAATTTTATACTTCAGACTGCTCTAAGTCAGTGACAGTGTCACTCCCAGTACCGAGCACAGTGCCTAGCACTTAACAAATGTTTCTGAAATTGAATTCTATACTTCCCTTCCTCCTCAATAATATAAGAGCTTCAATAATATAAAGAGATTCAATAATATAGCTATTTAAATAGATTTTTTCATATTAAACCTTTCCCAGGTCAATTCATACTGAAAAAGGTGAAACATAACTAATATAATGGCATTTATATTCTTTCTACCTTTCCTCACTAGTGTCCAAATAACTTCACTCTAGCTCCGTAAGTAAAACATCCTCTTTAAATCTAGTATTTAAGACGCTGCGCAAGCATTGCCCTAAATTAAACAAAGTCAGGATGAGTTTTTACTCAGTTCAAAACAGGAACTTTAAGACTCCTGCAATGCCAACAACTATAATTATGTCAACTAGCCAACAGTTACAACAAAAACATGCTTTTTATATCCACTATGACTTTACACTTACTCTGAAATACACAGTTCAGTACTCTGTGTACTTTCTGACATTTTCCAGAAATTCAGTCTTCAGAAAACAGTTTCCACCAGCATTTTTTTTTTTTTAATGACATGAAGGCTAGACTTTTGAGAAAAGGCTATGGAAGCTGTAAAACATTCTCCAATTTCAAATTTCTTCTCCAAATAACCCAAGACAAAATCTGTAATTTTAATAGAGTACTATCAGCATATGCAAAGCATTGAAAACAACCAGCAAAATATTCTAGTGCTGGTTTTTCCAAACAATTGACTGCATTTAGAATCCAATAGTAATTTAAATGTTCCTCACTATTTTCAGAAATCCAAAAGCTCACAGAGGATAACTTTAAAGGACTTTTTCAATTAAAAAAAATACAAATGAACTGGAAATATATATATATTTTTTAAATTTAAACAAATATATACACTTACACATTAAGAATTTATATCATAGTTCTTAAACGTTAGAGTAGAATGTTTCGGTGGATGTTTAGGGTATAAAAGCATTTCACACATCATTTTACTCAGTTCAAAAATATTCTGGAGTAGAATAACAATAATTAATCAATGGGCTTTTTTAATTTTCTTTTTCTATATCTAACTGGACTTATTTTTACAACATATTATCAAGGAAAATGAAATAAAAAGGAAGCTGCCTACTCATAAACATTGAGGAATTAAATCTGAATGATATTTCTGTTACTGGTGTACACTTTTGCTATATTAAAAAATATAATAATAAGCAAACTATTACAGGTAGTTGTCAGATGCCACTTTTACCAGTGTTCCTGCATTATAATACAACTATTTAAGGGGTAAACTTCAGAGACTAGCATTACAAAGATAAAAATGAAGAAATAAATTTAGTTCCGGAGAAAATGAGGATTTCTACACCCAATCCCTTCATTTCAGGAATCTTTAAGTGATCTTTAGAAGTTCTTTACAAAGAGATGTAAAGAATGTAAAGATTATTTCATTTTTTTAATGTTCATAATGTGACCTTGATTAAAATCCCTGAACAACCAACACAGCAAGTTTTCAGAAGCATTCATTTACTGTACTCATACTCGTTTAAATTTTTATAACTTAAAATTTACAGCATTTCCAAGGCACAATTATTTTGAGAGTAAAATGTTAACTGAACCAAGTCTTTTTCAAGACGTGTTCAACATTTTATTGCCTAACATCAGAATTCCAGAAAGTTCTTACCAAATTTAGTACAGCTGCCAAATAGCTTTTAGAGTGAAACAGTGAAAATATCTATAACACTACTTAAATTAAGTACTAAAGTTATAATGTAGTTTAACTCTGTTAATGCTATCAAACTGATCTTTTTATAAAGTGTATATCAGATAATCACGAAATCAATTAAAATCTCATAATAATCTGAGTTACTGTTCGAGTGATTCTTTTCTTATTCCAAACTCCATTTTCTTCTACTCAGAGATTCCCAAAAGGCAACTCTGAACTCATTATTTACATAGCTGACTTCCAGATTTCTACTTCTCTCAGCAGGCCATCTAAATACACAGGCTGGGTTTAAAAATAGGCTATAAACAATCAAAGGTTCTTCGCTTTGATATACTAGATTGACAGGGGAAATTTTACAGTCTACACATCTGAGAATTAATTAAGTTAGAGGACCAGGAAAAGTTCTGGGCACATTACTTATCTAATTTTGGGAAAACTAAAAAGTTGAAAAAAGCTATGTGGTGTTGTTATTTAAATGAAGAATCTCAACAAATATACTACTGAACTAAAAAGTCATATTAGTTTGCAGTCCCTCTAGTGTTCAACTAGTTAAATTAACTGTCTCAATATGGTAAAGGCTGCCACTTATTTCATAACTACTGTATCTGTTCTTCATATTACACAAAAATAAATTTAATAAACACAAATTTAAAAATGGATCAGCGGAATCTTGAATTTTTCCCTGTAAAGCATTCAACTTAAGATTCAGAAAGAAACAATAAATCCAAAACTCCTTTCTACTGCAAGATTGATCATAAAGCACCTAGCATGGTGCCTAGCACATAAAAAGTGAACTATAAATATTTGATTATTGTTTGGTTCCTAGTTTTCAACTGTAACTATTTCAAAGCATCGTTCATTCCTAGTTTACTGCTACTGTAAAATTAGGCACAATAAGCATGAATAAAAATTATTCTGCAAATAGAAGATCAAATATGCAAAGGGAAAGAGGCTTATTATGGCATGAAGCATGAATCTGGAGTAGCAATCCTTGTTAAGGAGTCCCTGGGTAGCACAAATGGTTAAGTACTGGACTACCAGTCAAAAGGTTCGCGGTTCAAACCCACCCAGAGGCTCCTCAGGAGTAAGACCTGGCAATCTGCTTTTGAAAAGTCGTAACACTTAAAATTCTATGGAGCAATTCTACTCTAAACACACTGGGTCGCCATGAGTCGGAATCACCTGGACGGCAACTAACAACGACAATCCCTGTTAGTCAAATATTCTTATTCATTCTATGTATGTGATAACCAAAAAAAAACTTCATTGCCATCAAGTACATTCCAAACCATAGTGATCCTACAGGACAGAGTAGAACTGCCCCATATGGTTTCCAAAGAGTAGCTGGTGGATTCAAACTGCCAACATTTTGGTTAGCAGCCTATCTATTAACCAGTGTGCCACCAGGGCTCCATGTATATGATAACTTCATCAAAAAGCTAAAAATTATTCTGATCAACCAATAATTACAATATACCATATACTGACTATAATTTTTTCAGAATAGATCATGATCCCTACCTAAAATAATACTGGACATAATTTAATTTTTTATTCTAAAATCCCTTCAGAAACAAGGGCAGAAATATTACTAAATCATCCTTATACAGGTAACACTAAAAAGTAATCAGTTTTAAGAGATTACTTTTTTAATCAAATGCCTATGTATGATTTAACTAACACTGCATGAACAAGGCCAGGTGGGAAAGATTTCGAATTTTATCTACAGGTAGAAAGTATGATCAAAACAATGATTTGTAAAATTATATCCTCATTTAGCATCTAAATTCATAAAAATTTAAATATTTTGACAGTGGAGTTCATCAGAGGAAAAATATGACTATGAGATACATTTACAAAGCATTTACATCTATCGACTTTTCATATTCACTTCATGAGTGGCATCATAAAATAAAGCTATAATTCACGTACCACAGATAAGAAAAAAAGATGAGTATATTGAAATGAAGACACATATCAGCAGAAGAGGCATGGTTGGAACACTCAATCCCTTATTTTAGTTTACTTGCCATACTTCTCTTACGGCCTCTAATGCGCCAAAGGTATAAGACAACAAAAGCGTGATAAATTTCTTCCTGGCCTCTGTTCCATCTTGGATATGCAAGGGTGAACAGGACAGAGTAATCCACAATCCATGGCCTGCACTGCTGCTGAATGCCAGCCGAGCTAGGGTCACGAATGGAAAAAGAGAATGATAGATGGTTCCTGGCCAAGAAGGTCTGATTCACTGATGATGGAAGGACTCTTCAATCATCCTCTGGGAGATATGGCTGCATTCCATGTGTTGCCAAATTGAAATGCAACCGATTCAGGAAATCAAGAACAACTGCAGGTGTGTATGTGTGTGAGCAACTTTCTTGATAGACTTTTTTAAATGCCAGTTTAAACTTACCAAACGTGTAAAATATTAACTTGCTATCTTAAATGTTTAGAAAACAGGCAGAACCAAAAGGCTGTCTTCATAACGACAGACCAAAAGATGGATACTGACACTGAAAATGTTTGCCTAAGTCACACGGTGTCTCATTTTATCATGTAGTCAATACCCATGATATTCAAAGAAGCTGGTAATTGATTCAGGATTTCAAGGTGAGAGATATACAGCTCAATGAAAGCTATCTGTCAATTTGATTCTATAGTGAAACATTCAGAATTTTCTCAGAGAGCCTCAGCCAAGCAATCTTACCCAACCATTTCTACGTAGCAATATCAACTCTAGTGTTGGGCTGGCAATTTATAACATATATAGGACAGCAAAGGTCATTCAATCCATGATGTATTTCTAAGTTAACAAGGCTTCTGACACATAAATACCATTAAGCATTTGTACCCAAAAAAATAATATTCTTCCATAATCATCTGTTCTACAGGGCAATTAAAACACAAGCTTTTTGCCAAATGCCCAAACTACTGGCTATCTACAACACTAATAAATATAATTTATGGAAAATCATTCAAGTTTACTAAAATTTTTAAAACTAAAGTATAGACTATAAAAAAAACAAATTACCAGAAAGAAAGAAAATTATATCACCATCTTTTTAATATGCAGTTAAGAAGAAATCAATGCATCAAGAAAATCTTTCAAATGTGGTCACATACCTTCCTTAAAACAGTCTCCACAAACAAAAGCATGTCTTCCCATGTGTGATATAGGGAGGGCTTAATTGTCTGCAATGGTGCTAACTGAAAAGCTTTACACAAACTCTCTATTACATACATTCATTTACTCGTTAATTTATTTTCCAGATATGCACCAGGCACTATGCCAATCCTGGAATTACAATGGGGGCAAAGGTCAGATGCAGTCCTGCACCTGAACAACTTATAGCCTAGTGGGAAGCTTCCCATCTAGTCCTGTTAAAAAACTCCTACTACCTATTAAGGCCAAACTCCTCGGCGTAGTGTTCAAACTCCATCACTATCAGGACCAAATATGCACTTTTCAATCAATTTCCCGTCTTTAATGCTTCCCTAATAAACATTCCAAACCTTCC
Source organism: Dugong dugon (assembly GCA_030035585.1). Taxonomy (NCBI): domain Eukaryota; kingdom Metazoa; phylum Chordata; class Mammalia; order Sirenia; family Dugongidae; genus Dugong; species Dugong dugon. Next base: position 13,809,159 of record CM057476.1, read on the forward strand.
TACTCCGTATTCCTGCATGTGCCATATATCCAAATTCTACCCATCCTTTAAGGCTCAGCTCAAGTATCAACTCTTCCTCAAAGCTTTGCCTCCTTCCATACAACTCCAATAATTACCCTCTTAGGACACATTACTCTCTACCCTGTAACAATGTGTTATGTACATACGCTATCTCCTCTATTATAGTGTCAGCTTCTGAAAAGCGTAGTATGTTTCTGATTCATTTCTGTATTCTGCACAGCACCTAACATAGTGCTAGCTCAATAAACATCTTTTGAAAAAATAAGTGATCGCAATTCTAAATATAGAAGACCACTAAACAGCGATAACACTCTACAGTTTTATAAAGCTCGAAAGATACTTTCAGCATGCTCTCATATATTATTTTTTCATTATTTTACACAATACTATAAATTAAAATGTGCAGGCAACTGAGCTGAATCTGTACTGTCCCCCATACACCCCAGGAAAGGGGTTTTGCTCCGAGTGTCTTCTAGCATACTGCCCCAACAATACAGGTAATCAAACAGATGTCTGGACTAATCACTGACATTGCTATATTTAAGTTATTTAACTGTTTTTTCCCCCTGTAAAATAGTGTGTGCTTATTGGGGGTGGGTCAGCAAAGCTTTTAACTGAGGGCTCTGGCTACCTGAGTTCAGGTTAATGAAGCCTGACTGTAGCAATGAGGATAACTGCCCCAGCCACAATTTTTACTCAAATCAAGAACCCCTCTTTGTTAACATTCTTAATGAAACCAATAAGTGGTCTGACAAATTTCTTTTCATAACAGAAGTCACTGTCAACAAATGCTATTTCCTCCCTAAACAATCAGAGTCATGAGTAATTTGTCCATGATAAGCCAATCATTTACACAACTAAAAAAAAAAAAAAAAAAAAACTGCAAGAATTTGAGAGCAAGACAGTGAAAAAGCAAGTAACTTTCTCCAATAATTCTGCAGGTACTATGCTCTAGTTTAATACCATGACTAACAGTATACACCAACATTACCTGTCTACATGCTTCAGAGTAGACTATATGCTCATCAGGCAAAGGCACTATATCTGTATTTCCAAAACCATACAAACAAGCTTTCTTAGACAGTAGCAACCTCCAAAATTTAAGAATTTAACTGAAAAGATGAGATAACCACAGAAGAAATGAGGCAAGTGTCCTTTCCGTTATTAATATCTACAGACTACTTTTTAAATAAGCTAAAAATATATTACCAGAAATTTAACTGAGTATCTAAATTTTTTCTCTTTTAGATTAAATATATTTCACTGCAAATAACATGCCTTCTTGCAAATAGCAAACACTAAAATAGCTTACATTTAACAAGTTCAAGATTACCTGTGAAAACATAAAATAATTTTAATGCAGAGACCTCATCTTGAAGAGGTTCACACTTCCCTTTTTCAAAGCAGTCATTCCATTAATATTTACTTATTTCCTACTTGTGTTCTGAGAGTAAGCCTTCTATAATATTAGAGTCTAGCAAAAAAGAGTCGTACCTCCCCCAAGGCTAGCAAAGTCATAAAGAGAAGCGATTTTTTAAAAGGCATATGACACTATACTAAACAGGAGGAACTGTTCACAAATGATAAACATAGATTTGTGAACGCACTATTCTTTCACTTCACTATTTTATACACACAATCTTTTTTACCACAAGGACACTTTTTCGTCCAATTTTTATCTTTTTATTTTTAATCAAGTCAGTTCTGCTGCATCATTAACTATAAACTGCAGGGTATTATCCCACCACAATACCCTGGCAACCAGCTCATATTCAGTTACGCTATCAGAGCACCAAAAAAGAACTAACTGTATGATCATGTGGATATTGTCGAAGCCCTTTAGTTCAGTCCTAGATGGGCCTCAAGAGGATAATGCTTATTCTGTTGAACTCACTGCCAAATCACAACACGAAAAGAGCCAGGATGAAAACAAGGCCCAATTACACACAGAGTGCATTTTATCAATGTCGGGTTTATGAGAAATAGGTATGTGGCCCAGTCCTCGTGGAAAATTGTTCAAAAATATTTACATAGATGGAGCGTTAAAGAAAATTATCAAACACTTACTAGCCATAATGACACTCAATGAGAACCTCTTCAGGTAGCATCAGGCCAGCAGCTCAGTCATGAAATACTTAAAGAAGCAGAAACCAATTTCAGGATTCTGTAGTGCTTAAAATGTCTTTAGAATTCCAATCTTTTAGAATTCCAATTTCTATACTGCTTTGATCTTTTAATAGAAAAATATATTTAGGTGTTATTTCTACCATTAAAATATTTTTCAGCTCCTACTGATACTCATGGCTGAGTATATTAAGTTCCAATTTCCATTTGCTCAAGCATCACAAAACCAAACCAAACCAAATGGAAACCATTTGTGAATACTTTTTCAAACAATTACTCACCAAATTAAGCACAGAGATCTATAAATCGGTTAGTCTACCATGCTTTAAACAGGTCCAGAAATAAGGTAACCTAGCTCAAAGGTAGCCTCAGCAACCACTCCTGCTTCACCCAACAGTTACCCCATTCTTTACTATACATTTCTGATTTCTCAAGATCTGAGTCTATGACAACAGATCTATAAAAAGAAAAGAGATCTCTAATGACAGTAAATATGTAATTCTGGCTTTTCAATTATCTCAATAAGATACTTCATAAAACCAAAAATGTGTTTTATTCATGTCACGTTTTTGTACTATTTTTATTTATTTTTACTTCCCCTATCAATTTGGTATGTGTTTAGTTCAGAGGATCTAGACTACATCTATGAGCTGAAGCTACTGGAATCAATGGTTGCCAAGTGTCATAAAAAACATTTAAAACGAAAAAATGTAAGTCCTCTGTCCAGAATTATGCAAGGTGGTACTCTTTAAGCACAGAAAATAGGTCATCTGATATAAATACAGCACTGTGACAGTTATGTGGGCTTTATTTAAATTGGTCTGGTAAAGTCAATCAAATAATTTTATATGGCACAATCACATAGTTTCATGGTATGTATAGTTTTGAAGCAGACAATGGTTTCAATTTCAAAAGGTACAAATTATGGGTTTTGGTTCCTCTGTTACTAGTAATAGGGCTGGGTAAATCATGAATTCTTTGTAAGCTTCAGTGTCCCTTTGAGTATGCTAAATTTGACAGAAAAAAGGAGAGAGGGCACTCGCTACTGATGACCCACCAGGATCCATTCCCCATGCCTTCCTTCCTAAGAAGACCCCGTTTTTATTTTAGGGACTTTTTATTTCATCTCCTACATAAAATACTCTAAACAATAAGACCAATCTGATGCCATTTTAATATGCCAGCAAAGAATTCGCTTGCAAAGCAGAAGGTGTTCTCCATATATGTAATTTTATATCTCTAACTCACTCAATTTAATGTCCAAATATACAATTTCCTTCTTGAATTATTTAGGCCCTTAAATTCTACTAATATTTAAACTTTTTCTACCATTTTCCACATTCAGGTTCTTACATCCACCTCCCTGAACAAGAGATAAAACAAAGAAATTGTTTTACTAGATAAAGAAATCTTTAGCTACACTGCCTTGATGTACAAAACCTCTTCTAAATCTTACAGTTTTCCATTAAAGAACAAGCTTTTGAAATAAACTATTCACAACGGGGGTGGGGGGAGATCAAATATGACTATTATTAGAATTGCTGGACTAAATACATTAGCAGTCACAATGTATTCATCACTAAAATTAACTATATGTCAAAAAGGAAAAAGAGCCTAACACATCAAATAATAATACACCAAATAACAGTTTCAGGTAAATTTTCAATCCTATTTGTTCCAATGGTGACTCTAACAACTTATTAATAGGGATTTTTACTCAGATTTACTTTCCACAAATAGGTGACTTTACATCAATTCAAAAAGATTAGACTGTAGTGCCTACACTTACCAATACATACTTCCCCAACACACACACAAAAGTCAACTGACAAGATTTTCCCTAAAGCAGCAATGTTTAAATTATAATTTTTACCAATTGTTTAATTTTCATACCATTAGAATATAAGCCCTTTACATGCTATTTCACCACAATCTCAGTGTAAATATCTCATTTTTCATAGAAAAAACTAATTACATGGTTCAGTAAGTTGCCTGTGGTAACACATCGATTTTATTTACATTCAAAAGATAGACTTCAGTGTGTTCTCTCAATTTCAAGCACATTGAGTTTCACAATTCCATCTAATTTGTTAGATTTTTTTCTGTTCTTTATATGAAAAAATTCTGATGTCATTATGATCTTACCTTGGTTTTACAATATGAATTTATTGTTTACCAAAGTGTTAATAAGTATTTTCTCTCTTAAGGATATAATTATCTATTATATCTAATATTTCAATACGTACGCACTAGAATCATTTAGATAATCATCATACAATGAAAGCTATTACTATTTTACAGCTTTGGTTAATTAATTCTTTGAAAAACAAAACAGAGGAAACTAGTACTGAAGTAGACTTATTAAAAGAATCAGAAAATTTCTGTCGACTTGAATAATTTAGATCCCAGTGAAATCCAGGTATATTTACTTTATAAAACAATTTGGCTACCATTTACCACTGGATGGGTGTATTTCCTAAAAGCTCTTGCTTCTCATGAAATACATATTATTGTCCACAAAATACCAGGAAATATAAAAGGTAAAGTAAAATTTACTTTTCAGGTGCATTTTGTTAGCAACCTCAAGAATTATTAATGCCATCTAACAAAATCTCCATTACACTATAAAATAAATGTTGATACATAAAATACTACAAATCTAGAATGCCACAGAATGATATAATTCACCTGTTTTCAAAACCACTAACATTCTTACACTTGGAGAATAAACAAATCCAAATAATGAAGGAAAAAAATATTTTCCAACTTAGGTTAATTTCAATGAATCATAAATTGGCCACTAATAACAAAAAAAAGATATGAAAACAGCGTGGAAGAAAGTCAGGGATCAGATTTTCTCTTTGGAAAAAAAATTTTCAAAACAAATGACATTTTATCTTGAGATAATTTCATGCCAGTCAATTTTATATGTAAAAGGGATGTCACTTTCTCAGAAGGCAATTTTGTTTTCATTTTAATTGAGAACAAAGGCAACTAAAATGTAGATTAAAATTTTATTTCATTTAATCAAAGATAACCAGAAATCACCAAATATCAACTGAGAGTTCACAGACAATAAGATACACAGTAATGTATTCCTAAATATTTTATTTATTCTCTATAATTTTAGAAAATTCAATGGCAACATTTCTCTTTTCAGTATGCTAAAAACATCGGAGGCTATTATTTTTCAGACTTTAACCCTGCCATCTTAATTTTCTTTTCCGAGATCTTCAGAACGTTTTTCTGCCTCTCTCTTCTCTCCTACCCCTCAACTTCTCCTGTGCCTTATTTAAAACTGTAGTCTTCATTTGATCTTTTAACTGCTTTTATAGAAGTAGATGGTTCAGGAAATTCAATTAAGCTCAAAATTAGATTCTTCCTCAAACCACTGAGTAAAAACTGTTGAAAAACTGAGTAAAAAGGATATTCACAGTCTCAAAGTCTCTGCCCAAATTTACTTCATAATTAGAAAAAGGGAAAGACACTTCTACACTGGACAAAATCTAGAAGACACTACTATCCAAGTGATCATCACCAACATCATATCATCAGCATCATCAATATTGGGACAAAGTGACATGAGGCCACGGGAAGTACACCACCTCACTTACTCAATATTCTTGTCAAAAATGTTTGATTTGAATCTAGTCATGAGGAAACCACCAGACAAAATCAGAAAATTGGGCATTTTTCAAGACAACTGAACTGTTCCCTTCAAATAATACCGACATCACTGAAGGACAAAAAAAGACAACTTTGGGAATGTTCTAAATTAGAAGAGACTAAAGAGACATGACATCTAAATATGATTCTGACTCATGGTGACCCCATGTATACAGATGAGAACTGCTCCATAGGGTGTTCAAGGCTGTGACCTTTGGGAAGCAGATCACCAGGCCTTTCTTCCGAGGTGCCTCTGGGTGGATTTGAACTGCCAACCTTTCAGCTAAAAGTCAAGCACTTAACCATTTGCACCACCGAGGGACTCCTTGGGAGATTAGGAAAAGTTAATTTAGTGTATTACACTAATCTCTAAAATTCAAGAAGAAAACATGAAAACATACTTAGTCAAGCCAAAAGAGCAATGCTATAGTAAAATAAAATTGGCAAAGGCTAAAGACTAATAGTCTCTATATTAAAAGTTCAGTACAAAAAGAAAGTTCAGTACATAATCACTGGTACTTCTAAATGTAAATAAATCTGTGTCCTAAACTAAACAGAAGGTTTAAATTCAGACCCCAATTTAGAACAAAACAATTTATTACAATATTACGGTCTTCCTGATCATATTCATTATGTATATTACTGCTAGGTTAATATTCCTAATTATATCTCTTTCCTGCTTCCAAATTCCTCATCCTTTCTTAAGTGTGCTCTGCAATATGGTCCACCATGCCACCCTCTCAGTCTCCCCTGACTATTTCACTCACACCCTATGCACCAGACAGATTTACTCTTCCTACAATTCAGTCGATGCCTCCAAGCCTTTGTTCACGATGCTTCCTCTGACTGGTAACAGTTTCATCCTAACCTAGACAACAACTACCTCAATCCACCTCAAGCCTCACCTTTGGGTTTCCCCATCATCTCCCTTTCCTTTATTCCTTACCCGAGGCTTAATCTGATGTTTCTCCAAGATCTCGTAACTTAAATCGTTTACAGCAATTACTCCATCATATCCTAATTATGGATTCACTTAGCTACTTCCCCAATGAAACTGTGAGCTCCTTAGAAGTAAAAACTCATTTTACATACCAGGATGGATTACAGTTGCTATCAAATATCAGTAGTTGAATAATTGGGTCAGAAACCTAGAAGACAATCATCTACCCTTGGCACTAGGGCTTCCAGCATTCCGTTATAAATTTAATGGAAAGCATTCAGTCTACTACACTTACACACTTACAGTGTTCTCTGCATTATACATATTTCTGTGCTTGTCTGATATCCATTTTAGAGTATAAATTAGTCAAGGGTAGGGATTACATCAAACCTCTATAACTGGACCCATAGATTGGACCCATAGATACAGGCACCAATATGGGCACAATGATGAATGGGCACGCCCGCACACTAGACATACACACACATTCACTGTTCAGCCAGTGTCCCGCTTTGACACTACTACAGGGAGAAGGCAACAAAGTCACAACTCTACCTAACACAGATTCCACAGAATTAACTCTTAAAGTAGTGACCTCTTTATAATGCAAGGTAGGGTTTGTTATAAAATCTTATTTATAGCATAAGTCTAGACAAATTTCATAAACATGGGTATCTTCACTCCTCTAATATTTCATTATTCCCAGTTATTCCACACAAACATTGAAATTCAAACTCAAAGATAGGATTCCTTCAACCTAAAAGTATACTTAAAAAATTAACATGTGACAAACATTAGCAAGCAGTAAATGCTATACTGAACAGAATCAACTGCTTCAAACATGCCAGTATGTTTCAGTTTTGATGAGTTAACTGCTGTCACTGCAGCAGCAGCAGCAAGAGTTGCAGTTATAGATTAATTGCTCTGTGTGCTGTTCCAAGCACTTTATGTTTATCTGCATAACCCAATTCACAGTGAGGGACCTGAGGCACGGGTAGGTGGCTGAGCGGGAATTCAAACCCAAGCAATCCAGAGCCCATGCTCTAAACCACTGCAAAACAAACAGCAATTCCCCAGACAAGAGCACAGCAGAGTTTAACCAAGTGACAGGGATAGACCATAAATGTGTTTTCTTCTCTCAGACTCTCCTAGCAATTTCAAGCATTTAAACAAACAGTGTGACATTATAAAACTGACCTGCGTATCCAGCAGGATTATTCTTTTTTCTTTTCTTTTTTTTAATGGGGATACTTTACACATTTAAATGCAGGATGGTTGCTTTGGTATTATATTTGACTGGGGGTTTCTTAGTATTATGCTATTTTCTGTACACTGTGAAGGCAAAGGGAAATGCCAAATAACATAACTAAAAAAGATTTTAAGGAATAGCAAAATCTCCCAATAAAAGGGGAATTGTACAACTAATGGTACAGTCACGCTTAGTTTTGCGGCCTGCTAACAGGGTTCTGCTAAAATTTATTTTACCCAAAAATTAATTAGTCTTACATATATTACAGAAAGAAATAGACTTCAAAATATTCTCAACTTGTATGACCATCAATTAAAATACTCCTTTTGTATCCTTCACTTTTTCATGATGGCTCGACCTGTCATATTCCTCCTCACTTGAAACAAAATTATCTTTTTGTCACTCCTTTCTCTAATTAAGTTTCAAGTATTTCCTAATATTAGGTTGAACCATGTGAAACTGTCTTTTCAACCACTTTTACCTAAAATATGGCAACTTCATATGATTCGACCTAATCTTCCTAAAATGTATTAAAAAAGAGAAGATGCACTTGATGAAGTTATGACTATTGCATCACCATCATACTTTCTTGGTAGCACAGAAAGGAATAAGCAATTTATACCATATTTGGCTTCAAGAGGAAAGAAAATAAAAATAGAAAGTAATCATTCTCATGGAAAAACAGTCATGATATACTGTTAAGTGAAGAAGACTGAGCTACAAAACAGTATGGTACCAATTTCGTTTGCACATAAACATCAAATATTAAAACTCTGCTTCAGACTACAGAGTTCTTGTTTCTTTATCCTCTTCAAGTGTTGATTCTGTATTTTCCTAATTTTCTAATTAAGATGTAGTATTTCTGTAATTAAAAAAAAACTTTTAAAGAAGTCAACTTTGATGAATTCTTTACCCAAAACTACTTAAGACATTAATGAATCTACATATGCAATCTAAAGCAACTATATAAAATTTAAATAGGCTACCTCTTTTTGTTAGCTGGAAAACAAATCCCATGAGAAATAACACCATAACTTAATAAACTGCTTCTAAGAACACTAATCATTTGCTTTGTTGGTACAAATAAATAACTTTATATATCAACTAAATAAGTCTAATTAACAATTGGGTTTGGTTTCCTCATCATTATAAAATGATGATTTGCACTGCTAACAAATAAAGACCAGAAGGAAAGTTAAAACGTAAGGGATCAACACGGAATACAGAGATTGAAGGAGATGAGATCAAAAAAAAAAAAAAATCATGAAAAATAAAGGAGAAACTAAAACAAAATGAAAAAAAGCTACATTTTTCTATTAGGTATGAAAAAAACATTTTTAAAAACGAAATATGTGTTTTGATACTTAAATGGACAAATACAAATGTTATAAGTACTTTCTAGGAGGTATCTTATTTTTTAAAATTCTAATAAACAATCCAGATGTTCTAAAACTCTTCATTTTCACTCCTACCTACATAAAATTGGCTTTGAGATGTATATAAGTTCTGAGACTTTGCTGATTAACCAGCTAAGCAAACAATCTAACCTGAAATAGGTTATTATATTTATAAACCAAATACTCTAAAAAATAGGTTGAGTTGAACAGACAAAAGGACCACAAGGTAAACAGCTCAATTAGTCCACCGTGGTTTACTGCCCTCTGGCTGTTGTGGCAGGAGATATCACAGTTTTTTTTTAAAAAAATGGCCGCAAAGAAAAGCTAGGAAGGTGTCATGCAGAAGTTTGTAGTAAATCCTTTAGGCAAATTTAGAAGCTTCAGAACAGACCCTCAAATGTGCATTATAGTTAGTTTTACTCCTCCCTTTAAAAACATCAACTAACAAAACATTACAAAGAATACCTGAAAATTTTCAACCACAAGTTAGCAAAGTACAGAGAAGTCTGGAGATAATAAAAGTTGGTTTTGCAAGACTTAGTCAAAAAGAGCTAACACCCTAACTAAAGATCGGAATTAATCTTGAGTCAGAAAAATTCCTTAGCATGCTAGATAGAAACACAGGTAAAGAGGCAGAAACTTTCACAAGAAACAGTAAAATTTCCACTGGTTACTATTTCAAAGTTTCCAGATATCAGATGCAAACTGAAGTTAAAAAATAGGCAACATGGGAGCCAATTTCCTGGAATCAACTAATTACATAAAAACCAAGAAAAAGCAAGGTAAAACTTGCCATGCCAAAAAACAGGCCGTATCCTTTATATTAATCTTTCTCCAAAATACTATCCAATGTCATCTCATAATATTGTACAATAAGGTTCACAACTAAGTATCTATATCATCTTATAATTCTACACGAAATAATTGAGCTGGCAATGAACCACAACAGCCACAGTCCAAGAAAAAACAATTCTGTTCATTTCACTGTGTCTTGCTAATTATTCACAATTCAACATCATTTTAAAACAGTGGCTCTCAGCTTTGTTTCCAGCCCAACACACCCAACATGACTGGGAAAGAGCCAGGGAATTTGAAAAAAAGGGGGGTATAAGGAAGCCAGGTGGGGGTGAGGATGTTCCTTTTGAGAGGCACAACCATTAAGCACTTGGAATTTTTCTTTTAAAGAACAGCCTTAATAACCTTTCAGGAATTTTTCATTATTCAAAAACACAACGCAAATAATTTTTTTTAAGAAAAAACTTACCCTGCAGTTCATGATGTATTACACCCACTAGGTTGGGTTCATCTCCCCACCAGAATATCCATAACTCTTTGCAATCTGGTTTGACGTCACGACGCCACACACACAGCAAGTTGGCTTGCAAGCAGCGGATGAAACTTAACAGGATTGGATCATCCTGGGCTGGGGCTGAAATTATGGGTCCACAGTCCCCATGCCCTCCAAAATTGTACCTACGCCATTTGATTCCCGTGAGCTCAGCCTGAAAAAAAGGACAGGAAAATTGAATAGTTCTGATTTTTATTTCCAGTTACATAACTCTAAAGACAGGCTTTTACACCAAAAGAAGGAAATCTGTTAAAGCAAACATTTACACCAAACTTCATACCATAAGATTTCTCCCAGTGAAGAATGTATGTCAATCCTTCTTGATTTTTAAGAGGGAAAAAGTTAATTTCTTTCTATCAAGACTTCTACATGGCACTTTATACTACACACCAAAATAAAACAATAATCATTATTTCCTATTGAACCAATTTATTTACCTAAACATTTATTTCCTATAAAGTCCCTATATGTAAACTATTTATTATATTATAATTCCTTATTTGAATCATAAATTATATTCAGAAATCACGTAAGCATTTAAAAAAAAAAGCCTGCAGAACTGAAATGAAGTACTTTCTTTCAAACGATTTCCTCAATTTCTTCTTATCCAGAAGCTACATTTTAAATCAGTTTTAATCAGGGGAACAGTTAACATGCAGTGACATGGTGCTTCAATTCCCTAATGTAGTTTGGCCTTTTGTTTTTTAAGCACATTTTAAAACATGGAAACTTTAAAGAGGCAGAGAGCAGGAACCTGTATCTTTATTCCATTATTTACATTTGGTATTTTAAGATTCCTTAAATCTTAGGTTTAAGGAACTAAACTTCAAATACATTTCAACACAAATGAAAGCTGAATTCCTCAATTAAGTAACTATAAACTATAACTGTTCAAAACTGATAGTAAAACTGATTCATAATATAATTCTGACCCATAACAGCTCATGTTTCCCTTGCATTCAATTCTTACTCATTCATCTCCTCCCCTACCAAGTCACTCATTTTTGTCAACAAGCTGTTTTTCAAAGAACAAGTTCCACTGGTAGAAAAATAGCCACATCTCCTACTAACATAACTGAAACCAATTTAAAGTATTGAAACAATGAATCACTACAATGAATGCACTTAAAAAAGTATCACCTTTCCTCACATCAAAGAAAAAAGGCTTCACTTCAAAAAAATTGTTATAAAAATAATAATAGCCAAACTAAAAATGTCTGGAATTCAGTAACTTATCCTTTACAACGAGAAATGCAAATCTAATCTTCAATGAATATTCTGAGTAAAAGCTGGTAACGTATCATTTAGGCTTCCCCCTTTATGTCACTTGGTTTCCTCTGATTATAAAAGTAAAGAATATAAATAAAAAATAAACAATCATACCAGAAATATTTTCCATAATTCCACCAGAAATAATAACTCACATCTTACTGTGTGTTATCTTTTTAGAGTTTATATAACCAAAAACCAAACCAAACCCACTGCCATCAAGTCGATTCCAACTAGGACAGAGTAGAACTGCCCCATAGGGTTTCCAAGGCTGTAAATCTTTAAGGAAGCAGACTGCTACATCTTTCTCCTGCGCAGGAAATACCTGCCAGTATAATAGAATGGCGTGTCGTTGTACTAATTTATAGTCCTTGTTCTGCTTAGAGGAATAATCTGGGGCTAGCCTTCCTGGGTTGGAATCTCAGCTCTATACTCACTAGCTGTAAGTAGTAAATACCTCGCAAGTTACTTAAACTCTGTCCCTCAGTTGCCTCACCTGCAAAATTAGGGTAATAGTACTTATTCATAGGGTCATTGATTACATGAGTTAAGTATATGTAAAGCACTTAGGACAGTACCTAGCATATGGCAAAAACTATAAATATTATTATCATTACGAGTAGTAGGAGTAGTAGTCCTATTTCTTTTTCATTGTCTGATCATATCCTTTGTCCATGCAAGTTCCTTTGTAGTGTTTCTTCGAGTAAATGCTGTGTGTGTGTGTTTTACTCAGAAAGCCTAAAATCAATTTTTAAACAAATGTCAAAGAAGGAAACTAAATAAAAAGAATAAAAAGGGGCAGTTAAAATCAAAAAAGCTAAATAAAAAGTTAACTTTTCTTATTGTCACCTAAGATAAAGGCAGTGTTTTGTGCCTAAGGATCTTAGGGGTTAGGGGAAGGAAGGAGACGAAGGGAGAAAAAAATACACCAATAAATATGAATTACTGAGATTGAGCACATTTTAAAGGTTAAAAATCAAGACGCATCAGACATTTAAACATCAGGTGAGGCAGTCCCCAAGAAAATCCAGGAACAGCACTTTACTGACTAGAACACTTTCACCTTTAACACCAGCATGGTTCAGCAGACAAAATATTTGGCTTTGATTCAAGTGAATGGTTTCCTAATCCTACCACTTCTACTAACTTCCTATCAGGGCTACCATGCTCTCAGTGGTAAAGGGAAGCCGATGCCACCTGCTCTACGTTCTTTATGGAGTTGTCCTAGCAAGTGATATAATGCAAATGCAAATGACATAATAGCAAGGCTTCAAATTTAATCACTTCACAACTAATTCAGCCAAAAGAACTGAAAAATGTCCAATTATTTTAAAACAATTTAGTTCCTTTACTTTTAAAGCTAAAATTAAATATCATTATACTAGTCTTTATCAGAAAATGTAACAATGAAACAGCTGTCTTAGTCATCTAGTGCTGCTATAACAGAAATACCACAAGTGGATAGCTTCAACAAAGAGAAATTTATTTTCTCACAGTCTTGTAGGTTACAAGTCCGAATTCAGGGCGTCAGCTCCAGGGGAAGGCTTTCTCTGTCACCTGTGGAGGAAGGTCCTTGTTATCAATCTTCCCTTGGTCTGGGAGCTTCTTTGCTCCTGGCACTGCTTTCTTGGTGGTATGAGGTTCCCCTCCTCTACTTGCTTCCCCTTCCTCTTATCTCTTGTATCTTACAAGAGATAAAAGATGGTGCAGGCCACACCCCAGGGAAAGTCCCTTTACATTGCATCAGGGATGTGACCTGGGTTAGGGTGATGTTACAATCCCACCCTGATCCTCTTTAATGTAAAATTACAATCACAAAATGGAGGACAACCACACAATACTGGGAATCATGGCCTAGCCAAATTGATACACACATTTTTGGGGGGACACAATTCAATCCATGACAACAGCATTCAAGCCTAGCAGAGATAACTAAGTATAAAATGGATGTTCAAAGACTTAGCTTTAAATGTTGAATTGATATTTGATAAAAGGAAAGACAACTTAGTGATACTGAAACAGTTTGTCAAAGAAAGAAAACTCCTATCATAGAAGCACATTCAATTAGATTAAAATATGTTCTCATATACCATAACCATGTTTATAGTTAGAGACCAATTCAATTCCAAGTCCCACTGATCCAATTTCTGACAAATGTATTAATATCACCAAGCCTCAAACAACTTTATCTAATGATTTTAATATTATGAAGCAAATGTTTAAAATATTTCTAGATGCAAATTCTCTCAAAAATGCAGTGTTTCTCATTGTCAAACAGACGAACAAATCCTAATTACAGTGAAACCTGTGAGAGTCAGAACTCAATGGGACTGCCTTGTTTTTCTGGGTCTCACAAGTTTTCCACCTTTGACAGGGTAGAGTCACCACTTTTCTGTTGCTCTGTATTTAGTGGAAAATACTTGAGTTTTCCTTCCTGACAGGTTTTTGCCTTACACTGACTTTCACAGTGTTACTATATATTTAAGTTTTAAATTACATAGTTTTGAAAATATAAATTCAAAAAACAAAATTAAAATACATACGGAAGAAAACCAGTATGCACATACGTATAATAACCACCACCATCACCATTTATTAATAAGAACCTACAAGTGGCAGGCACCATACTAGTCTCTTTATAGCTAAAGAAATTAGAACTCATAAAGGTTAAATAATTCTCCCAAAGCGACACAGCTAGCAAATGCAGATCCCAAATGTAACTGGATTTAAAGCATAAATTCTTTCCACTCTGCCATGCTGCTTCATAAGGCTTTGTACTATTATAAAATAGTACAAAGAAACTGTCATCAACTCAATTTAGCAATGACTAGAGCTCATGGCCATACTTTCTAATTTAAGAAAGTTCATGGATCTTTCTTTAGTCTTACTGAGGTATTGAGAAAACTAATATAAGAATGCACACACCATACCATGAATAGAAGAGACTTTTTATTTCACGCCAATAATTATATGCCTCCTTTTACATATTATCACTATAAGACTGTATCTACACAAGCTAATTCTTAGAGTATATGTATAACAAACCAAGACACTAACTATTCTAATAGCAACAGAGGCCGGGGGAAACTTTCTCAGCCACGGCTGGACTCTGTTGTACAGCTAGTTAAGGTTCTCAGGAAATTGAACCAGGATAAACGCACTTCCTAACTGCATGAATGTGATTTAAATAAAATTTATATTGATTCTACTCTTTATGTACAGTACGTAGGAAATGAGCTGATAAATTCTCCCAGTAGAGGGAGAATTTACACTGACCCGTTGTAAGCAAATCCCTCATGACCAACAGCATATACTTGCATTATCGCTCCCCAGAGTTAAAACTGTATTCAGTGGTCATGGAACAAAGTAAAACTAACAGGCCTTGATAAGAATGAACTCATCGTGTAGTATCATGAACACTGTATCGAAGAACACTGGCTGAGGGTCAGGAGATACATAGGTTCCAGTCCTGGTTCTTCAACTATCTACCTACATGATGTTAGAAAACTACTCCACCTCAGGGCGCCTCAGCTTCATGACCTGTAATGTGATATGGTTGACCTAAACCAAAAAAATCCATTGCCGTCAAGATGATTCTGACTCACAGCAACCTATAGGACAGAGTAGAAGTGTCCCATAGGGTCTCCAATCTTTACAGAGCAGCTGGTGGGTTCGAACTGCCGACTTTTCGGTTGTCAGCCAAGCACTTAACTACTGTGCCACCAAGGCTCCTTATGGTTGTCCTAGATGCTGTAAAGAGTTCAAAACTCCTAGCCCAGTCTAATTACGTTCCATTCACAAAAGCAACTTGTAAATGAGACTGAACTCTTATTAGATGTCTTAGAATGATCAGCAATAACAGAAGAGCTGCCAGAAGACATTCAAATTTTCAAGAAATATTTGAAAGATTCCTCAAACCACAAAAATTGGCTTAATATTAATCCCGGGCAAGATTCTAGAATGGTATGTAGAAAAGGCAGCTGTGATTGAGTGTACTAAGAAATTCCAAGTGTGCCTGAACTAACTTTCTCCTGTGATAGGGTTACTACTCTAGTAGATGAGGGAAATACAGTAAACTTATTAAGTCACTTCTCAAGTTATAGAAAGAGAAAAAAAAAGTCAAATATAATAGAAAACGTCTGTTAAAACATAACTAATCAGCTCCAGGTAAAGACAGCAGAGTAAACATACACATCTGCTTTTGCTCTATCTTAAATCTCATGAAAAGTCAGTAAAGACGTTTCTTTGTTTTGTTTTTTCCTTAAATCATAAAATCACAATGATAAGTAGAACAGGAGAGAAGATAAAAGCAGTAAAATTTTGAAAGCTAAGCAGCAGGTGCTCAAAAGGTAAAGAGATTTACTAAGAAAACTAAAGCCTAGACTAGCCATGGAGAAAGCTGGGAAACAACCTAATTTACACGAAATCTCCTTGGCCTCAGCAGTTACAGATACAGGTAGCTTTGGAAGTAGGGCTGAATGTAAGAGAGGAGATAAAACAAGAAAAAATAGTTGAAAGCCTGTTTAAGAAGCACTCGGAAACCCTCCCCAGGTACGCTCTCCATCCCAAATAGCTGAGCCAGTGCCCTCCTTCACTCCAGCAAGTAATTGGAAGCGTATTCTGGATAAAACAGGTGTCTGGAGTGGGGGGACACAGGCACAACTGAGGACAAAGAAGCAGAGTGAAAATGGGGGGATGAGGTGAACATGTACAGAATGACTGCCAAAACCCACTCCACCCCCATCTCCCTCTTAGCCCCAGAAAGGTGCCTGGTAAGAGGGAGAGACAGGAACGGTGTGTTTGCTTTGTAGGAAGCAAGGAGAAGATGAACTAAATCCTCTTCTTCAATAGTGAAAGGTCTAGAATTGAAAAGCCTAAAAGGAACTATAAGCTCAGTATTTAGAAACATTTAAGTAAAAACCAAAATAATCAGCTAATGAGGATAAAAATGTTTGCCTCCGGACAGGTGAAGCAGGGGTACAATATACTACAAATGCTGTAGAACTGAGTCTTCAACTACATAAGAGTACAACTCTGATAAAAATAAGGATGCAAAATAAAATTAAATTTTAAAACAAAACTAATCAGAACATGGAAGTAAAATATATTTAATGCAAACTTAGTTACTACTAAAATTCACATATACCATTTTAGACACTTAATCTAGACAAATCCTGAAACTTAGGACCTAAGCATCCCATAAATTGTGCTGCAAAAGCCAAAAGGTTACTTACCATGTGTTAAAATAGTATGTTTTTGTTGTCTGTTTCTTTTCTCCATTTCTAGACTATTAACACTCCAGCTGGGCAGAGAAATATTTCCAGCTGTATGCCCCCTCCCATCTGGATCTGCTCAAACTCTCCCTAGCCATAGCTATGCTGCTAGCCAGGGATTCCCGTGGAGGGGTTGTTGACAACAAGACCTTGAGCGTCCCATTTGACTGGTATTTCCATGTTGAGAGAAATGCAATGCGATATCGCTCCATAACAAGAAGTCCTAAACAAAAGATGCTTCCTAACATATGATAGATTTTTGTTGAGTCATAACACTTTTTCAAATATAAAGATAAAAAAGGCAGAGCTGGTTTAACACAAGTATGAGTGAAAAGGGCTCAGGGTATTATTTGACAATAATTAAAAAATTGAAGTGGCTACCAAAAAAGTTATTGCCATCTTAATCTACATTAATGAAAATAAGAGCATCTAGATTCAACACAACAGATCTTACTTATCAAGCCACTAGTCAATATTGCTTTCGGTGCCTAGTTCCATACTTTGAAAGAGATCTAGATGAAGTGGAACAAATTAACAGATAAAAGACTAGGGTAGTGAGGAAATCTAAACTTATGCCATATGGCTAGAAGCTATGTGGCCTCATGTTCAATCCTTTCAAACAAATGAATTTGGCAGCAAAAATAAAAATAATGAAATCATGAGACAAAAGGAATAGTTGAATGAACGTAATACGCATTTAAGAAGATTCTAAAGGATTTGAAAAGTCTTCAATTAGATGAAAGACTGATATGTGGAAGGTGGACTAAATTTCCTCAGAGCACTCCCAAGTGGTAGCAATAAAACCACATAAAAAAACTCACGAGCAAAACAATAACAACACTGAGAGCTCCCTCAAGAAAATATCTTTGCCTGAGATGCAATCACAGACATAAGGAGTTAAGGAAAAACTGTTCAATACTAGATGACGCTATTGTACAGCGGCTTCAAACATCAAACAGATAGGTGAACAATATGATTTATGATGTTCCTTCCAAACACGAAATGTAAGTCTCAAGGATTCCTCCCAACATTTAGATTTTATAATTCTAACATTATTTTTATCTCAGTCAACTAGCTCAGGGTTGGCCAGTGAGCTGGCCATCTGTTTTTGTAAATAAAGTTTTATCAATAATGAATATATATATATATATATATATATATATATATACACACACACACACACGTTAAATTTATTTGAGTGCAAGGAAAATGATACCAGATAGAAACATGGATCTACACAAAAGAATAATGAATACCAGGAACAGTTAACATGTGAATAAATATAAAAGACTTGTGTTCTCCTTTTTAAGTTTCTTTAAAAGCTAACTGACCGTTTAAATCAAAAATAATAACAAATGCATTGTGGACTGTAGACCAGATACAGAAGAAAAATGTATGACAACAATAGCATAAAGGATAGAAGGAGGAAACAGAAGTATACTGTTCTAAGGTTTTTATATTATAAATGAAGGGATTTATATCATTTGAAGATAGACTGAAGTAAGTTAAAGGTATATATTGTAAACACTTCATCAATAACTAAAAAGTAAAACAAAGAGGTATTGCTAATAAGCCAATAAACCAAAAAAAAAAAGCAAATCCCTTGCCACTGAGTCTATTCCAACTCATAGCAGCCCTTTAGGACAGTAGAACTGCCCCACAGGGTTTCCAAGGAGTGGCTGGTGGATTTGAACTGCTGACTTTTTGGTTAGCAGCCAAGCTCTTAATCACTGTGCCACCGGGGCTCCAATAAGCCAGTAGTGGAGATAAAATGGAATCATAAAAAATACTCAAATAATCCAAAATCAAGCAGAAAGAAGGGGGAAAAAAACAAAACAAAGAACAGATGGGCTAGATAGGAAAAAACCAAGATAGCAGACTTACAAACTAACCATATCAACATAATCATTATATAAACAGTCTAAACTTTACAAGTAAAAGGCAGAGATTATCACAATGGATAAAAAAGCAAGGCCCAACTATGTGCCACCTACAAGAAACATAATTATAAAAGACACAGATTGGTTAAAAGTAAAATGATAGAAAATAATAGATCATGCAAATACTAATCATAAGAGAACTGAAGTGGCTATACTAATACCAAAGTTGACTCCAAGAAAAGGACTATTGCTAAGAATAAAGAGAGAAATTTTATAATGATAAAAATATCAATTCTTCAGAAAGACACATTGTTGTTGTTGCTGTCGCTGTTAGGTGCCGCAGAGTCAGTACCAACTCATAGTGACCTTATGTATAACAGAACGAAATGTTACCCAGTCCTGCATCATCCTCACAATTGTTGCTATGTTTGAGTTCATTGTTTCAGCCACAGGAAGAAACATAAAAATCCCAAATGTGTAGGCAACTAATAACAGAGCTTCAAAACATATGAAGCAAAAACTGATACATCTGAGAAGTAGACAAATCCAGAGTTATAACTAAATATTTCAGCACACCTCCTCTCAGTAAATGACAGAACACGTAGACAGAAAATCAATAAAGATACAGAAAACCTGAACAATGCCACCAACCTACATAACCAAATTGACATTTATAAAACAATACACCCAACAACGGTAGAATATACATTTTTTTTTTCCAAATGCACATGGAACATTCACCACAAGAAATCATATGATGAGCTATAAAACAAGTTACCAATAAATTTTCAAAAACTACAATCTCTGAACAGAATTAAATTAGAAATTAATAAAATATCTAGAACTCTCTTCCCTTCCAACAAAACCTGGAAACTAAGCAATACTTTTAATAACTCATTAGACAAAGAAGAAATCACAAGGGAAATCAGAAACTATTTTGAATTGACTAATGATGAAAACACAATATACCAAAATGTGTAGGATATGCTTAGTGATAAACTAAGGATGTTGGAGTCACAAGCTAGGAAAAGCTTTGGACCCTTGATAACTGAGGAGTAGTCAAATTAGTTCTCAAATGCTTGTCTCCAGGCTTCTTATACATAAAAAAGAAATTAATTTCTATGTTGTTTAAGAGATTTGTCTACTGCTCAAAAAGTACATGATTATGTCAGTAAAATAAATCATTTTTAATATAAACATTTTAGTAATTGGCTTTTTCTTTTTAAAAAACAAAAAATTTTAACCAGGTGATGATTTTTTTTTTAATTTTGAGATTATGCAGTTCCTTAGGGTTTCAATTTGCTTCTGCCATCGATCAAAACAATATCCTAATTTTTCCCTTTCCAAATGATTCCTCAATCTGGAATAAAGCAGTCAAGGAAAAAAAAAATTATCTCCCTATCGGCAAGAAGAAATTTTAAGCTGTATTATTACTCCATTAATCTCTGGTGAAACTTCTTAAAAAATGTAAACTGTATTATCATTCCAATAATCTCAGGCAAATCTATACGTACCAGTGATTCCTACCTTCATGCTTGTCCTAAAGTATATGGTCTACACTGTTAATTTTTGAAAGGCTTAGAAAAGAAAGACCAGTAATGTTTGGAATAGCTGGGAAGAGCTTCACTGCACTCCCAGAATTTCGGTAGAAGAAAGAAGAGCATACAATACACTGTACTCGTGAAGAGTTCAGGCTCTGAAGTCAGACGGACTAAGGCTCAAAATTCAACTCCATTACTTGCTAACTGTGTTAACTCAGACAAGTTACTTAAAATTCTCGCTTTGCTTTTCCTATCTGAAAAAATGTAAATAGTGGTATCTTCCGCATAAGGATCTTGTTAGCATACAATGAGCATCTGCATGGACCTAGAAAGCAGTTCAGCAGTGCCAGGTATACAGTAAGCACTCAAATAGAAAAAGCTCTGAGGTGAGAATGAGCACAGCATGTAAAAGGACCCACAGATTCTTATTAATGAGTGGTCAGAAATTTTAAAAAGAAAGGCTTTTGGAGACAAAATACTTTGAAAAGTAAGCAGGCTCACAGAAGAAATACATATACCCATATGATGAAAAGATGGTCATAATCTCACAAGAAATTAAAAATCGAAAACACTGGGGTTTTTTTGCTCAGGATTAAGGATAATCAAAAACTTTAATTCACAAATAAGCAATTTTACTTCTAGGAATCTAACCTGCAGAAGTACTGACATATGTGCATAAAGATATGCATACAAGTATGTAATTAATGCATAATGGTCTATTATATCAAAAAAAGAAAGTAAACAATCTTAATGTTCCTCATAGGTGATGGTTAAACAAGCATAGAACATCCATCCATCCTACGAACAGGATACAAATGCTAGAAACATAATTAAAAAGGATGAAGTATATCTAAATTTACTGACATGAAAACATTTTAAGACAATGTTATGCAGAAAAAGTAAGTTGCAAGAAAAAGTAGAGAATTATCACCTATCTGTAATTTTAAACTACAAATATGCCCATCGTCAATAGACTGCATAAACAAACTGCTGTAAGTGTATTACAACTATACATTACATAGTACTGCACGTGATTACAACAGCACATAACATTGTTGGAATACAATATTAACTAAGAAAACAAGTTCCAGAAGAATACAGTATGATTCCATTTATAAAAATTTCAAAGCCACACAAAACTCAATAGATTGTTCAGTATTATAAACATACATGATTAAAACTAGAAACAAAAATTACGAAATGCTAAAAATAAAATTTAGGATAAAAGTCATCTCTGCAGAGAGAGGAAGAAGAATGGGATGAGGAAGGGCACAGGCAGGACTTCATAAATGATATGTTCTTTTTCTTAAACTGAGTGTTAGGTACGTGGATATTCCTTCTATCATGATTCTGTCTACCTTATGTATGATGCGTACATGCTATTTTTCTCTATTTAATACCTAATAGAATTTTTAAACTGCACATGTATATATGCACACAGACATGTATGCAAAAGCAAGGAAAAAAACTAGAATGATATAAATTAAACTCCTAGTGGTTTCTTTCCTGTGGGGGGAGATGAACCCTCATGTTTTATGATAGATACTCCCCTACTGTTTGAATCTGAGATTAATTATAAAACTTTAATTAAATTTATAAAGAAATTAGATTTTTCCATTAAAAGTATAATTATGAAAATATAACCACGTGGAAAATATGTTAGTACAGCTGAATAAAGAATTATATTTATACCACAATTACATCTATGTACAAATACGTGCACACTGACAAGAATAGAAGAGTTACAGGTAACGTGATCTAACGGAGTGGTTGGTTCATGGGCAACTTTTTTACAGCTTTAATTTCTTGGAAGTTTTAGTTCTTGGAAAAATTTTGTATTTCATTAGTACTACCTCACTTGGAGAGAAATTAAAGAAAAATGACAAGTGCAGAATGCCAACTCTCCACCTTCAGGTTAGCCAAGTGAAAAATCTACCCACATGGGAAGGCTGAATGAGTTAGAGCCAACCGACAATGGATAATGCATGCTGTGCCAGTAAGTGCACTCAAAACAACTGGAGAGGTTCCCCACCACACCAAGGAGATTACATCAAAAGGTTCTGAAGTGCATATGTACATTTTAGTACTTAACTGAGAGCTGATGCTGCCAAGTAAAAGTGCAGAAGGGGCAGGGAAGGCTCCAGAGAGCAGAGAGCCTAGGAATAAGTTTAAAAAAAAACAAAAAAGGAAGAGGATAAATAGGGAGGGATAGGAAAGTAGGTAGGGAGGGAAGCTAAGTGTCAAAGGAACAAAGAAAAGAATAATAGGAATAAAAATTTAAAGGAACCCAAAATCATAATGAGGAATAGGCATTAATGATACAAACCGTTCTGTGGTCTTTACAAACGCTCCCTGTAACCTATTCACTGGTTGCCAAAAATTGGCAATTTGCATAAAGGCATGAAGGAAAACGGGGGGGTGGGGGGGGAGTCTATTTCCTTTTCCTACCCAAAATATCATTGATTTAAAGTTAATATAAATAAAAGCTTTCAATAAAAAACTAAAAAACATCCCAATGCAGATTTGCAGAGAAAAATGTTTAATTTGCTTTCTGGGTTTATCACTATTTTAAAAGCAGAGGCTCTATGTAACAAAGGCTGGTAACAAGAGAACCAACTGCTGTTAGAGTCGACCAGCTGCCATCAGGTCAACTCCCACTCATGGTTACCCCACGTGTGTAAGAGTAGAACTGTGCTCCATATGGTTTTCAATGGCTGATTTTTCAGAAGTAGATCACCAGGCCTTTCTTCTGAGGTGCCTCTTCCCCTCTATTTTCTTTCTTCCTATCAGGGTTTTTCCACACCTATTTCTGACAACCAATATTTCATGAGCTCTATCCCTGCCAAAATATTCTGATTCACCATCACCACCCACCACCTGGCAAAGGTCCTGTCTTCTCCATTCTTTCCCCATCTTCTTCCTCCCCACCCCCTCCTTTCTCTAAGAAATCTTATTCTCAGCTTCTTCTCGCCGTTTCAAATCTTTTCTGGAAATAGGCAGGTTACACGCGCTAGTGTTTATTTTTACTTTCTCTGCACTATTCCCTGCCTTTTGCCTACAGCCTTTGTCCATAATTAACTTGCACCTTCTCCCTGCCTTTGGTTTTTCCCCTATTACAATCTATACTCCACAGAGCCACATGAGTTTCTTTCTACAACATAAATCTGATCATGTCATTAGCCTCCTTAAAGCCCTTCAGGCATTCCCCTCTGCATACAGAATACACTTCCAACTCCTTGTCATCCAACCTGGCATCAAAAGTCACCTTTCAGTCTTGTCTCCCATCTTGAAAACTACAGTAAGCATTAAATAAAAACTAAATAAATTTAATAAAAGAGAATATTTTCCAAGCCTTTCTAGAAATTTTATTTCATGACCTAGTAATGTACTATTTATGTAACTGACAAATGTATTCATCTTAACCATGCAATACTACCACCAAACTCAAACGTTTACAACACAGCTAAATAAAGTTATGTCCACATAACATATCAAAACTGGACTGGACTATTTAAAAATTTCTATTTTGCCATTCCAAAATTAAAATGTAAGGTAGGTCATAAGGAATCTAAATCAGTAACTATTTTCTAAAACAGCTGTTTGTGTTCTTAACAGGGTATCACACGTCCCATATAAGAAAGCGTGGCAAAAAAAAATCAAAGTTGCTTTATGAGATAAATCCCTACCTTAGTGAGTCCCATTCGTTTTTCATCTGGAATGATTCTGAAGTTTACCGTATAACTAACACAAGCTATTCATCTTTAACAAATTCCTTATTTTCTTTCGAACAGGTAAATACATCTATTTCAAATCAAATTTATAAAATTTACTAAAGAAGCCAGTATACTGGCTTACACATACCAAAATATGGGTTCTCGTGAGAATCATACCACTGTTTAATTAAATGTTATAGGATCTTGCAAACAGATTCAAGACTAGCACCATCTGTCTGGGTTGCAAAGCTCAGTTTCACCCCGTATCACCAAATAGTAACAAAATACTAGTTTTATACATCTAAGCAATTTAGAGACAATCAATGAATGTAACCTTTTTGAGATCATGACACTCGATTCAACCCATGCACATCATCACACTTTGTATGTAAAACAATATACTTTGAAAAATGTAAAATTTTTAGTAACTTAAACTTTAGATAAGAACTTCTATTTCAGAAGGTAAATATTTATGCTCTTTAGTAGCTGAAATGCTGGTATGAATTCTAAAGGTTAAACTGGTCAGGTGTTATATAAATCTGAAAATTACAAAATACTTGTTTTTATTTAGAATAATTATTACGTAACTAAATTTTCCTAAAATATCTGTAGCCGTAGTATTACACAACAACATATTTTTGATAGAATTTCCATTCATTTTGTTAATGTAAAAAATACTAAAAAAGAGAAAGAAAATTATAAATAGAACCATCTGTGGAATTTGAAGACCACAGACAGTAAAGATGACTGAGAAAATGTTTAAAAAATCTCATTACATTCCTGAATTCAGAAACAGAAAATAGTGCTTGCCATTTCAACTCATAATAGAAACAACTAATACAGGCACCCCTGATATTAGGTAAAACACATCCTCTGCACCTCCCACACCGACTATTACAGCAGATTACCATAAAGTAAAAAGGAGCCCTGGTGGAGCAATGAGTAAACGCACAGCTGCTAACTGAAACACTGACAGTTCGAATCCACCCAGCAGCTTTGCAAGAAAGACGTGGTGATCGGCTCCTGTAAAGATCACAGCCTAGAAATCCCCATGGAGCAGTTCTACTCTGTCGCATGGGATTACTATGAGTCAAAATTGGCTCAAGGGTGCCTAAAAACAACTATAAAGTAAAACCCTAAAGGCGCATAAGTACTCTTGTCTTCATCTCCTTCAACTGTGGAAGAAATTGTGAAAGAACATGTGTGAGGTGTTAGAAAGTAAAAATGCCACCCCCAGCTATTTTGTCCCAGTATCTAGTCTTACCAATCAATGGACCACTAAATCCACCTTCACTGAAACTGTATGAAAACAAAGTACAGTCGACCACTAGACTCAGAACCAGAGAAGGCAGCCTTACAAGCAGGGCTGGAATCCTTGGCATACATCCACAAGTGGCTGGGGGCAAAAGTGGAGCTCTTCCCAGGGTCTTCTGCTCCTACAGTAACTCCCTGCTCCTCAATCCTGCCCCCATCAAAAGGTACTAAATTGTGGGCTTAGGCAGCAATGGAGAGCAAAAAGCAGAACTAAGATAATAAATTACAAAAAGAAAAGAAGACATTGACCAAAGAAGTAGCCTTCAAAATAAGATTTTCTGAGGTGGCTGACTAAACTGTCTCTAAATGGTTTTTAAAGGAAAAGAACCAAAAAATTTTATGAACAAGGGCAGCATCTGATCCATTTCAAGGGAGCTTACTTTGAAGAATACTGCTCATCTGGTCAGATGTATATCAGTTCTGGTATGACTAGGTCAAAATCAGTTCTTGTCATAATCTACTAATGCAAAATAAATAAATCACCAAATAAAACGCAAATTTTTAGATAAAATTTTAAAAGAAAAACTGATTTCATTTATTCAGAATCAAGCTAAGTACCTTAATCTCTGAACTTAAAAAGCATTCAAACTAAATTGAGACTGTCCCCACTTCCTTCAAATTTATTTCTATTTCTTTCTAATATCCTCACACCTTTTATTTCTAAAGTGTGTCTTCCTCTTTTTCAATGCTAACCCCATCACCAGAGTTCCTGATACCATCTCCAGCCAGACCTGTTTCGTCAATTACCAACTTACGTCTTCCATCATTCTCTCTGTCTCTCCATTATTGTTGCTCCTAACTCTACAAACAGCAAACAAGGATCTCTCATTTAAAAAATTTCCTTTACCCTACCTTTTAGGCTCCTACCCTCCCCACGCTCCCACGCCTGCTTCCTTCACTGTCAACTGTCTTCAACTAAAAGTGAGCATGCATGCTCATCTTGCAATTCACTCATTCCTCAAGCCACTATTATCCAGATTCTGCCCTCAACATTCAAATGCAATGATTTCAACAAACTACTAAACTGCCCAAATAACAAACCTCATCTTCTTTCACTCCTTACCTCTTAGAGGTGCACTGCAATTGTCTTTGAAAAGCATGATTATTCCCTTTATTTTTATGTCTGAGAAAGCAAATCATATGGTCTACTTAAAGCATACATAACATATACATTCATGACTTAAATGTCTAGGCTTCATAAGAAGAAATAATCTTGGACAAAATCTAATTTCTTTTAAATGCACAGAATTTAAAGAATGATGGGCAATAGAGTTCAACAATTTTAATTTGTCTATGTAAGAGAGCAATCCTAGACTTTTAAACACATTATTAAATGTAACACTATTTAACACATTTTTTTTTCCTCCAATTCATTTCTCATAATAGTTTCTATTATCTTCTTGGATTATCTCCCGCCTTTAGTTTCATATCCCATCTGCTCATTTAAGATCCACGTCTGTCCAGTTTCTGAAATATTTGTCACTTTAGTCATTAGCATTTTGTGTAACAGAGCACTGTTTTTTTAAAGTTCAGAACTGAATTATTTTAGAACTGAATATCATTCTATCACCATTTCTTAATCTAAATTGCCTGCCCACACTCCAAGTTTACTACCTTAATAAAAACTGGGATTCACTAAGGTTCTGTACTATTTTTTAAAAGGAAACCAAGAATCAAGACCATAAACTAAAAGTGTTCTCCTACATACCATCTCAGTAAAGATTTTCAAGGATAGACTTAAGAGTTGTCAATGGAGCTTCTAAAGAATGCCCTTCTCATTCCTCTCTAGCCAACTATATCCATTCATTCCTTCAAGATCCAGCTTAAGCCTCCCCTCTGGGATATTTTCTGGCTATGAGGCACTAAGCTGATCATGTTGTTATCCCTCTGCGCTTAAACACAGCACGTTAGAAATTACATAGTGCACATAGGTCTATTTCCCACATTATCAGACTCCTAGCCCTTTCTGTATGTCCAAGCCACATTTTAATCATTTTTGATGTACATTATTCCAAAATAAGTTATCCATGTCCCTAATTTCTCAAACACAGCATCACACAAAAAAAAAATTAAAAACTTCTAGTTTACTGGCTATCCCATCTACTCTCACCCCAATTCCGGTCTTCATCCCACTGGGGCTCAGAAGTCTTCATTTACCACACAAAACAGCAAGCAGAAGGCTAGGAGTGAGTGAAGAAGGGAAGATCTAAAGAGCAAAGAAACGCAAAGTCTTTACTTGATGACTTCACAGAAGCTGCCACTATTCTAACCTTTCTCGAAGTTTTAATAAAAGGGTATCAGCAAAGAGGAAGCAGTGGCAGGTCCCTGCAGGAAAGGAAGGGAAAACCTGCCTTCAATCTTCAATCCAAAAGTGCTACTCTTTCCACAGGGATCCGTCTCAAAACTTTTTAAGCATTTCTTTAGGATAGCAAGCCTCCCCTAGGCCTTGAGAAGAGGGCCTAGAGCTGGCACACAATCACTCCCACTGCCTGGAGCTGAGAAGGCTTTAGAGAGTGTCTGTTCTCCCAGGCACTGCAGTCAAAGGGAAGGTGTGCCTGACATTCTAAATGGCAGCAATAAATATAAGTTGGTCCCCGTAAAAACGCTGCCATAAATAGCATTTGCGTTCTACAACACAAGTAATCAAGGGCAAAACAAGGTGAATAGGCTCGCCATCATTTGTAGCAACAGAGGTTTTTTTTGTGAAAAACTTACAAATTACCTTTTTCTAATATTTTTTAATTCATCTACATGTAAAATTCTAAACCTCTGGATAAAAACTGAAGACACTATTCCTACTGGACAAGACTAACACAAAAAGTACAGATTTGTGGGGGTCACAGGGTCGCCTCGAGTCTCAATCGACTAGAGGGCAACTGGCTTGGTGTTTCTGGTTTTCCTTCCTTCAACAAGGCCTAAACAATATTTTTAGATGGTACCGCATATAATGGAAAATAGAAATTAGTCATGTGGTTGAGTATATATACTCTGTTCAAAACATAACAAGGGTTGTGATATGCGTGTCAGATTAAAATGTGATTTAGTCTTTAGGAAGAAAAAGATATTAAGTACTATTTCTGACATTCCCTGAGACAAATCTCAATATGTTAACAGAACTGCTTTTTAAAGTTCAAAGAGCACTCTGGAGCTGCCAAGGAATTAATAGCTTAAAGTACCGAAAAAGAGCCACAGTTCAATTTCCAGTCTCACCCAGTCATAGCTCAGGGCTGGTACAACAAAATCACCAGGCATATTAAAGACGCACCACGCAACTGTGAATCATATACACAAATGAAAAGTTGTAACATGTAAATACGAATTTCAAGTTTTTCTTCTCAATCACACTTATTTTCAAGGAAAGAGACTCAAAGAACAATGTAATCCTCTGCTCTCTCCAAAAAAGTACAAACACAACATAACTGCTATACTTAAAACAAGTAATTTTACCATACCAACTTCCTGGTTAACTGCTTACGGCCACTCTGTAACTTTAGTTGTACTTTGCTAGAAGTTTCTTTCTATTAAAGAACATTATCTAGTCATCCAGAGTGCTTTTCTTAAAAAGAACTCAAAATGACTTTTCACACTACCTGCCTTCCATATTTCCACCAAGCTTATAGAACGAGAAACTGAGGCACAGATCATTATGAGACTTCATCCCACTAGTCACTAGTAAAAAATTATAATCCATCTCAAGTTTCCCTGTTACCAATTCACTGTCCACTTTACTGGGCTCATGAAAAGTAATTTTCTAACTAAAGGCTGAGTAAATGCCCTCCTGTACAGCTCAGATAATAAAAATAATAGAATCGTGACCCTGGATCAAGCCACCAAACAAAACCCCCAGCAGGTTCCCAAATCTAAAGGTTACCTAACATGCTATATTGTTGTTGTGTGCCACACAGTCAATTCCCACTTACAGCGACCCCATACGACAAAGTAGACTTGCCGTATAAGGTTTTCTAGGCTGTAATCTTTAGGACTAAGGTGCACCTGACCCAAGCCATGGTATTTTCAATTGCCTCGTACGCATGCGAAAGCTGAACAATGTAATAAGGAAGACCGAAAAAGAATCAATGCCTTTGACTTACGGTGTTGGCAAGGTATATCGAATATACCATAGAATGCCAGAAGAACGAACAGATCTGTCTTGAAAGAAGTACAGCCAGAATGCTCCTTAGAAGCAAGGATGGAGAGACTCTGTCTTAAATACTTTAGACATGTTACCAGGTGGGACCAGTCCCTGGGGAAGGGCATCATGCTTGGTAAAGTAGAGGGGAAGCAGAAAGAGAAGACCCTCAACAAGATGGACTGACACAGTGGCTACAACAATGGGCTCAAACATGGCAACCACTGTGAGGATGATGCAGGACCAAGCAGTGTCTCGTTCTGTTGTACGCCAAGGTCACTATGAATCAGAACCTACTCCACAGCACCAAACAACAAACATCTTCACATGAGTAGATTACCAGATCTTTTCTCCAGAGGAATGGCTGGTGGATTCAAAGAGCTGACCTTTCGGTTAGCAGCCAAGTGCTTACCCATTATGCCACCAGGGCTCCTTTAACATCCTATAAAAAACAAAAAACTAAATCGACTGCCGATGAGTTGATTCTAACTCACAGCGACCCTACAGGACAGAGCAGACAGAATTGACCCATAGGATTTCCAGGAAGCGGCTGGTGGATTCCAACTGCTGACCTTTTGGTAAGCAGCCAAGCACTTACTAAATACTAACCGAATTCCTATTCCTTAGAGATATGACAGGCACAAATCTATTAACCAGTTGAACTCTTTTTAATAAAGGTTTTCTAGAATGCATTTAAAATATTACCAAACCACAGTACATACTGGCTAAAAAGAAAACAACCAAACCTGTTGCCATCGAGTCGACTCAGCAGCCTTACAGGACAGAGTAGAACTTCCCCACAGAGTTTCCAAGGCTGTAATCTTTACGGAAGCAGACTGCCACATCTTTCTCCCACAGAGTGGACTGTCTAGATAATGCATATTCAGAACACAAACTAAACATCCAAACAAGTTCAAAGAAAAATAACATATAAGTGACCAGGACCTAACTGGGCAATAAGAACTTCATTAAGGATTAAGACGGAAGAGAGAATTATTATCCAACAATTCACTCATTTAACAAATAGTTAATGAGCACATAGCTATGAAAAGAATGCAAAGATGATTTAGACAGGCTCACTGCCCTGCAGAAGCTCATATCCTTATCAGAGGTACAGAGAAGGAGGTGCACGTAAGGAGCAAGAGTGACTAGTTTTGCCTGTGGGAATGAGGGAAAGCTTCACAGAGGAGGTGACATCTGAACTACTTAAAAGATGAGTAGGACTGTTCCAGCCATATACGCATGGAAATAAACTAGGAGCTGGTTCCAATTGTTCCAGAGTTAGCTATATCTATGTTTGTCCATATTTTTCTTTAGGACATTAAAATTCAATCAAGAGACCTGCCAACACAAAAGTATTTTTTCACACCAATTATACTCTTTTGAATACCTTATTTATTAGCTCTCAAATTAAGCTCAGATGGATTTAATCATCTTTCCTATTTAATGAAATAGTGTGGAACTATATGAGGAAGCTTCATGTGTCTTACACACGGCGACAGGTTTGACTGTTTTCTTTTTAGCCAGTATGTACGTTCTTTGTAGGAAAAAAAGATCACAGTAATTTTCATGTAGTTTAACACCCTTTTAGATTACCAATCTTTGTAATTTCCACTCAGCATTATAAAAATACTGTTCACAATTATTCCTAAAAGTTAGTTTTAATACCAAATGTCTTAAATAAATCCAATTAGTGTAGTGATTTAATACAAGTTAAAACTTACTACAGTAAAAAGATCTAGTGAAAATTGAAAAGAAAAAATATTTACCTGCAAATTTACCTACTTCTCTTCATGTTTCCCTATCTACATTTTAAGTTAAGTTTACAAATTTGAACTATGTCAAACAAAGACACAAATGAAACTTTAATATTATCAACTCAGGAGGTTCTTTTAACAGTAATGGAATTTCACTGTACTGGAAAAACTACAAAATGTAGCAAGCTGTCAGCCAGGGCTCTGTACAATTTCACAGTGGTGGAAATATGGTTTTAATAAGATTCTACCACAATTCATCTAGAATGAGAAAATAAGCATTCAGAAATAGACATATAAATCAGAGTATGGAGATACCAATGAAAGAACATTTTTCCTTGGTCACAGTTGAGTCTCCTAACTGTCATCCAGAAAGAAAAGGAAAAAATCACCTTTTCTCCTTTTTTTTAGACCAAAATCTAAATGTCTTTTAAAAGACATTTTATTAATTTGAAAAAAAACTCTATTCCAACAAACTTAACTAAAACATGCTAATATAAATCCAAGTAAAACAGGAGTTCCAAAAAGAGGAATTTATGAGGATACAATCTATACCATTCTACAGATGATTTTGAAAGTTTAGTAACTAAACAATGTAGCGGAGTAGGAAAACTGTCCCTGAAATAAAAAAACACAGCAACCGCAACATTTTAACAGAATTTAAAACTATGTTTATAACAACCAAAGCAAAGATAGAGAGCCATGCTTGTGTAAGTGACTTGACACTAAACAAAAATTGGGCAAGCATACATATTTCATTTATGCAAATGAGTGTGAATTTACAATTCCTCGTTTATGTTAATATTTACCAAGATTAATGGAATATCATCTCCCCTATGTAATGAAGTGAATTCCCCCAACAGAACAAAGCTAACACCTTCAAATCTTTCGGATAAACAGTGAAAGCATATACTATAAAAGGAAATTACCTGAACGTGATCAGAAAGAAGAATTAAATGACTTGAGAAAAAAGTCCTAAATTCCAAGAATACATTATAAATAATTTTGATTCACTAATTCTACAACTCTAAGCAAGTCCTATGAAAGAAATATATGTGTATTTTTTTTTAAACAATGCACATTTTTAGGCTACCTAATTACCTTACTTTGTAATGCATTATAGTAAATGTAATTTCTCAAAATAGTAATGTTTATAAACTGACAGAATAAAAATTCTGGTGGCCAAACACAACATACAGGACATAGTTCGTAGAGATTTACACACAATGCATTTTAAATAAATGACACTAATAGTAATGTTGCAAAAATCTTTTCCTCCTTTCTAATAAATACTTGCAATGCACAGTTCACTAATAACACCAAATATTCAACCATATTAACTAACTCTCATAAGTTTCGCCTAAGCTATTTTACTGGCTAGCTCCTGTGAAATAAATATAACACCATATTCAGAAAAAAAGAAAATACTAGTTTAAGGGAGAGCAACATTATTATTTGCTTCTACCAAAAGTCTAATCATTTCAGAAAAACATCTATTTTTGAAGCAAACTTTCAGTTGAAAGATGGTTGAATTAACGTTCATAAAAAATCCAGATAAACAATCTCATTATTATTTACATTAAGATGTTCATCTCAATTTTAAATAATTTTACAAACAACTAAAGAATGAACTTATCTCTTGGAAAGGATTATCATAATTTACAGTACATAGTACCAACTGGTGATAGAGCATCTTGCTTATTAATCTCAAGAGTAGAGGAGGTCTCTGAAAGTGTTTGATGAATACAATTAACTCACAATTAACTAAGCTAAATTAGCCAGTGAACAAAAAAAAAAAAAATCAATTTTTCCATACCTAATTAATATATTCTACCACTCTAACTTAATGTTATTTAAAGTAATGCCTTAACAGATTTTTCCCCAAATATCTAACACATTCATGATAAAATGAACAAAACATGCCAAAGATAGTCGGCTATATAAGCACCTGGCATAAATTCAATAAATTTATTGATTAAAGGCACGCCCCCTACCCATTATTCTAAGAAACAGACCCAATCTAACTTTCTCCCTATGAGCACTTGAAGCAATAACACAGCAAAATATTTTGTAGCATACATGTCCTAGGTACATTATTTTCTCTTCAAAATTATGAACTCATTACACGTACAAACGGCTCTTTAAAATGGTCCAGTAAACTGCTACACTATGCCTTAAATTGCTGTCTATTATGTACTTAAAAATATTTACTAGCAATTGGAGGTTAATATGGCAACTATTACCGGGTGGCAATTATTGCTATTAAAAATATATAAATACCGTAACCATGTGCTACTAACAACAACATGCTAAACAGAAAACACAAATTAGCAAATTATAAATATTTTCATTAAAGATAACAAACCACCAAGAAAAAGAATTCTTAATCTGAAAATACTAAAATTGCAAATTGGAATTAAAAACATACCTATGTATATATTTGGGGGTTTTAAAAGATTATCGAAATCGTTTCTTTAATATTATTGTTTTCATTTGCTAATTCTATTTGGTTCTAGCTCAAAAGAGTAGACTTCAAAGTTGCTACATTTACAACCATCTTCCCTTTCTACAAAAATAAATCTCTTAATGAAAAGACATCAGGTCAACAACAAAGCACCTTAAAAGCTTCAAATACAGAATTAAAGTTCCTCAATAGGAATTAAGTACTAATGTGTATATATATGGGTTTCAATTCAGGGAGGAAGAATTTGAGATCACTCAATTACTCATATTCAGAAAATTCTAAGCAAATGAAACCAACATAAACGTGGAGCATACATACCTAAGAATTAGATCTCTCTCCTTATATACTTAAATCTAGCTAAAGCACACAAAATCGCTTCTCTCCATATTATCACAATAGAGAAACAAAACTAAAGATATACTTTAGACCTTACATCTGGAAATTATAATGTCTTCCCACAAGGGTGAGTTCACATACCATAGGGTGCACTGTTACACTTTCCAAAAAAGACAGATTTAACACACTTAACTGAATTAAAACTGAGTGAATATATAACAAGAGTCACCCAGAAATGTGATGGACAGCATGAGAAAACAGTTTTGAGTCACAAAGGCACAGCCAGGCATGCATTTAATGCAGGAGCTACAAATCTCACAGCAGTTAAGAATAAGAACACATACAATGACCCATATCACATATACACAATGCCATTTTTCACACCTTAGAAGAGGGGAGGAGGGGCTGAGAAGAGTATTTAGGAAATTTAATGCCTCAAAGTAGAAAAGTAAAAATTAGAAAGCAAAATAAGTAAAGCACTAGCAGAAATCTTAAGGCACCTAACTGCACAGTCAACTTTTGCTAAGCCATAATGAACACCTTAAGGTAACAGAAAGTGGCTAGGTCATTACTGTGTTACAGAACTTTAATCTCTTGTTTATATTTCAATCCACACTAATATAAATAGGTAAATTCTCCATAAACAATACTTATCTTCACTCAAAAAAACTACAGGACACAAGGGAAAGTATGTTATTATTAGACATATAAAGAATTCTTAGAAGGCATGCTTTATTTTGAACACATAATGACTGCATCTCCATTGGCATTCTCAACTATTCTATATAATGTACCTTAGGCAACATATTTTTAATATTCTAGGTTGCTGCTGTATATGATTTTCAATCAAAATTCTCAATTTGCAATCAGAAAAAGTTACAATGATCAGCAGCTTTTTAACTGATTCATAATTAAAAAAAAAAATAGCACCTCATCCACCCTCCATGTACCAAAGAATTAAACACTTTACAGTGCTTAAAAAAAATCAAGCTATGCATTTCTGCCATTCTGAATTTGAAAGTTGCTACATAAAGAGTAATTCTTAAAAAAAAAAAAAAAAATGCACTCAAAAATCAATTCCTGGTTTAAAGAGGTTTAGGGGAGATATACTCAAAGCACAAACCTTGAGTCAGTCATAATCAAAGTACAGCATCCTCGCCTACAAAATTGTTTCTCCAAAAGAATCTCAAGCATCTTATCTCTACGACATTATCTCTCACTTTAGCTTTTAAAAAAAGATAAAAGAAACAATATATCCTAGACACTGCCTATGCGTGTAATACATTGCAGTTGTCTACAAGAATCTACTGTATATAAATTAGCCACATATACACAAGCCATTACCAGTCAGCATGATAAATGGTAATTTGGGGGCTCTGTCCTCACTAATATTGGTCTACTTGGTTATTTTAATTACCTGTAAAAGTGTCAATGCGGTCACCAGCTGCCAAACAAAAAACACTTTAAATACCCCTTAATCAATATGTTTCCTAATCTATGAATGCCTGAACCTGACTGATACTAAATGATAGACAGCAGAAAAAAGAACAGGCAAAATGAGTTCTACTCCCACATATTAAAAAATCAAGAAAAAATCATCACAGTACTGAAAGGAAGAATTACTACTTATAAATGAATTTTAAGATTAAATAAATAAGAATATTTGAAGAAAAAAAAAATGTAACCTGATTGTACTATAGTAGCACAGATACTATGTCACTCAGTCTTTGTAGCTAACAATCGCATGTGTTGATTTTTTTATCTGCATAAATACTGTAGCATATTAAATAAAATAACACTTTCATTAGAAAAGCTGGCAAGAATTTGCATTTCTCCACTAGTCTCAAAGAAAAAAAAATACACGCCACCCATAATTAAATGTAACTAATTACAATCTGAACATTCACATATTTATCCAGTGTAAACAAAGATTAAGAGGAAATGATCCTTCTATCTACAAGAGGTTAGAGAAAATAATTTCCAAAATGCATACTCTCCAAAAGGCAATCCCCCCAAAACAGTGTACACAACTTAAGTTTTTTTTCCCCCCAAGGCTAAATTAAATAGACCGTTCAGCCAATTTTCCAATTATATTCTACGCTTCAAACATAATTGCCTTACATCTGTTTACAAACCTTTGCTCAATATTTAAACAAATTCGTACTCTCCCGGGCACATAGCTATACATACAGTAACTTCTGCACAAAGCACATATTTAAAGACCACGCACTGCAATTATTAGCCTAAACGCCAGGTTTAACAACATGAATGTTTTCAGAGAAGGTAATACGACCCAATAAAAAGCAAAGATGGCATTTACCACCAAATGTCACTGCCACCGCCAAGAAAAGAGTTGCTGGAGTCCTATACATTTTTAATTTGGATGAATCTAGCAGCCGCCGTCGGGTGCCGGGCTTCCACGAGAACAATTGACACCCTAACTGCTTCAAGATTAAGGCAGGCGATTCAAATCCGAAGGAAAAGTTGTCAATTATCAGACAGAGAGAGCGAGGCGAAGGCAGATAAAAGCGATGTTATCAAACCGCCCAGCTTGTTGCTTTTTTGTGTGCGTGTGGATTCGTTGTTAGGATAGAGAAAACAGTTTTTAAGACACAGGGGGAGAGAAAAAAGAAAAAGCTTTCTCCACCTTCCGTCGGCTCGGTGCAAAGGCTTTACGGCTCTCCAGCGTAGTAAACCCCGAAAGGCGGGCGGCTGTCGATGTTTACAATCGTGGCAACTCCGGGTGCAAGAGTCCTCCACTGACACAATCGCATTCAATCAACTATTTTCGAGCGAAATTGCAGGTGTCATTATGGAATTTAAAATAAAGAAAATTCAAAAGGCAGGCGGGCGGGCGGGCAGCCGATCCGACGAGGGGGTAACAGGCTAACAGGCTCCTGTCCATTGCAGGCGCAGGCAGCACCAGGCAAAGCCTTCCTTCCACATTTGGGGAAAAGGGGGGTAGAGGGGAGGGGGGTGTGATTGCAACAGAGGGTGGGCGTTCGGAGTGCGACCCAGAATCCGCAGCTTTGAGACTTCCACATGCAAATTCCACGCCGCGCGCCGCGCTCACAAACGATTTTTAAAGAGCCAAATAAACACTGGATGGGATCCAAGGCGAGGGAGAGACGATCCAAATGGGGGAGAAGCGGCGAGAGGCGAACCGCCGGGAGAGGCGAGGGAGGGGCGAAGTCCCAGCGGCGGCGGGAGGAGAAAGTTGGTCGGCGGTGGAGGTCGGCAACCGGGGTCGGTGCCCCCCCCCCGGCCCAGCCCCCTCCCCGCAGCCCGGCTACTCACCAGCGAGAAGAGGTTGGAGTGACAATCCTCCAGGCTCGCCCCGTTCGCCACCCAGTTCGCTGCCGCAGTCATGATCCTCCGCGAGCCCGGCCGCCAGAGCGTGGCATGTCGGAGCGAGGCGTCCGAGGCGAGGCCGGGCCGGACGGCGGCGCCTCGCCGGGGAGCGCGGGGCTGCCGGGCCGCCGCCGCCGCCGGGGGAGAGCGGGAGGGCCGGCGGGCGGGCGGGAGGCGCCGCGGCGACGCCGCGCCGGGGGCGGCGGGCCCGGGCCGGCGGGGGGGTCCGCGGCGGCTGCGCGGCTCCTTCCTGCTCGGGCGGCGGCGGCGGCGGCTTCGGCGGCGGCGGGGGGCGCTGTCCGCGCGGCCCGGCGCCCTCCCCGCCTCTCAGGGCCGCCGCTGCCTCCCGGGCCGGCGCTGCGGGCCGGCCGCCGCCTCCGCCTTCCCTGCTCCTCGGCCGCCGCCGCCGCCTTGTTTATCTCCAGCCACCGACTCCCCCTCAGCCCCCGCCGGCGCGTGAGGGGAGGCGAGCCCCGAAGCCGCCGCCGCCGCCGCCTCGGAGCCGCCGCCGCCGCGGAGCGCGAACTCGCGAAGGGGGGGGTGCGGACGAAGCCAGCGGGCGACCCCGGCAGCCGAGCGACGTCCCCTCCTTCCTCTTCCTCCCCCACCCCCCCCTCCTCCCCAGTAAGCCTCGCTTCTCCTCCCTCCCCGGGCTTGCTCGCTCTGACAGCAATGGCGGCCGCCGACCGCGGCTCGGCCCGCCATTGGCTGGCGCCGCGTCACGTGACGGGCGCCGGCCGCGCGGGGGGGCAAGGGCGGGCGGGGGAGGGGTCGGGAGCGACGGCGGCGGCTCACGGGAGGCGCTGCTGAGCCGAGCGCAGCCGGGTTCTTCGGCCGGGAAAAGGGGGAGAGACGCGGAGGGAGAGAAAGAAGTGCGGTCGGCCCGGCCCCGCGAAGGGTGGCGGGCTGCTGGGTCGAGTCTTCCGTGGGCGCCCGGCTTGGGCGCCGCGCCCCGCCCCCTCGCGGGGCCCAGGTCCTTGCGGAGCGCCCAGGCGGCTGAGGGGCATGCCACTGGCCTCGGAAACGCCCGCGGAGGCGCAGCGGAGGGCGCGAGCCCCTTGCTGCTGCCCTGGGGCTAGCTGCGTGGCCGAGGCTCGCTGCGGGTCAGGCAGCAGGTCCAACCAAGTGCCCAGGGGAGCGTCGTATAGCAGCGTCACTCCCCGTGAGGTGGGTCCTGCGTTCTCGTCGGCGTTTCACAGACTAGCAAACTGAAGCACAAAGAGATTAAGTCACTTGCCCGAGGTAGCACTAAGAAGAGGAGGTGTCGGGATTTGAACACATGCATCCACGGACACGGAAGTCAAGCTCTTCCACTACGCTCCTCCGCACTCCTTGCACAGAATAGTCACAGCTACCATCTAATGAGCGCTTACTGTGTAACCACGCACTTTGCATTTGATGAAGAAATGCTTTTCGAGCCCTTACTCCTAAGCACTGTATGCATTCATTGCACAAATGTTTCCTGAGCTCTTGCTCTGTGCCAGTAGAGATATGTATATGATTTCCACACTATATGTCAGGCACGATGCCCTCGCTCTTGGCTCCTTTATTCAATAACCAGCATTTCATGAGCGTATATGGCCCAGGAGTCCAGAGGCATGCCAGTATGAGAAGTCTCTCTCCAGCCCTCAAGGCATTTTCTCCCTGCAGAGATGAAGAGAACAACTTTTTCACTAACATACCCCCAAACATGGACGAGCCCGCTGTTTCAGGTGGATTTGACTGAAAAGAGGAAGGGTAGAAAAACAGGAGAGAGATGTAGTAAAAGGAGAGGAGTCTCAGACATGTGAACTGAGCTTTGTATCTACCACAAATACTGCAAAAGCAAACTCCCTGAGCAGCACGTTATAATATGTATTATTGTTACGGCAGATACTATGTTACAAGCAATATACATACATTATTTCCCATAATCCTCAGAGCAACAACTTAATGTAGATGCTGTTGTTATCCTCAGATTGTAATGGGCCAGGCTCGGACGTGTGCAGTGACATCTCCAAGGTCTCACAGTGAGTGTGTGGCAGAACTGAGTTCAAACCCAGGTCAGCCTGACTCCAGAGCCCATGCATGAACCCGTGAGGCTCCAGGTGAAGACACCTGACCAGAAACCAGGTGACTTCTGGCCGGGAGCTGGCTTTGCCATCTCTGGTAGTTACCTTGACCAAGATGGTTTAACTCTCTGAGCGTCATTTCCTAATCTGTCGAAAAACCTAAACCCAAACCAATGCCATCAAGTTGATTCAGACTCATAGTGACCCTATAGGACAGAAGTAGAACTGCCCCGTGGGGTTTCCAAGGCTGTAAGTCTTTACAGAAGCAGACTGCCATATCTTTCTCCTGGGGAGCAGCTGGTGGGTTGAAACCCACCCACGCTTTCAGTTAGCAGCTGAGCACTTAACCACTGCACCACCAGGGCCCCGTCATTTGTCAGAAAGGGATCCTGATTACTGATAACCCCCTCACCCCCCATCTCAGGCCAATGTTGTAAATTTCTAAGGAGTCCTGGCAGTGCAGTGGTTAAGTGCTCAGCTGCTAACTGAAAGTTTGGGGGTTCGAACCCACCAGTGGCTCTGCTGGGGGAGGGGGAAGAGACCTGGTGATCTACTCTGGTAAAGATTACAGCCTTGGAAACCCTACGGGCCGGTTCTACTCTGTCCTATAGGGTCGCTATGACTTGGAATCAACTCAACGGCAACAAGTTTGGTTTGGTTATTAAGATACCATTTATTAACGTGTTTTGAAAAAAAAGCAAAAGCACTTTATCCATATGCATGGTGTTACTTAGGCCTGAGCAGAAAGACAGTGTGACAATCCATCAGATTTAGATGTCCAGATTTCATGTGTTTACATCTCAAGTGAGCTTCATCCTACATGCCTAATAACCGAACACATTCTTCAGCAAGTTTAGGACCAAAAAGGAAAAAATCTCCCAGAACAAAATCTAATGGAAAATGAGCAGAGGCTATGGAGTCTGCAGAATAGGAAATACATATGCTTTTGAAATATTTAAAAAGATGCATTACTTCACTCATAGTAAGAAAAACAGAATTAAAACCATAGTAAGTAATGATGATATTTTTTAAAAAGTTTAGGCAAATGTAGACAGAGGCAGGGTCTCATACATTGTCAGTGGGAATATAAATTGGCTGTGGAGCTTTTAATGTCAGTTTGGCGAGTATCAAAATTGAATAATGAACAGACTCCTTTGATCCAGCAACTCTCCTTCGAGGAGTGTACTTATACAGATGCACAAAGACCTGTCATGCAAGGACATGAACTATAGCATTGTTCATACAGCAAAAACTGGAAAACACCTACATGCTCATCATTTGAGGAGTACTTAATATAATCTGGAGCCCTGGTGGCACAGTGGTTATAAGCTACGGCTGTTAAGCAAAAGGTCAGCAGTTCGAATGGCACCAGCCATTCTTTGGAAATCCTATGGGGCAGTTCTTCTCTGTCCTCTAGAGTCACTGTGAGTCGGGAATTGACTTGGTAGCAGCGGGTTTGGTTTTGGGTGGTTTTTTTTTTTTTTTGGTTAATATAATTTAATCCCGTGCAGTCACTAAAAATAATGTGTTAGTGATATATGTACTAATGAAGAATAATCTCTTTATGGGACACTGAGCTTCTGTTAAGGGTCATGGCTAAACATGATGTTGTTGTTGTTAGGTGCCATCAAGTCGATTTTCGACTCATAGCGACCCTATGTAACAGAGTAG
This sequence comes from Dugong dugon, assembly GCA_030035585.1. NCBI lineage: Eukaryota > Metazoa > Chordata > Mammalia > Sirenia > Dugongidae > Dugong > Dugong dugon. Next base: position 13,850,650 of record CM057476.1, read on the forward strand.
AACTGCCCCATAGGGTTTTCTAGGCTGTAATCTTTATGGGAGCAGATCGACAGATCTTTCTCTCATGGAGCCACTGGGTGAGTTCAAACCACTAACCTTTCAGTTAGCAGCCGAGCACTCACTGTTGTGCTACTAGAGCTCCTTGAATAACATGATAAACATAGTTAGTGTCACTAAGCTTTACATGTGAAAATTGTTGAAACGTCAGCTGTTTTGTTACATATACTTTAACCACAATAAAAAGAAAGAATAATCTCAAAAATATATTATCGATAGAGATCTCTCTAGAAGATTACACAAAACACTAGTAACATCTGTCGTCTCTAGGTAGGGGGATTAGGGGACTGGGAGCCAGGGTGAGAAGAATTACTTTGCACTATACAGTTTGCTTTTTGTTTGTTTTTTTTTAACCAAATGCATAAATACTTACTCGAGGCAGCAAGTTATAAACAACAATAAATAAAATCAAAAACAGAATAACCAAGCAACGGCACTATAAAAGTAAATAAAATGGCAAACAAACCAGACAAGGAGCGCAAAACTCGTCCAAGGAGGTCTCCTTGGCTGTCAAAGCTAAGGGCTGGAAGTGGAAGAGAAAAGGCCAGGAGAGCTGAGTGTGATTACCCTGGCAACGTGAGTACAGAAAGAGAACCCAGGGGAACCAGGTTCTAGTCCCCAGGTGTACCACTGAGCAGCTGTGTGACCTGGGACAAGCCACCGGACCTCTCTGAGCCTCAGTTTCAACATGCATAAGAAAGGGTGACCTGGGTGGTCCTTATGGTCATTTCTAGCCATGAAATTCTTTGATTCTCTGCACGGTTGAGATTACTAATAAAGATCTACAAGGCTCTTACTCAATGGGAGTTGGTGGAAGGCCTCAGGAGATAAGATTGAACCAAAACAAAAAACCATATCAACTGACTAGTAAGAAGTGTGGAGGCAAAGAACCAGGCATGAGGGCTTCTGGATCCAGTCCCCTGTGTGAGAGGCACCTCTTAAGCAGCCTCATGACTCGGTTTCCCCGTTTGTAAGAGTGTCTGCACCCCAGGCGGAAACAGAAGTTCCACTTTGCACAGGTCTCAGGTCTTATCCTGAGAGTGACAGGTTAGTTCTTTTTCATGGTTTCCAAACCTAATGGCAGAGAGAAAATGGAAGCAAAAATATCATCAGAGGAGGAACTGTCTACTGTGTTAGGAAGACCGCAGGAGGCCTCCACAGCTACAGGGTGGGAGCATTTTGTAGGAGTAAAGAATGCCAGCTTCTCCAACTCTTCAGACAAAGATTAGACTGGACTACAAAACATAAAATAATACTCGTGAAGAGCATGCTTCTTAGTTCAACTAGATACACGAGACTAAATGGGCAGCTCCTGTCTAGAGGCGGGATGAGAAGGCAGAAAGGGATAGGAGCTGGTTGAATGGACACAGGAAACCCGGGGCGGAAAGGGGGAGTGTGCCATCACATTATAGGGATTGCAATTAGGGTCACATAATAATAGGTGTATAAATTTTCATGCGAGAAGTTGACTGGAGCTGTAAACTTTCACCTAAAGCAGAATTAAAAAAAAAAAAAAAAAAGAATGTCAGCTTCTGACTAAGACACACCTAGGTTCCAATCCCTGTTCTCAGGTGTACTAGCTGTGTGGCCTTGAGCAGGTCATTTAACCCCTGAGACCCCCTTTTCTTCCTGTGCAGTGGCTTCCCAGAGTGATAACGCAGGGAAGTTTCTTAACTCAGTGTCTGCCCCCTTGGGCAGTGATCAATAAATTACAACAATCACAGTCACTTGTCCATCCTTGTACAAGGGAAAGCATCATGCAGTCACATCACTTGAGGGTTTTTTTTTTCTTTCAACCTAAACTTTATTGGATTTATTTCCTTTAGAATTAAAACAGAGTAACATGCTAGCTGTAACAAGTCAAACAATACAGAAGTACACCAAGAAAAAGGAAATACTCTTCTCTCTATCCACCAAGCTAACCAAAGTGAGTGCACTGTTGTGCATCCTCACGCTCCTTCCTCAAGGTTCACACCAATGAACACGACCTAAACATACATTTCTACAGGCAGTTTTTTTTTACCCTTTATGAAAATGGGATCCTGCCACATATATTATTCTGCAATCTGCCTTTTTCACTTAACAATTTATCACAAATACACCTCTAGGCCTATATATCTGGATCTAACTCATTCTTTTATTAGTTTTGTAATGTTTCATAGAACACCTGTCCCATAATTTTTCCAATTATTCCCCTATTCCTGAACATTCAGGTGGTTTCCAGTTTTTTCCGACTCTAAACAAGGGTGCAGTAAATATCCTTGTCCATATATCCTTATGCACTGACACTTTTATTTCTGTAGCATAAAGTCCCAAAAATAAGATTGCTTTTTTATTGTTAATAAATGTGTATTTTTATTGTTAATAAATACAGCCGGAAGACTTTCCTCAAAGCTGTAGCAATTCATACTCCCTCAAGCAATACAGGAAGAGTGTCCACTTCCTCACACCCTTGCCAGCATTTGGATGTTGCCAATCTCTTCATTTTTGCCAACCTGATGGGTGAAAAATGGTATCATTGTTGCTTCAGTTTGCATTCCCTGAACTCTGGTAATATTGACCACTTTTTTGCTACTTAAGCCAGCGGCTTAGGACATGAAACAACAACATGCTGTTTCAATGACACCAGTAAGAAGCTTGGCACAATGACAAACACTAGTCTTTGGTCACTCTCACCTGGTGTGGACAAGGTAATTCATTCGCAAATTCCATAAAGAGTTTCTGGACACTTCCAGGTGGCAGGCCTATCCTTTTTATTCCTTCATTTTTGTAATTCAATTTTTAAGTTAATGTTTTAACTTCCCTCTGAGAGAATGGTCTTATACCAATCAAGCTACGCTGCCTTGGGCAATAACAGCTTTGTTCATAACCACCAAGGATTTCCTAATTGTTCCAAACCTCTCCCCTAAGACACTCAGAGGATGAAGTCAAAACAACAGCCATCATTGCTGGCTTAGAGCAGCCGTACCCGCGATTTAATGGTTGAGGTAAGGTTAAGGGCAAAAACCTGAGAGTTGGTTAGACAAGACCTGGTTCAAATATCAGCTCTGCCACTTATCCGCTCGATCACCTTGGGCCAGTGACTAACCTCTCTAGGCCTCAGTTTCCTCATCCCCAAAGCAGGGTCACTCTCATATCTACCTCCTAGAGCTACTGTGAACATTCAAGGAGTTAATCACATGAAGCACTCAGCATCTGCCTGGCACATAGTAGGTGTTCAATAAATACCAGTTGTTATTATTAACCACCACTCATTCGACAGTTGGTTGTGTTGTGGTGGTTTGCATGCTACCCTGATGCTGGAAGCCATGCCATCGGTATTTCAAATACCCTGAGCAGGGTCACCCATGGTGGACAGGTTTCAGCGGAGCTTCCAGACTAAGACAGACTAGGAAGAAAGGCCTGGTGTTCTACTTCCAAAAATTAGCCAATGGAAACTCTACAGACCACAATAGAATATTGTTGAACATAGTGCTGGAAGATAAGCCCCTTAGGTTGGTGGCACTGCACAATAGCAACAACAATGGACTCAAACATGCTATCGATCACGACGATGGTGCAGGACCAGGCAACGTTTCGTTCTGTTATACATAAGGTTGCCATGCGTTGGAGCCAACTCAACAGCAACTAACAACAACAAAATTATTATTAAGACCCAGGGCTCCTTTCTATGAAATGTAGGGGGAGACTGACTGCCAAGAAACACCACCAAAAGAAATAATTTAAGCAATGACTTGGGTGGTTAAAAACTCCAAGAAGCTTAAATTAACTGGATTCAGTGGCATTTGACTTACGCCTTTTGCACATATAAGAAGGATGCTTTTGCTTCAGGTAACACTGATTTTAGCAGCCCCCAGTGAATCACTTTCAAGTAGCCGATAATAAGGTGTAAAGAAGTGTGTGAACTGCATGGCTACTTAACCAAAGAAAGGTGACTATATGCAAAATTTTCTGCCTCCATTAAGTTTCCTATATATTGCAAGCTATGGCCATGCCAAAGAAGCCTGGTTGTGCAGTGATTAAGCGCTCGGCTGCTAACTGAAAGGTCAGCAGTTCAAACCCACCAGCCGCTCCATAGGAGAAAAGACCTCACGATCTGCTCCCGTAAAGATTACAGCCTAGGAAACCCTATGGACAGTTCTACTCTGTCATACAGGGTCGCTATGACTTAGAATCGACTCCACAGCACACAACGCCATGGCCTTGCCAGGTGGGGAAATGTGTTGCCTGAAATTACATCTGTTTTTTCTGGACACACACATGTACACACACACATGCACGCACACACACACACACATGCACACACACACAGGCACACACACATGCATGCACACGCATGCACACGCACGCACACACACACACATGCACACATGCGCACACACACACACACACACACACACGAACATAGCAGAGCCAACTCAGGTTTTAAGGTGAACAAAATCATTTTTAAGAGTGGAGCATGTTCATGAGGTGGATTCTATAACCTTCCCTCTCCGTGGGCGTGCAAGTGTGAATCCAGTGCTAGGGAAAAAAAGTGCCAGCTTGGTGGCCTGGAGCCAGGCTGCACTTTGGGAGGGAGATGCCAACCGCTCTGCCAGCACACCTCGTCCCTTCTGTTTTCTGAGCTCCAGGCCAGGCCCACGCGTCCAGGCTCTTGGAGGGGTTTTGTAACAAAGACAAGTATCTTTTCACCGGTGGCCTAAATCAGGGACCTCAGCCGAGGTCTGGATGGGTGAGAAGGTAACTGATCTCACTACCCTGCCCTCGCGATACTACTCTTCGGAAAGTGACACCCAGGTCATGACATGTTAGACAAAGGCCACCGTCCTCCAGGGATCATACCCAGTCCCTCCAAACTGTCAGGCACTGAAGGCCTCGGGCTTGTGAAGACACTTTCTTGCTCCCAGGCACAAGCATCCTGTCTCCCTGCTGGATGGGTCCCTGTTGCAGGGCCAGGTCTTGTTTTCTGCAAAGGATCTTTTTATTTAAAAGTCACCGTTGGAGAAAGCACAGTCCTCACTCAGGAACAACTCGGAGGCAATAAAAAATGCCACGTGCAAAACTTGAGTCATCCCTTTGTCTTCACTTTGCCTCAGCGACAGGTCCAGGTGGGTTTCTCCAACTCCTGGTTATGAGTTCCCGGCAAGGGTGAGGCAAGCAGCATGCCCCTCCTGCTCAGGTCTCAGTTTTTCCTTCTAAAAATGGGCTGACAAGCTCTTAGGATGCTGGTGAGTAATAACCAATTGATTTTTTTTTTTAAATTGTGTACACAATTTCTCAATTTTCAAAGGCGGTGATGGCAAGAATCTGTCACAGATGGAAATGGAGAACATCTATGGAGTCACTCTGTTGCTGCCGTCAGTACAAATCGCTTCCCCAAGGAAATAAATTACATTTCACTCTCTGTATATTGTTTACTTTATAGTCTCTTGATCTTACTTTGCTGGCTTCTTGTTGTAGATTTTTCGGTAGCTTGCTTCCCACTTAATCACAACAGCTTCTGTAAATGTTAGCAAGTTGTGTTATGGGGATTAGCTACCGGCATTTCACAATGATTACTGAATATAGAAACCCCTTCTTTTTCTACCAAAAAAAAAAAAAAATTCAGTAAATATTCCTCTCACTTAAAAAGAAAAAAAAAAAAAAAGACCATTAAAATGATTTTCCAATGAGCAGACTTTATTTTATGTCGCCCATGCAATAACTCAAAGCACATTTCATATTGTCCTCGATGTGTGGTTTTATGAGGTCACTGTTTACATAGCATGGGGCATCCCTGACAAGCCTGTTCGTAATAATCTAATCAGTCACTTCTCAAAATTCCAACAGTAGAAAAGCTTTCTTCTCCCATCATCTAGCAGGGCTGTGATGAAGCTTGAATGAGGCCAGCCAAGACATGCCCCCATCCACACACCTAGTTACACCCCTCTTTACCTTGCTACGTCTTTGAGAGCGGGCTTTCCGAGTGTGGGGGCTCTTTATCAAGCTCATTCCATGTCAAACATCTAATTTTCACAATTGTCTTATGAGGTAGGTCCTATCCCAGTCCCCGTTTTACAGATGAGATAACTAAGTCTCAGAGAGGTGAAATTACTTGCCCAAGGTCACACAGTTTGAAAGTGCAAGGCAGGATTTGAACTTCGATCAGTAACGCCTCCTGTATAGAGAAGAAGCTAGAGAGCTCCTCCATGCTTCAGACACCCTCTGCCCTTTGTTCTAAACTTCCTACCTTCTTGATTGGCCAAGTGTGTCTCTCCACAAATGTCTCACAGGGGCCTGGGGCAATACAGCTCTGCCACTTACCAGCCATCTGCTCTTGTATATGTAACATCACCTCTCTGAGCCTCAGTCTTCTCATCCAGAATGTGGGCATAGTAATATCGACCTCAGAGGTAGGTCAATAATAATAAATAACAAGCACCAAAAACCCACCACTGTCGAGAAGATTGCAACTCAGCAACCCTATAGCAGAAAGCAGAACTGCGTCATCCAGGGCTGTAATCTTTACAGAAGCAGACTGCCACATCTTTCTCTCACAGAGCAGCTGCTGGGTTCGAACCACTGACCTTTTGGTTCCCAGCCAAGCGCTTTAACCACTGCACCACTAGGGCTCCTAATAACAAGCATCAATCCGACCCACTGACTTCAAGCTGATTCCGACTCATAGCGACCCCATAGGGTTTCCAAGACTGCAAATCTCTACAGACGCAGACTGCCACATCTTTTCCCTGGGAGCAGCTGGTGTTTTTGAACCACCAACCTTTTGGTTAGCAGTCAATCGCTTTAACCACTGTGCCACCAGGTCTCCTTTTAACAAGCACAGGCATCATTTATTGAGCTCTTCCCAGGAGCCAGGCACTGGGCCAGGTACTTTACACCATAATCTTGTTGAATCCTACCAACAATCTTATGAGAAAGATTCTACAATTTTCCCATTTTGCAGATGGGGAAAGTGAAGGATGTAATGGAAATATCCAAAACGTGCCGTCACCCAAGCCTGAGCTGCCTTCCTCTCTGTGGTTCTCGCTCCTCCCCGGCCCCTCTATGTTCTCTTCTCCACGTGGCAGCTAGAGGGGTCCTGTTCAGACCCAAGTCAGATGATGTCACTCCTCTGCTTTAAACCCTTCTTGGCTCCTGTCTCAAAGTCGAAGCCAAATTCGTCGCATGGCCTGCAGGGCCCTTTGTGGCTTGGCCTCCTGCTCAGATGCTCAGACCTTTTCCAGCCTCACCTCAACCACACTGCTGCAGGCCCCCTGAGCTGCCCGTGGCTCCTCTCATACTCCCACCCTCAGCTTCCCAGCCCTCACAGAGCCTTTGTCCTTGGATATTCATACAGCTCCTTCCTCACTTCTCTCGATCTCTCCCCGGATCTTCCCATATCAAAAGGGCCCTCTTGGACCACTGCACATAAAACATCACGCCTCTACGCCTCACTCTCGCTCCCTCTCATTGTTTAGTTTTCGCTTATCATCTAAAACCACCTGACGTATATATACCTGTACATTTTCACCTGTTTCCTCCTCGCCCATTAGAATGTAAGCCCCATGAGGACAGGGTCTTTTTTTCTTCCCCGTTAGTTTACTGCAGTATTCCAGTGCCTAGAACATTACTAAACCAGCCAGAAACCAAACCAACTTGTAGCGACCCTATAGGACAGAGTAGATCTGCCCCACAGTGTTTCCAAGGAGCAGCTGGTAGATTCAAACTGCTGACCTTTTGGTTGGTAGCCGAACTCTTAACCACTGTGCCGCCAGGATATTATTGGTGTTTAACAAATATTTGTGGGATGAAGGAATTACAAAATAATATGAAACAGTAAGCCACTGGCACAGAGTGTCTATAAACATTAGCTGTAATTATCAGAGAAGTCCCCGGGAGATGCAAACAGTTAACATGCTTGGCTGCTAACCGAAAGGTTGAAGGTTTGAGTCCGCCCAGAGGTGGCTCAAAAGAAAGGCTGGTGATCTGCTTCCAAAAAATAAACCACTGAAAACCCTAAGAAGCACAGTTCTACTCTGACACATATGGGGCTGCCATCAGTTGGAATCGATTCAACGGCCACTGTTTCTTGGCTTTGGTTCTTCTCAGAGGTGTTAAAGCATCTTGGGTCACAGGCAGCTCTTCTTGGCAGGAGGATGAGGGCCATGTTAGTTCCATGACTCACTCCACCCCCATCTAGAGAAATCTGTCCCAAGGACCTGGAGGGCTGGTTCCCTCCAGCAGCAGACAAGAAGGGACAGCAGCACTTTTCCACATGGCCTAGGAAAGGCGTTTCCCAGGCTCCCCAAGAGGTCCGCAGAGTCTCCCTGCGTCCTCAACAGTTTGAGCGAACAGGAGCCTTCCAGAGCCAGAATTAGGCCCAGGCATAGCTCCAACATCTCAAGCAAGTTCTGTGCCCTTTCACAGCAACCTGGCCAGCATGGGGAAAATTAAGTTTTGTTTAATAACTTGATTTTCCCTAAATTTTGAAAGTAATGCATGCCCTATAAAATATTCAAACATCAGAGAAATGTGTAATTTAGAAAGTGAAACACCCCATTCCCCAACACAGAGAACTACTGCTAACAATTTTATGTGTTGAATATTCATCTGTTTCCCAACACATTTTTGTTATTATTACTTACAAAAAATAGGATCATACTATATATACCTTCTGCATTTTGCTTTTTTCCCCCTTAACCAGGTTTATTGAGGTATAATTTATACATAAGAAGCATACACACGGAGGTGCAAAATGGAGCCCTGGCAGTGCAGTGGTTAAGAGCACGGCTGCTAACCAGAAAGTCGGCAGTTCGTATCCACCAGCCACTCTTTGGAAACCCTATGGGCAGTTCTACCCTGTCGTATAAGATCACTGTGAGTCAGAATAGACTAGATGGCAACGGGTTAGGTTTTTTTTTTGTTGTTGTTCAGGTGGTGCAAATGGTTTAGCGCTCAGCTGCTAATTGAAAGGTTGGTGGTCTGAACCCACCCAGTGGCTCCTCGGAAGAAAGACCTGGCAGTCTGTTCCCGTAAAGATTACAGCCAAGAAAACCCTATAGGGAAGTTCCACTCTGTCACATAAGGTCCCATTGAGTAAAAAATGACTCAATGGCACCACAACAGCAATTCACATATAGCAGAATTCACCATTTTTAGTGGATGAGTTTTGATAAAACATCGATAGTCACTTAATCACCACCACAATCAAGGTTTAGAACAGTTCCATCACCCCCTAAAATTCCCTCATATCCCTTTGTAATCAACCCTCTCCCCCACCCCTACCTCCTAGTAAGCACTAATCTGTTCTCTGTCTCTATAATTTGCCTTATCCAGAAGGGCATATGAATGGAATCATCAAGTACATGGCCTTTTGAGTTTTGCTTCTTTCACTTAGCAATAATGCATTTGAGATTCATTAATGTTGACACGTTTCAGTGGTCCATTCCTTTTTATTGCCGTATAGTATTCCACTGCATCGATGAACCACAGTTGTTGATCTATTCACCAGTTGAAGAATATTACAGTTGTGTCCTGTTTGGGACAATTACAAATAAAGCCACTGTAAACATTCATATGGGTTTCTGTGTGAACGTAGGTTTTCATTGCTCTCAGGTAAATACCTAGGAGTGGGCTTTAGGGTTTACAGAAGACAGGCCTGGCGATCTACTTCAGAAAATCAATCCATGAAAACCCTATGGATCACAATGGTGTGATCCACAACTGATCATAGGTATGGGGCAGGACCAGGCAGCGTTTTGTTCCCTTGTTCATGGGGTTGCCATGAGTCGGGGACCAACCTGATGGCAGCTAACAAAAACAACATGCTAAGTATATGTTTAACTTCATAAGAAACTGCCAAACTGTTTCCCAAACTGGCTTTTTCATGCACCCTGTCTTTTTTAAACTAATAAATACGGTACTCCCTGATGTATGAAGGAGCCCTGGTGGCACAGTGGTTAAGAGCTCGGCTGCTAAGCGAAAGGTTTGAATCCACCAGCCACTCTGCAAGAGAAAGATGTGGCAGTCTGCTTCTGGAAAGATTACAGCCTTGGAAACCTTGTGGGTCAGTTCTACTCTGTCCTGTAGGGTCACTATGAGTCAGAATCCACTTGAAAGCAGTGGGTTTTTGGGTACCTGATGTATTTGCTGGTGATACATTTTCCCATTAGAATGTAAGCTCCGTGAGGGCAAGACCACTGTCTCCTTTGTTTGTCCTTGCATCCTCTGTGCGTAGAACAGTGCTTGGCACGTGGTAGGTGCTCAATGAATGGTGTGTTGAATGAACGAGTCCGAAGGACCTTCCTCCATGTGAGGATATGTAGATCCATGCCGTTGAGCCCTGGTAGCACAATGGTTAAGTGCTTGGCTGCTAACCAAAAGGTTGGCAGTTTGAACCCACCCAGCTGCTCCACGGGAGAAAGAACTGGAGATCTGCTTCTATAAAGATTACAGCCTAGAATACAGTGTGGGGCAGTTCTACACTGACACATGGGGTCACTATGAGTCAGAACTGACTTGACGGAACCCAACTCTAACAACAGCAGCAGCATTCAGTATTCTGCTGCCTGGGTGGGTCCCGGTTTACTCAACTAGTCCCTTGCTAGCGGGTCCTGGGTGTTCTCCAATTTTTCATACAGACAAGGCTGAATGCAATATCCTTGAGTATATCTTTGCAAACTTGTGTGAGTTTTTCACTACAACATATTCCTAGAAGTAGAATCGCTGGGCCAAAGGGTATGATAGACTGCAATTTTAATAGATACTGCAAAAGGTTATACCAATTTATACTCCCGATAAGAATGAGGGAAAGTGCCTGTCTTACTGGGTCCCTGCCTACACTGGGTAATACCAGTTGGGATAGCTGTTAAATCCACACAGCTGGGGGCTCCAGGGTCAGCAAGAACAGTGCTTCCCTGACTTCTGGGTTTCATACCTGGGTATGATTTCTCAGTTGTGGAGACTGACATAAAATTGCCAACTTCTTATTTTGTTAACATGGGATCAAAAACCTAAACAAATCTACTGTCTACAACACATAGTTATTATTGTTGTTGTTAGCTGCCTTCGAGCCAGCTCTGTCTCATGGTAGCCTGATGTATAACAGAAAGAAATATTGACCAGTCCTGTACCATCTTCATAGTCATTGGTATGTTTGAGTCCATTGTTGCCGTCACTGTGTATTTTGAGTGCTTGCCAACCTAGGGGACTCATCTTCCAGCACTATATTGGATAATATTCCACTGGGATCCATAAGGTTTCCATTGGCCAATACTTGGAATCAGATCACCAGGCCTTTCTTCCTAGTCTGTCTTAGCCTGGAAGCTCCGCTGAAACCTGTCCACCATGGGTGACCCCACTGGTATTGGAAATACTGATGGCATAGCTTCCAGTATCACAGCAACACGAAGCCATCACCATACAACAAACTAACAGACGGGTGGTGGCTACAGAACACGGTACTTAACTATTATCTCATAAAGAAAAGAATGCCCTCACTCAAATGAGGACTAGAAAAAGCAAAATCTGAGAATAAAATAAACCTAATTGTAACACATTTGGGCTTTGTTTTTCTATTTCTCTGTGAACTGGGAAAGGGACCCAGTATGGATCCTGTGGACAGGTTTGGATGGGAGCCTGGTGACTATCAGCAGGCCTGCGTAGGTGACCTGTGAGGGCTCTAAAAACAACAAAAGGTAGTTGGAAAAAAAATGAAACTGAACAGAGGGAAGAAATGAAAGTGTTACAATTAGCTAATTGGACCCAGTTCTTCTGGATTTACCTTTACCTTCCCCACTGTGCACGGAGCTTGTCTCCACTTCAAAGACCACGTTTGCCTGGAGAATTGGAACCAATGTTTATGGACTGCTTTGAAGATGTAAAGTACTATTTAAATGCTAAGTATTATTATTATTACTTTAAATTTTAAATAACTTTTGGGATGGGAATTTTTAATATGTGGGCAATTCTTATTGAATGCTGAATGCAAGCCTGTCTGCTAAATCATACCTTGATTCAGGCTTGGGCCAGGCAAGAAACCCAACTTACCTTTGGAACGCCGAATCAAGCTCACCACCTTGTCCTTGTAAATTGTGTTTTCCGGGAAGATGAACACTGTCAATCAGATGCTGTCAGTTTATGTAAGAACATGTTTCAAGAGCTAATTGAAATACAGTATCTTTCCAGGCAGAGCTGATAGAGTTATCACATTACAGATTTTATTTGACTCTGCATCTCAATTCATTCCTTTGTATCATTTCCAGATTTCTTCATAAAACAGAAATTAGACACAGTCTTGACATTAGAATTTCACAAAGAAGCAATCAAATCCAAATTACTTCGAAGAAGGAAAGGACTATAAAAGTGACTAAACAAAATGGAAGGAAAAAAAACACACACACACACATTCTGGAGGGCGCTTGTTCATGAATTAATTTTGTTATTTGGACCTTGGGACAAAGACAGTTTAAGAAGTTGCCAGACAGAAAATACAAAGGAAAACCATTGCAGCTATGGCTAGGAAGAGCTAGAGATAAATATTGTAAAGTTTGAAAGTTTTATTTACTTTACTTTTTTCTTTTTGAGGAGGGGGGAGAGTATCGTTTCCTCAGACAATAAATTCCTGTGCTAATAGATTTGTTTTAGAGCATTGGTGGGGAAAGGCTTAAATTAAAAAATCATCAAAGCTTAAATAAATCGCCCGACATAAAACTTGGATCCAAAATGGAACACAGGCATGGGGCCTCTTCAATTTCCTATGGGAACCAAAGACCAAACTGTGTTTTAAAAACTGTTCTAAGAATGAGATTCACAAGAGGTATCAAGTTACTAAGTGGCTTTTAGCCTCTTTTGAAACTGAAGTAAAGGGAAAATCTCATTAATTTGAACTATGCTAATAATGGAATTTGTTACAATTCAACTCAGCCTGAACCGCAGTTTACCTGTGAAGCCTACCTGTGAAGAAAAGTTTACCAGACTAACTGAGGTCTTTAAAAGAATAAACTGTTTTAAGGCTTTTAGCACCTCACTCTTACCCAAATAAGCTCCTGCCAAATCCAGATGAGTTTTAAACATTGATTAGAGCAGACTTGAAGTTCTACTACTTGGGAACCCTTTCTTTGTCAAGTTCCTTTCTGAACTCGAAAGAAATAAAGGTTCATTCTGTTTAAGGATTCTAAACAGTCCCTCTAATGCAGATGGACCTCTTAACCTGCCCTTCAGCCCAACTGCAATGAATGAAATGAGGTTTTATTTAGGCAGTAGCAAAGATACGTAATTACAACCACTACCAAATGGAACAAACTCAAAATAATGTTTTATCCTATTTGCACGTGTCGAGCAGCGTGCTTTCTGATTTCTTTACCCCGAGCTCAATAACCAAAAGTTTCTTCATCCATGATCACATTTACTATAAAGACAGTCTGTGTTCTTCCAGCTGTAAACTAGTACCAGTTGCTGTCGAGTTGACTCTGGCTCATGGGGACCCCATGTGTGTCAGAGTAGTAGATAGATAGACAGATGGATGGATGGATGGATGGATGGATGGATAGACGGATGGATGGATGGATGGATGGATGGATGGATAGACGGATGGATGGATGGATGGATGGATGGATGGATAGCTGACTGGCTGGCTGGCTGGATAGATGAAGGGATGGATGAAGTATCCAAAGCAAAGAAATAAGCAGAGGTGGCTCTTTGGACGTGGTAGCCAGGTGTTCACTTTAAAAGAATGAAAAAAAAAAAAACTTTTGTTTTTGTTTTACCTAATTATAAAAGCAATACCAAAAAGTAAATAAATAACATAAAATAAGAGACACACAAAAAGGAAAAAAACACAAGCTCTTGATAAACAAACAATATAGAAGAATATTAAGGGGCAAGTGAAAATGGCTCATAATTCCATCACCTAGTGAGCTCCACTGTTAACATGTTAAAGAAACCAACATGTTAAGCAAAACCAACACACAGACCATATATTTAAAGAAGGCCTGTGAGGGCTGACTCAACAGCAGCTAACAGCTATGCACAAAAACTCCAACCCATTGCCTTTGAGTCGATTTTGACTCACAGTGACCTCATAGGGTTTCTAAGGCTGTAAATCTCTACAGAAGCGGACTACCACATCTTAGTGCCGCGGAGCCGCTGGTGGTTTCAAACCGCCAGTCTTTCGGTTAGCAGTCAGTTGCTTTAATCACTGCACCACCAGGCCTCCTCTATGTACCAGGCATTGGAAATCCACGGGTAAAAGACAGTTACAGTCTCTGTCGTTAGGAACTTCATAATCTACTAGAAGAAACAAATTGGAAGAGTTATTACAAGTGTGATAATTGTTTTGTAACTTTGTGTATGTGTGCACTCAACAATGTGTCATAGTCATCTTCCTGTGTCAAAATATATATGTAAAAGGGATAAAATGTGACTAATATTCATCACCCTTTTCCCTATCATTTCTTCTAATGGGGATCTGCCTTTGCCCACCTGATTCATAGACCTTTGTTGGGCTCAAGGCAATGGGTGAAGGAGACTGGAAAGAGCTCAGAATGAGCACCTTGATTCACACTTGAAAGGGCCTACAGCTACTTGGGGTAGAACAGGGTAGATCCAAAAGGGAAAACCTGTTGCCATTGAGTCAGTTCCGACTCTTAGAGACCTCGTGTGCTTCTAAGTACAACTGTCCTCCACAGGGTTTTCAATGACTGATTTTTTTGGATGTAGTTCACCGTGCCTTTCTTCCATGGTGCCTCTGAGTGGACTCAAACTGCCTTAGCAGCCAAATGTTCAACTGTTTGCACCACACAGGGATTCCGGATCTAAAAGCAGTGGGGAGTTAATAAGGAAGGAATGCCTGAGAGGGGGAAGAATAAATAACCCAGGCTAATGTTGGGAAGGAAGTGCAGAGAAACATTTGGGGAAGTAGCAGCTGGCATGAGGAAGACTTAAGAAGATCTTAAGGATTCTGCAAAGCTGTTGTTGTTAAGTGCCTATGTACAAGAGAATGAAGCACTGCCCGGTCCTGCGCCATCCTCACAGTCTTTGTTATGTTTGAGCCCATTGTTGCAGCCACTATGTCAATCCATCTCATTGAGGATCTTCCTCTTTTTCACTGACCCTCTACTTTACCAAACATGATGTCCTTCTCCAGGGACTGGTCCCTCCTGAAAACATGTCCAAAGTACGTGAGACGAAGTCTCACCATCCTCACTTCTAAGGGGCATTCTGATTATATTTCTTCCAAGACAGATTTGTTTGTTCTTCTGGCAGTCCATGGTATGTTCAATATTCTTCACCAACACCATAATTCAAATGCATGAATTTTTCTTCGGTTTTCCTTATTCATTGTCCAGGTTTCACAAGCATATGAGGCAACTGAAAATACCATGGTTTGGGTCAGGTGCACCTTAGCCCTCAAAGTGATATCTTTGCTTTTGAACACTTTAAAGAAGTTCTTTTACAGCAGATTTGCCCAATGCAATTTCTTGACTGTTGCTTCCATGGGTGTTGATTGTGGATCCAAGTAAAACGAAATCCCTGGCAACTGTAATCTTTTCTCCATTTACCATGATGTTGCTTATTGGTCCAGTTGTGAGGATTTTTGTTTTCTTTATGTTGAGATGTAATCCATACTGAAGGCTGTAGTCTTCGATCTTCATCAGTAAGTGCTTCAAGTCCAGTAAGCAAGGTTGTGTCATCTGTATACACAGGTTGTTAGTGATTCTTCCTCCAATCCTGATGCCTCATTCTTCTTCATATAGTCAACATTCTCGGATTATTTGCTCAGCACACAGATTGAATAAGTATGGTGAAAGGTTACCTCTCTGACACACACCTTTCCTGATTTTAAACCACGAAGTAGTCCCTTCTTCCATTTGAATGACTGCCTTTTGGTCTAGGTACTGGTTCCGCATGAGCACAGTTAAGTGTTCTGGAATTCCCATTCTTCACAATGTTATCCATAATTTGTTATGATCCACACAGTTGAATGCCTTTGCACAGCTAATAAAACAGAAGTAAACATCTTTCTGGTATTCTCTGCTTTCAGCCAGGATCCATCTGACATCAGCAATGATATTTCTCTTTCCACATCCTCTTCTGAATCTGGCTTGAATTTCTGACTGTTCCCTGTCGATGTACTGCTGCAACTACTTTTGAATAATCTTCAGCAAAATTTTACTTGTGTGTGATATTAATTAAATTGTTTGATAATTTCCACATTCTGTTGGACCATCTTTCTTTGGAATGGGCACCAATATGGATCTCTTCCAGTCGGTTGGTCAGGTAGCTGTCTTCCAAATTTCTTGGCATAGATGAGTGAGCACTTCCAATGTTGCATCCATTTGTTGAGACATCTCAAGTGGTATTCCGTCAGTTCCTGGAGCCTTGTTTTTTGCCAGTGCTGTCAGTGCACAGGATAAGAGCCAGGACTTTGGAGTCAGGCAGACCTGAATTCATATCCCAGATAATTGACCCTGGGCACGTGGCTTAACTTCTCTGAGTTTCAATTTCCTCCTCTGTAAAGCGGGGATGATGAAATGCATCAGTCAGGAGTCTGGCAGGAAATAGAGGGCACATTCAAACAGGGTAATTAGAGGAAAGTGTAATAAAGAAAATATTTCCACTGTTGTGACTAGGAGTTAGGGAAATCAACAGGGTGGAGTGCAATACCTGGGGCCAGCAAAGGGAGGCACTCTTACTACCTCTAGGCCTGCAGGAGCAAGAAGAAGGGGCTGCTCCAGAGCCTAGAAAGGGAAGCTGTATGCCGAGTTGCCCAGCAGGAGCCGTGGCCTTTGGGAGAGGCACAGTCAGCCTACAGCAACATGGCAGGGAGAATTCTGGGGAATAAATGTTCATTGTCTTCCTTCCTCTGATCTTCTGCCAGTGTCTTCTCTTGGACAAACCCAATGATAAGCCAAAGGGCCCAGGAGCACACTGATGCCATCCACAAGTCAACCTTCTGAAGTCAGAGCACGGGAAGAACAGGAATGGACCTGGAGGGGCAAAGAGATGAAATCTAATACCTAACAGTCTGACTCTGTGGGGTCGATAGGATTAACTGAGACCATGTCCATGAAGCACTGAGCACAGAGTAAGAATTCTCACCTTCCAGGCAGGAAATCCAGGTTCAATTCCTGGCCAATGCACCTCAAGCACAGCCACCGATCATCTGTCAGTGGAGGCTTGTGTTTGCTGTGATGCCGAACAGGTTTCAGTAGAGCTTCCAGACTAAGATAGGTCCTTGGATGGCACAAGTGGTTTGCCCTCAACTACTAACATAAAGATTGGCATTTTGAACCATGCCATGGAAGAAAGCCCTGACAATCTACTTCCATAAAGATTACAGTCAAGAAAATCCTATAGAGCAATTCTACTCTGTAACACATGGGGTTGCCACAAGTCAGAATTGACTGGCCAGCAACAGGGTCCAGACTAAAACAGACTAGGAAGAAAGGTCTGGCGATCTAGTTCCAAAAATCAGCCAATGAAAATCCTATGAATCACACTGGTCCAACCCCATTGTGCATGGCGTCTCCATGAGTTGGGGGCTGGCTGGAAGGCATCTAATAACAACAACAACAAGTCCTTGCTAAGGGGTAGTCATGGCTATCCCGGAACCGACCCCAGCGGGGCTCTCAGAATTGGTACCAGGTCAGCCTTGACCTAACCCATAGCGCTAGGAAAGGAACAGAGCTGATCTTCTCCACATTCTGTGTTTACTTAGAGAAAACTTGGCTGCTGGGAGCAAGAAGAAGTTGACTGTGGTTTTCTGTAACAGCTGGGGGTGGAAGGGAGGTGGAGAGAGGGGAGCTGGAACATATTAGGAGTCCTGAAAGTCAAGAGACCCCAGAGCCCAGGAATCTGAGAAGAGTCCACATTGAGGACAGCATTTGCCTGCATTCTCTCTACAGGGGGACTGTGGCCTTTTGGGACTGAGAGACATGACCTGTGACGTGGTCCCCGGGAGGCAGGGCAATGAGGCAGCACCCAGCACTGGCCACGTGGAATGAACTGCACTTGGAACCAAGGCTCTCTCTTTTTAAAATTGGCCTGTAAATCTCTGTATAGTTTTCAGCGTTTAGGAATTTTATTTTATCTGGATTAAAGTCATGTTCTGCTTTGGCATCGGAAGGCGTTTATGACTGTTAAAAGAAGAAATTAAAAATACAGGCCTGGAATCAGCGAGGCTGTCTCCTGCCAGACTCATAGGGGTTAGCCCTGGGGGCCAGGCTGAAGGGTTTCTGCCCCTTTTTCCCCTGACAACTCTGGAATGCCTTGAGAAAGCTGGAGCTGACTGAGTCGGACCAGCCAATGCAATAGCTTGGGAGGGCTCCTTACAAAGGGAATCTTTATCTTTGCTTAGGTGAGTTTTACCGCTTTCTTCCCATGTCACCCCCTCTCAAAGCACACCCTCCCGGCACTGTTTAAAGGGCTGTCTCACAGTCATGGGTAGTGGTCCTTGGCTGCACTTGATCTAAAGGGCAGATGGCTTAAGAGTTTTGATTCATCAGGGCTTGGGATGGTTTTGAGCTCTCCAAACTGCAATTTGGGGCAGGATTTAAATAACTGAGATTCCAGCTACCTTTGGCCTAGGTTGCCATCTTCTCTATTCCCTCTTACTTTTCACACACACACACTCACACACACACACACACACACACACACACACTCTCACTCCTTCCTAACGCTGAAAGTTATAACGCTTCATGAAGAACACTTAGGGGAAAAAAAAAAAAAGCACCAAGAGGGAAAAAATGAGAAAAAATCATTTTCAGTCTTTTGGCAAAGATTGTTCTAGTATTTTTCTTCCTATCCATCTCTCATCTATTTATCTGTTTAAAATAGTATCATAGATTATATAGGAGCCCTGGTGGTGTAGTGGTTAAGAGATCGGCTGCTAACCAAAAGGTCAGTGGTTGGAACCCACCAGCTGCTCTGTTGGAGAAAGATGTGGCAGTTGGCTTCCGTAAAGATTTACAGCCTTGGAAATCCTATGGGGCAGTTCTACTCTGTCCTACATGGTCACTATTAGTCAGAATAGATTCGATAGCAATGGATTATCATAGATTATATACAATTTTGAGGAATTGATGGTTCAGTGGTAGAATTCTTGACTTCCATGCAGGATACCTTGGTTCACTTCTGGGCCAGTGCACCTCATGCATAGCCATCACCCGTCTGTCAGTGGAGGCCTGCATTTTGCTATGATGCTGAACAGGTTTCAGTGGTTTCTTCCAGGCTAAGACAGACTAGGAAGAAAGGCCTGAGGATTTACTTCCAAAAATCAGCCATTGAAAACCTATGCATCACAATGGTCCAATCTGCAACCAATCATGGGGGTGGAGCAGGACCAGGCAGTGTTTTGTTCCATTGTGCATGAGGTTGCCATGAGTTGGGGGCCATTTCAACAGCAACTAACAACAACAGCACCATGCAATTTTGTCCCCTGGTGTTTTTCACTTACAGATTTATGAACATCTTTCCATTCGCGAGATAATGCATTGTATTTTATGGCAATAATAATAATGATGACCACAACTTACTAAGCGCTGAGCTTAAGAATTCAGCCTTTGTAATCAGAGAGCTCTGGGTTCAAATCTTGGCTCTATCAATTTCTACCTGCATCTTTAAACGAGTACTTAATCTTGCTGAACCTGAATCTTCCCATCTGTAAAATGGAAATAATAGTTTTATCCACCTCAGAGGGAAAGGTGCTGTGAGGATCAAATAAAATTCTGGCAAAAAAAAAAAAAAAAAACCCCAAACCCATTACTGTCAAGTCGATTCCAACTCAGTGACAGAGTAGAACTGTCCTGTAGCATTTCCAGGGAGCACCTGGTGGAGTTGAACTGCCGACCTTTTGGTAGCTCTTAACTGCCATGCCATCAAGGTTTCCAGTAAAATAAGAGCCTGACAAATTCTTAGTCCATAGTTGTGGTCAAGAATTGACCGTCCACATTCTTCCTGCTGTGCTCAACGGCTGTCTCCGGAGGATGTTTGTGTCCTTTGCATGAGAGTGCTATGTGTAGTATTCTCTGTAAATCAGAACTTCGGGTTCCATAGCTTTTGTTTCATGGAAAATGACTCGATGATTTTAAACTTCTATCTTCTCCCAAACACACTTGACAAAATTGGCAGCCTGTGATATGCAAAAATTCACCCAGAAATGGAAGAGAGGGACATTTGCACAAGCTGGGTTGTGTCTACAGAATTAGAATGCACAGTTGGGCTAATTTTAGTGCCTAAAAATTGGACATATTGGAATATTGCTCCATGAGAAATGCAAGTTCTTGAAAGTGGCTAAAGGAACTACTAGGATTGATTGAATTTGGGAACCTTCCTTCATGGTTTGGGCATTCTCCCGGTCTGTCCACAGACTCTCTGTGGGCTGGAAGTTAAAAAGCTAAGGGGAAAAGAGTTAAACGTCGTTCAAGCCCTCAGGTTAGAAATGGCTGGAGAGCTCTGTCCACATTTCCTCTTCATTGTCTTGGTTTCCCCAGCTATCCACTTTCCTTTGTATTGCCATAGATAATTTTGATCCTATGACCGGCCGGTCAGTCCTTGTGTTGGGGCCCTCTGGTATTTTGTCCTTTGGGATTTCTGAGAAGCAGAGGCCCCTGTGCTTGACCTCACGTGGGCAGACTGCACACAACTCACGTTGTATCTGAGGGGCAGAGCGGGGGCCTAGCTTATTTTCGTCGCAGCCAATTAGGCCAGGCCTGAGAATTTATGAGATGAAGGCCGACCACTTTGAAGAAAGGAGCCCTTGTCTACTTCTTCGCCATTGCTCTGTGGTGTGCGTGGGCAGGTGGGGAGGGTGAAGGGGGTGGGCACAGTGAGCGGGCCCCATCCCTGGGGATGGATGGGGAAAGAAAAGAATCTGAGAAACCAGGGTCAAAAGTCTTTCTGTGCAGAGGGAAGAAAACTGAGCAGGCTGCCTTCCTCCTTGCAGGTGTGTTCTCACAATGAGGAGCCCCAACTCTTCCCGAGGGCCAGGGAGGAGGGAACGCATCGCAACCCCTGCCTGCACTTGCCCCCATCCCTCCAAGAGAGAACCAGGGAGAGCCAGGAGGGTCAGATGTCAACACTTCAAAAAGTAATCATGGCAGCCAGCGATGTAGAAGCAATAATGTCTCTGCCAAAGCAGAGGCCTAGCTTCAAATCCTAGCTCTCTCTGGGGCAATTCCTTCATTTCCCTGAGCCTCAGTTTCCTCATCTCTAAAAGGGGATGGTTAATAATAGTACCTTCCTCACAGGGCTGCTGGGAGGAAGACGCGCAAAGCACTTAGCACAGCTCCTGGCATGCAATCAATGCTGAATAAGTAGAAGCTATTATTATTAATAGCAATCAGATTTGGTTTCCAAAGAGGTATTCTCCTTTCATTAAAGCCAAAAATAAAGTCCATTCATTCATTCAGGCAATCAATAAACGTTTAACAGGCGTTTACTATGTGCTGGTCATTTTCTGTGGGATGGTAACAGTAGTAGCTGACACTTGCTTGGTGCCTACTACGCGTTAGGTTCTATTGTAAACCCTTTATATGCATTAACTTATATAACCTTTAAAACCACACTGTGAGGTGTTGTTGCTGTTAGTTGCTGCTGAGTGGATTCCGGCTCATGGTGACCCCCTGTGTGCAGAGTAGAACTGCTCTATAGGGTTTTCAAGGCTGTGACATTTCAGAAGCAGATCATCAGGACTGTCTTCTGAGACACCTCTGGGTGGGTTTGAACCGCCAACCTTTCAGCTAGTAGTCGAGCACTTAACCGTTTGCGCCAGCCAGGGACTCCAACACTGTGAGGTGGATATAGGGAATTTCAGTAACTTGGTCAAGGTTGGTAAATAAGACCAGGAGCTGGGATTTTAACTAAAGTCAGCCTGCCTCTCAAGTCTCTATCTCAAACACTTTGCTATTCCAAAAACTAATAAATGTTGATCCTGCCCCATAGGGCAGTGCTGTTCAATAGAGCTTTCTGGAATGATGGAAAGACTTGATATCTGCACTGTCCAATACGGTGCTCACTGGTGACGACTGAGCACTTAAAATGTGCCTAGTGTGATTTAGGAACTGAATTTTAAATTTTATTTATATTAATTTAAATGCAATCTAAATTAATTTATATGCATGGCTAGTGGCCACCATATTGGACATTAAAGCTCTAAGCACTCAGAGTCTGGTCGAAGACACTCAAATGAAGCAGGATGGTAAGTGTTATGCGTGGCCCTGCGCAAACTACCAAGAACACAGGGAGAAGAAGGCAGCCTCAGCGTGGGGTGTGGTCTGGGGAGGGGTCACAGGAGGCTTTCCAGACAAGGTCATCTCTGAGCTGAGTCTTGAGGAAAGAGGAGTTGGCAGGAGGAGAGGTATTTTTGCATATGTTGGATTTCCCAACAGGGCCTCTGCTCAGCCAGTACTTTGGTGGAGACTGAAACCTGTAATCAAGAACCCCAGTCTTCTTTGAGCTATGAGATAAGCAGAGCTCACCCCGAAGGGTAAAAAAAAAAAAAAAACCACAGTAACAACACTGAATTCAGGAATGTGTCCACTGTTCTTTTCAGTTGCAGGTATCAGCTTGTGTTTGGCTTTTAACCATCACCTCTCTGAAGGTGGGAAAACACCTGGAAAACTCGTTGAAAACTTCACCGGCTCCTCTGAACGCCTTGTCAATACCGCGTGAAGCTAAATGCCCAAGAATTCGTGAACCAGCTCTAGGCAGACAAAATAGTAGTAATAATAATAAGGATAATGATGATGTTAATGAAAAACAGCTACCACTTGTTATGACACTTACTTTCTGCCAGACCCAGTGTTAAGTGCTTTTTGGGTATTGATCGGTCCACACAATCCTACAATCCATTCTCCACATGGCACCCAGAGTGGCCTTTTTAAGACAGAAACCCTAAATCAGATCATGCCAGTCTGAGGCTAAAAACCCTTAAGTGGCTTCCCACTGTACTTAGAATGAAATTGAAGTCTCTTGCCCTGACCTGCAAGGCCTGGTCCCTATCTACCTCTCCCTGATCTTCTCGCACTCTGGATTCACTCATTAAGCTCCAGGCATACAAGATCCCTCTCTGTGTAAAGTACCAAGCCCTTGCCTGCCACAGGGCCTTTACACTTGCAGTTCTCCCAATCAGCAACTCCACTCCTCACCCTAATCCTCCACTAGAAAACTGCTGGAGGGCAGGAACCTTGTCTCCTTGATCACTATTTCATTCCCAGCTCCTAGGATAGTTGTTGTAGGATAGTTGTTGTTAGGTGCTGTTGAGCTGATTCCAACTCACAGCAACCCCATATGGCAGAGTAGGACTGCCCCATAGGGTTTCCTAGGCTGTAATCTTTATGGGGGCAGATTGCCAGGTCTTTCTCACACAGAGCCGCTGGGTGGGTTCAAACCACCGACCTTTCAGTTAGCAGCTGAGCACTTAACCTTTGTGCCACCAGAGCTCCTTCCTAGGACAGTAGGTACTCAATAAAAACTTGCTATACAACTGAAAAAATTTCATTCCTATGTACTAGACATTATTATCCTCGGGTAACAGATGAAGATACTGAGGGTCAGAGAGGTTAACTTACTCAAAGCCACACAGCTAGTGAATTTCCGACTATGTATCTGGAGGATTCTGTCCAATTGTTACTTGTCAGCCAACTGTGCTGAGGCTGCACAGTTGCCTGGAGAGGAGGAGCATCCTTCAAGATGTGGTTTCCATTCCTTCATTCTGCAAACGCCCTGGTTTGCTTCACTTAGTCCTTTATTGCCAAATCTGTCTATATAATAAGAAAGCCTAGCTTGCAAAACTACCCAGTCTCCCTTGGCTTCTATTTTATGTTTTCCTTTGATTATAAAAATGAGTATTATAGACAGACTGAAAACTATAGAAAAAATATAAAGAGGCTGAAGAAAAATCACCCATGATCTCACCACCCAAAGGCAATTTGGTTAACATTCTGGGTTCTTTGCTGTCAATCTAGTTTTCTTTTTTTTTTTTTTTTAATATATATTTTATTGTACTTCAGGTGAAAGCTTACAGAGCAAATAGTTTCTCATGAAATAGTAGTACACATGTTGTTTTTTGACATTGGTTAACAACCCCACAACGTATTAAGCCTCTAAATTCTCAACCTTTTTTTTTTTGATGAAAATTACAGATGGCCAAAGATACACTGTTTCAAAAATTTCTACATTCACAGTTCAGTGACATTGACTACGCTCTTCCAACTGTGCTGTTATTCTCACTTAAGATGAAGGCTTACAGAAAAAATAGTTATTCATTTAACAGTTACTACACATGTTGCCCTATGACAATGGTTAACAATCTCACAGCACATCAAGAATATCCTTACTCCACCTTGTGTTCCCTATCACCAGGGGGCTTCCTTGTCCCCTTCTGTCTTCTGGACCTTGTCAGTGGACTATTGTACCTCTTTAGTCTCATTTGTTTATTTATTTATTTATTTATTTATTTATTTTTATTTTATTTAAACACCATTTCAAAACTTTTTACTTACACATTTAAGTGATATTGACTATGCTCTTCCAATTGTGCTGCCATTCTCGCCCAAGATGAAGGCTTACAGGACAAAACAGCCTCCCATTTAATAGTTACTACAAATGTTGCCCTATAGCAGTGGTCAACAATCTCACAATACATCGACAGTGTCCTTATTCAATTTGTGTTCCTTATCATCAGTTTCCTACTCTCCCTCTGCCTTCTGGCCCTTGTCACCGGACTCCTGTACATCGTTAGTCCCATTTAGTTTTACTGGGGTGTCCATTCCCAGGCTTAACATCGAACCTTGAAGGTAACTTCCCCTCTGAGCTGAAAGGGTGTCTGGGGGCCACACTCTCGAGGTTTCTCTAGTATTCTTTAGGCCAGTATATCTGGTCTTCTTTTTTTTTTTTTTTTTTGGGAGTTAAAATTATACTCTACATCCTACTCCAGCTCTGCCCAGAACCCTCTGTTGTGATCCTGGTCAGAGGAGTCATTGGTGGTAGCCGGGCACCATCCAGCTGTACTGGGCTCAGTCCCGTGGAGGCCTTGGTAGCTGTGGACCATTAGTCCTTCGGACTAATCTTTTCCTTGTATCCTGTTCTCTTCGTTCTCCCTTGTTCCCGAAGGGATGAGATCAGTGGAGTATCTTAGATGGCCGCTCATAGGCTTTTAAGACCCCAGACACTACTCACCAAGGTAGAATGTAGAGCATTATCTTTATAAGTAGTGTCATGCCAATTGAGCTAGATGTTCCCCGAGATCATGGTCCCCAGAGCCCTCCGTCCAACAACTCAGTCCCTCGGGGGGTTTGGATGTGTCTATAGGGCCTCCATGACCTTTCCTTGTGCAGGTTGTGTTAGTTTCCCCTGTACTATGTACTATCTCATCTCTCACCCAAGTTACCACTTACCTATTACCTATTTAGTATTCCCCCCCCCCCCCATCCCTGGTAACCAACAAGGATTGTTACATTTTGCATGTGAATTTTTTTCATGGGTTTTTACAATAGAGGTCTCATACAATATTTGTCCTTTTGTGATTGACTTATTTCACTCAGCATGATGTCCTCCAGTTTCATCCATGTTATGAGATGGTTCACCGATTCATTGTTCTTTCTCGTTGCATAGTACTCCATTGTGTGTATGTACCATAGTTTGTGTATCCATTCGTCTGTTGATGGACATCGAGGTTGTTTCCATCGTTTTGCTATTGTGAATAATGCTGCCATGAACATAGGTGTGCATATGTCTATTCGAGTGATGACTCTTATTTCTCTAGGATATATTCCTAGGAGTGGGATTGCTGGATCGAATGGTACGTCTATTTCTAGCTTTCTGAGGAAACGCCATATCATTTTCCAAAATGGCTGTATCATTTTGCATTCCCACCAGCAGTGTATAAGAGTTCCCGTCTCCCCGCAGCCCCTCCAACATTTGTTATTTCCAGTGTTTTTGATTCGTGCCAGTACTGCCGGGGTGAGATGGTATCTCATTGTGGTTTTAATTTGCATTTCTCTAATGGCTAGTGATCGCGAGCATTTCCTCATGTGTCTGTTGGCCATTTGAATGTCTTCCTTGGTGAAGTGTCTGTTCATTTCCTTTGCCCATTTTTTGATAGGATTGGTTGTCTTTTTGTTGTAGAGGTGTTGGATTTTCTTGTAGATTATGGAGATTAGACCTTTGTCTGACTTGTACTGTCCAAAAATTTTTTCCCAGTCTGTAGGTTCTCTTTTAACTCTTTTGGTGAAATCTTTTGAAGAGCATAGATGTTTGATTTTTAGAAGATCCCAATTATCTAGTTTATCTGTTGGGTTTTTTGTGTTGATGTTTATGGTTTGTATCCTGTTAATGCCATGTATTAAGGTCTGAAGTGTTGGTCCTATTTTTTCTTCTATGAATTTTATAGTTTGAGGCTTTATATTCAGGTCTTTGATCCATTTTGAAGTAGTTTTTGTATATGGTGTGAGGTATGGGTCCTGTTTCATTTTTCTACAAATGGATATCCAGTTTTGCCAGCACCATTTGTTAAAAAGACTGTCTTTTCCCCATTTGATGTATTTTGGGCCCTTGTCAAAAATCAGGTGACCATAGGTGGATGGATTTACATCTGAGTTCTCAATTCTGTTCCATTGGTCGATGTCTCTGTTGTTGTACCAGTACCAGGCGGTTTTGAGTACTGTAGCTGTATAGTAGGTTCTCAAGTCAGGTAGTGTGAGTCCTCCAACTTTATTCTTCTTCTTCAGTAGTGCTTTACTTATTCGGGGTTTCTTCCCTTTCCATATAAAGTTAATAATTAGTTTTTCCATCTCTTTGAAGAATGTTGTTGGTATTTGTATCGGAATTGCATTGTATTTGTAAATTGCTTTAGGTAGAATTGCCATTTTCACAATGTTGAGTCTGCCTATCCATGAGCATGGTATGTTTTTCCATTTATGTAGATCCCTTTGGGTTTCATGCAGCAGTGTTTTGTAGTTTTCTTTGTATAGGTCTTTTATATTCCTGGTCAGATTTATTCCCAAGTATTTTATCTTTTTAGGGGCTATTGAAAATGGTATTGATTTCCTGATCTCCTTTTCATCGTTCTCTTTACTGGTGTATAGGAATCCAACTGATTTTTGAATGTTTATCTTGTATCCTGCTACTCTGCTGAATCTTTCTATTAGTTCCAGTAAATTTCTCGTGGAGTCTTTAGGGTTTTCTATGTATAGTATCATATCATCTGCAAACAGGGAGAGTTTAACTTCTTCATTACCAATTTGGATGCCCTTTATTTCTTTCTCTTGCCTTACTGCTCTAGCGAGAACTTCCAGCACAATGTTAAATAGGAGTGGTGATAAAGGGCATCCTTGTCTTGTTCCTGTTTTCAGGGGGAATGTTTTCAGCCTTTCTCCATTAAGAATGATGTTGGCTGTTGGTTTTGCATAGATGCCCTTTATGATGTTGAGAAATTTCCCTTCTATACCTATTTTATTGAGAGCTTTTATCAGGAATGGGTGTTGGACTTTGTCAAATGCCTTTTCTGCATCAATTGAGATAATCGTGATTTTTTTCTTTCCTTTTATTTATGTGGTGGATTACGTTGATGGATTTTCTAATGTTAAACCATCCTTGCATACCTGGTATGAATCCTACTTGGTCGTGGTGTATTATTTTTTTGATATGATACTGAATTCTATTGGCTAAAATTTTGTTCAGAATTTTTGCATCTATATTCATGAGAGATATTGGTCTGTAATTTTCTTTTTTTGTGACGTCTTTGCCTGGTTTTGGTATCAGCGTTATGCTGGCTTCATAGAATGAATTTGGAAGTGTTGCTTCCTCTTCTATGCTCTGAAATAACTTGAGTAGAACTGGTACGAGCTCTTCTGTAAATGTTTTGTAGAATTCTCCAGTGAAGCCATCTGGGCCAGGGCTTTTTTTGGTTGGGAGTTTTTTTTATTACCTTTTCAATCTCTTCTCTTGTTATGGGTCTGTTCAGATTTTCAATATCACTTTGTTGTAGTTTGGGTAGGCCGTATGTTTCTAGAAATTTATCCATTTCCTCTAGGTTTTCAAATTTGTTGGAATATAGTTTTTCATAATATTCTGTTATAATCCTTTTTATTTCAGTTGGGTCTGTTGTAATGTCCCCCATTTCATTTCTTATTTGGGTTATTTGTGCCCTCTGCTGTTTTTCTTTTGTCAGTCTGGCCAGTGGTTTGTCGATTTTGTTGATTCTTTCAAAGAACCAACTTTTGGTTTTGTTGATTCTTTCTATTGTTTTTCTGTTCTCTATTTCATTGATTTCTGCTCTGATCTTTACTATTTCCTTTCTTCCGGTGGTTGTAGGCTTTTTTTGTTGTTCTCCTTCTATTTGTTTGAGTTCTGTAGTTAATGTTTTGATTTTGTCCCTTTCTTCTTTTTTGATATGTGCATCTATTGCTATAAATTGTCCTCTGAGGACTGCCTTTGCTGTGTCCCAAAGGTTTTGGTATGATGTGTTTTCATTTTCATTTGATTCTAGGAATTTTTTAATTCCATCTCTGATTTCTTCTATTACCCATTGATGTGTAAGCAGATTATTATTCAGTTTCCATGTGTTTGATTTTTTTTCCTTGCTCTTTCTAGTGTTAATTTCTACCTTGATGGCATTGTGGTCAGAGAAGATACTGTGAATTATCTCAGCATTTTGGATCTTGTTGAGGATTGCTCTGTGGCCTAAGATGTGGTCTATTCTGGAGAACGGTCCATGTGCATTGGAAAAGAATGTGTACTTTGCAGCGGTTGGATGGAGTGTTCTATATATGTCTATGAGGTCCAGTTGGCTGATTGTGTCCTTTAGGTCTTCTGTATCTTTGCTAAGTTTCTTTTTAGTTGTTCTGTCCTTTACTGAGAGTGGTGTGTTGAAGTCTCCTACTATTATTGTGGAACTGTCAATTTCTCTTTTCAGTGCTGTTAGAGTTTTTTTTATGTATTTTGGAGCCCTGTCATTGGGTGCATAGATATTTATTATGGTTATGTCTTCATGATGGATCATCCCCTTAATCATTATATAGTGTCCTTCTTTGTCTTTTATGGTAGATTTTGTTTTAAAGTCTATTTTATCTGAGATTAGAATTGCCACTCCTGCTCTTTTTTGATAGTTGTTAGCCTGATATATTTTTTTCCAACCTTTGATTTTTAATAAATTCACATCTTTGTTTCTAAGATGTGTCTCTTGTAGACAGCAAATAGATGGATCCTGTTTTCTTATCCATTCTGCCACTCTCCGTCGCTTTATGGGTGCATTGAGTCCATTTACGTTCAGTGTAATTATTGATAGATGTGAGTTTGTTGCTGTCATTTTGTAGTGCTTTTTTTTGTGATGCTGAAGTTTTCTTTGTTCTTCTTACTCTCTTGTGCTGAGTTCCTTTTGTTTGTGGATTTTGTGTTCATTTCTTTTGTTTTTGTAGGTTTTGTTTTTGTTGAGACTTTATGTTTTTCGTCTTTATTTTTATGAGTTGGTTTGTTAACTTTTTTTGTGGTTACCATGAATTTTACCCTTATCTTTATAATTTTGAAGCAGTCTACCGTTACTTGGTATCGCCTTGCCTTCTTCTCCTTTAGAAGGTTCTATACCTATGCCGTTTGTTCCCTCTTTCATTGTTTTGATGTTGTTATCATCCTTTGATTGATTTCTCTGATTCCCTGTTGTATATCTTTTGTTTTTGGAAAGTCGTCTGTAGTTCAGTTCCTAGAATGGTATCTGGTTCATGTTAACCTGCATCCTAGGTCCTAGGTCCTGCCTGAGGGCTTAAGCTGTTTGTCCTCAGATCGAAGAACTCCCTTTAATAATTCTTGTAAGTTTGGTTTGACTTTTGCATATTCCTTTAGTTTCTGTTTATCTGGAAATGACCTAATTTCACCATCAAATCTGAATGAGAGTTTTGCAGGATATATTATTCTTGGCTGACAATTTTTTTCTTTCAAGATTTTATATATGTCATCCCATTGCCTTCTTGCCTGCATGGTTTCTGCTGAATAATCTGAGCTTAGTCTTATTGTTTCTCCTCTGTATGTGACTTCTTGTTTTTCCCGAGCTGCTCTCAGGATTCTTTGTTTGTCTTTAGTTTTAGCGAGTGTGAATATGATATGTCTTGGTGATTTTCTTTTGGGGTCTATTCTATATGGGGTTCGTTGAGCTTCTTGGATGACCAGCTTTTCATCTTTCATGATATTGGGAAAGTTTTCTGTCAGCAGTTCCTCAATGATCCTCTCTGTGTTTTCTGTTTTCTTCCCCTGTTCTGGTATGCCAATCACTCGTAAGTTTTTGCTTTTAATTGTGTCCCACATAACTCTCAGGGTCTCTTCATTCTTCTTTGTTCTTTTTTCTGAGTTTTCCTGAAACAGAGTTGTATCCAAGTGTTTGTCTTCAGTTCCACTGATCCTGTCTTCCATGGTTTCAAATCTACTTCTCAGCCCTTCTATGACACCGTCCATTTCTGAAATCTTGTTGTTTATCTTTTGGATTTCTAATTGTTGTTTTTGTATAATTTCGAGTTGTGAATTTATTTTGGCATTTTGTTCTTGCATCATCTTCCTGAATTCTTCCAATTTTTTGTCTGTATTTTCCATAAATTTGTCTATTT
This sequence comes from Dugong dugon, assembly GCA_030035585.1. Taxonomy (NCBI): domain Eukaryota; kingdom Metazoa; phylum Chordata; class Mammalia; order Sirenia; family Dugongidae; genus Dugong; species Dugong dugon. The sequence continues at coordinate 13,881,282 of CM057476.1, forward strand.
TTTCCTCATGTTTGTCAGCTTTTTGCCTCAGTTCTTGGAAAATTCCGAGTATTAGTGATTTGAGTTCCGTATCAGGTACTTCTAGTGCATTTTCTTCCACAGGAGAGTTATCTGGTGTTTTAATTTGGACGCCTATTGGAGCCATCTTGTCTTGTTTTTGTAAATGCTTTGATATTGTTTGCTGTTTTCGGGGCATTCAGTAGATATTTCTCTCGTTTATTGATTGTAGATTTTTTTTTTTTTTTTTTCGTTCTTGTGGTACAGCTGGGCAGATCTAGTTGAGGAGGAGCCACTGGGATGGGTTGCTTGTGGCACTCACCGCAGCCACCAGGACGGTCGGTAGTCAGTGCTGGGCAGGTTCCAATAGGGCGTGCCTGCACCGCTTGGTGATGTGATGTCTAGTGCACGGTGCAGGTAGGTAGGGTGCAGCGGGAAGATGGTTATGTGTGAAGCTAAGCTGGATATGGGAGAGAGGAGAGAGGAGGAGGAGCAAAAAGCGTACAAACATAAAAGAATGCTAGAGGAGTTTGTCGTTGGAATGTACAGATGAGAGACTATGGGATGGAGGAAACCAGAAGGGGGAAGAGAAAGAAAAGGAAAGAATGACCAAATGAAAATCAGAAAAGTTAAAAAACTTCAAAGTTCCCAGGGATCGCACCGATGCAGCTATGAGGTCTGGGGGAGTCAGTCTCAATTTTCACAGCTCAGCCTGGCCAGAAGGTACAGAGGCATACATCGCCTGGTATTCAGGGATCAGAAAGAGAAGGAAAAGATAGAGGGACAAGAAATTAAGCAATGAAGAAAGACAAGAGAAAAAGAGGTAAAATATGACAAAACTAATCAAAAAAGGAAGAAAAATAAAATTGAGGAAAAAAAAAAAAAAAAAGGGCAACACCAGCAGTCAGTGCCTACAAATGGGACCCAGAGAGCCCCCACTCAGGGGCGCGAATTCCAAGAAGCCGATAGTCTCGGGGTTAAGTGACCGTGGCCACGGGAAGCAGCGGGGCCAACGAACAAAGGCCCCAGGATCCCACCCGCGCGGGAGCCCAGACCTGGAAACAGCCACACGCCCGAACGCAGCCCTACAGCCCCGCAGGAGAGAGCAGAGATGGCCCTCGGAACCAGGCACCCAGGCAAAAGGAGGGGGAGGCGGCAGAAAAAGGTCCGCTAGGTGCCAGCAAACGGCTCCCAGAAAGCCCCCAGCCCGGGCGCGCGGAACCCAAGCACCGGCGCCCCCCCGCCCAGGGACCCCGGCCACGGAAAGCAGAGGGGTGAACGAACAAAGGCCCCGGGATCCCACCCACGTGGGAGCCCAGACCCAGAAACAGCCACACGCCCGCACGCAGCTCCACAGCCCCGCAGGAGAGAGCAGAGACAGCACCCGGACCCAGGCACCCAGGCAAAAGGAGGGGGAGGCGGCAGAGAAAGGTCCGCTAGGTGCCAGCAAACGGCTCCCAGAAAGCCCCCAGCCCGGGCGCGCGGAACCCAAGCACCGGCGCCCCCCTGCCCAGGGACCCCGGCCACGGAAAGCAGAGGGGTGAACGAACAAAGGCCCCGGGATCCCACCCACGCGGGAGCCCAGACCCAGAAACAGCCACACGCCCGCACGCAGCCCTACAGCCCCGCAGGAGAGAGCAGAGACGGCACTCGGAACCAGGCACCCAGGTAAAAGGAGGGGGAGGCGGCAGAGAAAGTTTCGCTAGCTGCCAGCAAACGGCTCCCAGAAAGCCGCCAGCCCAGGCGCGCGGAATCCAAGCACCAGCACCCCCCAGCCCAGAGACCCTGGCCACGGAAAGCAGGGGATCCCCAGCTGAGGCGGAGAGGGGTGTGTGGTGGGAGAGCGCGCACCGCAGTTTACCGGTCGTTCTGTCTCCGACCAGATGCTCCGCAAGGCTGCTCTCCCGTTTGCTGGTCTCCGATAGGAATCCAAGATGGTGGATCCGCGCTGCGTTAGCTGGTAAGGAATCTCTGCCTGAGTCTCTCCTCGCTCTCCGTTCTCTTTTAGTATTCTCACTCCGTTTGGTGTTTGGCTGAGTTCTTTATCTCTTCATTTGGTGTTCTAGGGTTTCAGGATTGTTGATTCTCTGTTAGGCTTAGTTTTTCGGATCTTTGCTGTGGAGGGACGGCGTGGTGTTTCTGCCTAGAGCGCCATCTTGCCCCTCTCTGCAATCTAGTTTTCTATTGTGTTTAATACAGAGTTGAGATCATCTCTGTATGTAATTTTGTGTCCTGTTTTTAGCCCTTAACATTGTATCTTAGAGTGTTCTCATGGCATTAAAAATTCTTCATAAGCATTATAACTAAAGTTGTGTAATATTCCTTCACTTGGGTACACCATAGTTTATAATACCAAATGTCTCTTGTCTGGGGGGATCCCTTTTTCTCATCTTGCAGGTCAGCAAGCAAAAAATAGAATTTAAATGGAAAGACATATATCTCTAAACAGATAACGTGGACAATTATGTTTCCCTTCAAGTTCAGAAAAAGGCAGGTCTGTCTTTCATCAGAATAATTATTGCTGTTATTTTATTGGAGTCCCTGGGTGGCAAAAACAGTCAAGTGCTTGACTAATAAACGAAAGGTTTGTGGTTCAAACCCACCCAGAGGCACATTGGAAAAAAAGTCCTGCTGATCTGCTTCTGGAAGGTCATTGCCTTGAAAACCCTATGAAATCATTCTACTCTGCACGCATGTGGTCGCCATGAGTTGGAATAGACGCGATGGCAGATCAGTACTGGCATTGTTATATCAACTCCAGAGATTTCATGGTATATGAAAATTGTGGATAATCCAGAGAAAACTGTGAATTATATCTAAACATTTTCACCCAAAGCGTAGGTAATAAGCTATGTTGACTCTCAGTAAATTCCCCTTGGTTGCCTTGCCACCTACACCTTCTTTGCCACCAACTCCTCCCATGATGCAGCTGTTGCTATTGTCACTGCTACTGCATCCAGGTAGTAGATGGAAAAGTGCCCAGAAAGTAGAGGCTGGAAACCAGGGTTCAAACTCCAGTTTCATGGTTTGACTACATGTTCTTCGGCCTGCCACTTCTCCTCTCGGAGCTTCTGTTCTCCTCCCTGTAGAATAAGGATCAGAGCCCTTGCCTCCAAGAACTGTGAAGGTCAAATGAGGTAACAAGCATGATGGTTCACAGTAACCTCAAAGCACTATAAAGTTGCTTGGAATCCTTATAATCCAACGAGTTACGACCACAGAGGCTGTTAAAAGAGACTTGAAGGTCAGCGCCATGTTCTCCAGCCCAAATCTTCATAAGGCTCACTCTTGGTATAAAACAATACAAACCGGATTAGTGGGTCCACTTGTGATAAATTCATGGGGATTTGAGAGTGGATGTAGCATCCAGGCCTACCTTCTCCTATCAAACAGAAGCCCTGTTTGGGTCAAGCATTCACCCAGTGTGTACGACTCAGGGGAAACTGACTCCACCCCTAACTGCAGGGATGGGCCTGATTGGTCAAAGGATAATTGTTCCCCAGCCAGTGATTGGTTCAGCAGAGGGCATGTGACCCTCATTCTGGCCACTGAGAGACATGGGAATGTCTGAGACCTGAGAAAGATCTCCTTGCTCCTAACAAAGTACCACAAGAGGAGATACTCTTTCTTCTCCCTCTGAATACAATGCCTGGAACTGCTGCAGCCATCTTGCTACCAGACTGGAGGTTGAGCCAACACCGAGAGGAGCAGAGCGAAAAGAGGATGATGGTGGTGATAATAGTAACAACAACAAAAATTAACAACAGCAAATATTTATTGAGCAGTTACAGCTTGCCAGATACTGTTTCAAATGCATCAAATGCTTTAGTTCAGGGGGTGGCTGGCCTGCTTTCGTGGTATGTGAACTAAGAATGTTCTTTACATTTTTGAATGGTTGAATAAAAATCCAGAGAACAATAATATTTCATGACATGTGAAAATTACATGAAATTCAACTTCCAGTGCCCATAAATGAAATTTTAAAGAGCCCTCGTGGCGCAATGGTTAAGTGCCCGGCTGCTAACCTTTCAGTTGGCAGTTTGAACCCACCCAGCGGTTCTGTGGGAGAAAGACCTAGAGATCTGCTACTGTAACGATTACATCCTAGAAAACCCATGGGGCAGTTCTACTCTGTCGTATGGGGTCACTGTCGAGTGGATTTTGACTCGACGGGGGCTTAACAGCAACAACAACAAATAAAATTTTATCGGAACACAGCCACGCCCATTGGTTTAAGTATTGTCATGGTGCAGTGATTAAGAGCTACGGCTGCTAACCAAAAGGTCGGCAGTTCGAATCCACCAGCTGCTCCTTAGAAACCCTAGGGAGCAGTTCTACTCTGTTCTATAAGGTTGCTATGAGTTGGAATGGACTCGATGGCAGTGGGTTTGGTCAACAGGTTTGGTGAGGCAGTGGTTAAGCGCTCAGCTGCTAACTGAAACTTTGGTGGTTCAAACCCATCACTGGCTCCCAGGAAAAAAGACCTGGCGATCTGCTTCTGTGAAGATTACAGCCTAGGAAACTCAATGGGGCAGTTCTACTGTGGCATATCAGGTCGCTATAAGTGGGAATCGACTCACAGCACACAACAACAATGTGGCTCTTTTTGCCATACAACAGCAGGATTGAGTATTGCAACAAAAACTACATGGTCTGCAAAGCCTAAAATATTTCAGTATCTGGCCCTTTATGGAGAAAGTTCTCCCACTGCTCCTTTAGCTCTCACAACAACCCTATGAGTTGGTTTACTATTATTACCCGCTTTTTCACAGATGAAAACACTGAGGTTCAGAGAGGTTAAGTGATTTGTCCAAGGTCACACAGCTGTTAGGAGGTGGACTTGAGATTCAATACCAGACAGTCTGGCTCCAGAGCCAGTGCTCTTAACCACTTTGGGAAAGGACCTGGATTCTCAATGACAATGTTGAACTGCTGAGTCAATCAACACTAAACCTGCCTCACCTTTGGACTTCCAAGTATAAGAGGTATATGACATTACCATACTATCGGAGCCGGTCTGAAATTGTGTTTCTGCTCTTTGCAGGCGACAGCATCACAGCTGATGCCGTGAGTAAGCACAATAAAAATATAAGAGCAGAAAGGTAAGGCAGGCTATCAGCTTTTTGGACCAACTGCCTTTTGTCTTTGCTCAGGAGAATAAAACCTTTCTTTCCCCAGACATTTCAAGTCTCCACAAGTTCTTCTGTTTAAAAGGGATTATGATGAAATCCTATTTTGGAATTGCTGCCGCTTTTGTCAATTTGCAATATTAGCCTGATGAGGAATTGCACGTGCTAATAAAATATCTCAAGTTGGGCTGTGTCTAATTGTTACAAGTCCTAGTAGTAATAGCCTGTCGCGGACTTCTGTGCAGACACATCCCTCGCTTGGCTATGGCCCATGTGGAAAATCAATTTCCTCTAAATGTTTGAAGAATGGCACAGAAGGACCTAATTTCTTTTCCTTCTGCTGGAGTCAATCTGGAGACAGTGAACCCATAAAATGAATGAAAATAGCTACTGTTGCAAGATACAGAGTAGAAGGCAGAGCTGAGCAAAGCCTGATCGCAAGCTCTAAGTTCTAGCTGTCTTGTCCTCAAGCCAGAGACAATCTACATTTGTGTCCCAAACTGACATGCTGCAAAAAAGTCATAGAACAGAAAGAATTTTACTTCAACCCAGCAATTTCACTTCTAGGAATCTCACCCACAGAAAAACTCCCACGGGTATGCAAGAATATATGAACAAGGTGTTCCTTGCAGCTTGGTTTGTGATGGTGAAAAAATTGGAGGCAAAGTAAATACCTGAACAAGAGGGGACTGGTTAAATAAGTGATGATGATCCATGCTCGGTGGCCATTAAGAAGAAAGAAGTAAGTCTGTATGTGTTATTAGAGACAGATCTGTGTGAGATGGCATTGAGTGAAAAAAGCAATCTGCAGACAAATACATAAAATGTCAGCTCATTTTTGTAAAAACAAAACAAAAAACTTCAACAATGACATGCACATTTATAAGTAAATGCTTGTATATGAGTAGAGAAGGGTCTGAAAGGATACACACCAGGTTGCAGATGGTGGTGGCTACACCTAGGGGTGGGAATGGTACAGGTGAGAGGGGAAACTTTCGTTCTGTATTGTTTAGATGTTTTACAACAAAGTTGTATGGCTTTGGTAATGAAAAAGAAAACAAAGAAGTGGCTTTTCAGTATGCCAAATAGCACTGTGCTAGGTATGCCACCATCCCTGAGGATACGGAAGTTCAGATCTTGACTACACAGGGTTTACAATCCAAATAAGCCAGCGATACAAGTCTGTTACACAACCTAATCTGATACGTCAGCTCTTCCTAGTTAACACTTGCCGTGAAAGGGCTTACTCCTTAGGTATCTGCCTACTATATCAGAACCGAACCAAAATGTCCTGGTGCTAAGGCTAGAATTTCAAGAATTACTTTTTTTTTATTGTGGTAAAATATACGTAACGTAAAATTTAACCATTTTAACCATTCTGAAGTGTACAATTCAGTGGCATTATGCATATACTCACAGTGTTGTGCAACCATCACCACTATCTAGTTCCAGAACTTTTTCATCACCCCAAAAGGAAACCCTGTACCTATTAAGCAGTCACTCCCCTTCCCCCAACCTCTGGCAACCATGAATCTGCTTTCTGTCTCTATGCATTTGCCTATGCTGGATGTTTCATATAAGTGGAATCATGTAATATGTAGCCTTTTGTGTCTGACTTCTCCCATTCTTCATAATGTTTTCAAGGTTCATCCAGTTTGTAGCATGTAACATGATGTTGTTAGTTTCTATTGAGTCAGCTCTGACTCGTAGAAACATTATGCTTAACAGAACGAAATGTTGCCCAGTCCTGGGCCATCCTCACAGTCGTTGGTATGTTTCAGCCCATTACTACAGCTATCGTGTCAATCCATCTTTTTCAGTGACCCTCTACTTTACCAAACAGGATGTCCTTTTCTGCTGATGGGTCTCTCTTGATGACGTGCCCAAAGTAAGCAAGACAAACTCACCATCCTCGCTTCTATGTTACAGCATTCCTTTTTAATGGCTGAATAATATTCCACTGTAGGGATGTACCACATTTTGTTTATCCATTAATCCATTGTTGGACATTTGTTTCCACCTTTTGGCTATTATAAATAATGCTGCTGTGAATATTTGTATACAAGTTTTTGTTTAAACATCTGTTTTCAATTCTTTGGGGTACATACCTAGGAGTGAAATTGCTGGGTCAAATGATAATTCTATGCTTAACATACTAATATTTCTTTTCTAAAACTCCAGAAAGCTAGTCTCCTGACCGCAGAAGGTATGCCGTGACTGGGAAAAACTTCCCCTGAGTGTCTTCTGAGTCTTCTAGTCCCCTGAGTCTAGGCAGTTAAGTACTAAGATGAAGATAATTACCATGTAATTGCCTTATCTATACTTATAAGGAGCCCTGGTGGTGTAGTGGTTAATAGCTCGACTGCTAACCAAAAGAATGGCAGTTGAAATCTACCAGCTGCTCCTTGGAAACAGTATGGGGCAGTTCTAATCTGTCCTATAGGGTTGGTATGAGTCAGAATCAACTCGATGGCAATGGGTTTGGTTTTTTTGGTTTGTATACTTATAAACGGAGATAATATTGAAGGTGTCAAGGATTTTATTTTACTTGGATCCACAATCAATGCCAATGGAAGCGGCAGTCAAGAAATAAATGACGTATTGCATTGGACGAATCTGCTGCAAAAGACCTATTTAAAATGTTAAAAAGCAAAGATGCCTCTTTGAGGATTAAAGTGTGCTTGACCCAAGCCACGGTATTTTCAGTTGCCTCATGCGCATGGGAAAGCTGGACAATGAATAAGGAAGACTGAAGAAGAATTGATGCCTTTGAATTATGGTGTTGGCAAAGAATATTGAATATACCACGGACTGCCAGAAGAACAAACAAATCTGTCTTGGAAGAAATATAAACAGAATGCTCCTGAGAAGTAAGGATGGCAAGACTTCATCTCACGTACTTTGGACATGTTATCAAGGGTGACCAGTCCCTGGAGAAGGATATCATGCTTGGTAAAGCAAAGGGTCAGCATAAAAGAGGAAGAGCCTCAATGAGATGGATTGACACAGTGGCTGCAACAATGGGCTCAAGCATAACAATGATTGTGAGGTTGGCGCAGGACCAGGCAGTGTTTCATTTGGCTGTATATAGGGTCGCTATAAACTGGAACCGACTCGACGGCTCCTAACAGCAACCACATACTTAAAAAATTATCTGGTAATATACAACCTATTTTAGAATATCCCAAGTATTGCTGTTACATGAATATCTGGGGAACCATTATTCAAAATATGCTAATTAAATTATTAATTTAGGATTTCTCATATATGATTCCCTTTCTGTTACACTTGTAGAAATTCAACAGTTCTAACTGCAGCATAATGGGTATTCATCCTGAATTGTTCATGTATCAGACCAGCCCCTACGTGGTGAGTAGGGTCTTGAAACCAGCTTCTGTTGAGTGGTAGCCTATGATTATCAGAATATCTTAAAGTAGGCCTCACTTGCAACTGGTAAAGCATAGTGGTTGAGTGGCTTTGGTTCAGCAGCACCTGGGTTGAAGTCCCAACTCTGCTATTAACTAACTTATTACCTTGGGAAAGTTAGCTAATGCCTCTTGAGTCCCTCAGTTTCTCCCTCTGTAATATGGGACTAGTTATAGGACATACTTCATGGGTTGTTCATTCATTCATTCAACAAATATTTATTGTACACCTACGATGTGCCACATACTGTTCTCGGCACCAACTAAAACAGACAAAAATCCCTGCCTTTGTGAGAGAGACAGACAATAAGCAATAAACATAATAAGTAATTATAAGGAAGTGTGATGGGGATAAGTTTTATGAGAAAAAAAAATAGAACAGGAAGCCTGAGGGGAGGGTTGAATTTTAAATTGTGGTCAATGTAAGCCCTACTAAGAAAGAGACATTTGAACAAAGATTTGAAGAAAGAAAGAGGATCAGCCATGTGGATATCTGGAGGGAAAAATTCCAGGCAGAGGGAACAGGCCTTGCAAAGGTCCTGAGACAAGAGTGCTCTGGCATGTTCACAGAACAGCAAGGAGACCAGGTGACCAGACAGAGTGTGTGAGGCGCAAAGTAGAAGGGGCTTGTGCGGGCCACCGTTAGGGCTTTGGATTTGACTCTGAGAGAGACCGGGAGCCACTGGAGTTTTTCCACCTGAGCTGACTTATATTTCAAAGGCATCATTCAGACTGCTGTGCTGAAAATAGACTACAGACAGGCAAGGGCAGCAGCAGAAGGACCAGTGAGGAGTCTTACTGCACTAATCCAGGCCAGAGATGACAGGTGCTTGGCTCAGGGTGGTGGCATGGAGGTGGTGAGGAATGGTTGAATTTTAATACATTCTGAAAGTAAAGCCAACACAATTTCCCTTTGAGAAGATCAAACAAGGTAACACAGGCACAGGTCTTAGTGCAGACCCTGCATGTAGTTGTTTTTGTGTGCCATTGAGTCAATTCCAACTCATAGTGACCCTATAGGACAGAGAGGAACTGCCCCATAGGGTTTTGAAGGCTGTGAATCTTTACGGGAGGAGACTGCCACATCTTTCTACCACGGAGCGGCTAGTGGGTCCCAACTTTTGGTTAGCAGCTGAGCGCTAAACCATTGTGCCACCAGAGCTCATTTCCTGTAGTTGTTGCTAGGTGACGTTGAGTCAGTTCCAACTCATAGCGACCCCATGAACAACAGAATGAAACACTGTCCAGTCCTGCACCAACCTCACAATCATTGTTATGCTTGAGCCCACTGTTGCAGCCACTGTGTCAATCCATCTCATTGAGGGTCTTCCTCTTTTTCACTGACCCTCTGCTTTACCAAGCATCACGTCCTTCTCCAGGGACCGATCCCTCCTGATAACATGTCCAAAGTACGTGAGTCGTAGACTCACCATCCTTGCTTCTAAAGAGCATGCTGGTTGTACTTCTTCCAAGACAGATTTGTTCATTCTTTTGGCATGGTGTAGTCAATATTCTTCGCCAACACCATAATTCAAAGGCATCAATTCTTCTTCAGTCTTCCTTATTCATTGTCCAGCTTTCTCATGCATATGAGGCAATTGAAAACACCATGGCCTGGGTCAGGAGCACCTTAGTCCTTAAAGCGACATCTTTGCTTTTTAACATTTTAAAGAGGTCTTTTGCAGCAGATTTGCCCAATGCAATACATCGTTTGACTTCTGACTGCTGCTTCCATGGGTGTTGATTGTGGATCTAAGTAAAATGAAATCCTTGACAACTTCAATCTTTTCTCTGTTTATCATGATGTTGCTTCTTGGTCCAGTTGTGAGGATTTCTGTTTTCTTTATGTTCAGGTGTAATACATACTGAAGGCTGTGGTCTTTGATCTTCATCAGTAAGTGCTTCAAGTCCTCTTTGCTTTCAGCAAGCAAGGTTGTGTCATCTGCATAATACAGGTTGTTAATGAGTCTTCCTCCAATCCTGATACCCCATTCTTCTTCATATAGTCCAGCTTCTCAGATTATTTGCTCAGCGTACAGACTGAATAAGTATGGTGAAAGGATACAACCCTGACACACACCTCTCCTGACTTTAAACCACGCAGCATCCCCTTGTTCTGTATGAATGACTCCCTCTTGATCTGTGTACAGATTCCTCATGAGCACAATTAAGTGTTCTGGAATTCCCATTCTTCACAACATTATCCATAACTTGTTATGATCCACACAGTTGAATGCCTTTGGGTAGTCAATAAAACACAGGTAAACACCTTTCTGGTAGTCTCTGCTTTGGTCGGGATCCATCTGACATGAGCAATGATGTTCCTCATTCCACATCCTCTTCTGAATCTGGCTTGAATTTCTGGCAGTTCCCTGTCGGTGTACTGCTGTGACCACTTTTGAGTGATCTTCAGCAAAATTGTTCTTGCACGTGCTATTAATGATATTGTTCGATCATTTCCGCATTCGGTTGGATCACCTTTCTTTGGAATGGGCACAAATATGGAGTTCTTCCAGTTGGTTGGCCAGGTAGCTGACTTCCAAATTTCTTGGCATAGACGAGTGAGCACTTCTAGCGCTGCGTCCATTTGTTGAAACATCTCAGTTGGTATTCCATCAATTCCTGGAGGCTTGTTTTTCGCCAGTGCCTTCAGTGCATCTTGGACTTCTTCCTTCAGTACCATTGGTTCCTGATCATATGCTACCTCCTGAAATTATTGAACATCAACCAATTCTTTTTGATACAGTGACTCTGTATATTCCTTCCATCTCTTCTTTTGATGCTTCCTGCATCGTTCAGTATTTTGCCCATACAATCCTTCACTATTGCAACTTGGGGCTTGAATTTTTTCTTCAGTTCTTTCAGTTTGAGAAACATAGAGCATGTTCTTCCCTTTTGGTTTTCTAACTCCTGGTCTTTGCAGGTGTCATTATAATACTTTACTTTGTCTTCTCGCTCCTCCCTTTGAAATCTTCTGTTCAGCACTTTTACTTCATCATTTCTTCCATTCACTTTAGCGACTCGACATTCAAGAGCTAGTTTCAGGGTCTTTTCTGACATCCATTTTGGTCTTTTCCTTCTTTCCTGTCTTTTTAATGACCCCTTGTTTTCTTCATGTATGATGTCCTTGATGTCATTCAACAACTCGTCTGGTCTTTGGTCATGTTCAGTGAATCAAATCTATTCTTGACATGGTCTCTAAATTCAGGTGGGATATACTCAAGGTTGTACTTTGGCTCTTGTGGACTTATTCTAATTTTCTTCAGCTTCAACGTGAACTTCCATAAGAGCAACTGATGGTCTGTTCCACAGTCACCCCCTGGCCTTGTTCTGACTGATGATACTGAGCTTTTCCATCATCTCCTTCTACAGATGTAGTCAATCTGATTCCTGTGTATTCCATCCGGTAAGGTCTAGGTGTATAGTCGCCATTTATGTTGTTGAAAAAAGGTATTTGCGATGAATAAGTCATTGGTCATGTGAAATTCTGTCATGCAATCTCTGAGATCAATTCTATCACTCAGGCCATATTTTCCAACTACAGGTCCTTCTTCTTTGTTTCCAACTTTCGTATTCTAATCACCACTAATTATCAATGCATTCTGATTGCATTTTCAATTTCAGACTACAGAAGTTGGTAAAAATCTTCAGTTTCTTCATCTTTGGCCTTAGTGGTTGGTGGGTAAATTTGAACAACCGTCATATTAACTGGTCCTCCTTGTAGGCATATGGATATTATCCTATCACTGACAGTGCTGTACTTCAGGATAGATCTTGAAATATTCTTTTTGACAATGAGTGCAACACCATTCCTCTATCTGTCATTCTATATTTGTATTTCCAATTTGTAGACCATATAATAGTATGATTCAAAATGGCCAATACCAGTCCATTTCAGCTCACTAATGCCTAGGATATCAATCAATGTTTATGCATTCCATTTCATTTTTGATGGTTTCCAATTTTCCTAAATTCATACATTGTACATTCCACGTTCCTATTATTAATGGATGTTTGCAGCTGTTTCTTTTCATTTTGAGTCATGCTACATCAGCAAATGAAGGTCCTGAAAGTTTGACTCCATTCACATCATTAAAGTCGAATCTACTTTGAGGAGGCAGCTCTTCCCCAGTTATCTTTTGAGTGCCTTCCAACCTGAGGGGCTCATCTTCTGGCACTACATCAGACAGTGTTCCACTGCTATTCATAAGGTTTTCACCGGCTATTTTTTTTTCAGAAGTAGACCGCCAGATCCTTCTTCCTACACTGTCTTAGTCTGGAAGCTCTGCTGAAACCTATCTGTCATGGGTGACCCTGCTGGTATTTGAATACAGGTAGCATAGCTTCCAGCATCACAGCAACATGCAAGCCCCCACAGTAAGACAAACTGACAGATGCATGTGGGTAGTCAGTTAGTATAAAAAATTGTGGCACAGCAGCATCTGACCTCCTCTAACTTTAGGAGGGGGAGGAGAGAGAATCACCATCAGCTAATCAGCCCAAGGCTGATTACTATGAAGTGGAGGTCAAACATAACTCTACCCTCCAAACTTTTTACCAATTCTGACACTAGCCATCTCTCCCACAGCACTCTCTACTTCTCACTGGGTTTGACAATTCATTGCAATGGCCGCACAGAACTCACAGATCTTACTCACAGGTATGGCATTTATTAGGGAAGTAACAGGTTATGATTCAAGATCAGGAACGACTTGGAGGGATGTGGCAGTGGTGGTGGGTAGGCTGGTGCTGCCAAAGGAGGGGATGCCAAGCCAGTGGCAACACTAGGTTTGGTGTCACCCATCACCCAGTGTGGTAACTTGTCACCACCCCCACCCTCGCACTCCCCACTCCCATCACCCATCAGTCAGGGTGCAGGCAGCCAAGCTATGGTACTAGCCACTGGGTGGAGAGGAGGGTCTCTGCCTTGGCCAGTGGAAGAGGGTAGGAGCTTTGGGAAGCTGTGGAGGACAGGGACAAGAGAGGTGGGGCACACTAACTATGCTGTGCTTGGCCCCAGGCAGGGGTGGCGCAGGGCCACTCTGCCCATGGGGGGGCGATTTGCTGACTGGCCCCGCCCACTCCGGGCTGGGGGGTGGGTGTTGACACCATGAGTTACTGCACTGGTGACACCAACTCTAGTGATGCCACTGGTCAGCTTTTCAGATGTGCCCGCAGGCCTCTCTCTCAGCCCTTGGCCTGGACTCTGCCCTGCTCAGGCAAGTGCTACAAAGCTCTTTAGCTCAGCTCCACCAGTAAGTGCCCAGAGGCACCCCACTTTGCCAGCAAGCCTCCTGCCTAAAGGCGCTTAGGTTTCTCGCTATGTGGGCTGGTGAGCCTAACTCCACTAAGTGCTCAGAGGCACATCACTCAGCCAGCAAGCCTCCTGCCTGAAGGTGTTCAGCTCTCTTGATCCGTAGGTTGGCACACCCACTGCAGTTGCCTCACCCAGTGGGCCAGGAAGCCCACTGCACCACCTTGTATCGGTCTCCTAGTTCTGCTGCTGCTGCTTCTCTGCCACTGCTTCTCGCCATCTTGTGCCGTCTCCACTGTTAGAGCTCTCTCTCTCTCTCCTGGGTCTAAGGGGGTTCTCAGCACAGGGGCCCCAGGTACAAAGGAGGTGCTGTACTCCTGGCTCTTCTTTCTTGGTGATAGTGAGGTCCCCCCCCTCTTTCTGCCTCTGGGATGGCTCATTTTAAGCCTAGCGGGATAGCAAAATTGACCAATCCCCTCATTAGGGTTCCATACACCTTATTTGCATGGTCCCATCCCCACAAGGGTGCCATGCATCTTATTTGCATTATTAGCAAGCTGTCCGATCCCCTTGCTGGGCCACAAGCACCTTATTTGCATAAACCAAAACCAAAACCAAAACCAAACCCAGTGCTGTCAAGTGGATTCTGACTCATAGCAACTCTACAGGATAGAGCAGAACTTCCCTAGAGGGTTTCCAAGGCTGTAAATCTTTACAGAAGCAGACTGTCACATCTTCCTACCACAGAGCAGCTGGTGGGTTCCAACCACAGAACTTTCAGTTAGCAGCTGAGCACTTTTAACCACTGCGCCACCAGGGCTCTCTCTTATTTTGTATTGTCCCACCCAATCATTTGGTGGGAGTTACAAGACCATGGCGATAAAGGCCATATAAAAGCTGTCCATCACACCACAGTACGCAATAATGGTACCACAATTATTATCAAGGTGGGTATAGTGTGCTCCCCTGCAGGGTAGAGGGAAGCTATTAGGGTTCCTGGGTGATTTGCAATGAGTCATAAAGGCCACTGAAGGTAACGAGGCTCTAATACAATGGTAGCAAGGGCCTCAGAGCCTTCCAGAGAACTGGGAAGCCCAAAGCAGCAAAGCTACATTAACCAGTTGCCATTGAGTTGCCTCTGACTCCTAGTGACTGTGCTCCATAGAGTCTTCAATGGCTAATTTTTCAGAAGTAGGTCACCAGTCCTTTCTTCCAAGGTACCTCTGGGTGAACTCAAACTGCCAAACATTCAGTTAGCAGTGGAGCATGTCAACTGTTTGTACCACCCAGGGACTCCTTAGTTAGATCAAAATACAGATTTTAGGGCAAGTTATTCAGATAATTGCAAAAGTAGCTTTCACATAGTGTATGTCAGTCCCTGGCTTTGGAAATATTTACTGGCAAAATCATTGCAGCACAGGTATTTATTTATTTTTGGGTTTCCAACTGAACTGCTTAACTCCAGAATCCCTTTCAAGGGCGATGAGCCAATCGCCAAGAGACAGTTGGATTCCTTTCAACTCCCCTTCTCCTCGCTCCAGATTCTGGAGACAAGAGGTTGGTCTGAAGACCATGAAGATGGATTTTTTTTTTAAAGAAATGTCACCTACTTGGCTCCTCTCACCTCTGGTAATTATGCCTCATGGAAGCCCTTTGCTAACAGCTTCCCATTAGACATCTGGCCCCAGCAGGGAGAAACTGAGACCAAGGGACTTATTTTGGCTTTGACGTCAGCAAAGAAGGCTGATTAAATTCATCATCAGCGCAAATTAAAATCCACCAAACCATATCTCTCTTTGTTATACCATTTCCATTTCTAAAGCAGGCAGAGGTTTAGCATTCCTTTTGTTTTCATTTTGCTCTGGATTAAGGTGTGACTTTTTTTTTTTTTTTAACACTTAATTAGATGATAATAAAGCCAGCGAGCTTATCGTTAATTATTTGTATCTGTACTTAATACATATAAGTGTACTAAGTCCTCAAGAGCTACTATTTGGCCTGTCAGATATGTTAGTCATTGTAATTAGTGGAGCCCGTCTACATTTACTAGTGCTGTGGGCAGAGCTGCAGGAATAGCAGCAGATATGGAATGTCTCCACTACCCTATACTTATCCCTAGAAGGAGAACTTTGGGGAATCAGGTCCTTTTTGACACATTCACTCGTCACCTGGCTTGTTTCTTCCCTTGCTCCTCCCAAGTAAGACTTTTCTGTAAGTCCTTCCACATCTTCTCCCTTATGGTTCCCTGCTAATTTCCTTTGTACCATCATTCATGGGGCCCAGGGCAAAATGTCCTAGGTGGCACAAATAGTTAAGCAATGGACTACTAACTGAAAGGTTGGCAATTCAAACCCACCAAGTCACCTTGAAGGTAAGGCCTGGTGATCTGCTTCCGAAAGGTCACAGCCTTGAAAACCCTGTGGAGCAGTCCTACTTTGCACATATGGGGTCACCATGAGTTGGAATCAACTCAAGAACAACTAACAAAAACAGGGCGAAACAAAAACACGGGGCCCCTTCTTCAAAATTTATTAAGATTTTCAAAATGGCAGCAGTAGAGCATTCAACCAAGCTCAGGGCCCCTCTAAATGTAGGCCCTGTGTGACTGCACAGGTCTCATGCCCATCATGCTGGCCCTGAACAACTTTTCCCTTTCCCCAAAAGATTGTGTCCCCCTAACAGAACATGCCCCACCCCTTTTCTCTACACCTGGGACAGTGTGTGCCACACAAAAGGGGCCCAAGAAATGAGCAAAAGAATTTTCCAAGTGCAAACTTGAAAAATGCAAAGTGTAATCATGTAACTATTCTGCTTGAAATCCTCCCACGGAAGGGGCACAAGGGAATTTTGCAGAGGAAGAGAAATGTTCTCTTTCTTGATAGGGGAGGTGGTTACATGGGTGTACACATTTGTCAAAGCTCATCAAACTGTACACTTAAGACGAGTGCATACACTATATAATTATACATCAATAAAAAACAGTATACTGAGAAAAACTCCCTGAGGGTTACACGTCGTCCTCAAGATAGAGTCTATCTTCTGTCTTTTGTCATACAAGGTTCTTTCCCAGGGGCCCATTTTTAGCTTTCCAGCCTCACCCCCAGCACTTCCATGGTTCCCTATTTTTCAGACACGCTGACAACCAGCATGCTCCAACCTCAGCTCCTTCCTACTCAACTGCTCCCTGTGCCCAGGAGGGAAAAATCAAACTATGTAAAACTAGCATGGCTCCAGCGCCAACTGAAAGGACTGCAGAGTGGAAGCCCGGTCCTGGAGCCTCCTGCTGCTGGGCCAGGTGTTACCCTTTACTTTCTACGTCACAGGGAAGTGGGGAATCCCAGGAGAGAGAAAGGGTGTGGGGGCTCCCTGTGGGCTTGCGGCACTGTCTATTTACCAGTCAGAACAAAGCAATCAGAATCCCTGGGTGGTTCAAACAGTTAACATGCTCAGCTGCTAACGGAAAGGTTAGAGGTTCAAGTCCACCCAGAGGCACTTTGGAAGAAAGGCTTGGCAATTTACTTCCTCAAAGTCAACCACCGAAAACCCTATGGAGCACAATTCTACTCCGACACACATGGGGTCACCATGAGTCAGAGTTGACTTCATGGCAACTAGTCAATGGTTATGAAGGTAATCAAATATTTTACCTGGCATAGCCATATTGGTATGCTGAACATCAGCTCACTCTCTAAAATGCTGATCGACCCTTCCTTCCCTGGCCAGCACCTTCCTCCTCCTTCAAAATTTCAACTCAAGGGTCTTCTCTTCCAAGAAAATTTTCCTGAACCTCTCTTCTGTCTCCTCTCTCTTACTACCTCTCTAGATTAATTGATATAATCTCCTGTCTTCTCCACCTCTTGAAGGTAGGAGCCATGACTTCCTGTTTCCAGAGTCCAGTAAGGTGCCTGGCCCACAGTGTAGACACAGGTGCACATACATGAATGAAGGACTTTTCTTGTTATCTTTCTTGACACACAGTATAGACAGGGGCACATATGAGAATGACTGAATGAGTGAGTGAGTGAGTGAATTTCCTCTTTTCCTTACCAATATTTCCTTAAATGGAGGCAGTGGAGATTCTTGGTACATGAGTTTGGAGGAAGAGTAGTGTAGCCACTAAGACCTCAGACTCTGAACTTGGGTGACCTGGAGGGACAAAGTCCCAGCTCCAGCACTTACTGGCTGTAGAATTTGTTTGGGCAAGTGAGTTGATCTCCCTGAACATCGGATCAGATCATTATTGATCTGACTTCAAAGGGTTGTTGAGAAGCTCAAAAGAGACAATGACTGCAAAGCACTTAGCCCTCAGCAGTTCTGATCATAAGAGAAACAAAATTTTGTTCGCCAAGGAGCCTGAATTGGTTGCTGTGGTCACCAGACAACGGGAAAAGAAGTCAGCTGCCATCCACAGCCATCCTCAAAGAAGCAGCTCTGATTCTGTCCTCCACAATCTACTCAGTTTCCTGGGTCAGATGATTACACAACAAAAGTGAAAATATCCCTGCCATAAAAATATAACCATTGACAGATGTTACTGAACTGAAATCTCAAGGACAATGAAAACGGGCATTTTCTCGTTTGCCTCCAACTTCCTGTTTCTCTGCAGGAAGATTCCAGTCTCTGCCATGAGAGAGAGAGGTGACTGAGAGTGCAGGGGTCTTCAGCCTTATCAGATCCACCAACTCCTCGACCGCTTCCCAATCAGTCAGCCTCCGTTGGTTTTCAGCCTTTCTAGGATGTTCTGCCCAAGAATAGTTTTTGGCTAAAAGTGGTGTAAATTGCCCCATCACCCCATACCTCCAAAAAAAAAAAAAAAAAAATCACCCAAATCCATTGCCATGAAGTCAATTCCAGCTCATAGTGACCCTACAGGACAGAGTAGAACTGCCCCATAGGGTTTCCAAGGAGCAGCTGGTGGATTCCAACTGCCGACCTTTTGGTTAGCAGCCGAACTCTTAACCACTGTGCCGCTAGGGCTCCCCCGTAACTCCAGCTTCTTCCAAATCATGGTCTCTCCACTAATTCCTAAATTTTCAAGAAAAGGCAGTTTTGCATCCCGCAAAAATTCAGGCTCCTGAGTCAGACAGACTAGAGTTCCAGTCCTACCTCTGTCAGTTCCTGACTCTGTGATCTTGGGCAAGGCTCTTAATTTCTCACAGATTTACTTTCTTCCCCTGTCCAGCAAGGAAAGAACATTGTCTATGTTGCAGGGTATTTGTGAAGACTGTTGTTGTTAGCTGTCAAGCTGACCCAGACTCATGGCAACCCCATGATGATGGAACAAAATGCTGCCCAGTCCTGCGCCATCCCCATGATCAGCTGTCAATCATACCATTGTGATTCATAGGGTTTTCACTGGTTGATTTTTGGAAGTAGATCACCAGGCCTTTCTTCCTAGTCCATCTTCTTCTGAAAACTCTGTTGAAACCTGTTCAGTGTCATAGCAACACACAAGCCTCCACTTACAGATGGGTGGTGGCTGCACATGAGGTGCATTGGCTGGGAATTAAACCCAGGTCTCCTGCATGGAGGAGCCCTGGTGGCACAGTGGTTAAGAGCTCAGCTGCTAACCAAAAGGTCAGCAGTTTGAATCCACCAGCCTCTCCTTGGAAACCCTATGGGGCAGTTGTATTCCGTCCTATCGGGTTGCTATGAGTCGGAATAGACTCAACAGCAACTGTTTTGGTTTTTTGGGTTCTTCTGCATGGAAGGTGAGAATTCTACCAGTGAACCAATGCCCCTTATTTACGAGAGCTAAATGGTGCTTATTAAGTGGTGGACCTTGGTGAGAGTTCATTAGATGTTGGCCGTTATAATCACTTTTAAAAGAGAACATGGGTGACTAAAATATAAAAAATTCTATAGTAAATCTTGCAGATCTGCAAAATTGGAAAGGCCCCTTACTGGATAAATCACCTCATGTGTTGCTGGAATCTCCCTGCTTAGCAGGTTAAAAAAAAAAAAAAAAAGTTTCCCCAGAAGATATCCAATTCCTGAAATCTGTAAATGTGATCTTATTTGGATAAAGGGTCTTTGCAGATGTAATTAAGAATCTCAAGATGAGATCATCCTGGATTATCTGGGTGGTTCAAACAGTTAACACTATATCCAATGACAAGTGTCCTCATAAGAGACACACAGAGGTCAACAGACACACAGAGCAGAAGGCAATGTGAAGACAGAGGCAGAGATTGGAGTGGTGTGGCCACAAGCCAAGGAAATCAGCAACCACCAGAAATTGGATGAGCCTAGGAAGGATTTCTCCCCTAGAGCCTCCGGAGGGACCGTGGTCCTGCTGATACCTTGATTTCAGTCTTCTGGCCTCCAGAACTGTGAGATAATAAACTTCTGTCATTTTAAGCCACCTAACTTGTGGTAATTTGTTACAGCAGCCCTGGGAAACTCATACACCTGTGGCATCTTCAGTGGGGATGCAACAACTGGCTTCTACTGGGCATTTCTAAGGATGAAGGAGATGACTCTGTAGGGCTGGTACCTTAAGCTTTTTTGGTAGAAGTAAGCCCAGCCTGACGGATAAGAGCGTTTAGACCTGGGTTCAAATCCCAGCTCCTCATTTCATAACTGTGTGATCTTGGACATGTGACTCAACCTCTCTGAGTCTCAGTTTCTTCATCTGTAAGGTAAGGGTAGTAATTTACCTACTTTAGGAGATAATGAGATGATTCGGGAGATAATTCTGATGTGCCTGGCATGTAGAAATTGCTTGATGGATAGCTGCTATGAGGACTCTTTTGGCCACATCTATTTTGCTTCTCACCCAAGTGGCAAGATGCTGCTGTGGTCATGGAGTACCTCTGGCCATGGGTCCCTGCAAAGCTAAATGTCCTTGAGTGAGCTGACCTATGGCCATGACTCGTTAGCACTGCTCTTTGAAGTAAAAGGCTGGCTCTCCTGAGGTGTCTTTTGAAAAAGCCAGCCATTGTGGGCCGCCATTTTATTGTTCCTTGCTGAAGTCAAGGGTGATACAAAGACCTGGAACTCAGCTCTGTGCTTCCAAGGTGCTGCTCTGTGTCTGCAGGGAACCTTCTAAAGGCAGTGACTCATAAACCAGCGGTATTGACTCCATGGCCATTTGCTCTTACTTCCTGAGTATGTCTATGTTCGGAAGATTCCACCATCCATGACCCTCCTACTTACTGGCTAGAAGGGGCACATTCTCTCCACTCAGTTAAAAGGCCATTTTTCCAATGAGAGCCGGTCATATTTCAAGCTGCATTGCCAAGGTGTCGGGAGCCAGTAAAGGGGGGCATTTAACACCGTATTTATTTTGACTGGCAAAACAGGTCATGGCTGTAAAAGAAACAGCTCTGGAGAATGAGGCAGCCCAGCCGACTCTGGGCTCTCTCTTGCTACCCACACACACGCTGTTTAAAGCATTCCAGAGCTGCTGCCAACTTTCCTGGAAGAGCTCTTATTTCTTTACATGTATGTTGCATTCCATCTGGTTAATGCGCGCTCTGTGCCATCCGTGGATTTTGGCAGAGCCTGGCGAGGTGGCAAGGCAGGCTCCAGCTTGTTCTAAGCAAAAACAGGGCATGAGGCAGAGGGAGAGTTGAGCCCAGTGAAGAAGTCCTGTTTAAAACCACTTCAGCTCAGGGGGGCCTGGAGATGCAAAGGTTGAAGGAAAATCGCACAGTCGTTTTCCTCCAGATGTGGCTGAGTCACACTGTATGCTGCCGCTGCATTTCACCCCGCACAGGGTGGTTCCGGGGGCAGTTTTACCGTTTCTCATACACAGCCAGGAGAATAAAAGTGATGGAGAAAGGTGACAGGGAGAAAACCTACACATACTCACCAATCTGAGGCTCCTTTATGTTCTGCATTGAATTATATCCCCCCAAATGTGTTGAAGACCTAGCCCCTGTGTCTGTGAATGTGACTCTGTTTGGAAGTAGGAGTTTTCTTCTGGTATGTGAGTGAGATCACACTAGAGTAGGGTGGGTCCTAAACCTAATTGCTTCTAAGTGGTGTCTTATAAAAAGAGCAGAATAGACACAGAAACACACACACAGGGGGGAAGCAGATGCCATGTGAGGCTCGTCTACAGGCAAAGGAACGCCAAGGGCTGCTGGCAGTCACCACACACTAGGAGACAGGTCCATACAGAAGGAATCAACACAGCCAAGACCCTAGTTTGGACTTTAAGTCTCCAGAACTGTGAGAAAATAAGTTGCTGTTCTTTAATGCTACCCACTTGTGCTATTTCTGTCATGGCAGCACTAGAAAACTAAGATACCCTAGATACACTCCAAAGCCTTGAAGGCCAAAAATTGCCAGCACCTGGATTCAATCTTTACATTAGTCTCCAGAACCATTAAGCACTTGGTTGGAGGGGCTGAGACAACGTGCTGTGAACTGGATCCTATTTCATCCACTTGGAAGGCGGGGACGCCAGGTTTATGCACTGCCAAAACATCTGGTGAATTCAGTTTTGTTTTTTTTTTTTTTAAAAAAAAAAAAAAGTCGCCAATCGGGTGGGGGAGAAAATAAAACCCTTTTGAAGCAGTTGTTGGGTATTGGCTGACCAAAATATTCCGTTGATTGACTAAAATGTTCACTTTTACACCAGTTCCTGTTGAGTAGAGCTCTTCAGAATGGGGAAGCTAAGATTCAGGATGGAGAAAGGAAGGTTATAGTGTGAAAGCCATAAAGGATGACACCTTAAGAAAACAGTTTTGCATGTATGTGTCTTGAGTCCAGCCAAGTGTAGACACAGACTCTCTCTGATAAGGGATGGAATTACTCACTTGAATCGGGAGGGGTGACATGGCATAGAAAAAATAAGGTACGGGCTCCTAGTAAGAAACAGCGACACATGGAATAAAATTAGTCTGCGTTGTGTAATCCCAGTTGGCCAGTTGTAAGAATAGGGAGGAGAAAGAAGCATAGGGAACATGTTTCAGATGTGATTCAAGAGGTCCTGGAGCCCGTCCTGACCCTCTGGGTTGGAATTTCTGACTCTCTTCTCTGTCTTGACTCAGAATAGGAAACCGTATCCCGACCACGTGTTTCTTTTTATAGAATTCAACTTTCTTGCCAACTTCCTCCAGAGCACAAGATCATCCCTCATCGTCTCTAAACAATACGCCAATCATCAGATGGAAATGAGTGGGGAGCACTGACTGACCTGTTTGCACCAAACATAACCCAGGTCCAGAGCAGAAGACAAACAACAGGAACAGAGTTTGGCTTTCGTACCAGGCCTGGTAAATACAACATGTTCTTACAGGTTTGAAAACCGTCTGTCTCGTCTTTGTACTTTCCCTCTTTCTCCCACTTCTTCTAAGTTGGATCTCATCTTCCAGCGTTGACATTGGCCAAGTTCATGGTTGCCAGTTACTGAGTGGATAATGGATGGTTTGTAAGATTAGGAATATGCTCAGGATGAGAAGACAGGCAGCTAAGTGTATACAGACTAAAAACACCAAACCAAACTTGCCGTCAAGTCAACTCCAGCTTGTGCTGACCCTACAGGACAGAGTAGAACTGCCCCATTCGGTTCCCAAGCCTGTAATCTTTACAGAAGCAGACTGCCACATCTTCCGCAGAACGGCTGGTGAGTTAGAACCAACTACTTTTCAGTT
Source organism: Dugong dugon (assembly GCA_030035585.1). NCBI lineage: Eukaryota > Metazoa > Chordata > Mammalia > Sirenia > Dugongidae > Dugong > Dugong dugon. Next base: position 13,904,692 of record CM057476.1, read on the forward strand.
AGCAGACAAGCACTTAACCACTGCACCACCAGGGCTCCTCTGTACAGTCCACATGGGAAAAATGATTTCTTTCAATCCTGATTCCCACTCAGCCCAACAGGCCATCTTCATGCTGAGTGGAACCAAAGAGGATGAGAACAGAATGACTTAATTTGCATATATTCAGTCACCATATTTGCACCGGCAACGAAACACCCAGGATACCTCTGGCCCTAGTAATTACTTGTTGTTGTTGTTGGGTGCCATGGAGTTGATTCTGACTCCTAGCAACTTTATTAACCACAGAATAGAACTGCCTCGTAGGGTTTCCTAGGCTGTAATCTTTATGGGAGCAGATCGCCAGGTCTTTTCTCCTGCGGAGCCACTGGTGGGTTCAAACCACCAACCTGTTGGTTAGCAGCTGAGCGCTTAACCACTGCACCATCAGGGCTCCTTGGTAATTACTTAGTGGGGGTCATTTCTTGTGTGTAAGGTACACTGGTGCTTGGAAGCCCAAAGGGAACATTAATAGAATGCAAAGTGTTTGGTATTCCCTCATTAAAAATGGATTTTGTTTTCAGTGCTTTGAGGGAACAGTGAAGTTGGAAACTGTGCTTGTAATTGGGAGCAGGTCTCCTGCCAGATCCTAACAGCTTTAAGGGATATCCAGTTTTAGGTTTACAGTACTACATTCTGGCTCATTGAAATTGCATCTAAACGTTGCCAGAATGTGTCATAAACTACAAAATCTGTAAAAAATATATTGACATAATGACTCTGTAGCCTGAAGTCGGAGGGGTGGGGGAGCAGTTTGTCCCCAGCAGGATTGTTCTCACTCTGTCTCACGGCAGACTTGGGTCACCTGGGACAATTATCATTCATGGGATTCTGACCCTGGTCTGATCAACTTGATCGGCTGCTTAGAACATGATGTTAAAAGGCTGAAGAATCAGCTTCACCCTGGCTTGTGGTCACGGATGGCATCCCAACCTTGGTCACATGAGAGAAGGGCTACGGGATTGAGGCCAGCAAGACTGTCACCAGTTGCTCCTAGAATAAAGATCCACATATCCTGCTTGCCTGGCCACCCTCATTTCTGGTTACTCCACACTTCATTCACTTGAGTCTAAATACAAAGTTCACCACCTGTCTGTCAGTTTGTCATACTGTGGTGGCTTGTGCGTTGCTATGATCCTGGAAGCTATGCTACAGGTATTTCAAATACCGTCAGGGTCACCCATGGTGGACTGGTTTCAGCGGAGCTTCCAGACTAACTAAGACTAGGAAGAAAGAAAGGCTTAGTGATTTAGTTCCAAAAATTAGCCAATGAAAACCTTATGGATCGCGACACAATTGAACATTGTCCAACTTGCATGCTTTAGACACATTATCAGGAGGGATCCATTGCTGGAGGACATCATTATGTTTGCTGAAGTGGAGAGCCAATGAGAATGTGGGAGACCCCTGGTGAGATGGATTGGCACAAAAGCTACACCGATGGACTCAAACATGCTGGCGATTGTGAGGATGGTGTAGGACCAGGCAATGTTTTGTTCTGTTGCACATAAGGTTGCCGTGAGTAGGAGGTGATTTAAGGGCAGCTAACAAGAAGACACAAAGCATCTTCTTTCATATTCTTGAACTGACCAAGCTCCCTCCTGCCTCTGGGCCTTTGCTTATGCTAATCCTCCTGCCAGACACCCTCTTCCCCTGGATAATTCCTGCTCCTCATTTAACACCCAGCTTACAGGCTAATTTTTCATGGAAGCCTTCTCTGAATCCCTTCGAACTGGGTTCCTTCACAGCGCTTACCAAAATGGGCACTTGAAACTTTTTTCATGTCTGACTTGAAGAGTACTTCTCAAACTATAATGTGCACATGAATCACCTGAAGATCTTGTTAAAATATATGTTCTGACTCAACAGGTCTGGGGTGGGGCCTGAGCCTGTGCATTCTAATATGCAGGTGATGCCGATGCTGCTGGTCCATGGATCAAACACTGAGTAGTCAGGGCCCCAACCTTTCTTGATCAGGGTACCAGGCGAGAATGAAGTCCAAAAGAAAAGGAATTGAGGGACTCTGCGCTCAAGTCTCCTAAGGATTGTGCATAACTGGAACCATCCTAAAGTTAATTCATTGCATACCATGGATGTCTTAGGGCAGGATATCTCTACCATTGCACTGTTGACTGTTGGGCTGGATAATTCTTAGCTGTGGAGGGGCTGTCCTGGGCATTAGATGGTGTCTGGCAGCATCCCTGGCCTCTACCAACTAGATGCCAGTAACACCCTCCACCGAATTGTGATAACTGAAAATGTCTTCTGACATTGCCCCACAATTACCCAGCTGAAAACCACTGCGTTAAGGCATTAGGATGTCATTCTCTGGCAGAACCCAGGTGAGAAGAGTGGGAAGTCAGAGAATGTCTGTTTTGCTCACGGCTGTAGTCCTAGGATCTAGCACCAGTTTACCAACTGACATTGAACTGACTCCAACTCATGGCGACTACATGTGTGTCAGAGTAGAACTGTGCTCCATAGGGTTTTCAATGGCTTGTATTTTAAAAGTAGGTTGCCAGGCCTTTCTTCCAAAGTGCCTCTGGGTGGACTTCAACCTTCAACCTTTCAGTTAGCAGCTGGGTGCATTAACCATTTGCATCACTAACAGCACTCTGTGTACGTCAGGCTTTCACTATGTGTCTGCCGATTGACTGAATGAATGAATGGATGAATTCAAATGAATGAAAATGAATTCCAAAATTGTGCTTCACTGGTGGGTGAGCAGAACTCCCTTCACACAGCCTGCAACTTCCTCCACTCCGCCCTCCCTCCTCCCAAAACAGTAAAACTTAGTGGGCCGGTTGTCATCCAAGGTGCAATTTTTCAAAGTGTAGCATTTTCCAGAGTAAATATCCCTTTGAAAAAAAAAAAAATGTGAAGAAAGATTCTCGCTTGAGATCTTTTTCTAAATGTCTCCAGTGACTAAAATCCTCTTACACTAAGTACCCAGAGAATTGCATTTGCTTTAAAGAAAAAAATTTTAAAACCTGCCATTTTTAGCCTCAAGTGTAGAAAGTACTTGAAAATCACATACTTTTTTTTTTTTTTTTTGTATCTGGCTGGGCAAATTATAAAATGGTAGAATTAATTTTGAAAAAGATCAGTTCCAAAACCCCCACCTCAGCCTGAAACTCTGTGGATAATGTGGCATCAAGGACTGAATTTGGGGTGGGGGTGGGGGAACCTACAGTAATAACACCAGAAATTCAAGGACTAAAAATAGTAGTTGTGGATTTTTGGGGGGGCGGGGGTGGGGGAGGAGGTACCTTATATGTTTTAAGAGGAAAATTACAAGTAAATAAAAATAAAATCTGTACTTTGCTTGAATGGAGCCCTGGTGGCACAGTGGTTAACAGTTTGGCTGCTAACAGAAAGGCTGACAGTTCGAATCCACCAGCCGCTCCTTGGAAACCCTGTGGGGCAATCAATTCCGACTCCACAGCAATGGATTTTTTGCTTGAAAACTATGGACTGAGAGTCTATTAAGAAGGAAGGTAGATTCACTCAATTTGCTTGTTTCCACACACTGAGAGGCTTGGAGACGAGTTTTCAAAACAAAGAGCCACGTAGAAAGCAAAGCCATCTTCTCCCTCTTCTCTTCCAAACCTTCAGGCAAATGGGCAGACTGAATTCCTGATTGCTCAGGGCAATTGATTAGGATTTGCAGCACTGAAGCGGCTCCTAGAAAAGGATGTGGTTGTTGGTGATGACGTTCCAATATTCTTCTAAGTATATTCTTCTTTACCTGGTTGTTGTTGTTAAGTGCCGTCTAGTCAATTTCAACTCACAGCTCCACCATGTGAACACAGCAGAACTGCCCCCATAGGGTCTTCTGGGCTGTAATCTTTAAGGAAGCAAATTGCCAGGTCTTTCTCCCGCAGGGCAGCTGAGTAAGTTCGAACCGCCAGACTTTCTGTTAGCAGCCGAGTGCTTAATAGTTTTCCTCTTGCATGCCAACTCTGAGATCAAATGGTAGTGGCCGTGTGAACAGTGTTTGGAAAGGACTGTGAATCTAAGTCTGGATTCCATGAAGAAAGAGTGCTGTGATTGACTGGTTATGTCTGCCACAGGCAGGAGCATGGAAAGGGGTGCTTGAGTTGTACATTTGCTGTTCCTGGATCCTGGGATAGTCTTCTCTTCTGTCATAGGTGTCATAAACAAAAGAACAGCAAGGAGGAGGCACTGCACATCTGAGCATAACATGTCTCACTCCATTTCACACAGAAACACTAAGTCAGCGTTTCAGTTCAGGAAAGCCCCCAAGACAGGCGTGAAAAAAACACACCACTGGGGGAAATTTTCCCTTCCTTCTCTGGACATATCGGAATAGGATGTCCCTCTTACGTGCTCCTCTCAGCGTCAGCATGGTCAGAACATGCTACCTCCCCTCATCGGGTTACCCTACATTTGACTTTGTCACTAGGACACCATATACTGCCAAAACAACACATCCCCCTTCCTTGAAATAAAAAGATCTTTTCATTAGACTTATTAAGTCCCAGTGTTAATCATATTCATCATTATTCAGTCTGCTTTCTGGCCACAATATTTAAATGAAGGAAAATAAAAAAAAATAGAAAACGCAAGTCTAGTATCTTCAAGACATTGATGAATACATAATAATGGGGAAGAAAGCAACGGTGACCAAATGGATTTTTATAAAAAAGAAACATTTTAAAGTGAAAAAGAATCCACTAATAGGTTCTTACCTATCAATATTAGTCTTTATTTCAAAAATAAGGGAAGAATGATTAAAGAGATGAATTCACATTTGAATAGAGTCCAAATGACTTAAGAATTATTTTGATTCAAATATTTCACTTGGACCAGGAATGATATTAGTGTTATGTGTTACATTAGGGGTTGAAATGGAACAGAAATATTTCTTCATTTAAAAGCAATTCTCTTCCCTTTGTGGTCCTTGAGCGTTGCCTAGGTTGTGAGTACCAGCCATCCTCCCCCTGCTTTGCTTTGGACTCATGGATTCCAATTTCAGATCTGGCCTTTTGAGGGAGGGGAAGAAATGGAGTTTGTGTTCCTGAGGGCTCCATTTTTTTTAATCATACGGGTGCAAGGGAAGGCTTTCCACACAGAATTGAAAGTTCAGTCGTTTTGAATCCAAATCAGAAAAGTTTTGGTAATAGTAATACAGTGAAATCATCTCTGAATTTGGTGTTAGCTTCAGAACCTCAGCCTCTTGTAAGATACTGCCATGGGAGCGATCACTGGTTAATGGGTCGAAACAGGAAATGCCAGCTCGGGAAGACAGGAAGCAGGTGGCCGAGTTCTTCTCCACCACATTTCAAAACAGAGTGTTTGCGGTGTGCCCCATCAAGCAAGATTTAACTTCAAATCCAGCAAGCATTTATTAAGCACCTACTACGGGCACACCAGCCCAGGGGCAAGGACAAAAAGGCAGGAGGGGACAGGAAATCTGGACGAATGGAAATGGGGAAACCTCCCGCCTCACAAAAAAAAGGGTTTACACCCTTGGTAACTCTATGTTGGGTTGCTATGAGTCGCAATCGACTCAGTGGCAGCGGGTTTGGTTTGGTCTTGGTTTTGACAAACAGAAACAGCTGGCTCCACCCATCCCTTATTCCCAAGCGAGGACTGACACTCACCTCAGAGCAGAGTTTATCGGCCTCAGCACTACTGGGATTTTGTTGTTGTTGTTGGTTGCCCTCACGTCGGCTCTGACTCAGGCGACCTTATGTATAACAGAACGAAATGTTGCCTGGTCCTGCACCATCTTCATGATCGTTGGTATATCTCAGTCCATTGTTTCGGCCTCTGTGTCAGTCCAACTCACTGAGGGTCTCCCTTGCCTTCGCCACCTTTACCAATGGCAATGTCTTTTTCTAGCAATTTATCTTTCTTGATGACGTGTCAAATTAGCATTTTAGGCGGGCTTATTCTTCGTTGTTGGGAACCGTCCTGTATATAGTAGGATGTTTAGCAACATAGTTGGTCTCTACCCACTAGATGCCGACATGACAATCAAACATGTCTTCAGACATTACCACATGTCCCCTGAGGTGGGGAAGGCAACATCACTCCCAGTTAAGACCTACTTCCTTTGAGGCAGAATGGTTTGAATGCCCAGACACTTGCAGATAAACATTCCTTTTATTCCCTCCTATGGTCTGACTCAAGGAGCCCTGGTGGTACAATGGTTAAGTGCTCAGTTACTAACTGAAAGGTTGGCAGTTTGAATCCACTAATGGCTCCGTGGGAGAAAAGACCTGGCAATCTGCTCCCATAAAGATTACAGCCTAGGAAACCCTGTGGGGCAGTTCTACTCTGTCACATTCAGTCGCTGTGAGTCACAATCAACGCAACGGCACCTAACAACAACAACATGGCCCGACTCAGTAGCTCTCAAACTTGAGTACTCTCTACACAATACCATAGATACTATACTTTAAGGGCAGGGAATTTCCAAGGGGAACTTGACTCTACCCACTTTTGCCTTCTGCCATTAGAACCTAACTCCTCCCCGAGATGTAACACCACTGTCCTCCCTGAAAAGCCTTGCAGTGGTCACAAAAGTTGTTCTAGCACAGAATCTCTCTCATGCCCAGGTTCCTTCCATGAGGCCAACAGTGATAATTACCATTACTGAACATACCTCATGGCCTCGGACCATCTCACTGGATCTTTGCATTGACACTGTGAAGTAGATACTATCACTGCCCCCTTTCACAGAAGAGACACTGAGGCTCAAAACATTAGATAATGTGCCCAAAATTACAGTTAGTAAATGGTAGCACCCATTTGTCCCCAAGCTGTACTGCTTTTCAGTAGAAAGTGTAGACAGTGTATACTTATTATTAACTACTATTTACTGGGAGTTCCTGGGTGGTGCAAATGGTTAACACACTTAGCTGCTAAACAAAAGACTGGGGGTTCAAGACCAACCAGAAGTACCTTGGAAGAAAGGCCTGTTGATCTACTTCCAAAAAAAAATCAGCCATTAAAAATTCTATGGATCACAGTTCTACTCTAACACACTTGGGGTCACCATGAGTTGGAATTGACTCAATAGCAACTGGTGGTACTATTTACTAGTAGGCGATGAATCTAATTTGATCATGGGCAGTTATTTTGAATTATTTCTCTGAACCAAAAAAAGACCAAGGGTATTGGCCAATCCTTCGACGTTAAAACTAGCAAGGATGTGGATATTCAGGATGTATATGTGCCCCAGATTGTGTTTCTCTTCCAAAATACAAAACAGAAGCTACTCAAATATGCATTAGCTAACTGTCAAAACAGATCATTTTATTTGGAGCTACAAAAAGACTGGAGTATCGGCAGGTATTACAAAATAATCGTGATCACACTTGCCACATCATAGTATAATTACACTTACTGTTATGACTTTCCCACGTGGTTGGGTGCGTTTTGAGGTCAAGGAGACTTACTCACCATCACTAGATTCTGGTACCCTACTACATTTGTTGAGTTAGTGAATAATGCATGAATGCACCTTTTAATGTAGTGCTTATGCACACTTCATCTCAATTCTCTCAGCAACTGTGGCCAGTTAATGTTATTTGGATCCTATTTTTCATATGAAGTTGACTGAAGCTGAGGGAGAGGAAGTGACCAGCCCAAGGGCACCCCATGGTAAGCTGTGGAGCCAGGCTTTGAATCCAAGTCTCATGCTTTTTACACCAAGCGAGGACTTTCCAGGTAAGGGTGGATTGGGAACCCCAGGTGGTAGACTGGGCCTTGATATCTACCATTTCAGAACTCTTTTTTTTTTTTTCCTGAACTCTTTTAATACTAAACAAAATTGTTGTTGTTGTTAGTTGCTGTTGAGCTGGCTCTGACTCATGGCAACCCCACGTACAACAGAATGAAATGTTGCCTGGTCTTGCACCATCTTCGCAATCATTAGTATGCTTGAGTCCATTCTTGTGGCTGCTGTGTATTTTGAGTGCCTTCCAACCTGGTGGGGGGGCTCATCTTCCAGCACTACACTGGACAATATCCATAGGGTTTTCATCGGCTAATTTTCTGAAGTAGATCACCAGGCCTTTCTTCCTAGTGTGTCTTAGTCTAGAAGCTCTGCTGAAACCTGTCCACCATGGGTGACTCTGGTGGTATTTGAAATACTAGTGGCATAGCTTCCAGCATCACAGCAACATGCAAGCCACCACAATACAACAAACTCTGACAGATGGGTGGTGGTAAGCAAAATTAAATACTGGGAAACTGCATCCTATAAGCCTTTAACATACACGGATTCAACTGTATATGCTTATGGAGAAAGAAAGAGACAAATGTACAAAGTATAGGAGATTCCCATCAGCAGGCTGTGGACTGCTTGCATGCCCAGGGTGAATATAGGGTGGGAGCTGATGCCTTGCCGGTCTCAGGAATCACTGGCTTCCTTCTGTGTATGGCCCCTTGCTGCTCTATTCAGTAGGATTCCTGTGTTTACAGATGTTGTTATCATGTTTGAAGATCAGCACTTCTCATACAACCTGATCCCTAAGTACAAGGAAACGGCTTCAATCTAGTTCTCAACCAAAGAACACCGGAGGGTGAAGTGGCTGGGCAGGACTTACTGTATTGAGAGATGGTCTCTAGATGACCAACATGGCTGCTTCCCAAGGGATTTTTGACGGTAATCTGGGATATATGTGACTGTTACCAAACATGCTGATTTGTGTGTGTATGCTAAAAGATACATAGCATAAAACTGACAATCTTAACCACTTTACAATTCAGTGACATTTAATACATTCATAATGTTGCACTACTATCACTTCTATCTAGTTTCAGATCTTTTTCATCACCCCAAGTGGAAACCTCACACCCGTTAATTCAGTCACTCTCCATTCCCCCCTCCCCCGACTTCTGGAAACTGCCAGTCTGCTTTCTGTCCCTATACATTTGCCTATTCTGAACAGTTCATATAAACGCTCTCATACAATATGTGGTTTTTTGTGTCTGGCTTCTTCCAGGTAGCGTAATGTTTTAAAGGTTCATCCATGTTGTAGCATCCATTCCTTTTTTATGGCTGAAGAGTAATCCATTGTATGGATAGACCACATTTTGTTTATCTATTTATCTGCTGATGAACATTTGAGATGTATCTACCCTTTGGTTATTGTGAATAGAGCCACTATGAGCATTTGCGTACAAGTTTTTGTTTGAACTCTGTTTTCAATTCTTTTGGGTATACACCCAGGAGTGGAGTTGCTGGGTCATACGGTTACTCTATGTTTAACTTTTTGAGGAACCGCCAAACTGGTTTCCACAGTGGCTGCACAAATTTACATTCCCACCAGCAATAGATAAGGGTTCTAATTTCTCCATACACTCACCAACACTAGTCACTTTCCATTTTTGCTTTGTTTTATTTTGTTTTCATTAGGGCCATCTTGGTGGGTAAGAAATGGCACATATTGTGGTTTTGATTTGCATTCCCCTAATGACTAATGATGTAGAACAGCTTTTCATGTGCTTTTTGGCCAACATGTTGCTTTTTTTATCCCAAGATATACCCGAGAAGTACTGGGAAAACAGCAAAACCAGACTATATACAAGACACCTATGCAGAAATAAAGTAAGAATAAAAGACAGCCTTGACATTTCTCAGTACTAGGCACTGTTCTGGAGCCCTGGTGGTGCAGTGGTTAAGAGCTTGGCTGCAAACCAAAATGTTGGCAGTTCAAATCCACCGGCTACTCCTTGGAAACCCTATGGGGCAGTTCTACTGTGTCCTATACGGTCGCTATGAGTTGGAATCAACTCAATGGCAACAAGGTTTTTTTTTGTTTGTTTAGGCACTGTCCTATGACTTTATGTATATTAACTCATTTAATCATCAAAACATGCCTATTAGATAGGTACTATCATTGTCATAAAGAGTCCTGGTGGCACAATGGTTAAGTGCTCGGCTGCTAATGGAAAGGTTGGCAGTTTAAACCTACCTAGCAGCTCCGCAGGAGAATGACCTGGCAATCTGCTCCCATAAGGATGACATCCAAAGAAACCCTACGGGGCAGTTCTATTTTGTCATATGGGGTTGCTATGAGTCGGAATTGACTCAACATCACCCAACAACAACATCATTATCGTCAGGTGAGGAAACAGAAGCACAGAGAGATTTAGCAACTTGCCCAAGGATGCAGCTAGGAAGCGACAGAAACAAGACTGGAACTCAGATAGACTGGGCCCAAGGAGCCCTGGTGGCACAGTGGTTAAGTGCTCAGCTGCTACTGAAAGCTTGGTAGTTTGAACCTACCAGCCTCTCCGAGAGAGAAAGATGAGATACTCTGCTTCCGTAAAGATTACAGCCTTGGAAATCCTGTGGGGCAGTTCTCCTCTGTCCTATAGTGTCGCTATGAGTTGGAATCAACCAGACAGCAACGGGGTGGGTTTGGTTTGGTTTGGTTAGACTGCGCCCACTACACTACACTAAACCACTTTCCTATCTCCCTGCCAGGCCTAGATTGGGATTCCTTATCTTCTCATCTTCCCCAAGTGTGGCCCTGTGCTGTACTCACTGGGAATTCTGTAAAGACTTGTTCCAACTTGAATTGCTTTCTTAGGCTGTTGACTATTCTTTAAAACATTTTGACAAGGGAAAAAGAACAACTATGCAGTAGCTCAACACTTAGAGGCAATCTATAGCTTGGTAAGCACACCAAAAGGAGTGGAAAGAAGGTGATAAAATGAAATATAAATAGCCTTACCATTATCCACAGAGTACGTTATGATGCCAAACAATGGCTCTCCATAGAAAACACATCCTTTTTGCAAGGTTTTGTTTTTGTTACTGTTTCTGCTAATGCGAAAGGATTGCAAATAAAGAGTTAAACATTTTCATGAAAATTTTATTAATTGGGCCAGAGGTTGAATGCAGGCCTATATTTTTACCAACTCTGAAAAAGGCTTTGCAAAGCCCAACGGTGTATGTGAGGTAGCAGGGGAAAGGCTTAGCCTACTCAAGACAATTGTTTTCAAGCAAGTTGACAACCGCTTTGCCAGGGTTCCTTTAATGTGCTAATTATAAAGGGCTCTTAGGTGTTCCCTGAAGCCAGTACTGGAGGGTCTGTACTTAAGAAACACTGAATGAGTCATTAGCACCTGAAACAGTATAAACACTACAGACTCTTAAAAAATATAGTGGGATGAATGTTTTTGCCTCTTCTGACTGATCTTCTGTAGCAGTCAGGACTTTTTGGTTGCAAGCAACAGAAAACCAACTTGAACTGGCTTAAACATAAAGGAATATTTGCTAGCAGCAGGCATGGCTGGGCCCTTGTGCTTAAAGAATGTCAGCAGGAGTCTGACTTGGTCCATTTCTTAGTTTTTCTTCATTTGTGTTGGCTCCATTCTCAAGTAGGCTTTTCCTAAACGGTGTTAAAGTTGTTCCTGGCAGTTTCAGGCTTACATTTTACTAGCTCAGCACCCCAATGGAAAGAGAGCACCGATTTCTCAATAGTTCCAGCAAGGTAAATACTTCTTGGCTCTGATTGGGCCAGTCTGGGTCACATGCCCACCCTTGAGCCAATCCCGGTGGCTAGAACAATGGTGTATTCTCATTAGTCGGGACTGGGTCACCTCTAAAATCAAGATGTGGGGCAGCCCCACTTGAACCACATGGCTCAAGGGAGAGGGAGGTAGCTTCCCAGAGGAATATCTAGATTTTTGAAGCCAGAGAACAGGGGCTGGGGGCTGTGGATGCCGGGCAGGCAAAGCCAACGAATGTCCCCGGAAACTTCCTGCTAGGCATTGCCAAGCAGAGGAACTCCACGTAGTTTACAAGCATAACTTAGATATTTGCTTAGATATTTGAGGTTGAAAACATGGCCTGTATTGGCTACAACATTTTGGAAATATTTTCTGCAAATTGCACTCACCCACATGGTTTGAAGTTTTGGGGTTTTTCTTTTCTTCTTCTTCTTCTTTTTATTTTGGAACAAGTCCTTAATAAAAAGAGGAACAGAAATGCCACAAAATGATTTGAAACAGACAACTGTGAGAGCAGACAGAGATGGTAAATTAGCACGCAGTCGACATCCCTTCTGTCCTGATGACATTTCTGATGATGAATAATATTCTTAGGGTTTCCTCCCTAACCTATTATGTTTCCCCTTTTTTCATGTTAATGAATTTCTTTTCCTAATTACAAGAGCAATACCTGCCTAATGCAGAAAGAACTGAATGCATGGAGAAAGCACACCCAGTGAGCACACACATACACATACATACGTACATACATACATACATACTGTCACTCACTGTTTTTGTTAGGAATATCTATTTAATGAGTACCAGACCCTGCCCATTGTCCACACACTATCATAGCCCCATTTCACAGATGAGGAAGCTGAGGCATAGAGAGTTAAAACTGACAAGTGGTGGAGCTGGGAAATGAACTCATGCTGGTCTGACCTCAAAGCCTTTGCCCTTGACTGCTCAATTATTTCTCTAGTAAATCCTATTACCCAAAGATTTCCAAAATTAACTTTTTGGTATGGCTCCTTTCCAGTATTACAAAAATGGTATATTGTTCATGCTGTTTTATGGCCTGCTTTTTAGCATACCACAATTACCCCATGTCATTTAATATGTTTCTACCTAATTGGAGGGGGAGACTGCATTGAGTCTATCATATGGCTGTGCCATAATTTACCTAACTCATCCCCGATTCTTGGGCACTTAGGTTGCTTCTAATTTTCAGTGTTACATTGATGCCACAGTGAACCACCTTGGTGAAACATTTTTGCATGCATCTCTGATTATGTCCTTAGGATAAATTCCTAGAATTTCTGGACCAAAGGGATTGTGTGTTTTTAGTGTTTACTACATATTGCCAAATTGTTCTTCAGAAAGGCAGGCCCGGGGTACAACCCCACAAGCAATGTATGAGTCTCTACTTCCCCATTCTGTCCCATTATGCTTCTTCCTCAGATATTACTAGTCATTAGCTAATTGTGCCTTGCATCTCCTACAATGCAGATTGGGGACTCTTTCAAAGTATGAACCATTTAACAGTATCCAAATGGCTTAATGCAAATACAGTGGTAAAAAAAAATGCTCAGTAATAATTTCCATCCCAAACATCATCACCACTAGCGTTGGAAGAGTTCATAACCTTTTTTTCTACAGCCCAGGTCAACAAACCCATGGCCTTGGCACAAGACCATAAGCAACACCACCAAGATAACGCCAGGTACACGTCCGTTGTTATTGCGAGTGATGTGCTGGCTTCAGGAAAGGACGATGATAAGGCTAACTTGCTGTAATGAACCTCACTTGTAACTGGCCAGTGATTATGTTAGAGTCCATCACAACCAGCTTTCCGTTTGTATAATGACCACCCTGCCTTCAGGCCCCTGCTTTGGAAAGCAGCTGTTGGCTGTTTTGTGTGACGGGCTTGGCATTGATGGACTCGGCCATTGGCCTATAATGCAGGTGGACTCAAGACGAGAGAGAATCAGATCTCTTCTTTCAGGAATTTGAACCTGAAGAACTGAAATAACTGAAGGCAAGTGGAGAGTAGCTGAGTCCATTAGTGGGGAAGGGGACATTAGAAGGAAGATTCTGTAGCCCAAGATTCTGTGGCTCTATATCAAGCATGGAGTCTCTGGGCCGTGCAAATTTTGAAAAATAACACTAAAAACTTATTACAGTGGGGTTGCACCATATACACATTGAACTTACGCAAATCCAACTCTATCTGATTGCCTTGGTAATGAGGAAGTGAGTGCAATCCTGTAGAAGCAAAGGGCCAGGTAGGAGATGTGTCATTCAGGAAGGAGAGGACTGAACTTGTCCCTCGGTGGCTTCCGTAGCTGATCAAACGAGTTGCCATGGAGTAGATTCTGACTCTTGGTGACCCCAGGCATGTCAGAGTAGGACTGTGCTCCAAAGATCTTTCGATGGCTGATTTTTCAGAAGTAGATCACTAGATTTTTCTTCTGAGGCACCTCTGGGTGAACTCTAATCTCCAGCCTTTCAGTTAGCAGCTGAGTGCGTTAACTGTTTACACCACCCAGGGACTCTTCCATAGCTAAACCAAAAAAACCCAAATCTGTTGCTGTCAAGTCGATTCTGACCCGTAGTGACCCTATAGGGCAGAATAGAAAAGGGAGGCACAAAACCAAGCCCTTCGCTTCTCCCCTGCAACTATAGTTCCCAACCACCCCATCAGTTAGTACCAAGATGCCCTTTTAAAATCTCAAAAAGAATCACCAACCTGCACAGGGATCTGTTATTCGAGAAAAGGCATACCAACAAAAAAGCCACTATGAATAATTATACACTTTTAAAGGAACTTGTATTTTTTTTCCCATTGCACTAGTGCTGAAAACGAGTCATATGTCTATGTGTGGGAGGTATTATTTATTCATTCTATGGACAATCTCAGCTGCACTTTGGATATGCAGACCCTGGCGATGACTCTGGAGCTCAACCCCCAGAGCTCTACAGCCTGTAGGTTGGGAACCACTGCCCAGGAGCAGAAGGTCTTGGCATTTGGCCTGCAGCCCGCTGGGTGGGTGACTCTACAGCTCCCTCCTGAACTGCCATCAACAGATCCCAAAACGCACATTATTCCTCTGGTTCTTAGAATCAATGACACATGTATCCACCGATTTCCAGCTTTCTGTATGACTAAGTGCCACTTTCTAGGAACCTACTAAGTGAGTTACTACAATTTACTAGTCATAACTAAAATTAGTGTGTTACTAGGATTTACCCAGAACTCGGATGCAGTGTTCTTCTTGGAAGCCTGGCTCCTATATGCTGCTTACACAGCGTTCTAAAACTCCTACTGCACAAGTCAGAAAGTGGGGACTGTTGTTGTAGAAGGACGAAGGGGCTTTGGTCTTGCCTACATGAGCCAAAGGTCAAAAGCATTTGAGAGCTACTACTCTAGGATTGGGGTCCTGGTGGTGCAGTGGTTAAGAGCTACAGCTGCTAACCGAAAGGTCGGCAGTTCGAGTCCACGACCCACTCCCTGGAAACCTTATGGGGTGGTTGTGTGAGTCTGAATCGACTCGACAGCAACAGGTTCAGTTTTTTGGTTCTACCATCTGGACATTCAAGAACTCCTCTCCCTGGGGAGCTTTAGTCCCCCCATCTCAATACTCCTGACATTTCCAGCTGACCCCATGGCGATCCTGATTCAGCACCTTTAAACAATACCCTTCAGACAACTCTATCCGTGAATAACATTAAAATTCTAGTTCTGATATCCAAATGCCTAAGACCTCCTTCATTCATCCAATACTCATCAAGACTCTAAATTATATCACACATGTGTTAGGTTTGGGACATACAGTGTCCCAAGACTGCCACATTACCTGTCTACGTGGAGCTTACAGTCTGGTGTAAGAGAAAGACATGACACAAGTAAATAGGAAAGCTATTATAAAATTCTAGGTGCTTAAAAAAATAAACAAGGTATTGATGAAGAGAATTGCAGAGGAGGACCTATTTAAACACAGTGGTCAGGGAAGGTGTATCAGCCAGGATTCAGTGGTTGCAAGCAACAGAAATTGACACTGGAGATTTATTGGAAAGATGTGGGGTAGCTCCTAAAGGAAGTGGAAAAATTGGACAAGGTGCAGAAAGATCAGAAACCAAGGAAATTCTGGGGATGTAGAAAGCAAGAAGGGAGCCCTGGTGGCATAGTAGTTAAGTGCTCGGCTGCTAACCGAAAGGTTGGCGGTTTGAAGCCACCATCGGCTCTGCAGGAAAAAGATGTGGCAGTCTACTTCTGTAAAGATTTCAGCCTTGGAAACCCCATGAGTCAGTATGACTCAGAATCAACTCAATGGCAATGAGTTTGGTTTGGTTTGGAGAGAGCAAGAATGAGTGGAGTATCTCTTAAATGTCCCATGTAGAGGATGTATCAAGGCCAACCATTTACCATCCCTGGTTCATTTGGGTCAAGGGCACATCTCTTGTCAGGAAGAAGGGCAAGGCATATTTACTGACTGTAATTTCAAGATCACACTGAATGGAGGAGGAAAAATTCTCAACCCTTGTCTGTCAGTTTGTCATACTGTTGTGGTTTGCATGTTGCTATGATGCTGGAAGCTAAGCCACCAATACTTCAAATACTAGCAGGGTCACCCATGGTGGACAGTTTCAGTGGCGCTCCAAACTAAGACAAACTAGGACAAAAGGCCTGGTTATCTGCTTCCAAAAATTAGCCAGTGAAAACCCTATGGATCACAACAGAACATTGTCCTATTCCATTTGCTTTGGATTTGTCATCAGGAGGGATCAATCGCTAGAGGAAGACATCATGCTTGGTGAAGCAGAGGGTAAGCAAGGGCGAGGAAGACTGTCAGCGAGATGCATTGGCACAAGAGCTGTAACGACGGACTCAAACATCCTAGTGATTGTGAGGATGATGCAGGACCAGTGACATTTTGTTTGGTTGTACGTAAGGTCTCCATGAATGAGAGTCAACTCAACAGCAGCTAGCAACAACAACATAACAAATTACATTGGTTGGCCAAACCAACATATCCTTCTCCCCTGCCTGCTTCCATTGTCAAGGATGGGAAAACTAAATCCTTGCCTTCTCAGTCTCCCTTGCAGCAAAGGGTGGTCACATGATACAGCTCTGGCCAATAAGAGAAGCTGCTGTGGGTGAGGGGACATTTCTGGAAAAACTTTTGTTTTCAAATCGAAGGGACAGATGTTGCTGGCACCACCCTTTCCCATTTCTTCCTGCTTTGAATGTCAGCCCTCTTACAACCATGAGAAAAAGCCCAAGAGAACCACAAGGTACTAGCCCTGATAATGCTGTGTCACTGAACCAACTTTGGGATCGCCTGAGCTACATCTCATTTTGTGAGAAAAATAAACCTCTATTTCTTCAAGCCAGTGTCTGCCAGGTATTCTGTCACTTGCAGCTAAACATATTTTTAGGTAATTGTGGTAGATTATATTATTGTTCCCAACTAGTTGCTCCCTTCCCTATTGTTCCCATCTGAATTGATACCTCCCAGAGGTGACAAATCCTTCCCCATCCCAACAAGCTTGGACATGTGACTTGCTTTCACCAATAGAATGTGAGCAAATATAACAAGTGCCAAATCTGATCAAAAGCTTTAAGAGAGATGGTGCAATTCAGCTCTGTCACCTGCCGTTTTCCATCTGCCATAAGGGCAGCATGTACCAAATAGGGGCTACTCTTTCAGCCTGTGTCTCTGAGAGATGCATGGAACACAGCTGCAGAAATGTAACAAATGTGAAACAAATGTTTGTTGTTGTAAGCCGCCAAAGTTGGGGCTGTTTGTTACCGCAGCAAAGCTGACTTATACACTGAAAAACATGCTGTTAACCAAAAGAAGAGGTATGGATGTTGGTCAGGCAAAGTTAATGGGTAGCCACTATTCAAGGCCTTAGTGAGAAAGTGATAATGAAGTTGGGCTGAAAGATGCAAAGTAATCAACCATTCAAAGAAGTAGGAGAAGAGTTTTCAAGGTCATGGAACAGTGTGCTCAAAGCTCCAAACCAGGAAAGAACTTTGCACCTTTAAGATGGTAAGGATGGCTAGAGTATCCTTGTTCTTACTCCTTATTCTGTTTTCATTCTCCCTTTTTCCAACTCTTTTATCTTGGACTCATGTTTCCAGTGCCACTCTCATCTCCTTGGACTTACTGATCCAACTCAGTTTCATTGCTCTATGTCTCTCTAAGGACTCAGCTTGCCTTCGTCTCTGGCTCATCCTAGTTTTAGCCATTTGGGGTATTGTATTTTCCCGTTCTAGCTTGTCTGTCAGTTTGTCATACTGTGGTGGCTTGTGTGTTACTATGATGCTGGAAGTTATGCCACCAGTATTTCAAACACCAGCAGGGTCACCCATGGTGAACAGGTTTCAGTGGAGTTTCCAGACTAAGACAGACTAGGAAGAAGGACCTTGTAGTCTACTTCTGAAAAAACTGGCAGGTGAAAACCTTATGAATAGCAGCAGAACAACAAAGGGTCAGCAAAAGAGCAAAAGACCCTCAGCGAGATGGATTGAGACAGTAGCAGCAACAATGGGCTCAAGCATAGCAACGATTGTGAGGATGGCTCAAGACTGGGCATTGTTTCATTCTGTTGTACATAGGGTCGCTAGGAGTCAGAACCAACTCAACGACACCTAACACCATCAACAACAACACTCCAGCTCTGACCCCAGGAACCAAACGCCAACCTGGACCCAGCCTGAACCCAGCCTGGACTCCCTGGAAACACAGGCCAGGCATCAAACGCAGTGGACTTTCTCCCATCTCTCTGCCCAGCCCCATTCTATGCGGCTCTAATTCAACACCAAACCAAAAACCAAACCCACTGCCGCCAAGTTGATTCCAACTCATGGCTACCCTGCAGGACAGAGTAGAACTGCCCCACAAGGTTTCCAAGGCTGTAAATCTTTACGGAAGCAGACTGCCACGTCTTTCTCCCACTGAGCAGCTGGTGGGTTTGAACCACCAACCTTTAGGTTAGTAGCCGAGCACTTAACCACTGCACCACTAGGGCTCCTACTGCACCACCAGGGTTCCTCAATTCCACACCAGGGAAGTAGAAATCCTTCCACATTTCTTAATTGGTAGCCACACATCTTGTTAAGCTTAATTAATAAGCCTTTATAAAGTCATTTCTGATGCTTTGGTGGAAAGTAGAATTCCACGTGCAGGTTGGGAAACCAGATGGGTGGGTGTGTCTGTGTGGTTCTCAGCAGTAGGTTGTATTCCTGGTAGGCACTCATTGGATACTAGGGTTAAAACAGTCAAAATCCCACTCTTATTACACCTAACGAGCTATCTGAAACAGATCGGTTTTCAAACACCTGCTTGCCCACAGGTCTCATCTTTGAGAACGTGCCTCCGCCACAGCCCTGGAATGTGTCCCAGCAGCTTTCTATTTCCCTGAGGCTTCCAGTGTTCTTGGTTTCTGAAAGGTGTGTCTTTACAGTAAATCCTGTTTTACTTGGGTGAGACTGGGTGGGTCTCTGTTCCTCAATCCAAGAAGTTCAGGCTAGACCACGTGCTCTCAGTTTTGCCCACAGTCATCTGGTGGAGATCACAGGATTGTTATCTAGAGAAACACTGCCCACCAACCTCAAGCTGACCCTCCAGGGGAAGGTTTGGGTTGAAGGTTCGGCTCTTTCCACTGTGGGGTCAAGATGTGCAACGAGTCTGCGCAGAGAAGGGTAGACAGAGAGAATGGAGGGGTGGAAAGTGGAGAGATGGAAACGTGAAGTTGAAGACTAACAGAGAGACGGACAAGGCTGATACCTCTTCCAGGATTCACAAGCTGGGGTCCCTGGGGGCCAAGTTCGGCCTTGTAATCATGTTTTGCTGGGCTGCAAGCATGATTTTTTAAAGTATAAATGTACATGCCTTTGGGCAAGAATGCACTTTCTGGGTTAAATAGGAAGCTTAGGGGGCAGAGAGTTTATGGTGGAGGAACCATTCGGCAAAGGAGGGTGAGAATGGTTGCCCAATTTCAAGAATGTAATCAATGTCACTGAATTGTACGTGTAGAAATTATTGAATTGGTGTATGTTTTGCTGCTTATATTTTCAACAATACTAAAAAAAGGTTTTTTTAATGATTAAAAATAAAAGAACGTACTTTTTGTTCACCACACCCTATCCAATGGCTTCTGTAGGTAACGGAGTTCACAATCTGTACTTTATGTAAAAAACCTAGTAGGAAAGGGCTAGGAAGAATCTATCACTAAGTTCAACCCTGACCTCACACTTGAACTCTTTCTACCAGAGATTCCCTTTACTAGCCTTATTAGCCTCTGTTCGCAGTGGCTAACCAAAACGAAAGAGCTCAGCTGCTAACCAAAACGTCGGCAGTTCGCATCCACCAGCTGCTCCTTGGAAACGCCATGGGGCAATTCTACTCTGTCCTATAAGGTCACTATGAGCCAGAATTGACTCGACGGCCGTGGGTTTTTTTTTTTTTTTTTAATGTGCTAAAGGAGCCCTGGCGGTGCAGTGGGTTAAGCCCTCGGCTGCTGTCATGGACTGAATTGTGTGTGTCCCCTAAAAATATCTGTCAACTTGGCTAGGTCATGATTCCCAGTATTGTATGATTGTGTACCATTTTGTCATCTCATGTGATTTCCCTATATGTTGTAAATCCTATCACTATGATGTAATGAAATGAATTAGTGGCAGTTATATTGATGAGATCTACAAGATTAGATAGAGTCTTAAGCCAGTCTCTTTTGAGATATACAAGAGAGAAGCGAGCAGAGAGACAGGAGAACCTCATACCACCAAGAAAGCAGCGCCGGGAGCAGAGCAGGTCCTTTGGTGCTGGGGTTCCTGCACGGAGAAGCGCCTAGTCCGGGGGAAGATTAACGACAAGGACCTTCTTCCAGAGCTGACAGAGAAGCCTTCCCCTGGAGCTGATGCCCTGAATTTGGACTTGTATCCTACTAGACTGTGAGAGAATAAATTTCTCTTTGTTAAAGCCATCCACTTGTGGTATTTCTGTTATAGCAGCACTAGATAACTAAGACAGCTGCTAACAAAAAGGTCAGCGGTTCGAACCCACCAATTGCTCCATGGGAGAAGGATGTGGCAGTCTGCTTCTGTAAAGATTACAGCCTTGCAAACACTATGGGGTAATTCTACTCTGTCCTATAGGGTTGCTAAGAGCTGGAATCGACTTCACAGCAATGGGATCGAGAATGTGCTACAGAGTTGTGCGCAAAGCTATGTTCAAGGTGAAAGGAGCATCTCGTGTTGTGTTGAACTGGGCCAGTGATGGGGAGCCAACACTTCTCACCTGTTGCTGAAGACAGAGGAGGAAGAGAACGTTAGGGGTTCTGTTGGGAAGGGAAGAGGATTCTCAGTGGAATCTGGAACCACGCGGTTTCTCATGGGAGGAAAACCCCAGAATGGGTTTTCCCTAAACTAGAAGAAAGGAAAAAGAAAAGGCACTTGGTGAGTTTTTGTTTCTCAGGGGACTTGTTGGGAGGAACTGCCATGGGGGCGCTGGGGGCAGCCCTGAGGGCAGGAGCCATGTGTCCAGGCCTTGCAAGAGACACTCCAGCGGTGGTATTCCCCAGCTCAGCCTGAACTTTTGACCCCATTGTCTACTCTAATTACTCGAACCAGCAGGATTACATCCTCGGCCTGCTTCTCAGTCGTTTCTGCTGCTGCAGAGTGATGAGGCCTCACTGGCCTTCTCTCCCTCGTTTTTATACAGCAGAACCACAGAGGAGTCACATGCAAACTCGCACTTGAACCCAAGGAGCATCTCATCTTTGGGATGAAGAAAGGGGCTCAGCTTCTTTTCAGCTGATTCTAATGTTAAGATTCTCTCAAGTTTCTCAAAGGAGCCCTGGTTGCGCACTGGTTAAGGGCTTGGCTGCTAACCAAAAAGGTCAGCGGTTCGAATCCACCAGCTGCTCCACCTGAGGAAGATGTGGCAATCTGCTTCTGTAAAGATTACAGCCTCGGAAACCCTATGGGGTAGCTCTACTCTGTCCTACAGGGTTGCTAGGAGTTGGGATTGAGTCAACGGCAGTGGGTTAAAGATACTCAACAAAAATCAAGCAAATCCATGGGGAAAAAGATACCCTACTTTGAGAATAATCAGATACGGAAATGAAAACAAGATATCATTTTATGCCTACTAAATTAGCATAAAATTTGAAATGATAATACCAAGTGCCCGTGAGGTTGGAAAAACCTATATGTTCACAAGTTGCTGGTTGGCACAATTTTGTAATATGACGAGATAGATCTGGGGCCATTAAAAATGTTCCTGCCCACTGATCTAGCAATCACATTCCTGGGAAATTAGCCAAAGGAAATGGCTTAAAAGAAGGAAAACGCCATATATAGAGAGAGACCTTCACTGCAGCATAGGATGAGAACCAAAAAAACCAAACCCATTACTGTTGAGTTGACTCCGAGGATGTAGGCAAACAACCGCACAGGCTAGCAAATACTCCCCAGGGGCCAAATTCAGCATGAGGTGTGTTTTTGTATGGCCAGCAAGCTAAGAATGATTTTTATATTCTTAAATTATTGTCAAAAAGAATAAAATAAAATGAGAAGTTTGCTGACCCCTGGAATAAAGGAAAACTGGATGAAGACTATAGAACCCCATGGGTAAAGGTTCACAACACATCAAGCTTTAAAAGCAGAATATAAAGTTGAACGTTCACTATGACATCACCCATGTAAAAATATATGTCATGGGTACACAGATGGGAAGAAAAGGCAGAAACAAAATCTGTTGTTTGGGACTTATTTGAAGTGATTTATGTTTCTTTTAAAAAAAATCCTTTAAATTTGTCTTAGTTACCTAGCGCTGCCATAATAAAAAAATACCTTAAGTGGGTAGCTTTGGAGAACAGAAATTTATTTTCTCATAGTTTTGGAAGCTACGAGTCCAAATCAGGTCTTGGCCACAGCAGTTCCTCCTGTGGGCCTCTGTCCTAGTTCTAGTATCCTGGGCTTGCAGATTCATCTGTGTGTGTGTCTGACTTCACATGGTGTCTTACCCCTGTGTGTGCCTCTCTGTGTCTAGTCTGCTCTTTTTATAACTTAGAAGGGATTAGGTGTAGAACCCACCCCACTATGGTATGACTTCATTAACAGAGCAAAAGAAAAACTCTGTTTCCAAACAGGATCACATCTACAAGTACGTGGTCCAGAACTCCAATACATATTTTTGGGGGGAGCAGGAGGGGCCAAGGGGTGCACAATTCAGTCCACTACGAGGTTGGAATGTCCCAGCTGCTATAGATAGAAAGTTGATAGTAAAAAATGATGCTTCATCCTTTGTATGGAATATTACATAGCCATTTTAAATGATGGAAGGTGTGGGAGGGATGACTAGGTGGAACACAGCGCATTTTAAGGGCAGTGATACTGTAATGGTGGACACATGACATTATGCATTTGTCAAAACCTACGGGATTGTACAACATAAAGAGTGAACCCTAATACAAACTATGGACTTCAATTAATAATAATGTATCAATATTGCTTCATCAACTGTAACAAACGTATCACGCAAATGCAACCTGTTAGTAAGAGGAGAAACTGTTCAGGGGGGAGTAGGGGAACATGGGAACTCTGTACTTTCTGCACAGTTTTTCTGTAAACCAAAACCTCTCTGCAAAATAAGAGAATCTATTTTAATAAATGATGGTGTAGGTCTGTATTTACTAAGGTGGAAGAATGCTCATGGCATACTGTTGAATGAAAAGGCAGGCTACGAGACAGCACGCTCAGTGTGATCTCATTCATACGAATTGAATATGTGTCCATCTGGGTGTATATGCACAGAGAACAATCTGGAAGGACAGATACCGAAAATGTTGTCACCATTACAGTTATCTGGGTGATGGGATTTGGGTGAATTTTGTTTTCTTTTTACTATTTAATGGCATATATATATGTTACAATTGATGAACCAATAAATGTATATTTATATATTTTGCAGTGAGCATTTATCATTCTTAGGCTCAGAAAAAAAAAAAAAGACATTTTCAGGAAAACATCTGTAATGCTATTATAATGTTTTTGCAACATAAAAGAAAAATTTGCCATTTACAGTGCTGCCAAGGCCCTAGGAATCTGAGCAAAACTATCACCTCCCAGCTGCTGGCCTGCCCTTTCACACTGTCTTCACCATGAATGCTCCTTCCTCTAGCCTCAGGCTTTCAGGCCCAAGACCAGGGCCAAGAGAGGGAGGCATTTGCTTGGGGTACAAACTTTAAAGTGGCACCAAAAAACTCAGTAATCAAGATAAATACTATTTCAATGCACTATAAAAAAAAATGCTAGTGTAAAAATCCATAACGAACAAAATATTAACATTTTAAATAAAGGCAGGATCAATATTACTGATTTTTCCTGTTGCTTCAGGCTCCAGTGTGGCTTGGCACGGCATGGTTACTGATCCTGTCTTTATCTAAAATGTTGATATTTTGCTCATCATGGAGTTTTTGCATTAATTTTTATTTTTTAATTATTGTATTAAAATATTACTTATCTTGATTACTGAGGGGTTTTTTGCAGCCCCTTAAATATACTAAAAATTATTGACTTGTACACTTTAAACAGGAGAACTTTGAAGTATACAAATTATATCTCAATAAAGCTGTTAAAAACTTTACAGACATTGAAATTTTAATTTTATGTAATTTTTATGCCACAAAATCTTATTCTTCTTTTGCAATCGTTTAAAAGTGTAGAAACCATTCTTAGCTTGTGGCCCATACAAATATAAGTGGTGGGCTGAACTTGGTCCAGAGGCTGTAATTTGCTGACCCCTGGGTTAAAACATTCCCCACCTGTCAGTTTGTCATACTGTGTGTGGCTTTCCCGTTGCTGTGATACTGGAAGCCGTGCCACCAGTATTACAAATACCAACAGGATCACCCATGGTGGACAGGTTTCAGCAGAGCTTCCAGACTAAGACAGGCGAGGAAGAAAGGCCTGTCCATCTACTTCCGAAAATTAGCCATGGAAACCTAATGGATCACAAAAACCTTATGAATCACAACAAAACATCGACAGACTCGCTTGCTTTCAATATGTCTTCAGAAGGGATCAATTGCTAGAGGAGGACATCATGTGTGGTGAAGCAGAGGGCCAGTGAGGGCAATGGGGACCCTCCATGAGATGCACTGGCATGATAACCACAGTGATGGACTCAAACGTGCCGTGATTGTGAGGATGATGCAGGACGAGGCAGTTTCCTACTATTGTACATAGGGTCACCATGACTCGGAGATGACTCGACTGCAGCTGTCTACCTAAGTTAAAACACAGAAGTACTTAACACAGAGCCTAACAAGCAATAGATTAAGGCTTGGAAAGGAGTGAAGTCTCCTCTTTGAGGCCCTTTAAGATGGGCTAATTACCTACCACTTGGCGTTGTTTTGAGGAAATGGGAGTTAAGCACCTAGCTCAGAAGCCTACTGTTTGGGGTGTCAATAATGTCGTTCCCCCAAATCCCCACAGGGAATAGCTGAGCCAGACTCCTGGTTCCTGGGGACCATTGGATCAGCTTGGATCACCATGCCTCTCTCCATCATTCTTTGGTCTCCTCCTGCCACTGATATGCACCACTTCTCATTCATATTTCTCAAAAGAGTCTTAATTACTGGCCAAGCAGCCGCCACCTAGCAGCTTATCTGCTTCATTACTGCCTGACAGGGCTGTAAAACTGCAGATAACCCTGGCTCTCCAGGTGGGAGGGCCGCTGCCTTATCAGACACTGGCTACAATAATTAACCATACAGGGAAATATAAACAAATACTAGACAGCAAATGCCTCATATGTGACCGAAAGCCCCTGAGTCAACGAAAGCTTGTTGGCTCTGCTGTTTCCTTATTGTTTTGCTTTCATCCTCATTGCCATTTTCCTGCAATTTCCACCATCGGGGCTCCTGTGCCACACACCTGTTTGCTCCTGGTAGCAAACTCTTATGCTGCTGGTCTTCCAGTTTTCATTTACCCTCACCCTGGAAGTCTGCTTCCTCATCCCTCCCTTTCCCTCTATTCCAAGTCCATCAGGCCCCCTGTAGTCAGTTGAAGAGTGTCTCCCCAAAATTCATGTCCACCTGGAACCTCAAAATGTGAACTGATTTGGAAATAGGGTCTTTGCAGATGTAATTAGTTCAGATGAGGTCATACTGGATTAGAAAAAACCCATTGCCATCGAGTTGATTCCAACTCATAGCAACCGTATAGGACAGAGTGGAACTGCCCCATCAGGTTTCCAAGGAGTAGCTGGTGGATTTGAACTGCTGACCTTTTGGATAGCAGCCGAATGCTTAACCACTGCGCCACCAGGGCTCCAAGCGGGCCCTAAATCCAATGACTGTGTGTCCCTAAAAGAAAAGGAGAGGACACACAGAGACACAGAGGGAAAGAAGGCTGTGTGAAGACAGGCAGAGATTGCTGTGATGCAGCTACAAGCCAAGAACACCGAGGACTGCCATCAGCCACCAGAAGCCGGAAGAGGCAAAGCAGGATTCTTCCCAAGAGCCTTCAGAGGGAGCACGGCCTTGCTGACTTCTTGATTTCAGACTTCTCGCCTCCAGAACTGTGAGAGAATTAATCTGTTTTCAGCTACCCAGTCTGTGGTACTTTGTTATGGCAATCCTAGACTAATACACTGCCCTCTTCGTGTTCCCCAAATTCTTCCTTTTCAGTCTGCCCCATCAGACCTCTGAACAGTAAAATGGACTAATGATGCCTCTGTTACAGGCTTGTTGAGGGGATTCAATGAGATAAAGTACATGAAGCTGGGTTGGTGCCTGACCCCAGGTGGGTGTTTGGTTGACAGTGTCATTTCAGTAGATGTGTTAAATAGCAGAATCTAGTATTCACAGGCATGTCTTTATTCTCAGGAGTACAGACTATCTATAAGTGAAACTCCATTACCCAAAAGGCAATGAACATCTTGCCATACCAAAATGACTCGTAATCAACCAACTCACTCACATTCATTCAACAGTGAGGGACTTCTGTACCATGGTAAGTAATTTGGATCCTTCTTCAGAATAGTCATGAAGATGTTACCAAAACCAAGCCCGTTGCCGTCGAGTTGATTCCAACTCATAGCAACCCTACAGGACAAAGTAGAACTGCCCCATAGGGCTCCCAAGGCTGTAATCTTTATGGAAGCGGACTGCCACATCTTTCTCCTGTACAGCAGCTGGTGGGTTCGAACTGCCGACCTTTCTGTTAGCAGCCAAGTGCTTAACCACTGCACCACCAGAGCTCCTTGAAGATGTTATGCGTAAGGATGCCATGAGTCAGAGCCAACTGGCAACTAACAACAACAACAGTATAGGCACTGGAGGTATTGACATTTTTTAAAACAGTAAAGAACAGGAACTTATCACAACCATGCAACTGAACATCTGCTAAGCTGCAAGCACTGTCCTAGACAATGGACATAAAACAGGGAGCAAGAGAGACATGGCTCCTGTCCTCAGGGGGCTTACAATTTAAAGGGCGAGCCAGGCACACATACAGTGTGATAAGAGCTACGGGAGCTCTCAGGAAAGATGAATCAGTTCAGGCTAAAGGCTCAGCTTCCTGAAGGAGGAGCAGCTTGAGTTACCCTAGAGATAAATGGGAGTGCCCCAGATGGTAAGGGGGGGCATCTGGCACACCAATCTCAGTACCAGGAAAAAGTACAGGTGATCCCTGAAGTGCTTTTTTTATGTGCAGTTGAGTCGGTTCTGACTCATAGCGACCCCATGTACAACAGCACGAAACACTGCCTGGTCCTGTGCCATCATCACAATCGTTGTTATGTTTGAGCCCATTGTTGCAGCCACTGTGTTGATCCATCTTGTTGAGGGTCTTCCTCTTTTTCACTGGCCCCCTACTTTACCAAGCATGATGTCCTTCTCCAGGGACTGATCCCTCCTGATAGCACATCGAAAGTATGTGAGATGACATAGTCTCGCATTCTGGTTGTATTTCTTCCAAGACAGATTTATTCGTTCTTTTGGCAAGTCCAAGGTATATTCAATATTCTTCGCCAACACTATAATTCAGAGGCATCAATTCTTCTTTGGTCTTCCTTACTCATTGTCCAGCTTTCGCATGCCTATGAGGCAATTGAAAACACCATGGCTTGGGTCAGGAGCACCTTATTTCTTAAAGTGACGTCTTTGCTTTTCAACACTTTAAAGTGATCTTTTGCAGCAGATTTGCCCAATGCAATGTGTCTTTTGATTTCTTGACTGCTGCTTCCATGGGTGTTGATTGTGGACACAAGTAAAATGAAGTCCTTGACAACTTCAGTCTTTTCTCAGTTTATCATAAAGTGCTTTTAGTGCACTGTTATACTGGCAGCTAGTTCTTACAAAGAGTTTAAAAGGCTTGCTAGGCTCCCAACTTCTGTTGTAAACCCTCAATGCCTGCACCATGGAGGTTCTGAGCCTCAGCTGCTGGGGGACATGGCACAAATTACTAAAGCTTCTGTGTTTTTGTTTCCTCACCCGAAAAATGGAGATAATAAACACAGCCTCACAGGGGCATTGTCAGGATAAAATGAAACAACATACTCAAAGCATTTGGAGCCTAGTAAAAGCTAGATATTGTCATGTATATTTATTCTAGCCAACTTGTTCCCTCCTGCCTACTCCCCACATCCATGCAAAAGAAGGTGGGATGGATGCTAGATAGTCAAAATAAAATAAAGGTCTTTGTATTCTCTATAGTGTCTACAGGTTTATTAACGAGTATCTCTAGGAGAAGAATCTGACACCTCGTTTTTTCCAGCCTTCTTTGTCCATTTGATGCTCACAATAAGGTAGAAAGCTGTTAGGGCAGCAGGCTTAAAACTCCAAAGGGCTGTAGCCTCTTCTCCCCCCAGTGCATAAACATTTGCTGTGCGAGTGGCTGAACGCATGAATGAGGGGACCCTGCCGATTCCATCACCTTACTATCTGTGCTAATCCATAATAATTTCCATTTGACTTTGGAATGCATTATGTAATTTGAATTCTGCAAATTTACCTTCCTAATTATGTTCTTCTTTGGCTAACACAGAAATTAATTTGCCCAGATTGAGTGATGGCGGGCGAGCCGTGCTAGGTGTTGGGATCATTAGGCAGATAATCCATACGTTGGCAGTCAAGAGTTGTCTATATTGGGAAGGTCAAACTAGGCTGATATTTGAAGTGTGGTCAGTGTGTGTGCATGTGTGTGTGTGCGCCTGGTTTGCTGCTTCTGCATTAGCTAATGCGTAGAAACTGGGTCTACTTAAACCCTCTCTACTGGCTCGGTCTTGGCCTGGACTTTCTGACCTATCCCATCACTGTTTTGAGAGTGCAAGGTAGCCCTTAACTTCAAAGACCCGGAATGAGCTCGATTTACAGCTGGTCCTACTCAGACTTCAGGATACTGATGCCACGGACTAGATTCCCAGGTTAGTATCCCAGATACCCAGCAGCTGGCTCCTGCATTATCCCTCTGCTTGCCCAATGCATAACAGTTAGTCAAGAATGAATGAATGAATGAATGATGAGTGAATGGGCGGACGAACTCTCCCTGAATCACACAGTAGCTTCCTAGTCTCAAATTTCAGTTCTCCAAGGGTAATTGCTGTTTACTGACTCCTGTGCCATCCACCCACCTCTAGCTATGCTGATTGGCCCTCCTGCTTGGGCTGAGTCTGGGGTTCCACTTGGGCTTTGATTAATAGGCTCTAGTTTCCCTTGGAAGGGACCCAAGGGGATTCTTGGCCCTATGTGCCTGGGCCTGGAATGACCCGTTCCTGGTCTTGTTCCAGTGTTTAGACGTTTGATGGGGCCTGGCCTGGCCATGTGCCTTTAAGCTGGCAGGTCTCACCCCAGCCACATGGCCAACACTCAATACAAATGAACCATTGACATCGTCAATTCATTCACAGCCTTTGTCCTGAACCATTCGCCCTGACCTAGCTTGAGCTTTAGTTCCTAATATGCTCTAGGTATCTTGGCTCCAACCCCTGTAATAACCCTTGAGACTGACTTATAATTCCACACCTCTGGCTGTGATCTCATGATTCTCTCCTAAACATTGGGTCACACTTGACTTCCTAGCCCACAATGGTGCCACAGTTTTCCAGCACTGAGTTCTGCCTTCCTTCGTCCATGATGGTTCATGCCATCATCACTGGTTGTTTTGGGTTAACACTTGGCCAAATCTAAGACCCTATATCCATAGCATCTTGTAGCCCTCTCTCCTGGGTTCCTCTGGCCTCAGGATTCCTGCGAATCTTCTTAGATGCCTAACACCAGGCTTACCTGATCTGTCTCACCATCTTTCAGTCACAAAACATTTATCAAACACCTACTATGTATCAGGCACTATGATAGGCACTAAGGATTTAATGGCTGCAAAGACATACACCATCATTACACTAAAACCTATTGGAAAGGCAGATATGTAAACAGGCAACTGCATGTTGCATATTAAGAACCAGAACAGAAAGAAGTACAAGGATCTGTGTGAACTGTTACAGCAACATCCAACAGGGAAAAGTCAGAACTAGAATAAGGGAGGTTAAAATAGTGCCAGATACCAAAAGCATTCCCAGTGGAAGCCCCAGGGAATCCCTGCCCTAGAGCCCCCTGCCCTGGAAACCAGACCCACTTCCTCCTCTTGAGGGGAGAGTCACTGATGGCCCAAAAGGCCTTCCTGGTCTTAGCAGCTGCAAATGCCATGTGAGTTCAGACAATATCCAAACTATGGAAGGCTAGCCAGGCACTCTCCAGCTACGTCCCAAAAGAAGAAGTATTGTTTCAAAGTTCCCAAGGTGCTTCTGCCCAAAACAAAATGGCTGGAGGAATTCTTAAAAACATAGTGACTGCAAAGTCCACCTCAAGATAATGGGAACAAGGGCTTTTAAAGAACTCCTTGATTCGAAGAAAGAATTAGAAGGAAGCTTGGCTCCTGTCTCCAAGAGACACAGACAGTAAAGAAATTCTAGAGTAAGACAGTTTCAGAGTCAAGAGCAAAACGAAATAAAAGGTCTTCCTGCCTCCCCATCAACTGCCCCACATACCTGTTTCTTAGCTAAAATTCAGAGCACTGTACCACGAACTCCAAACTCGCCATTTGAACTGTGTGAGGAGAGAAAGTCTAAAAGCGTATGTGGTTCAAATGATAGAATTTATTTGTAAAGAAATTATTTAATTACTTGGGAAAAAGAACAGTAGCAAACGAAGTGGTTTGTGTTGGGATGTGGTGCCAGGGTCAATGTAAATGATTATATAAAGCTTATTTGGAAATAGGACATAATTGTTTTAGGCAAATGATGCCTACAGTCCTTGAGAAAGTGCTTTCTCTTTCTCTTCCTGCCTGAATGGGATTTCTCTATATCATAGGCTCTGTTAAAGTGATATTCACTCCGCCCTTTCCCTCAAAACTTAAGTGGACACAGTACAGGGAGAGGAACTAGCTTAGCAATAAAAGAAGGTCCAAAAATATGATTCCTATTATATTTGTCAGAGCCCTGGTGGCACAGTGGTTAAGAGCTCAGCTGCTAACCAAAAGGTTGGCAGTTCAAACCCACCAGCGGCTCCATGGGAAAAAGTTTGACAGTCTGCTCCCATGAAGATTTACGGCTTTGCATTACTCAAGAAGAAGACCAAAGTGTGAGGCCCCACACTACCTGATTTTAGAACCTATTACACCGCCAAGGTAGTCAAAACAACCTGGAACTGGTACAACAACAGGTACATAGACCAATGGAACAGAATCGAGAATCCAGACATAAATTCATCCACCTATGAGCAGCTGATATTTGACAAATGCCCAAAGTCCATTAATTGGGGAAAAGACAGTCTCTTTAACAAATAGTGCTGGCATAACTGGATATCCATCTGCAAAAAACTGAAACAAGACCCATACCTCACACCATGTACAAAAACTAACTCAAAATGGATCAAGGACTTAAACATAAAATCAAAAGCGATAAAGATCACAGAAGAAAAAATGGAGACAATGCTAGGAGCCCTAATACATGGCATAAACACAATTACAAACCATAAGTAACAATGCACAAGCACCAGAAGAGAGACTAGATAAATGGGAGCTCCTAAAAATCAAACACTTATGCTCATCAAAAAACTTCACTGAAAGAGTAAAAAGACAACCTACAGACTGGGAAAAAATTTTTGGCTATGACAAATCCAATCAGCGTCTAATCTCTAAAATCTACAAGATAGTGCAAAACCTCAACAACAAAAAGATAAATGACCCAATTAAAAAATGGGCAAAGGATATGAACAGGCACTTCGCCAAAGAAGATATTCAGGCGGCTAACAGACACATGAAGAAATGCTCACGATCAGTAGCCATTAGAGAAATGCTGATATAAAACTACAATGAGATATCATCTCACCCCAACAAGGCTAGCATTAATTCATAAAACACAAAATAATAAATGCTGGAGAGGTTGTGGAGAGACTGGAACACTTACACACTGTTGGTGGGAATGTAAAATGGTACAATCACTTTGGAAATCAATTTGGCACTTCCTTAAAAAGCTAGAAATAGAAACACCATATGATCCAGCTATCCTGCTCTTTGGAATATATCCTAGAGAAATAAGAGCCGTCACACAATTCGATACATGCACACCCATGTTCATTGCAGCACTGTTCACAATAGCAAAAAGATGGAAACAACCTAGGTGCCCATTGAGGGACAAATGGATAAACAAATTATAGTATAGCCACACAATGGAATATTATCCAACGATAAAGAACGATGAAGTCATGAAACATCTTACAACATGGAGGAAGCTGGAGGTCATTATGCTGAGTGAATTTAGTCAGCCACAGACAGACAAATATTGTATAACACCACTATTATAAGAACTCAGGAAAAGTTCTAAACACAGAGGAAAACATTCTTTGATGGTTAGGAGGGTGGGGAGGGAAGGTGAGGGTTATTTACTAACTAGATGGTAGATAAGAATTACCTTAGGTGAAGGGAAGGACAGTATACACTACAGGGGAAGTCAGCACAACTGGACTAAACCGAAGCTAAGAAGTTTCCTCAATACAATCAAACACTTCAAGGGACAGGGTAGCAGGGGTAGGGGTCTGGGGGGACCATGCTTTCAGGGGACATCCAGGTCAACCAGCATAACAAAGCTTATTAAGAAAATGTTGGGCATCCTACTTTGGCGACTGGCATCTGGGGTCTTAAAAGCTTGCAAGCGGCCATCTAAGATGCATTCAATTGGTCCCAAACACCTGTAGTAAAGGAGAATGAAGAACACCAAAGACACAAGGGAAGTATTGGCCCAAGAGACAGAAAGGGCCACGTAAACCAGAGACTTCATCAGCCTGAGACCAGAAGAACTAGATGGTGCCCAGCTACCACCAATGACCGCCCTGACAGGGAACACAACAGAGAGTCCCGGATGGAGCAGGAGAAAGGTGGGTGCAGAACTCAAATTCTAGTAAGACCAGACTTAATGGTCTGACTGAGACTAGAGGAACCCCAGAAAGTATGGCCCCTGGATTCTCTATCAGCCCAGAACCAAAACAATTTCCGAGGTCAACTCTTCAGACAGGGATTAGACTGGACTGTGGGACATGAAATGATACTCATGAGGAGTGTGCTTCTTGGCTCAAGTAGATACAAGAGACTAAATGGGCAGCTTCTGTCCAGAGGTGAGATGGGAAGGCAGAGAGTGTTAGGAGCTGGTGGAATGGACATGGGGAATCAGGGGTGGAAGGGAGGAGTGTGCTGTCACAGTATGGGGAGAGCAATTAGAGTCACATAACAATGTATGTACAAATTTTTGTATGGGAAAAAATAAAATATATATATATATATATATATATATATATATATATATATATATATAAAAAGATGATGTAATGAGAAAAAAAAAGATTTACAACTTTAGAAACCTTATGAGACAGTTCTACTCTGCCCTATAGGGTCACTGTGATTTGGAATTGACTCGATGGCAATAGGTATGAGTCAGAATTGACTCAACAGCACCTACCAACAACATTATATTTGTTACACTATTAGTTTGTCAGGATCTTTCATGTTACCCTGGTTCTCCTAGAACCAGAGGCCAGGATGGGATTAAAAGTGCAAGGATTTTATTCAAGGAAAGGTCAGTGTGAGAAAAAATGGGGAGGGAGCTGAGTGAGGCCGGGAGGGCCTTCTGACCCTGAGTGAAGGAGAAAGGAAAGAAAGGTTGAGGAGAAGCATCCTAGACTGCTGTCCAGTCTAGAAACACTTAGCAAGGTCCTTGGGGAGTCTTCAAGGTCAAGTTGTCAGGTAAAGTCACCATCAGAGGAGTCCCATATCTCCCAGGAATGGGCCTGCCTTAGAATCCCTGCTGTGCTCAGTCCTTGGCTAGGAGCATTGGATGTGGGCATGTCAGTACCAGCAGCTGGGGCCCTTGATCAGTTGCTGTTCCTAGGGTCGGAGGTCTCACCACTTGTCCGTCAGTTTGTTGTACTGTGGTAGCTTGCATGTTGCTGTGATGCTGGAAGCTATACCAGTGGTATTTCAAATACCAGCAGGGTCACCCATGGTAGACAGGCTTCAGCAAAGCCTCCAGACTAAGACAGACTAGGAAGAAAGGCCTGGCAATCTGCTTCCAAAAATTATCCAATAAAAACCGTATGGATCACAACAGAATATTGTCTGATATAGTGCTGGAAGATGAGCCCCCTAGGTTGGAAGGCACTCAAAACACACACTGGCTGCAACAATGGACTTGAGCATACCAACAATCATGAGCATGGTGCAGGACTGGGCAACATTTTGTCCTGTTGTACACGGGGTCACCATGGATTGGAGTCAACTCAACCGCAGCTAACAATAATCTGGAAGTCTGTGAGGCACATTGTTACAGTTGCTACACTTCTCTTCATAACTACGATGGCTCCGATTTCCAATTCAAGTCAGTGTATGTCTTGACGAAAGCTTTCCGTGCAGCTTTTGGGTGTGGAAAGCAATCAAAGAGGTAACATTTGTATGCTAAAATACTTCAGCTGCTGATATATTTCAATGGTTGTGAAGATCATGAGGGTAAATATTTAAAATCAGACCAAAAAACCAAACCGCTTGTCGTCGAGTAGATTCTGACTCACAGCGACCTTATAGGACAGAGGAGAACTGCCCCATAGGGTCTCCGAGGAGCAGCTGGTGGATTCGAACTGCCGACCTTTTAGTTTCCAGCTGAGCTCTTAACTACTGTCCCACTAGAGCTCCTTAAATCAGAAGTGCCTTGGAAAATCAAGGCAGAGTTTTTCAAAGCTAGTCTCATTCTAGGCAGAAACACTTGGAGCACTTGTTAAATTTTCTTTATTTCTGCCAAGACCTGTTGAATCAAAATCTTGGAGGTGAGAACCAGGGCTTTAATAGCTACAGATGCCATACTTACAGATAGCACCAAGGGAAACGGAAGCTTGTTTGAGGTGATTTATACCAAATCCAAATTAAATACCTGAAAAAGGGAAAGCTGATATTTTAATATCATAATCACCCTGCATTTTTCTTGCCACTTACGGCTACATCCACAGGTCTGCTTCCAGTTCCTTCTATTTGCAAGCCCTCCTTTCAGAATAGCTAAAAGAAAAAAGGTTACGGTAGTCTCAGAAAGCTGCACTTCTGAGAAAGCAGTACGGTTACTCAATTGTTTCCCCCCTGTTAATTTGAGGATCTTAAATTATGCATGTTGTTTTGCACACATTTGCATGTTCAATTTACATGCCTCAGCTACCAGTCTACAAGATAAAATCAAGCATAATAATTCACTGAAGCTGTTTCGGAATTCTCCTCACCAGATTTCAGGGCTAACTGTGTTTGAGATAAAGAATAGCTATTTAAATTACTGGGCAAGGGCAGGTTTGGTGGAGTCAATATAGGAAAGACGGGGTCCCCGCGACCACTCCTGCCTGCATCGTCTCGGGATTGCCAGCACTTTCTCCTTCCATATCTTGCGGGGTTTCCTAACCTCCCTCCACTGAGGCCCCTTTCCCAGGGCGCTTACTGCCCACCATCCTCTCCTTAAATCTAGGCGGGCAATAAGGCCAGAAGTAGAGTTTGTCCTCTGCCTGACGTGGGTAACCTTGAACATAAAGAAACACCACAGTACAGATGGCCTTGAAATTTGAACCAACGCGACCGCGATATGCAGATTAGGAAGTTGGGACCACCTGTCCATTGGCTGACTGCCGCTTGACGTCACAAAAGCCCAGCCCAAACGTAGCCAGAAGTGCTGTGGGCAAGTTTCTGTAAGTTGAAAAGCTTTTATTTTTTTGTGAACCTTTTTTTTTAATCAGCTGGTGCTGGTTTCCTGCATTTCCTGTGTTAGACAAAAAAAAAAAAAAAAAAAAAAGAAAAAAGATCGTGTACAGCAGGAGCTGAAGGACTCAGGGCCAAAAAGCATACTGTTCTTTGTGTGGCGGCTCTGTCCCTTTTCTTAGAGTTTATGGGTATTTTGAACAAAAATGACATGGGGAAAAGCTATGAATTTCAAATGAGCGACTGGGACCTTACGAACCTCTTCATCTTAGTGGTTTCCAGGAAGCCCGAGGCTGACCCAAACTCTGTGACTCAACTGGTGTGAGTCTTTGGCTGTGATCTTGACTTCAAACATAAAGAAATCCACGCATTGGAGGTTGGGACCCTCCCCCACTTTTTCCTGCCGCTGTTTGCCAGGTTCAAGGCAAAGGCAGAATCAACTACCCTGACTTGTGAGCTTCTGACAATTGCCCCTCAATTTGAAGTTCCCAATTTCAATACCTCTGAAACGTTGAATTCCTTTAGAGCTAAGAGAGAGAACGCTTATGCAGAGATAACAAATAGATAACTTCAAGCTTAACACTCCCTGAAAGCTTGTCTTTCCCAACCAATTGCCCTTGAAACGCCTGGCAGTTCCTATGACACTGCCTATTTGGTCTCCTAAAGCCACTGGGGATTTTTCCAACATCTCTCACCACAGGGAGTCCCTCCTACCCAAACTGGCACAGGCAGAGATTTAACACAGCTGAACTGTTTCGTGGAGGGTGGGTGGGGGCACTCCACGTTGTTTAGTTTGCTCAGAATTTGTTTTACCTCCTGTGAATAGCATCCACTTTCTCCTCTGGGGAATCATCCCACCTTCCTTTTCAGTCCTGGTTTAAAAAGAGTGAGCCTGGCCCCCAGTTCTAGAGGTGGCCATGTGTCCCAGGCCTGGCCAATCACTGTACACCATTCTCCCAGCTATGCAGTGACTGGATTAGGACCGGGCATGACACACATGGCGGTCCAGTGACAGTCAATCCTGGGACTTGGATGGGTGCTCTTTGAAAATGTTGTTGTTGTTGTTGACTGCTGTAGAGTTGGTCCCTGACTCATGGTGACCTTCAACTCATGGTGATCCCATGCACAACAGAACGAAACACTGCCGGGTCCTGTGCCATCCCCATGATTGATTGCGAATTTGGATCATTGGGATCTATAAGGTTTTCATGGGCTGATTTTTCAGAAGTAGATCACCAGGCCTTTCTTCCTAGTCCATCTTAGTCTGGAAGCTCCACTGAAATCTGTTTAGCATCATAGCAACACTCAAGCCACCACTGACAGGTAGGTAGTGACTATACTTGAAAAAGAGATGATCTCTTTTCTCACTGGGATTGCTAAACCTGTAGAAGGCAGCCCTGGAGCTCATAGCGACCGCCACAAAGAAAGGCCACTTTACAATGAAGTCAATATAATGAAAAGATGAGTTAAAAGAGAGAGACTTATCTCTGATAACATTGTATCGGCACCTGGATCCAGCTGTGCCTGAAGCCCTCTGCACTATCTAGTTATTGGAGCCAATAAATTCCCATTTTTATTTAAGTTGGATTGAGTTGAGTTCTGTTACTTACAAGTGGAAGAGTTCTCACTTGTACATCCAGCCACAGGGCCAAGCCTTACCCTCAGGGATGGATTCAGGGGTAAACTAGGCCCTTCTGTGTGGTTTCTTACTGGTTCCTTCTGCTTCTCTGAGAGTTAGTGGGGTAGGCGAAGGGTTGATGTGATGGCACGTGGGTGGTAGGTAGGGGATGGGTCACTTTGGAGCAGTACAGCACAGGAATCGAAGGGGATTGGGGTCAGATGTTGTTGTTTGTTGTGTGTCGTGGAGTCTATTCCGACCCACAGCAACCTTATATGGCAGAGTAGAACTGCCCCATAGGGTTTCCTAGGCTGTAATCTTTATGGAAGCAGATCACCAGGTCTTTCTCCTGCAGAGCCCCTGGGTAGGTTTGAACCACCGACCTTTCAGTTAGCAGCCAAGTGCTTACGTCATTATGCCACCAGGGCTCTTTTCGAGGTTAGATAAAGCTGGGCAACGAATGTCACCTCTCTGAGCCCATTCCCTCATCTGTATCATGGGGACAATCACAGTCCCTCCCTCTTGGGGTTGTCTGGAGGTTTATGCACAGTATCTGGTGAATAAAAAGTACTTGAGGAATGGTGGCCATTAGTCCATTAGTCCTAGACAACCCACCACAGCAGAGATGGAGCCTTCTCCGGGTCTCTAGTGCACTATGGGGACAGTGGAGGGGAGAAATGGGGATTGTAACTGAGCAGCTCTGGGCTTCCGCTGTCACTGCTAGCCACAAGCACCTGCTGAAGCAGCAGCTTGCACCTGCCACCTGTCACTCCAAGAAGGAGCTCAAGTCCAGTCAGAGCAGGCGGCCTATACTCTAGGCCAGATCTGTAAGCCCCCCAACCTGTTCTGAGACCCCATCTGGGCTCAGTCTCTGCCTGTTCCTCTTCCCACCCCCAGCTTCCTTCCATAGGCAAATGTTGATCCAGTGCCCTCCATGTCCCAGGCAGTCTGTTAGGAGCCTAAGGGAATGCAAGAAAAGAAACCAGCATTCATAAAACACCTACTACCTGCTGGGCACGGTGTGGGCATTGCATATGCTTATCTCTCAGCCTCACGAACTCTGAGGATTGTGTTAATTAAACATGCCCACTTTACAGAGGAATAAACTGAGAGCAGTGCCTGCTGACAGTGGTGGAGTCAAGGTTTAATACCTGGTGTGTTTCTTCAAAGCTCATGTTCTTCCTCTACTCTGGCACGCTGCCTCCCACAGTAGGGGTTATATCATGAAACGATGTCACATCAAAAACAGAGCACACAATTGCACTCTTGGGCCTTTGTCCCAGAAAAATGAAAATCTGTGTTCACTATGGAGAGGATTCCAGGTTAGGCTTTTAGGAAACAGGGGACATTTGAGCCAGGCCTCGAAGGATGAGTATGATTTTAACAGAAAGGGAATATGCCAAGTACATAAAACATTATGAACAAAAAGAGGCAGATCCTTCTGGTTGTCCATACAATATCCATCCCCCTTTTCCTTACCAACTAAACTTTGAATTTCTTTTTTTTAAGGAGTGGTAATGGGCCAACGAGAGAAAACTACACTTCTCAAACTCCTTTGCAAATACAGTTGCCAAGCCATTTCTGATCGATGGAAAGTGAGAAGTAGTCAGGTAGAGCTTTTTCCAGGATAGCTGCTTAAAATGGGGTTGACTCAGCTGAGAAACCCTTTTGCCCTTCCCTCTGCCTCCTTCTTCATGCCTAGAATAAAGACATGATGGCTGGCGTTGCAGTGGCAACTTTGTGACCATGAGGTGACCTTAAAAATGAAAACCACACACTCAGGAGAGCAGAGCAGAAAGACAGAATGAACACGGAAAATTGATGATTTTGGGGACACACTATGCCTGCCTTAAATTTCTTTTAAGTGAAAAGAAAATAACCCCTACCTTATTTAAGCCACAGTTATTTCAGGTCTCTCTTACTCGCAGCCAAGCACAATTCCTAACTGATACAAGGTGTGAAAGTGTCAGGAGAAAAGCTAATAGTTTGGGGTGCCTCCTATTTTATACAACACCTTGAGAAAATTATTTATTTACTGAATACTTCTTATGTGCCAGCACTGCTCGCAGGGCTTGAAAAGTAATAACTTATGTAATCATCACTGCAACCACATTTTATAGATGAGGAAATTGAGGCACAACAAAGTTAAGCAATTTTCCCAGGGTTACAAAGCTAACAGGTAGTGGATCTGGGCTTCATGTCCAGGCCAAAGGGCTGCCGTCTTAAACAGAAGTAAAGGAATTATTGCTGAGTGTGATGTGGAGGAATTTGGACTGGGTTTAGATACATGGACCTCAGCCTGGATATTCAGACTTCACTCGCCTTGGAGTGTGAGTCTCTGAACACCAACTTCACCTCATCCACTTGGATTCAACATATCAACATGCCCATCCACTTGACTGTGCCCCAGACTCTGGGTCATGCTTCTGCAAGCTGCCAACCACTCCATGTTGTGCTCATGAGGCATTGGTGGTTCAGTGGCAGAATTCTCGCCTTCCATGCAGGAGATCTGGGTTCAAGTCCTGGCCAATGCACCTCATGAGCAGCTACCACCTGCCTGTCAGAGGAGGTTTGCATGTTGCTATGGTGCTGAATAGGTTTTGGCAGAGCTTCTAGACTAAGACAGACTAGGAAGAAAGGTCTGGCGATCTGCTTCTGAAAATCAGCCAATGAAAACCCTATGGATCTAGATATAGTTACAACAACATCAACAAAAAAGAGTAGCTGCCGAGTCTGCTTATGTACAGCTGAAAACCTCATGGGATTTGGTTCCTTGGTTTGGAGGCTTAGGATCATGGTTTCATGGGACATCCCAGTTAATCAGCCTAATAACATGCTTACTGCCTACATTTTACCTCCTAGTTCTTTGCGTAGAGCCTGGGGTCTTAAAAGCTTGCAAGTGGCTATCCAAGGCACAACAATTGGTCTCTTTTCAACCGGAGCAACAGAGAAAGAAGAAGAGTCAGGAATAGGAGAAGGATATGGAATGTGCAGCTAATTGCCTCCATGAACAACTGTGTCCTTTGCCATGAGACCGAAAGAACTGGATAGTGTCTGGCTACCATTACTGAACACTTCGATCAAAGATTCCATAGAAGAATCCTGATCAAAAGGAGGGAAAATGCAGAACAGAATCTCAAATGCTAATGGACTCTAGACTTTCTGGAGCCATGGAGGGTGGATGAACCCCTGAAAGTATTGCTCTGAGATAATCTTTAAACTTTAAATCAAAAATAACCCCTGAATTCATCGTAAAACCTAACAATAGTTAAGCTTAACTAGTTAAAAAAAAAAAAAAAGTCTGCCTTGAGCATTATGCTCTTTTAAGAACTATCTATATGGGATCTAATCGACAACAGCAACTCAAATATTAGATAGGAACCTTAAAGGGCAGTGAGTTTATGTTAAATGATGGAGAAACAACTCATAAAAGGAGGGTGAGAATGGTTGCACAATTCAAAGAATGTAATCAATGTCATTAAATTGTACATGTAGAAACTGTTGAACTGGTGTATATTTTGTTGTGTATATTCTCAGCAACAACAACAAAATAAAGGAAATTTAGAAAGAAAAAAAAAAAAGACTGACTTAAGACACACCCTATACCAACTGCCTCATTAACGAAGCAAAGTAAACCAGTTCCCAAACGGGATTATAACCACAGGTATAGGGGGTTAGGATTTACAAAACGTATTTTGAGGGGACACAATTCAGTCCCTAATAGGAACTAATATCCAAAATATACATAAAATTTCTACAACTTAACAACAAAAAGACAAATAACCCAATCAAAAAATGGGCAAAGGACATGAACAGATACTTCACCAAAGAGGACATTCAACAAACACACAAAAAGTGTTCACTGTCATTAGCCATTAGAAGGATGCAAATCAAAACCACAGTGAGATACCACCTCATCCCTGCTAAAATGGCATTGATCAAAACAACAGAAAACAACAAAGGTTGGGAGGCTGTGGGGAGATTGGAACCCCTATCCACTGCTGGTGGGAATGTAAAATGGTACAACCGCTATGGAAAACAGTATGGTGATTCCTCAAAAAATT
This sequence comes from Dugong dugon, assembly GCA_030035585.1. NCBI lineage: Eukaryota > Metazoa > Chordata > Mammalia > Sirenia > Dugongidae > Dugong > Dugong dugon. The sequence continues at coordinate 13,946,180 of CM057476.1, forward strand.
AGAAATAGAGCTACCTTATGACCCAGCAATTCCACTTCTAGGTATATACCCTTGGGATACAATAGAAGAGACAGGAACAGATATATGCATACCTATGTTCACTGCAGCACTATTCACAATAGCAAAAAGACGGAAACAACCTAAGTGCCCATTAACGGATGAATGGATAAAACAAAATGTGGCACATACTTACAATGGAATACTGGTAGCCATAAACAAAAACGAGTTCTGAAACATCTTGCAACGTGGATGAACCTGGAGGACATTATACACAGTGAATTGCGTCAATCACAAAAGAACAAATATTGTATCTCACTTTTATGAAATGATAAGGATAGGTATATATACAGAGATCAATGTTCATTCCCCCATGCATCTGCCAGTTTATATTTTCATAAGCACCACTATGCCAATTTTTTTTACACATCGCTGTAAAAAAATTAGCATAGCATGCTTATGAAAACATCTCATGGTGGAGAGGGCATGGCTGGCAAACAAATGTAGAAGGCACACGTTATTTGAGTGAAAATACAGTAAAATAAATAGGGGCTACAGATGCTGATACTTCTTAGACATAACCAATCACCTCACATGATTAGTTTTCTTGGTTTGAAGACTTAGGGTCATAGTCTCGTGGGACAACTCGGTCAAGTGGCATAGTATAGTTCATACATTATGTTCTATATCTTAGTTTGGTAGTAGTGTCTGGAGTCTTAAAAGCTTGCAAGTGGCCATCTAAGATACAGCTATTGGTCTCTATTTGTCTGGGGCAAAAGAGAAAGAAGGAAACCTGAGAGTTAGAGAAGGAACTGAACTACAGGACCGATTGTCTCCATGAACCACACCTCCTCTACCTTGAGACCAGAACTGGATGGGGCCTGGCTCCCACTACCAAATATTCTGATCAGAGTCACAATAGATGGATCCTGATAGAAAGGGAGAAAAATGTGGAGCAGAACTTCAAATTTTCAAAGAATCCAGACTCACTGGACCCATTGAGACTAGAGAAATCCTCGAGGCTATTGCCCTGAGACACTCTAAATCTTGAACAGAAACTATGCCCTGAAGTTGCCTTTTAACTAACTAGCAGGTTAGCTCAAAAAATAAGCAATGTCACCCTTGAGTACTGCACTGTTTTCAAAAAAATTATCTGTATGAGGCCAAATGGACAACAGTTACTCTAAAGCATGGATGAGATGGTTGTGGGGCAATAAGACTAAATGAATGGGATTGGAACAACTAGAATGGAAATAATGATAATGTTGATACAATATGAAGAATGTAACCAATGTCACTGAACATTACGTGTGGAAGTTGTTGAATGGGAACCTGTTTCGCTGTGTATACTTTGACCAAAAATGCAATAAAATTAAAAAAAGAAATACAAATCCAAAAAAAGAAAAAAAAGAAAGAAAGAAAACCCTATGGATCCAAACAGTTCAATCCAAAACAGATTATGGAGACAGCGCAGGACTGAGCAGCACTTCTTTCTGTTGTGCAAGGGGTTGCCATAAGTCTAACAACAACATCACGTTGTGCTAACCAGGCAGAGGGAAGTGAAGTCTTGCCTTCACACCATACTCTCCAGGCCTGGAGCCAGGCCAGTTCCCTGGTCAGTTGGCTCCCAAGCTTTCTGGCCCAGAGGCAGCCTCTGATTTTTACCCCAAGTGCAGTGGCTTCCACAGGGAGCCACAGGGAGGCCTGCAGAGTCATGGATTAAAATCAGCCATGTCTGGGCCCATGTTCAGCTGCAGGCATTGGTGAGGCATGCTGCGTGTTTATGGCTGGCATCTGTTCTGATTGGTCAGTGGCCATGCTGTGCCAGTTATTAAAGATTTTTAATGTTACCCCTGCCTGGGTTATCAACTCTGTGTCTTAGCAGTTACGTGACGTGGTCTTGGGCAAGGTGCTTTACCTCTGAGTTCTAATGTGCTCATCTATAAAATGGGAATATAATACTTACTGCCTGGGCTTGCTGACAGGGCAAAATCATATAAACTCAGCAGCATACCTCATTCCTTGGCAGTGTCTGGAAACTGGTTGTTGTTGTTGTTAGGTGCTGTCGAGTTGGTTGAGACTCAGCGACCCCATGTACAACTGAATGAAACACTCCCCAGTTCTGCGCCATCCTCACAATCATTACTATGTTTGAGCCCATTGTTGCAGCCACTGTGCCAATCCATCTTGTTGAGGGTCTTTCTCTTTTTCACTGACATTCTACCTTACCAAGCATGATGTCCTTCTCTAGGGACTGGTTCCCCCTGATAACATGTCCCAAGTACATAAGACAAAGTCTCACCATCCTCTCTTCCAAAGAGTACTCTGGCTGTACTTCTTCTAAGACAGACTTGTTCTTCTGGTATAGTCAACATTCTTCACCAACACCATAATTCAAATGTGTCAATTCTTCTTTGGTCTTCCTTACTCATTGTTCAGCTTTTGCATGCATACGAGGTGACTGAAAATATCATGGCTTGGGTCAGGAGCACCTTAGTCCTCAAAGTTGTTGTTGTTAGCTGCTATCAAGTCGGCCCCCTACTCACGGTACGCACAATGGAACCAAACGTTGCCCAGTCCTACGCCATCCCCATGATCGGTTGTGTATTGGACCACTGTGATCCATCGGATTTTCACTGGCTGATCTTCAGAAGTAGATCACCAGGCCTTTCTTCCTAGTCCATCTTAGCCTGAAAGCTCCACTGAAACCTAGTCACCATCATAGCAATAGGCAATCCTCCACTGACAGATGGGTGGTAGCTGTGCAGGAGCTGCACTGGCTGGGAATCCTCCTAGTAACTGGTAGTTACTATTATTTTGCTGATGATGTCTCAGCTCCCAAGTGTGGGCAGGTCTGCACCATTGCATCCTGGATCTTGACCCCAAAGAGTGAAGCACGCTTGATTTTGAACAATCCCAGCCTCTTGGCTCTATACCTCAGCCTGGCAAAATGGAGGGAACTCTGGCCTTGGAGTTTTAAAAAAAAAAAAAAAAACCCACACCCATTGCCGTTGAGTTGATTCCAACTCATAGTGACCCTGTAGGACAGAACAGAACTGCCCCATAGGGTTTCCAAGGAGCAGCTGGTGGATTTGAACTGCCAACCTTTTGGTTAGCAGCCGATCTCTTAACCACCGTGCCACCAGGGCTCCAGCCTTGGAGTTAGATGGTCTTAATTCTGGTTCCAACTCGATCACTGCTGTGGGGCAAGCCACACTATCTCTGGGCAGCTGTTAGTGAAGGGGTTGTAGACAAAGGCCCAAAGGGCCAGGCAGGTCTTGTCAATGGGAGAAGCTGAGCCAGCAGGGATTTTGATGCTAGGGGAGAGGTGAAGGTAGCAGGCAGAGAGCATGGGGACGGGGTAGGTCTCTACTTCAAAGGAGGCCAGAACAGCAGCCTGGGGTATCTCCTGGCCACCTTGTGAAGGGAAGGGGACATAGAAATGAATATCTATTAAGCTCCCACTAAGTACCAAACAGAAGCCCTAGTGGCACAGTGGTTAAGCATTCAGCTGCTAACTGGAAGGTTGGAGCTTCCAACCCACCAGCTGCTCTGTGGGAGAAAGCTATGGCAGTCTGCTTCTGTAAAGATTACAGCCTTGGAAACCTATGGCGCAGTTCTACTCTGTCCGATAGGGTTCCTATGAGTCAGAGTCGACACGATGGTTTGGTAAATACCAAACTCAATAAATATATTATCTTATTTGATTTTTACAGTATAGTTCAGGGAAAGCATTTTAAGCCCATTTTATAGAGGAGGCGATTAAGGCCCAGAGAGGGTGTCGACTTGCCCAGAGGTCACACAGCAGGAGGCAGCAAAGCTGGATTCAAACCCAGGCCTGACTGTCCATAGGGACATCTTGTCAGTTCCATGAACAATGCCAACCTCTTGCCCCTCTCAGGGGTTTTCTCTTGCATGTGCTGCTCTCTGCCTAAATTTCTCCCCACCCCTCACCCCCCAGCAGCTTCCCAGCTTCCTTGCCCTGCAGGCTTCAGTTTAAACATCACCCTCCAGGGGACCTTCCCTGACCCCTTGCTGAGCAGGTCACACCTGCCAGTGTTATTCTCTCTTATTACACTGTTCCCTGCGTCATACGTCCTAATCACTTATTAACTTTTTGTTTGCTTCCTTTCTGTAGAAAAGGGCTCTACTCTCAAGGAGCTCACATTTTAATGGAGAAGAAAGACATTGAACCTAAGAACAAATAAATATCCAGGATGGTGGTATGTGCTGAGAAGAAACTAAAACAAGGCAATGGGTTAGAAAGTGACTCTGAGAAGAGATGGGGAATTGAGATGGGGAGGTCAGGGAAGGCCTCACTATCCAAGAAAAGGATGCTCCAGGCAGAGGGAACAACACGTGCAAAGGCCTTAAGGTGGGAATAAGTTTGGTGTGTTCACGGGACAGAAAGAAAGCCAAGTGGCTGGAGCATGGTGGACTAGGGGAAGGTGGCAGGGGATGAGGCAAGGCCAGGGGTCATATCACATAAGGCCTTAGAGGCTGAGGTAAGGAGTTGGTTCAGCTGCTTATGCTCTGTCCCCCTCACCAGACTGCAGCCCCATAAGGGGAAGGACTTTGTCTATCTTATTCATCCTAGTTATATCCCTAGACAGAGCCTGCTCATAGTAGGTCCTCAGTAAATACTGGCTGAATCAATGAATGAATGTGTCACCATACTTTGTCCTATATTCTCAATACATTCCCACGTGTTTTTTGAGCATCTCTTTCCTTCCTGGTCTTCACGTCTCCCCCTTGGGGAGCTGTAGCTCTCAGTCAGCGTTCCAGAATGTCTCACAACACTGGGAGGTTATCTGCTTACAAAGGCTCAAAGGATCCCCTTTCAGGGAGAGCTGCATCTGAATAGTACATTCCAGAAGGCTCCCCCAAAGCTTTCCAAGATGAAAACGTAGACTTTCAGGCCTGTGTGCGTCTGTGCTCACATGCTCGTGTGTGTACTTCCAGGGTCTTGGTGGCCCCTCAGATCAGCACAAGAAGGCTGCCCTAACCTACCAGCTGTTGAAACTCGGTCAAGTCAATTGTTCCTTGCTCTATACCGGAGGGGAGTGGGGAGTTAATTAGCTTTGCTAGAAAAGGCCTGTGAAATGCTTGGAACTCTGTGGCCTGTGAACCTTGGAAGGCAAGGTGCAATTCTGCATTCCAGCCCCAGCCTGGGCTCACTCAGCCGAATCTTACACCTGTTCACGGCGTCGGACCGTATCTACGATCAGTGAGCACGCATGGGTCAGCGGGAGGACAGGAATGGGGACGCCCCCCATGCTGTGCCTTGGTTGTGGCAGAGTTAATTTAATGATGAAACAATCACCATACAGTCTCCCTTCTCTGGGGAGTGCAAATGGCTTTATAAACACCAGGCCCTTGGCAAGCAAGGGAGGCCGGAGGTAAACGGTTTACCTTGGGCAGGGGGTCGGGGGGAGACAGTGCTCAGTCCATTAAGGGGAGTCTGAGAACGGAAGTTAATGGTCCCTTCAGGCCCGGAAGTTAATTCGGCCTTGAAGATCGTTTTCAAAATCCATTTGCCAATTGGGCCCACGCTGACTGCCACGCCCCACCTGCTCCTCCTAGGCACTGTTTGCTTGTCATTTTGTCTGTCCCACTTACTCTAAGATGCCAGTCCAGGAAGACTGGGCCTCTGAGCTAGGACTAGGTTTCTCAGAGTGGGGAGCACATTCTGCTGGTGTGCAAGACTGGGCCGCACTAGGGTGAGGAGAGTGAGGCACTCACCCAGGGGCAAAATTTAAAGGGATGCCAAAAAACTCAGGAATCAAGATAAAAATATTTAAGATTCTTTTATTTTATTTATTTTTTTATTGTACTTTAAGTGAAAGTTTACAATTCAGGTTAGTCTCTCATACAAAATTTTATACATACATTGTTATGTTACCCTAATTGCTCTCCCTATACTGTTATAGCACACTCCTCTTTTCCACCCCTCATCTCCCATGTCCATCCAACCAGCTCCTGACCCTCTCTGCCATCTCATTTCACCTCTGGACAGAAGCTGCCCATTTAGTCTCATGTATTTACTTGAGCTAAGAAGCACACTCTTCACGCATATCATTTTATGTCCCACAGTCCAGTCTAATCTTTGTCTGAAGAGTTGCCTCGGGAATTGTTTTAGTTTTGGGTTGACAGAGAGTCTAGGGGCCATGCTTTCTGGTGTTCCTCCACTCTCAGTCAGACCATTAAGTCTGATCTTTTTACTAGAATTTGAGTTCTGTACCCCACTTTTCTCCTGCTTCATCAGGGACTCAAGATAAAAATATTTAATGAAATAATTTAAGAAATTAAAATTAATGAAAAATAGCCATGATGAACAAAACATCAAAATTTATAATGAAGACAGGGATCTGATGCTCACGTTCACTGCCCTGCTGGTCACATGTTCGTACAGCTCTACCCCTCACTTGCCCAGTCCTGACCCTCACTCACACAATCCTGACCTTCACTTCCTCCTTACAGTCCTGGTCCTGACGCAAGATGATTTTAGGGGGTCCTTGGGTGAACCATTTTTTATTTTAATAGTTAGGTATTTGTTTTTAAAAATTATGGCTACTGATTCCAGCTTTCCATTCATGGTATGGATATAGCAGTTTTCTTTTAAAATACTTGAATTTCAATACAGAAAGGAACTGTGTTCACTTAAAGATGGTCTTTGGATATGGCTAAAACCCTGGTGGAGGTTAACTGTTAACCATTTGCACCACCCAGGGACTCCAGGCAGGCATCACTAGCTCCATTTTATAAACAATAGAACAAAGGTCCAGAGAGGTTCAGCAACTTGTTCAAGGACACACAGCCAGTAAGAAGCAGGGCAGAGATTTGAGGCAAGATCCACCTGCTTCTTGAGTCTGTCCTCCTGCCACACCCCAGAAAGTGAGATAATCTGGAGAGCTGCCAACCCCCGCATGCTTCTGTCCCCCTGGAAATGGAAATTATGCTCAGGGACGGCAATGGGGTTCGAGTAATCTGTGGAAGGCCCCAAATGTCCTGGTCTCTTGGGGTCTTGGCCTGTTGGGGTGGGGGCTGGGAAGCATGCTCAAGCTATTTAAGAGTCTCTGCGTGTTTAAACTGCCACTCCCAGGCGGCAAGATGTCCTCTGAACGTCTGAGACACAGAGCACCGTCCTCCGAGTCTCAAACCCCAGCTGAGCAGGTTGCTGTTTGCTTCGTGCTTCTGTGTTCTTGAAGAGGACAAAGAAGAAGAGCCATAAAGAACTTTGGACGCAGACCAAAGCCTCTCAGGTTTTTCCCTCTGTCTCCTTGCCGGCTCCTCCACGAGGAAGGTCTGATGAGCGTCACCTGAACAAGGGGTCAAAGCCATTCCGTTCCAAACACACGACACCGCAATTTTAAACAATTGTGGCCAAAGACAAAGATCCTCTCAGGGACAGAAAATCCAACCGAGTTTGCAGTTTCCAGCTTCGGCACTTCTTGAATTATACATGGGCAAAACCCCCTCGAAAGCTGCTTTTTAAGCCGTGGGGGGAAGGCATATAATTTTGGTCTCTGGCATTCTGCTGAAACACTTGCTGAAAATGGGGCTCCACCCCAGCCAAGTGGCATTTGCCTCAAAACCAAACAGGGGACATTTGACGCCTCCGATCGCTTCAAGCTGCCAGCAGGAAAGATGCTAAAGGGAGCTGCTTTTTCTCTCTTTGTCACACTCTTGTCTGCAGGGCTGCAAGGAATGGGAATCTGGTCTCCTGTCCTTCCAAGTCCTCAGCTTGCAGTGGCAACTGTGACCCAGGCCATAGTGACATTCTCTCCCATCCTGGCTGGGAAGCATGAAAAGTACTGTATCCATCCAGAAGGGTGGGGACCAGGAACAGCAAATGGGGCCGGTATGTGCGAGGCTCAGGGGGGTCCAGCCAGGGCGTGGGCAGCCAGGCCACACTCTCAGCCCCCTCTGAGAGATGGCAGCTCCAGGTCTAGATCGCCCTGACATCATGTCGGGTCCAGTGTGGACAATGCTTCTTCTGGCAGCTGCCCTGGTGTTTTCTGCAGCTCCCATAATAGGACAACCTGCTCTGTGGTTGACAGAGGCTACCCACTGGTCAGTGCTCCTTGGCACCCTCTTCTTTCTTGCTGGGGTCTGCCCGAGGAGAGTGGGCAAGGGCATTTGAGAGACCAGAGTCACTGAGTTTATTTGGGTCAGTGGTGGTTTATCTGGGTCACCAGTGTGGGCCCTGGTAACAGTCATGGGTTGGAAGAGAACTTTGGAACTTATTAACTGTGTGACCTTGAGTGAGTTACTTCACCTCTGGGACCCTCAGTTTCCCTGTCTATAGAATGGGGCAATGACCTGCTTCACAGGGTTGCTACAAGGATGAAATGCAAGCAAAGTGCCTTTAGCAGAAAAACTGGCAGATTTTAAGACCTCTGAAAATGGTAGCTACCATGATTATTTGCATCTTGAAGGGAAGGAAATGACAGATAATATTAGTTTCCATTTATAACTTTGGGTGTGTGTGAGCGTGTGTGAGCATGTATGCATGTGTGAGTATGTATGCAAGTGTGTGTGTGTCCATGTGTGTGAAGGTATGTGAATGCATCAGCATGTACATATGTGTCAGAATGTATGCAAGTATGAGTGGGTGTGCCCACGATTGTGAATATGTGTAAGTACATGTGTGTGCATGTGTGTGTGCCCACGATTGTGAATATGTGTAAGTGCATGTGTGTGCATGTGTGTGTGCCCACGATTGTGAATATGTGTGAGCGTGCATGCATGTGTGTGTACCCATGAGTGTGAATGTGTGTGAGTGTGAACACGTGTCCATGTATGCATGTATGCATGTGTGAGCACATATGCATGTGTCAGTGCTTACCCATGAGTGTGACTGTGTGTGACTGCCTGAGCATGTGTGAGCCTGTATGTGTGTGTGATGTATGTGCCCACAAGTGTAAGTGTGTGAGTGAGCACATATGCATGCATGAGTATGACTGCATGTGAGTGTGTGAGCATGTGTTTGAGCACGTACGCACATGTGATGTGTATGCCCATGGGTGTAGATGTATGTGAGCACATATGCGTGCATGAGTGTGAATGTGTGACCATGTGTGTGAATGTGTGTTGAATGTAAATGTGTGTGTGCGCTGGCACCAAAGCTCAGGAGAAGAGCATTCCCCCCACTAGACAGGGAAACCTGAGAAGGGCAAAGACTTCCTTATTTAGATTCAAAAGCTACTCATTAGGCGAGACTAGAGCACTTAGAAAGAAAAGCTGACCTAACAGTGTAAAATGTTATTATAAGTAACGACAATGATTATAGGATGAGGGTGTGAGCTGAGAGAGGAAAGCAGGAGAGGTTAATGTCCGTTAACTACTGTGAATTAGAAGATAGCGCTTCTGTGGACACCTCTCTGCTCAACCTAACGGTCTGTTTATTTATCTCACGGGGAGCTCTTAGCACATCAAAAAGGTATTTAAAACACAACCCCCCCCACACACACAATTAGGTTTAGGAAGAAGAGTAAATATGGACGCAATTTATCACTCTGAGGGCCCTGGTATCAGAGACAGACGCTGTCAGTTAAATAAAACAGACCCTAAAAGATCAACCCAGAAGCAATTTGCTCATTTGCTGATCAGCGGTGGACAGTGGTTTGCTCACCAGCTTTTGTGACACACAAACAATTCAGAGCTTTCTGCTAATTCTCATAACTTGAACTACACACTACCTTTGGCTTCGAATGGGGGGTGGATGACTCCAGGATGGGCGGAGGTGATTTCATTGGCTCTGTTCATCTTTATCTTACAAATTTACTAGGAGGTTGAATACTTATATGAACAGCCACTTGATCGGGATTCTGTCTCAAGGTGGCCAACTACCCAGATTTGCCTGGGACTGAGAGGTCTCCCTGGATGAAGGTCTTTCAGTGCTAGAACTGGGACACGCCAGGGCACACAGGGATGCATGGCTAGTCACCTTGCAACAGGTCCCTCACCCCCGATTTTGCACCTGGACCCCAAATATGGGTGTCTGTCCATCCAGCCAGGAGTAAGAGGGGTCAAAAGTTGCAACTTGCCTTTAAGAAATTCTACCTCTCCACCCACCCCCACCCCCCCATGTGGCAAAACAGACTGTGAACCAGTTAGTAGCAGGAATGTGGTGTCACGTGGGGCCTGAGCAGGAGCCACACAAACTGGGGAGGTAAAAGTCCGGAGAGAAAGCTCTGGACCTCTGATAGGCCGGCTGCAGAGTCTGTAAGCTGATCTTTTACAGATTGCTTTTAACTTGCGAGACAACTCTTGATGGAAAACTGCAGAGCCCTGCGACACTCTGCAGATCCTAGAATCTTTGCCCGCTCCTCAATATACATCTGAGCACGTTCCATAAACCAGGGCAATAATGTACACGATAGACGTGGAATGCACATAATCCTACCATTTCAGCTGTTTCCTCTGCTTCTGATATAAATATCTATGCGTGTGCGTTTGTGTGTACATTTCTTGACATATTTACGGAGTCCCAGTTTGCCAACCTTCAGGGCATAATGCAAGAACTATTTTTCATACTAATCTGCTGTAATGACATGTTTTATTATACTATTTCAGCCGTTTCCATTGCTTTCGCTGTTTCATGTTTTATGTATTTTAACTAATGCTTTAATTTTAGTACATTGTGCCCTAAGGTGATTTCACAAAGGCTTACATTGGAAAATCAACAGTGATTCACAGCGAAGGAAGTTTAAAGCTCTACCCACACACAGCATGGCGCAGAGGAAAGAAATTCTGAATGGAGGGATGGAAGCAGACGTGCTTGAAGGCAGCTCTGGAAGGCCAGTGGCTTAGGGCCTGGTGTTCCTAATCCCAAGACGTAGGTGACTAACCCAACCTGGTTTGCCCAAGACTTTCTCAGTTTTAGCACTGAAAGTTCTCATATGCCAGGAACCCCCTCTGTTCCTAGAAAACCGGGATAGTTGGTCACCCTACCAAGATATCAGGTTTGATATTTGGACAGGCTGGTTCTCAGGGGCTGGGGGTTTCCGTGTGGCATAGAAAGAGCCTGGGGTTTGGAGTCACTTGTCCTTAGTTTCAAACCCCACCTCTCCCAATATTCTAATAGTCACTGAATCTAAGAAAATCACTTAAATCCTCTCTAAGCCTCAGTTTCCTCATCTGGAAAATGGGGTTGGTAAAGTGTAACTCACAGAACTGCTGTAAGGGGCAGAGAAGGCGATGGGTGTTCTACACCTGGCACATAGAGGATGCTTGGGAGACTGAGGCACTACGCACACGCCTAGATGCAGGCTGTGTGGCCTTGGCCCCGTCATTCCCCTCCCCAGAGCCTCCATTGCCCTGTTCCTCAACCTAACAATGAAGGAGTCAGACTGGATGCTTTTGAAGTACTCAAAGTCCATGCCCTGTGGTAAAGTGAAGGGCTGAGGCCACCATCAGACCATCCAGATTTGGGCACCAAGGTGTCCCTAGGGCCCATTAGACCATTTCACAGAGGGGTATAATAATAATTGATTATTATAACACCCATTCCTGTCTATTACCATGTGCCAGGCAGGCCCTGTGTTAAGCATTTACCCCACCATCCCATTTAATGCCCTAGCAGGACGCCATGGGGATAGGTGAGATTATAACCCCCCCATTTTGCAGATGAGGAAAGGGGTCTCAGAGAGGCGAAGGCATTTATCCAAGAATGCATGAGAAGCAGGTGGTCAAGCGGGTATCTCAGACTCCTTCGATGACGCCCCTCCGTGCTGCTATTCACCACGATGCCCCCTGGACTTGTTGCTTGGAAGGAGTGGAGTGTGACGCCAGGATTCCGGGCTACAAGGCATCGAGAACAAATCCAGGAGGGAAGGACAATGGACAGAGCTGAGAAGCCTTCTGGGTGTCTGGCTTGCCTGCCTCCTCCAGCCTGAGACACCCCTACCTGTTCTGGACCCAAGATAGGATGTGGGATGGGGCCCAATCTTTGATGCCTGCTTGTTTCCTTCCCCTTTCTCTCCCACACCCTACCCTACACCCAAAGCACACCCTGGACCCTCCAGCCTCTGTGGCTGTGCACATGCTGTTTCCTTATCAGGAGTATCATTTCTTTCTCTTTACCCTCCACATCCTCTCTCTGAAAACCTCCTATTCACCCTGCAAAGCCCCACTCCTCAGTGTCCAGGCCCTTGTCCTCTTAGATTCCCACCAGCGGCTTATTTGCCAGCGCTCCCTCTTGGAGGAGCTGAGACTTAATCATCATGCCTGCCCAGTGCCTGACACAAAATGATGGAAAGTTCGTGGAAAGTCCATTGGTGAATGGAGTCGAATTTCCCTTCTAACTGCAGGCCTCCTTTGCGGACACAATTATACATGACAGAGAAGTGTCAGCTGCCTTGCTCACCTGCCAGGATGACAACGAGCCGCGATGTTTCAGACCCTGGTGATGTGATACCGTGTTTAACTCTCACAGGAGCCCCAGGAGGGTGGGCATCACCATTATTCCTATTTTCTAGGTCAGGGGTCAGCAAACAGGTCGGCCGCCTGTTTTTGTAAATAAAGTTTTATTGGACACAGCTATACTTATTCTATTAGGTATGTCTATGGCTGCTTTTGTGCTATAATGACAGAGTTCACTAGTTGTGACCATGATCATATGGCTCGCAAAGCCTAAAATATTTACCATCTGGCCTTTTGCGGAAAGTTTGCCGACCTCTGGAAATTGAGATGAAGACCCAAGGTTCAGAGAGGCTTAGCTACTTGACAGGAGCCCTGGTGGTACAGTGGTTAAAGCGCTCCACTGCCAACTGACAATCGGCAGTTCAAACCCACCAGCTGCTCCGAGGGAGAAAGATGTGGCAGTCCGCTTCTGTAAAGATTTACAGCCTTGGAAACCCTATGGGGCAGTTTACTCTGTCCTATAGGGTCGCTTGAGTCAGGATTGACTCAGCAGTAATGGGTTTGGTATGGTTTTAGCAACTTGCCCAAGTTAATAACTCAGGAGCCAAGGACAGCCCTGGGGTTCCAACCCAGAACCCCAGACTTCAAGCCGAGGCCTCTTTCTATGCCGCAAATGCCATCCTCTCTGTCTTCCAAGATCTCCCGTGGAGGGTCTCAGGGCTCTGTGTCCATCTGCAGAAGGGACTCCTGATGGCTTTGGGGACGGAGGGCAGCAGCTGGCTGCACAGTCACCTGGGCTCAAGATGTCTAGAGGTGAGATGGGAAGGCAGAGAGGGTTAGGAGCTGGTTGAATGGACATGGGGAATCAGGGGCGGAAAGGAGGAGTGTGCTGTCACAGAATGGGGTGAGAAATTAGGGTCACATAACAATGTATGTATAAAATTTTGTATGGGAGACTAACTTGAATGTAAACTTCATTTAAACTATAACAATAAAAAAATAAAGATTGAAAATGCATTTGATAAAGAATCTCACCTTCCCCTGCCTACCGATGCCATTTTCCAAGCACTTACAAATATAGCGTGCGGTGCAGAGGGGGTCGACCCTTGCTACATGCTCTGCTGTCTCCAGTTTCGGGGGGCCATCTCCCAGGCCCACAAGGGGCAGGGTCTTCTTGGGACGGCCCCTCCTAGCAGGAGACAGAACTCCTTCTCACATCCAAGCTCTTCTGATGTCCACCCCCCTCCCCACACCCACTTTGCCCATCTCGAGCCCCCAGTGCCCCTCTTCCCAGCATCTCTAGGGGCCTGCTTCCTCCCACCCAGCCCCAGGAGCCTTCTTTCAAACTGAGCTGCAATTTCAGATCATGTTCCTTTTTTCTTTTCCTTTTTAATGAAGCTGTTTTGTGCTCCCACCCTGCCGCCTTCTGCATTCCTGTCATCTCGGTCTTCCTTTCTCCCCCTCCTGTAGGAAATGTCTTGGATTCTCTCACTGGGGTGTAATGGTTAAATTGCTACCAGCTGATTAAACAGCAGACGTCGAGGCTGGGATCGTTGCGTTCGTTCGGGAACCTGGGAAGGCAGAGATGCGTGCCCTGACCTGCTTAGCCCTGCCGACCCCCCGGGACGGGACGCGGCTGCCCCAGCTCCACTTCTTCTTTTGTCCCAGGCTGCCTGATAGAATCCGAAGGGACTGGGCGAGGGGAGGGTGGAGGAGGGGGCCAAGGAAAGGGATGGAGGCTGGCTGGATGCTGGGCCTGTCCAGCCCTGGCCCAACCTGGAGGAATGTTGCTCCCACCCTTGCCCCCGCCCTTCCCCTCCCTATAAAACCATACACATCTACACACTCGCATGTGCTCACACTCACACACAGCCACGCACCCTCACATTCATTCGCATATGCACGCTCACTCTCACACTCATTTATACACTCACACACATACAGACACACTCATTTACACACACATACAGACACACTTACACATGCTCACTCACACATTAACAACTCTCATACCCACACTCACAACACTCATACACATGTACACATACTTACACATTTACACACACTCACATGCCCTCAAATACATACAGGCATACACACATGCTTATTCATTCTCTCAGATGTTACTTATCCACACACAGTCACACACTAACTCACACACATACGTACTTGTTTTATATACAGTCACATACACAGAAGCATTCACACAGACTCTTACAGTTACACATACATACAGACACACTCACACACTCACTAACAGATTCACACTCTCATAAACACTCACACACATACAGACACATTTGCATACACTGTCTCACATGCTCACTCATTCACATAAACTCACAAAGTCACACACACTAACTCATGGACTTACACACACAGACAGCTACACACATATACACTCATGTTTACACACAGTCACATACACTTATGTTCACACAGTCACTTAAGCATAAACACACACACTCAGACACAGACACAGACGTACACATCCATACACTTACACACACTCACACACCCAGGGTCTTTTTCATTCCCTGCATTCCAAGGGCCTTGGCCCTCAACCTGCAAAATAAAGTCCAGATGAAGGAGATAACCCATCTGCCCCGCCCCCTCCTCCTCATTGCCAAGTTCAGGAGCCTGGCAAGCCTTCCTCCCCCGCCACCCATGCAATCTTTCCCGGGAAGGAGGGAGAAGCCTGAGATCAGAGAGGGGTCTGGGAAGAGGAAACTGGCGAGGGCTTTGGGGAGGGGGAGCCTCGGGTTTGAACCCCAGTCTGACAGCTGCAGGACAGAATCAGGACTACCCTTCTAGGCGCCTCTCTGAGCCTTTATTTGCAGACTGTGGACACCAGCCTTGAAAGGTAGTTATGAGAAAATGCAAGGATAAGTGCCTAGGCCAGCACCAGGCACAAAGCAAAGCGTGTATTATCGTGAAAGGTCTGTGCAAAGGGGCTGGGGCACAGTGGGGCTGGCATAACCTTCAAACACGGACCATGCCCTAAAATCTGTGTCCCGGGGCTTCTTTAACTCCTCTGACCTCAGTTCTTCTCCTGCAAACGGCCATCACCATGCTCCCCTGGTGAAGGGTCTGGCCAGAGCTTAGCACATGCTACTCTCCAACCAAAGGCAACTTTCATGGTGTAAGGAGAGTTACTCTCCACTCAGGCTCCGGACTGAGAACAGCAGGGGAACAAGAGTCATTGGGAAAGTTAATTTTCGTGGAAAGTATCATTCACATGAGTGGAGAATCCAGCCTTGATTCACCCCCTTTCTGCTTACTCAGAAGCCAGAGAAGAACGGTCTGCCGGCTGCAGAGGGAACTGGCTCTGAGCGTGGGGCATGGGTAAGGGGTGGGGGGCTTGCTCCCATGCAAGTAAACTGCTCTGAAGCAACCTTTCTCTTTCTGTTGTTGTTGGCAGCTGCCCTTGAGTGGGCCCCTGACTCATGTCAACTCCATGCATAATGGGATCTGACCATCGTGATCTGTCTTAGTTACAGAGTGCTGCTATAACAGAAATACCACAAGTGGGTGGGCTCAACAAACAGAAGTTTATTCTCTCACTGTCTAGCAGGCTAGAAGTCCAAATTCAAGGCATCAGTTCCAGGGGAAGGTTTTCTGTCTGCAAGCTCTGGAGGAAGGTCCTTGTCATCAATCTTTCCCTGGTCTAGGAGTTCTCAGGGGTAGGGATGCCGGGTCCAAAGGACGTGCTCTGCTTCCAGCATTGCTGGTATGAGGTTTCCAACTCTGCTCACTTTCTTTTCCTTTTATCTCTTGTAAGATAAAAGGTGATGTAGGCCACACTCCAGAGAAACTCCCTTTACATTGGATCACTGATGTGACCTGAGTAAGGATGTTGTTTATGTCCCACCCTAATCCTCTTTAACATAATCTAATCTTGCATCATTAACCACAGGCAGAGATTAGGATTTACAACACATAGGAAAATTACATCAATCACAAAATGGAGGACAACCACACAATACTGGGAATCATGGCCTAACCAAGTGGACACAGATTTTGGGGGGACACAATTCAATCCATGACATGATCCGTAGGGTTTTCATTGGCTGATTTTCAGAAGTAGATCACCAGGCCTTTCTTCCTAGTCCATCTTAGTCTGGAAGCTATGCTGAAACCTGTTTGGTATCACAGAAACATGCAAGCCTCTGCTGACAGATGGGCGGTGGCTGCATGAGGTGCATTGACCAGGAATCAAACCCGGGTCTCCCACAAGGAAGGTGTAAATTCTACTGCTGAAACATGCCCTCGACCAAGGCACCTAGGGAGCATAATTTAAGGAGGCCCTCTCTTTCAGGGTTGTGCAAATGCTGAGCCTGGACTTGTGTGAACCTGACAGTGAGTGCCTCCTTAAATATTGCACCTGGCTCACCTCATTCTCCTTTGGCCCTGCCCAGTGGGGTCATTTATCACAGAATCAGAGGAATAGAAGACATTCTGGCCCCACTGGGTAGCAAGTGGGCTGTGGAGTCACACAGACCTAGGTTTGAATCCCAGCTTTATCCACTTACTAGCTGGTTGATCAGGGATGTGTCTGTTTTCTACTTTGAGCTCAGTTTTCTCATCTATAAAATGGGAAGAATTGAATAAGACCTACCTCATGGCTTGTTGTGGGGAGTAGATGAGACTCTGCACATCAGTGTCTGGCACTCAGTGATGTTCTTGTTGTTAGTTGCCATCTAGTCAGCTCAGACTCATGGCGACCTTATGTATAACAACAAAATGTCACCTGGTGCCTGTGCCATCTTCATGATCGTTGTCGTATTTGAGTCCACTGTTAATGGCTCTTGTGTCAATCCATCTCATTGAGGGTTTCCCTCATTTTTGCTTACCCTTTACCAAACATGATATCCTTTTCTAGCGATTTGTCTTTCCTGATGAGGTGTCCAAAGTAAGCAAGCTAAAGTTCATCATCTTTGCCTCTAAGGAACATTCTGGTTGTGTTCCTTCTAAGACTGCCTTATTCATTCTTCTGGCAGTCCATGGTATATTCAATATTCTTCACCAACACATAGCGCAGCGATGTTTAACCAAAACAAAACGAAACGCCAAACTCGTTGCCATCAAGTTGACTCCAACTCATGGAGACCCCATGTGTGACAGAGTAGAACTGCTCCATAGGGTTTTCTTGGCTGTAATCTTTACACAAGCCAATCGCCAAGACTTTCTTCTGTGCCACTGCTGGGTAGGCTGGCTATTGTTATTATCATTATTTGCAGCTCAGAAAGAGGAAGTTAGTTAGAGAGGGGGTAAAGTGAGTGATGGTTGCTGAGAGCAGACCAAGGTGGCCAGCCTTCTTCTCAAACCACGATGATGATGTGGTTGGGTGTATCTACAGAGTTAACAGTAACTGGTAGTTTCTTGTTTAAGAGAAAGCCAGGCTGAGACTAGAAGTCACAGCAGGAATGTGAGGCTGTGTCAGGCCTGGAAAGCTGTTTAGGATTCTTCACATCCCTTTGCAGGAAGCTACACTGCTAGCCTCTTCCTTCCATATGGACAGGAGCCATTAAGTCCCCATAGCCACCCGACCACCCAGAATAGCTCCTCGGGGGAGGAGTACTGGAGGAGAGTCCCAGCTCCTCCCAAACCCAGCTCTGAAGATCTGAGCTTGTTGTTTTCCCTCCCTGCAAGAGAGGATGTTGAGCTGGCTCTTTGGCAATAAGGACAGGTTAGGTTAAGCAACCAAATCTGTTCCCTATCCAAACAACAGATCTTTTGTAAAATTCAGTTCTGGTCAGATCCACTGCCCTCACTGGCAGTTCACTCCCACCACCATGAGTTCACAGTTCTCCAGGCCAACGGCATGTGGTCTGCAAGGTCCCACAGCCACTGCACAGTGAAGAAGGCAGATAGTTCCTTACACTGGTTCACCTGCTTTTTATTTTTAATCCCATTTATTTGCCCTCCTGGTCCTTGTTCCCATCTTTGGGGCATACATCCAACAAGGCGCAGGATCAAAGTCCCTATTTCCAGTTCTTTTTCAGGGTGGTGGCCTGCCCATCTGCCCAAGGCAGCCCTTTCCCCATTTTCCAGCTTAAAGTGCTTCCTTGCCTGCTTCCTCATGCTTGGCTTGAACCCAGAACCTTTATCTGTACCTCTGCCAGTTTCCCAACACAATGTTCACACTTCCCCATTAGCTCAGTCCTGAGCTTCGAACTGGTTCTTCCTGGTTCAATCAAGGCCAAGAAAGCAACACCAGAATAGACCCAAATTTTTAAAATTGGGGTGAACCAGAACCATAACCAGAAAGGGAAAAATTAAGAGTCAAAGCCCTGCTAGAAACTTGATCTCCCTCTTAGAAAACAAGGGCAAACAAGGCAGCATACACGTTGCATAGCAACCAAATCTCTTGCCCATAGGATTCTGCAAAGAGTCGGGAATGGTGGTGCCCTGCTCAAAGACGGCAGCCGACTGCTTTGAATGTGTATCGCTCTCCTCAGTCCTGGCAATAATCCCATCTTATGCACCAGGCTCCTGAAAGGGCTCACTATGCCTTTCCCAAGTCTCCCATTCCAGGGCTTCAACCTGTAATTTTTCCTGTTCCAGTTATGGTTCCAGATCACCAAAAAATTATTTTATTTTATTGTGCTTTAGGTGAAAGTTTGTAGCACAAATGAGTTTCTCATTCAAAAATTTATACACAAATTGTTTTGTGACATTGTTTGTAATCCCCACAAAGTGTCAGCACTCTCCCCCTTTCTGCCCCAAGTTTCCCGTGTCCATTTGTCCAGTTTTCCTGTCCCTTCCTGCCTTCTTGTCTTTGCTTTTGGGCAGGTGTTGCCCATTTGGTCTTGTATACTTGATTGAACTAAGAAGCACATTCCTCATATGTGTTATTGTTTGTTTTATAGGCCTGTCTAATATTTGGCTGACAGGTGGACTTTGGAAGTGGGTTCATTTCTGAGTTAGCAGGGTGTCTGGTGGCCGTAGTCTTGGGGGTTCCTCCAATCTCTGTTAGACCAGTAAGTCTGGTCTACTTTTACGCAGATCACCCAAATTTTAAAAATTTGCATCTCTTCCAGTTTTGCTTCATTGGCCATGACTGAACCTGTTCGAATCGATTCAAAGCCCTAGCTCAATCATCACATTAATAATAAGAGCAGCTACCATTTATTGAGCTGTTGTTATGTGCCAGGCTCTGTGATAAAAACTTTCCCCACATTATTTCATTTAGACCTGGAAATAACCCTAAGAGAGGAGAGTTAGTTCTTTTACACATTAGCACACTGAAGCACAGAGAGGGTAAGGCACTTGACTAAGGTCACACAGCTGGGGAAAGAGTTTGAATATGTTCTATTTGACTTCATAGTCCTGTATCAAAACTTATTTATTATCATGCTGTTTCCCAATAAGATAAGCTATCCTGTACTTTAGTTACTGTAAACTTCCTGTATACTCCCACCTCTGGGTCTCCACATCCCCTGGGGTATAGTATCAATGAGAGCAGGGAGGTACAGCTATTGTTGTAAGAAATAGACTACATAAACTTACAATTAACCAGTAAACTCTGATTCATGGCAACCACACATGTGCCAGAGTAGAATTGTGCTCCATAGGGTTTTCAATGGCTAATTTTTCAGAAGTAGATTGCCAGGCCTTTATTCTGAGGTACCTCTGGATGGATTCGAACTGTTAAGCTTTCAGTTATCAGCTGAGTGTGTTAACCATTTGCACCACCCAGGGATTCCAAACTTACAAATAAATAAATCTTACTTAAAGAGGTAGTAAATACTCCAAATTTCTCACTACTTAATTAATTTACTACATTATTCTATTATTCATGCTCTTGAGGTGACTTATGCCTATTGTATCCGAATGGTGAAAATATTATACAATGGTAGGTGACTGTGCATCTCTTCCCAACTCCGTGTTCAGTGACATCACATTGTTAGCTTAAAATTGGCGATGGTAAGACCAGACTTCCTGGTCTGACAGACATTGGAGAAACCCGAGGGTACGGCCCCCAGACACCCTTTTAACTCAGTACTGAAGTACTCTTAAGGTGCACTCTTCAGCCAAAGATTAGACAGGCCCATAAAACAAACAATAATGCATGTAGCTCAACCATGTATACGAGATTAAATGGGCACACCAACCCAGGGGCAAGGACAAGAAGGCAGGAGGGGACAGGAAAGCTGGACAAATGGAAATGGGGAACCCAAGGTCAAGAGGGGAGTGTTGACACGTCGTGGGGTTGGCAACCTATGTCACAAAACAATGTGTGTATTAATTGTTTAATGAGAAACTAATTTGCTCTGTAAACCTTCATCTAAAGCACACATGCACACAAAAAAAATGGCAATGGTTGGAGTATTTACACCTTGGAAATTGGCATACACTACAAATCAGGGTTTTCCTCCAGAAAGACAGTTATTAAATATTTACCAGTGCCTCACTGACCACAACCTTCCTGGCAAGTATTATGTCGATGTTGTTAGCTGCTGTTGAGCCAGTCTTGACTCATGATGAGTACACGGACAATGGAATGAAACACTGCCCAGTCCTGCACCATCCCCATGATCAGTTGTGCATTAGACCATTGTGATCCACAGGGTTTTCATTGGCTGATTTTCAGAAGTAGATTGCCAAACCCTTCTTCCTAGCCCATCTTAGGGTGGAAGTTCCACTGAAACCTGTTCGGCGTCACAGCAACAGGCAGGCCTCCACTGACATGTGGGTGATGGCTGCACATGAGATGAACTGGCTGGGAATTGAACCTGGGTCTCTCTCATGGAAGGCGAGAATTCTACCACTGAACCAATCATGCCCACGGCAAGTATTATAAGCCCTTTTTAACAGAGGAAGCAATTGAGGCTCAAGAAGGCTAAGTGATTTGCCCAAGGTCAGCTGCACTGAAGTGGTGAAGCCAGGATTTGATCATGGTTAATGCCATTCTACCGCACTAATGTAAAAGCAAAAGGCCTGAATGTCTGTTAAAGATAGGGGGAAAAAAAAAATCCAGAAACCTACCCCTTCCTTCCTCTCCTTTCAGCTGCTGCATTGTGCTTGGTGAGCAGAAGCAGAAAACGGTCTGAGTCTCCAGCCACACCAAAGGCCTCTGATTCCAAGAGAGAGCAGTAATCCTTGGCCTGGAAAGGAAGGAGAGAGAGACAAAAGATGACATGCTGAAGTTTTCAACAGACTGAAATCTTATTCCATTCACTTGAGTGTTCGAGAGCTGGAGCTAAGTTGGCCAGTCAAAAGTAGTTTCATCTGTAGCGCCTCTTTGAGAGTTATTTAAACAAGACTTAGAAATTAATCTTTCATTTATCCCAGGAATAAAACAACATTCCTGCCTTCCCCCCAAATTGAGCCACTCTTCAAAATGATGAGGTGCTGTGTTAAATTAACCTTATTAATCACAGACCTGCAGCTGCAGTTCCTCCTCAACTCTATAGATCTGGCACCATTTTCTTGGTTCTTTTGGTTCAACATGTATTTTTATGTAGATTCAAAGTCCCTCTTGTGAAAGAATCATGAGCTCAGCAAATATCAAAAGAGCCTGAAGCCTACCGGTTGGTAAATATCATTTTCTCAGTGTTTAGGAAGGCAGAGGACTTGGCCTGGGTGCCCTGCTCTTGGGAACTTTATAATCCTGCTGGGGACTCAATGGCAAGCATATGCTCAATGGTTGAAGAACAGTTAGAGAGAGGAAATGCAGTTATTAAACAAATATTGTTGTTGTTGGGTGCCGTGGAGTCGATTTCAACTCATAGCGACCCCATGTGACAGAGCTGAACTGCCCCCATAGGGTTTCCTAGGCTGTAATTTTTATGGGAGCAGATTGCCTGGTCTTTCCTCCCACAGAGCCTCTGGGTGGGTTCGAGCCGCCAACCTTTCAGTTAGCAGCTGAGTGCTTAACCGCTGTGCTACCACATGCAAACTAAAACAACGGTGAGAAGTAATTTTATAAATTTTCAAACTAGCAAAGCCGAGGGGGAAGAATAATAACAATAATAATAAAACCAGCTCAATGCTGGTGAATTCTGGAGAACCAAGCATTTTCATTTCGTTTTCACTGCTGCTGCAGGTCTCTGAGTTTCATTAATTCACAACCACTTAGAAATGGACCTGGAAGAGAATGCTTATCTCATTCTTGACGTTCTCTACAAACTCCTTCAATCATACTGTAGGGGGCATTTGCTATTTGCCCACCTAGCACCCACTTGCCCTCCTTCTGGTAAACCAGCTGCATTTGAGTCGGCTCCCACTCATGGTGACCCCATGTGTGTTAGAGAACAACTGTGCTCCACGAGGTTTTCAATGGCTGATTTTTTTGGAAGTATGTCACCAGGCCTTTCTTCTGAGGTGCCTCTTTCTTTTGGTTAGCAGCTGAGCGTGTTAACTGTTTGCACCACTCAGGGACTCTGAGTAAAGAAATTAAAAAAAAAAAAAAACTGTTGCCGTTGAGTTGATTCCAGCTCATAACGACCCTACAGGACAGAGCAGAACTACCCTAGGGTTTCCAAGGAGTGGCTGGTGGATTTGAACTGTCAACCTGTTGGTTAGCAGCCGAGCTCTTAACCACTGTGCCTGAAATTGAATCACTTAGGTTTTCAAGTGTATGTTATAGTTACGTATGCAGCTTTTTGCTTAAAGAGCCATAGTCCCTAAAGCCAGGTTCAATAACAAATGATAATTCTCATATTTCCCTAGACACACATAGGGTCGCCATGAGTCAGAATTGACTCAGTGGCAACTGGTTTTATTTCTTTACTTATGTTTTCACTCTCGGCAGCTAACATAGAGTAGATACTCGATAAATGTTTATTGATCCTAAAAGTAAGAAGCCCTGGTGGCACAGGGGTTAAGCACTCAGCTGCTAACCAAAGGGTCAGTGGTGTGCACCCACCAGCCACTCTGCAGAAGAAAGATGTGGCAGTCTGCTTCCTTAAAGATGTACAGCCTCAGAAACCCTCTGGGGGCAGTTCTACCCTGTCCTACAGGGTTGCTAGGAGTCAGAATCACCTCAACGGCCATGGGTTTGGTTTTTTGGTTTTGATCCTAAAAGTACATAAAAAATGCTCTAGAAGTTTAGAGAGAGAGAAATCACTTTCAAGGAGGAGAATTGGAAAAGAATTCATGAAGGAGAAGAAATCTATCCAGGCTCAAAAATGTCATCAGGGACCCCAGGCTATTCCCGCTTCTTCATTCTGCCAACCTCAGGATATTGGTGATGTCTGTTCTCATGGTTGCAAAAAAGCTGCCACAGCACCAAGCATCACATCCTCACATGACAATGTCAAATGCAGGATGAGAGAGACTTATTCTACTGCATTTCTTTTTTGCCTTGGGAAAGGAAACTTTTCTAAGATCTCTCAGTAGACTTCCCTTTCCCTTTCACTGGCCAGGACTATGGTACATGCTTACTCCTATACCAATCACTGACAAAAGGAGCAACACTACCTTTTTTTTAAAATTTAGACACGATCCATTTGTTCCTTCCATGTGCATATTTATCACGGACAAACTGTTCTCCTCAACAAAATCAGGGAAATTTATCAAGGGAAGAGGGGCCAAATAGGTGACAAAGAGTGTTTGTCACCATAATGATTATTCTACGTTACATTTATTGGACACTTACTACCCTAGACTAAGCGCTTCACATGCATTACCTTGTTCAATATTCACAGCCACCCTACGAGGTAGGCTCTATTATATACTGGTTCTACAGATGCCCAAACAGGCTTAGAAAAGTTTAAGTAAATTTCCAAGTAACCCAGCAAAAATTCCAACCCCAGTCTCTCTCACCCCAAAACCCATGATCTTAACAAAGACACTACAATGACTTGTATCCTGTGGACAATGGGGAGCCAGAGAAGGGGTGAGCAGGAGAGTAACCCCATCAGAATAATGCTTCAGGAGGACTGTCATCATTTCAGAGATGAAGAAGCTCCAGTTCATGTCTAAGGTCAATCTCTTTTACCCTAGGCTCCCTGTCTCTGGGCTGGTTTCCAGGAGACAAGCAGAACCCCCTCCTAGACACCTCCTCATAAAACCTCTGTGCAGAGAAGTGGGTAATTAAGTCCATCTTAGCTGTCTCCTCCCTGGCTACACCCTCCCAATTCCTTTATTCTTCCTTCAGAGAACTTGCAGTCTAAGGCTTTGATCTTTCCTCCTGAAGCCTCTTTAGCCACTGAGACAGGCATGAGCTGGGTGTGAGAATGGCCAGGCCAGGCAAGTGTCTGAGGGGACCCAAGAACAACCAAGAGCCAGCGGGGAGAGCTGGAGCACTGGCTGGAAGTGAGGTGGCCTGGGACCTGGGCCTGACCCTGCTAAGCATGGTGTGGCTGTGGCCAGCCCTGGACTCCCGTCCACCCAGTAATGGGTTGGATGATGCTGGCTCTAAGCTCCCTTTCATGGTCCTGCTACCCAAAGCCACTTAATATCTTGCAGACTCTATGTCCCCCACATCATTATATCTGGTTTATAAACATATACTGTCACACCCTGCAAAAAAAAAAAAAAAAATCAGATGCCATCAAGTTGATTCTGACTCATGGCAACTCCATGTGTTACAGAGTAAAATTGCTCCATAGAGTTTTCTTGGCTGTAATTTGTATGGAAGCAGTTCACCAGGTCTTTCTTCCATGGTGCAGCTGTGTGGGTTCAAACTGCCAGCCGTTGATTGCAAACCGTTTGTGCCACCCAGGCTTAAATGTTCACATCAGGGCTAATTTTGTTGTTGTTGTTGTTAAAAAGTGAGAGAGCCGGGGGGCGGGGGGGGGGGGCGGAGAGGAAATCAGGAGCTGGTTCTTTTATCTTGAGTCACTATAAAACTCCTCTCCCATCCTTCCCCCTTGCCCGTGGCCCCCTCCTTCCCCATTCTCTATTCAGTTGGCAAGGTTCTTATTCCTGCCAAATGAGTCACGGATGTGGGAAAGTTAATTTATTTTGGCAGGTTTCACCACTGCTCCGAGAAACGGAGGCGACTGTGTACATGCAGTTATTGTGATGATTCATTCATTCCTTCCTGCATTCGTTCATTCTCAGAGCATGCCGTTGTTTCTTTAACGCACACAGATGGGCAATCCTATCTATTATTTTCTCTCTCAGGGAGTAGATGTGAGGAGTAAAGGAGGCAATATATCTAAAAATGCTTAATAATAAATAATAATAGCTAATCCTGATTGAGCACACTCACTCTGTGTTAGGCTCCAGGGTAAACTTCCCTTTTTTTTTTTTGGTAATAAAAATTTTCTCTCAAAATTTTTATTGTGGTGAAATATTTCAACTATTTTTACATGTACAATGCAGTGACATTAATGACATTCACCTCCATGGTAAGCTTTTTATCTGTTTTATTTATTGCTTTTAGTCTTAATGCTGCACTATGGGGTAGGGTTATTATTTTCACTTTAGAGATTCAGGGACGGAAGCTCAGAGAGGTCACAGTGACCAGGTCATGGTTATTACACAGCTGGTAAGTGGTGACCAGCCCCCAAGTCTGTGCTTGCAAACACTCTAAAGCTTCCTCCAATCATGACCTGTATTTGCAAGGTGTTGACCATATGGCAGGCACTGGACTTAGAACTTGGTTCTCCTTTCCTTCTCGATTGTCTTCCCACAAACCGTGACGTGGGTACTGCGATTAGCATCTCTGTTTTCCAGCTGAGCAAACTGAGGTTTGTAGAAGCAGGCAACTTGCCAAGGAAGTCCAGCTATTACACAGGAGAGCTAGGATGGAGAGGCCGGTGGCCTGAGTTCAAAGCCATGCCGTCTTGGTTGTTAGCAGAGAGCCTGGTGCTCGGGACATGAGTGCTCCTTCCTGTTAGCCCTGCTAACCCTCAGCACCAGAAATCCTCCTCTCTGGCACCCTCCCATGGTCCTGGGCACATTGATTCTGTGATAAAGACAGTGCTGTGTAGTCACCAAACCCCATGTCCTCTTCTCCCAGACACAAGAGAGGGACTACATTTCCCAGACTCCAGTGTAGTTAGGTGGGGTCATGGGACTTAATTCTGGCCAGTGGAATGTGGGAGTAAGTGATGAAGGTCACTCCCAGGTCTGGCCCTTAAAAAAACCCAGTGATAGCCCCCAGACACCCTTGTAACTCAGTAATGAAGTCACTCCCGAGGTTCACCCTTCAGCCAAAGATTAGACAGGCCCATAAAATAAAACGAGACTAATGGGGGCACAACAGCCCAGGGACAAGGACTAGAAGGCAGAAGGGCACAGGAAAGCTGGTAATAGGGAACCCAAGGTTGAAAAGGGAGAGTGTTGACATGTCATGGGGTTGTTGACGAATGTCATAAAACAACAAGTGTACTGTTTAATGAGAAACTATTTGTTCTATGAACCTTCATCTAAAGTACAATGAAAAAAAAAATTAAAACAACAACAACAACAACAACAACAACAACAAAACCCAGTGATATCTCATCTCTCTCATCTGCTGGCCAGGATGGAGGGTTCTGAGATCCTAGGGGATGGTAAAGCCACTAGATGGAAGATGCTTGGGTCCTTGAGTGACTGTGTGGAGCCAAGCTCTTCTCAACATTCCATTTGAGCTGGATTGAACTGTGATGTGAGCAAGACCTCCACCTTTACTGGGTTACCCACTGAATGGGGGCTGTTTGTTGCAGCAGTTAGCTTACCATCACTGACACAGATGTTTTCAGAAGTGTTTTTTGACATAATGACATTCCGGTCTAGGGTTTCCTCGGGAAAGGGCTCACCTCCACCAGGACTCAAGCTTCATAAAGGTAGAGTCCCCTGTGCTGAGTGTAACAAAGTTGCTGTTATTATTAGCTGCCAGCCCTGACTCATGGCGACTTCATGCACAGCAGAACAAAACACTGCCCGGTCCTGTTCCATTCCCATGATCTGTTGAGGACTGGACCGTTGTAACCCATAGGGTTTTCAGTGGCTGATTTTCAGAAGTAGATCGCCAGGCCTCTCTTCCTAGTCTGTCTTAGTCTGCAAGTGCTGCTGAAACCTGCTCAGCATCCTAGCAACACGTAAGCCTCCACTGACAGACGGGTGGCAGCTACACATGAGACGCACTGGCCAGGAATCAAACCCAGGTCTCTTGCATGAAGGTTAATCACCACGGCCCCCGACACAGTAGGCCCTCAATAAATATCTGTGGATGCGACTGAAGGAAGCTCCCATCTCAAAGGTCCTTGTTCAACAGGGAAGCTTACTGGATGGTGATACAGAAGGAAAGTCTTATTCATGCTACTCAGTCCTCCATCCTTCCCTGATGCTTTACACCAGCTTGTCTTCATCTTCCTCCCTGGTCCCCAGCACAGTGCCAGGAAGACAGTCCCAGCAGGAACATTGAGAACCT
The DNA here is from genome assembly GCA_030035585.1 of Dugong dugon. Lineage (NCBI taxonomy): Eukaryota > Metazoa > Chordata > Mammalia > Sirenia > Dugongidae > Dugong > Dugong dugon. The sequence goes on from CM057476.1 coordinate 13,973,856, forward strand.
GCTTCTCCAGCCGGATGTCACTATACAGATATCATCCCAACTGGCGGGAAAATCCAGGAAAAGCTGCACGGAGCAGGCTCCACACCGCACACGCTTCATTCAGATGTTTATAGAAAAGTGGTGCACGAGGATTTGCTCAAAAGCTAAATTTCCTCTTAGCCAAAGCCCAGAAATACCTTTTAAACCCTGAGCAAATAAGCCAGAGAAGAAGGCATTTTCCCAGTGACAGAGCCTCCACAGCCTGGGAGATCTTCAGCTGTTCAAGGAAATGAGCTTGCGCAAAAGGCCGACTTCATGGCAGAACCAAGAGGTTTTGTGGACTTGCCCTTTGCACGGATGGCACAAATGGCCACAAGTCCCAGGCCTGACTTCAGTCTGGAAATAGGAGAATCTCTGAAACATTCGTCTACGTGCACTTGGAGAGGCAGCACTGGTTCAAAATAAAATAAAAATAAGTAATTGTTTTAAAAAACTAACCAACCAAACGAAATCCGTTCCCCTTAGAGTTGAACTGAAAGAGATGTACCTGGAATAAGAATTTGCTAGCACCAGTGCTGACAATGAGAATTCTATGGGCTGACATTTACTGAGCACTTGCTAGGTGCCAAGAAGCTCATTTAATCCTCACAGCCAGCTTCTGAGACAGAAACTATTATTATTCCTTTTTCACAGGTGCAGAAAAGGGAGGTGCAGAGAGGTTCAGTAACACGTCCACGTTCACAGAGCTAACAAGTGACTGAGCCAGCGTTCTGACCCAGCATGTCTGGAATTAGTCAGGCCCAAGTGCAAAGCCCCAGGGAAGTGGTGGTTCAGTGGTAGAATTCTCACCTTCCATGCAGAAGACCCGGGTTCCATTCCCGGCCAATGTACCTCATGTGTAGCCACCACCTGTCTGTTAGTGGAGGCTTACATGTTGCTATGACGATGAACAGGTTTCAGCAGAGCTTCCAAACTAAGACGGACTAGGAAGAAAGGCATTGCGATCCACTTCCAAACATCAGCCAATGAAAGCTGTATGGGTCACAACGGTCCAATCCGCAACCAGTCACAGGGTTGATGCAGAATCGGGGCAGCATTTCATTCTTTTGTGCATGGGGTCCCCAAAAGTAGGGGCCAGCTTGACAGCAGCTAACAACAGCAACAAAGTGCAAAGCCCAGTTCCGCTGGCTACATGAACTTGGGTAAATCATTTACCTTCTCTGAGCCTCTGTTTCCTCATCTGAAGGTAAGGATATTAATAATACTGACTTCATGGGGATTCGATGAGATGATGTATGCAAAAGGACCTGAAATGTTTGTTTTCTCTCACTGCATTTCCTTGCGTGCATCTATTTATTTATAATGTGTTGTTCATGCTGCTGGCGGCTGCAAGCCCAGCTCTGCAGTCTACGTCCAGGTGGGCAGGAAGCAGCCAAAAAGATGGGGGCTGAGAGCATTGGCAAGGGTGGTGTTGTTACTTATCGTCAAGAAAGCTCTGACTCATGGCGACCCCACGTACCACTGAACAAAATGCTGCCCACACCATTGCCATGATTGCTGGCAGACTTGAGTCCATTGTTGCCCTCTAACCTAGGGGGCTCATCTTCCAGCACTGTATCAGACAATGTTCTATTGTGATCCATAGGGTTTTTGCTGGCTATTTTTGGAAGTAGATCACCAGGCCTTTCTTCCTAGCCTGTCTTAGTCTGGAAGCTCTGCTGAAACCTGTCCACCATGGGTGACCCTGCTGGTATTTGAAATAGCAGTGGCATAGATTCCAACAACACAGCAACATGCAAACCACCACAGCATGACAAACTGATAGACAAGTGGTGGATTGGCAGGGGTAGGAGGAGGTAAGTTAGCAACTGCAGAAGGGTTAGGAGACCTTTGCAGGATGAGCAATGGGATTTCCAAATCCAGCAGCAGCACCAGTGAAAATGGACCCCCAGATACATTCCGCCGTGGCCTCCACTGGGCATGGCCACAAAGGCACCCCTCGTTTCTCCTAGCAGCAGGGAACATGATTTGGCTGAGGAGGAAGGATCCAGATGAGAAGGGAGGAGCCGGATGACCAGGGAGAAATGGAATGGTGGTGTATTAGCTTCTTGCAGCTACTGTAACAAATTACCACAACGTGCATGGCTTAGGACAGCAGAAAGTTATTCTCTCATGGTTCTGGAGGTCAAATGGCTAAAATCAAGGTGTCAGTGGGGTCATGCTCCCTCCAGAGGCTCTAGGGAAGGATTTTTCCTGGCCTGTTCCAGATTCTGGCGGCTCCAGGTGTTCTTTGGCTTGTGGTTTCAGGGCTCTAAGCTCTGCTTCTGTCTTCACACGGCCTTCTCCTGTGCGTGTCTTCTCCCCTTCTCTTTTCTTATAAAGACACTTGTCATCGGATTAAGGGTTTGTTCTCACCCAGAATGATATCATCTCAGGATCCTTCATTACATCTGTAAAGACCCTTTTTCCAAACAAGGTCACATTCACAGGTTCTGGGGGAATGTATGTTTAGGGGGGATATCATTCAACTCAATGCAGGCAGAGAGAGGTTTCTGCCCCCTGCTATGCTGAGGAAAGGGGACAAGCTCAGGTGGAGAAGGGAATGGGGGTGGGGAGCAGCAAGCAGCCTCCCTCTGACTCTCCTAACCTGCAGGGTGATGGCAGCTAGCTATGGGCACTGGGCAGAAGGGGACCCCCTAGTGATCAGCAGGCCTTCAAAGCACTATGGCTCTAGGTCAGCCACAACCATGTGGCCCCAGCCAGCCCACGTGCCCATTCTTCCTTGACCAGGCTCACCACTGCCCACTGGCTGGTGATGGTCAGCAGAGGCATCCCCACCACACTGTCAGGTGCCAGGGCAGACTTTCTTCCCTTCTCTCCCCACCGTCCTGGTTGTTGAGGATACGGCAATAGAAGGGTTTGTTTGCCCCATAAAATTTATAATCATGAACTGTTTCAAACACAAAAAAAGTCCAGAATATGAAATAGCAGACATACCTGTACACGGAACCTAGATTTAACAGATGTTAACATTTTCCCAAGGCTTTCTCCTAGTCTGTCTTAATCTGGAAGCATCACTGACCCTGCTAGTATTTGAAATACTGGTGGCATAGATTCCAGCATCATAGCAGCACGCAAGCCACCTCAGCAGGTCAAACTGACAGGCAGGTGGTGGAAAATTAGCCAATGAAAACCTTATGGATTACAACCCAAAATTGTTCAAAATAGTGCTGGAAGCTGAGCCCCTAGATTGGAAGGCACTGCACAATGGACTCAACCACACCAATGATCATGAAGGTGGCACAGGACTGGGCAAAGTTTTGTTCTGTTTTATATAAGGTCGCCAGGAGTTGCAGCCAACTCAATGGCAACTAACAACAACATTCTTCTATAATTGCTTCAGATCTATCTCTTGAAAAAAAAAAAATTACAGACACATCCAGTCCCCTCCTTCTCTCCTTAGAGATAACCACAGTCCTGAAGCTGGTCTTCCATTCTCAAGAATATTTTTATACTTTCACGGTGTATGTAAGGACCTCTAAATAATTTATATTAGTCTGTGTGCTTTCTTAAAAATTTTACATAAATAGTAGCACATTGTACATATCCTTTTGAAAAACAATAGCTTTATTGAAATATAATCACATACCATAAAATTCATCCTTTTAAAGTGTGCGATTCAGTGTTCTTTAGTATTTCACAGAATTGTGCAACCAACCAAACCACGGAAACCCACTGCCATTGAGTCTATTCCGACTCATAGTGACCCTGTAGGACAGAGTAGAACTGCCCTATAGAGTTTACAAGGTTGTAAATCTTTACAGAAGCAGACTGCCACATCTTTCTCCCAAGGAGAAACCGAGAACTGCCAGGCTGTTTTCCAAAGTGGCTGTATCATTTTGCATTCCCATTTGCAATGTATGAGGGTTTCAATTTCTCCACATCCTTGCCACCACTTGTTATTGTCCATCTTTTTGATTATAGCCATCCTAGTGGGTATGACTGGTATCTCACTGTGTTTTTAATTTTTATTTTTCAATGACTGATGATGTTGAACATCTTTTCATGTGCTTAGTGACCACTTGTACGTATTCTTTGGAGACATATTTATTCACATCCTTTGCTCATTTTTTAAAAAATTGGGTTACTTGTACTTGTCTTTTTATTATTGAGTTGTGAGTATGGCGAGACTTTGTCTCACTTACTTTGGACATGTTATCATGAAGGGCCACTCCCTGAAGAAGGACATTATGCTTGGGAAAGCAGAGGGTCATCGAAAAAGAGGACGACCCTCAATGAGATGGATCAACACTGTGGCTGCAACGATGGGCTCAAACACAGCAACGACTGTGAGGATGGCACAGGACCAGGCAACGTTTTGTTCTGTTATACCTAGGGATGCTATGAGTCGAAACCGACTAACAGCACCTAACAAAAACAATATAGTTCTTTATACATTCTGGATACGAGTCCCGTATCAGATATATGATTTGCAAATATATTCTCCCATTCTCTAGGGGGTCCCTTGGGAGCTGGGATGTGGGAAAGGGGTAGGTGGCATGGGCAGCACTGAACCTTGTGCTCCTCACATACCTTGACCTGTTCGTCTCCCTTTTCATCTGTATTCAGAGGTACAAAGCCCTCCATTTCCTGGGAGAGATGATACAATGGTAAAACCAAACGAGAAGGTCTTGACTATCTACTGGGCATCAAGCCTGGAGTTTGGGAGAGGGTCACTTTGGGAGGTGTAAAAAGAGCTCACAAAACAACACACTTGTGAAAACCCAAAGAACAATTAAAAAACGAAACTAAATAACGGCTCGATATAGCAACAGAAGAGCTGTCTCAAGGCTGCATCTGATTACCTAATTAATTGCTTCAGCGGTGACTTTGGTGTTCAAGGGAGCAGCGCAGATCTGTGGAAGGGAGTAACCCAGCGTCACCTAGTATCAGAACAGGAGCAGGAGCCCGACACAATGAAACCCCGGCAAGGCAAGTTGTGACAGGGAGGAGGCACCAAGGACAGGACTCAGTGGACAGTGGTAGGATGCATGCAGAAGGCACAGTATTGCAGCAACGAGCCTCTCTAGAAAAAGGGGGCTCCCAATCCTGGTGCCCCTCCACAATAGCTGCAACTTTGCACCCCAAAGATGAGGACTCATCTCTTTTTTTTTAAAACTGTGCTTTAGATGAAGGTTTATAGAGCAAATTAATTTCTCATTAAACAGTTAATACACATATTGTTTTGTGACATTGGTTGCCAACCCCACAATGTGTCAACACTCTCCCCTTCTCGACCTTGGATTCCCTGTTACCAGCTTTCCTGTCCCCTCCTGCCTTCTTGTCCTTGCTCTTGGGCTGGTATGCCCATTTAATCTCGTTCTGTTTTATAGGCCTGTCGAAACTTTGGTTGAAGGGTGAACCTCAGGAGTGACTTCTGTACTGAGCTAAAAGGGTGTCTGGGGAGCCATACTCTCGGGGTTTCTCCAGCCTCTGTCAGACAAATAAGTCTGGTCTTTTTTTGTGAGTTAGAATTTTGTTCTACATTTTTCTCCAGCTCTGTTCAGGACCCTCTACTGTGATCCCTGTCAGAGGAGTCAGTGGTGGTAGCCAGGCACTGTCTAGTTGTCCTGGGCTCAGTCTGGTGGAGGCTGTGGTAGTTATGGCCCTTTAGTCCTTTGGACTAATCTGTCCCTTGTGTCTTTGGTTTTCTTCATTTTCCCTTGCTGCAGATGGGGGTGAGACCAGTGAAGTATCTTAGATGGCCGCTCAAAAACTTCTAAGATCCCAGATGCTACTCACCAAAGTAAAACGTAGAACCTTTTCTTTATAAATTATGGTATGTCAATTGAGTTAGATGTCCCCCGAGACCATGGTCCCCAGCCTCAGCCCATTCATTCAGTCCCTCAGGGAGTCTGTATGTCTCTATGAAGTTTCCATGACCTTGCCTTGTACAAGTTGTGCTGGCTTCCCCAGTATTGTGTACTGTCTTACCCTTCACCATAGTTACCACTTATCTATTGGCTATTTAGTGTTTTCCCTCCCCACCCTTCCCCTCCCTCATAACCATTAAAGATTGTTTCTTTCTGAGGACTCATCCTTTTTTAAGGACTCCCCTACGCCTGCCTCCCTTACCATCTTCACTCCCCCTGCAGCCTGCTAGCCAGTCAGGACTCTGTAGGACAAAGGCTGTATGAAGTAACCACAACCTAGCACCGTCTCTCTGTAACTTAAATAAAAAAACCAGTTGCTGCTGAGTCGATTCCAATGTGGGTCAATGAGTTACCCCATGTGGATCAGAATATAACTGTGCTCCATAGGGTTTTCAATGGCTAATTTTTTTTAGAAATAGATTTCCAGGCCTTTCTTCCAAGATACCTCTGAGTGGGCTTGAACCTCCAACCTTCTGGTTAACAGCTGAATGCATTAACTGTACCACCCAGGGACTCTGTAACTTACATATACGGATAATAATATTGTTGTTAGCTGCCATCAAGCCGGCCCCCGACTTCTGGTGACCCTGTACACAACAGAACAAAATGCTGCCTGATCCTGCACCATCCCCATGATCAGCTGTGGATCAGACCATTGTGATTCACGGGGTTTCCATCGGCTGACTTTCAGAAGTAGATCACCAGGCCTTTCTTCCTAGTCCATCTTAGACTGGGAGCTCTGCTGAAACTGATTCAGCATCACAGGAATGCACAAGCCTCCACTGATAGATGGGTGGTAGCTGCACTTGAGGTGCATTGGCTGGGAATCAAACCCGGGTCTCTCGTATGGAAGGCAAGAATTCTACCACTGAACCCCCACTGTCCCCATACCTTAAATACATGGATAATAGTAACATCTCCTTTATGGGGCTGTTTGGACTGTGAACTCCATAATACATACAAAGGGCCTGGCATTGTTAGATCCTGGCACATGCTAAATTCTCAGTAAATGTTATTGGCTACTATCTGCAGCTACATTTAACACGGCCAGGCTGGGAACACAGCTCTTCTTGGCTTGTATTCACTCATTTAACAAGCGCTTAATGGTCACCTATTCTGTGCCAGGCATAGCACTGGGAGCTGAGGCTAGAGCGATTGAAAAGTTCATTTTCCTTAAGTAGCTCCCAGTTTTTCAGTCTTTGGGGAGGCAGAAGTACAAACAATTTCAATTCCATAACGTATTGGAACGTCTACTTGTATAACAATTATACTCCCAACTCAGTTGCCATTGTGTCGATTCTGACTCATGGCGACCTCATGTGTGTCAGAGTAGACCTGTGCCCCACAGGGTTTTCAGTGGCTGATTTTTTGGAAGTGGACAGCCAGGTCTTTCTTCTGAGGAGCCTCCAGGTGGACTTTAACCTCCAACCTTTCATTAGCAGCCGAGCACGTTAACCGTTTGCAACACCCAGTGAATCCAACAATTATAATAGTTAATATGCATTGAGTATTTGCCATATGCCAGTTACTATGCACTTTACATGTACTATTATCTCCTTTAATTCTTGTTTTTGGGTGCTGTCGAGTCCATTCCGACTCACAGCAACCCCATGTGACAGAGTAGAACTGTCCCACAGGGTTTTCTTGTCTGTAACCTTTATGGAAGCAGATCACCAGGTCTTTCTCCCACAGAGGTGCTGGGTGGGTTCCAACTGTCAACCTTTTGGTCAGCAGCTGAGCACTTAACAGTTGCACCACCAGGGTTCCCCTTCATTTAATCCTTACAAAGTAGGATTTGATCTTCCACTTATAGGTGGGGAAATTGAGGCTCTGAAACACCATGTCTTCTGTCCAAGGCCATGTGGCTGGCAGGTGGCAAATCTGAGCTTCCAACCAGGGATGGATAAAAATTCACCAGCAGGCAGAGGGTGCAGCAAACGCAAAGTTTGACTGTCCGAGAGATGACGGAGAGGTCAGAGGGGAGGAAACAAAAAATGCCTTTAAATGTCAGCTCCTGACAGGTAACTTATGCCATGAAGCAGAGCCACTGGGATGAAGCAAGGTGCCAACTCGGAAGGTCTAACCTCACGTCCAATCAGTTTTAAGCATTTTACATTTAAGGATGGAAGTTTGAGTCCATCCACAGGTACCTCAAAAGAAAGGCCTGGCAATCTACTTCCATAAAATTAGCCATTGAAAACCCTATGGAGTACAGTTCTATTCTGACACATGTGGGGTTGGAATCAACTCAACAGCAACTGGGAAAAAGAAATACACGTGAAACACTTAGGTTTAGGATTAGGGTTCATTTTGCGTTTGGGTTTATGCCTGGCACAGAGTTAATTTGTTTTTTAAATAACACCAGCTCCCCAACAACACGGTTCAAATGTTAGTTATCACAATACATTAACTGTAACTGTGTACAGTACAAGCTTCCTTGCTAGCTCCTCAATCCACAAAACACTATGTAAGTAACAGATGCCCATCATGATTAGCGGTCAACCACATCACTTATCTCAAAGAGTCTGTCGCTGATTGGTTACTATACTTCCGTTATCGGTTCAAGCATCGACAGCAAAGTGTGTAGCTGTGCTGCCTCCTCGTCTCTCACTAATAAGCCTACAGGACATTTTGCTCACATGGATAATCAAAAGAAAAAATTGGCCAGTAAAGATGAAAATGCAGGAAAGAAATGAAAAGTGAAGATGCTAGAAGTGAAACTTGCATTGGACATGAACGGGATTTTATAAAAGAAACAGCTGATGGTAGGGATGTTGGCACTGTCACCCTTGGAGAGACTCTAGAAGTCACTTTAATGAATTAAGGTGTACCTGACCCAGTCGCCTCCTACGCGTGCAAGGCGGACAATGAAGAACGAAGACAGAAGAAGAATTGATGTATTTGAATGACGGTGTTGGTGAAGAATAGTGAATATACTGTGGACAGCCATAAAAATGAATAAATCAGTCTTAGAGGAAATACAACCAGAATGCTCCTTAGAAGAAAGGATGGAGAGATTGTGTCACTTCCTTTGGACATGTCATCAGGAAAGAACAATTGCTAGAAAAGGACTTCATATTTGGTAGAGGGTCAGTGAAAAAGAGGGAAACCCTCAATGAGCTGAGTCGACACGATGGCCTCAACAATGGGCTCAAACATACCAATCATCATGAAGATGGTGCAAGACCAGGCAATGTTGCCTTCTATTACACATAAGGTCACATTAGTTGGAACCAACTCAACAGCAACCGGCAATAACAACAGATATTCAGCCAGAGGAGCTTAGTGAAGGTGGACTTAATCAGCATAAATGAGGAGAATGGCCGTGACAAAAAGGAGCAGGATGTCACAGAGAATGTGATGCTGGCAGGGACTCTCAGAGACATTTCATGACATTGAAAGCCCAAAGGATAATCTGTTGGAAGCCGATCCAATCTTAGAGAGGAGTATGACAATTCACAAAGGCATAGAAAAGATGCTTACTCTGTATTGTTAGTTATATAACTAGAAGGCAAGCACGGTTCAAACTATTCCCGAACATTTTTATACAAAGAAATGAAGCACTTCAATTCTCAACATTTCTAACGTGTTAAGTTACAGTGTGCTAAATAAATATTAGTTTTACTATTTTTTTCTCATTTCCTTAAACATTTATAACCGACAGTAAGAGAGTTTTTAATGTTTTCACAAAAAAATTGTAAAGGTCACGGAATAATCTTATTTTCTCTCATTGATCATGAAGGTTGTTTGCACAATTTTAGCTTGCACTGTCATTCTTAAAGGTCCTGTACTACCTGGGAAAGTAAGAACTACCTGTGTTATTTGTATCTACAACATCATTATCCTCATCATTACCATCATCATCTCTACCAGGTGGGCTTGCCAATTGCCCAGGACACCAGGCCAGTCATTGATTTCCTTCTGACGCCCTTTTCTGACTCTGGAAGTTCCCTGCATGGTGCAAAGGGTTTGCACTGGACTACTAACCTAAAGGTTGGTGGTTCAAACCCACCCGGCAGTGCTGTGGAAGAAAGGCCTGGCGATCTGTTTCCATAAAGATTTCAGCCAAAAAAAAACTCTACTCTGTAACACAACGGTTTGGTTTTGGGGTTTTCTGACTCTGGACAAGGGGTTTGCTGCAAAATCCCAAGCCAAGGTGCTCCCCTGTTCCGGCCAACATTGTCTTCCCTCTGCACTGGCCGCAGCATTCCCTACAGTCCCAGGAAGTTCTCAAGGAGGACAGTCAGTTTACAAACCAGTAAAAATAACTCAGGGGTGATGAACAGGCCCAGGTCTCCAGGGCGAGCCGCTCTTAGGCAACCTGACTTGATTTCAAAAGCCCGACATGGCATGGGGAGGCCTTGCAGGCTGTTTGACATGTACACCTGGCTGCCACCACACGGCATGTCCCTTTGGCCATGATGGCTGGGGACAAGTGATTTTTGCTGTGACATGAGGTAGCTCATTCACAACAGAAGACATTTCAGTGAGTAAAGTCCACACGTTCCAATGGACAGCTTACTAATTGATGGATTGAAATGCATGATCTTACTTTTTAAGGAGCCCTGGTGGCAAAAAGTGCCCAGGTGGTGGAGTGGTTAAGTGCTCAGATGCTAAGCCTGGCAGTTTGAACCCACCAGTCGCTCCTTGGGAGAAAGATGTAGCAGTCTGCTTCTGTAAAGATTTACAGACTTGGAAACCCTATGGGGCAGTTCTACTCTGTCCTATAGGGTGGCTATGAGTTAGAACTGACTCGAACGCAACGGGTTTGGTTTTTTGGGGGCTTGGTGGCGCCAACGGTTAAGTAACTGGCTGCTAATTGAAAGGTTGGCAGTTTGAACCCACCCAGTTGCTCCACAGGAGAAAAATGTGTCAATCTGCTCCCATGAAGATTAAACCCATTGTCATCTAGTTGATTCTGACTCATATAGTGACTCTGTAGGACAGAACAGAACTGCCTCATAAGGCAGTTTTGAATTTTGGTGGATTCAAACTGCCGACTTTTTGGTTAACAGCCATAGCTCTTAACCACTGTGCCACCAGGGCTTTCCATAAAGATTACAGCCAAGGAAACCCTATGGGGCAGTGCTACTCTGTTACATGGTGTCACTATGAGTCAGAATGACTCGATGACACCCAACAACATATTTCTTTTTATTTTTAATTTTTTGGCAGGGTATGTATATAATGCATGCTCTTAGTAGAAAACGCAGACTACACCTAAGCCCAAGGAAAAAACTTGAAAGCACTCACAGTCCAACCTTCCAGAAGGCACTGCTGTTACTTCCATCCTTTCAGATTTTTCCAGCAGCTACGTACAGGGAGTGTATGGTGCAAGGCTTAAGATCACAGACTCTGGAGCTAGTACACCTGGGTTCAAATCCCAGGTTGCTTAATTTCTCTTGTGTGATTTCCCCACCAGTAAAATGGGAATAACAATAGTAGCTACTTTATAATATTGTTACATGAACAGAGGTATTCTGTTTTGCTCCAGAGTCCCTGGGTGATGCAAATGGTTAATGCGCTCGGCTGCGAACCAAAAGGTTGGAGGTTCGAGTCCCTGCAGAAACTCCTCAGAAGAAAGGCCTGGTGATCTAGCTGCAAAAAAATCAGCCACTGAAAACCCCATGGAGCAGTTCTATTCTGACACACATGGGATCGCTATGAGTCAGGATGGACTTGACGGCAACTTGGTTGTGGTGGTTTTTCTCCACTGTGAATGGTAAGATGAAGACCCTTATGGTGTAGTCTTTGCGTACATTCTTGATGATCTCTTTAGGATACATTCCTAGGAGTGAATTACAGTGTCAAAGAAGATCCACATTTTTGATAGCTTTGTTCATCTCTCTCCAAGTTAGGAAACTGCTTTAAATGGGCTACCTGGGATCTCTTTTTAAGTAGGAATTAGGACCATAACCAACCAACAGAGAAGGCAGGCCCAGAGCTGCTAAGCCTCCTTACCACGGCACAAAATAATTGTCATAACATACAATACGGGCACCGTGCAGGCAGACCTTGTGATGCGGGATCCTTGAGGGCAGACCTCACCTGTCCTATTCACTGTCGTGTCCCCAGTGCTTTCCCCAATGAGTACATGAACTTAGAAGAACAGCCAGAATTTTCTGGAGCCAACCTGAATCCTACCCAGGCACACTCTCACTACCGTTCTACTAACTACTTTATTATAGACACCAACCTGGATTCTCTTACAAATCAGGCTTTGTTAAATTCTATAATGAATAAAATATTAACTACTGCACTTCAAAGAGAAAAGGAGGGCACGAGAAACCCCCCAGAAAGAGAAAGCTGGCACAAAGCAAGCCAACTAGGAGAGGAGAAAATAAATAAATGCATCGTTTGTATTGTCGTTTGATTGACACGTCTTGAATCATTTATCGCCAGCTCCACCTCTTCCTAATAATATGGAAATCGGGAACATGTTGCTTTCAGTCATGATTATGAGTGAGTTTCAGAGAATGTTTTCAGGTAAGGGAGACAGATGTTGGCGGTGTCACAGTCGTTAAGGTGCGCGGTGATTTATGGGCTTCTAAGGGTGGCTACTGTGGGCTTCCTGTGGTTCGCTGGGCCTGGACACATGGTCAGAGAGGGAAGTGTTGCTAGTATTTCTCAGGATGACTGTCCTTGTAAGAACGATCACCCGTTCATCTAATATATTATTGAGCACACATTATGCACCAGGTGTTATGCTAAATGCCAGGGATGGACAGAGACAGATCGTTCACTTCTCTTGAATAGAATCCTGCATGAGCACCTACTGTGTGTTAGGCACTGTGCTGGTTGCCGTGGATACAGACAGGCATAAGCAGAAGAGTCTGGAGAGCAAGACGGATGCATACACAAGCAGCAGTCCCTCACATTTGGGTAGGGTTTACACTTTTCTGGAAACTTCATGTGACTCACCTTCTTTGATTCTCACAGAAGCCTCCATGGCTGCAAAGTTAAGGAGGTGGATTCTGGAGTTAGGCGGAAAAAAAAAAAAAAGCAAGACCCTCAACGAGATGGATTGACACAGTGGATGCAACAATGGGCTCAAATACAGCAATGACTGTGAGGATGGCTCAGGACTGGGCAGTGTTACGTTCTATGGACATAGATCTGCCACTTACTGGGGCAAGTGACTCACCCTTCTGAGCCTCTGCTTCCTCGTCTATAAAAGAGATGGTTGCTATGGAATATGCAAGACACCCAGTTAAATCTGAATTTCAGAGAAATAACAAGCAATTTGTCAGTATGAGTATATCCCAAACATTGCATGGTACATATTTATACTAAAACAATTTTATTTGTTGTTTCTCTGAAATTTAAGTTTAACTGGACGCCTTTTGTTTTTTTGTTTGCTAAATCTGGTAGCCCAAGAAAGGGGAACCATGATGATTTCAGAAGAATTCTTCTCAAGAGAATGGTGTTAAGTGAAAAAGGCAACAGAATGAGATTTATTACTCAATAACATTTGTGTAAATTAAATGTATGCCAAACAGTATAGATGTTCACTTACAGATAAATAAACATATTGTAGGTAGACTGGAAGGGCATATGCTGAATAAATGAGTGCTGAGGCTGGGTTGGCGGCTGGGGAGGAGAGTGAAGATAAAGGGTGAAGGAGGAATTTGTTGTTGTTGTTGGGTGCTGTCAAGCCGGTTCCAACTCATAGCAAGCCTGTGTACAATAGAACGAAACACCGCCAGGTCCTTCACCATCCTCACAATTGCTATATTTGAGCCCATTGTTGCAGTCACTGTATTAATCCATCTTGTTGAGGGTCTTCCTCTTTTTCGCTGACCCTCTACCTTACCAAGCATGATGTCCTCCTCCAGGGACTGGTCACTCCTAATAACATGTCCAAAGTACATAAGACGAAGTCTCATCATCCTCGCTTCTAAGGAGTATTTTGGCTGTACTTCTTCCAAGACAGATTTGTTTGTTCTTCTGGTAGTCTGTGGTATATTCAATATTCCTTACCAACACCATAATTCAAATGCATCAATTCTTCCTCAGTCTTTCCTTTTCATTGTCCAGCTTTCGCATGCATATGAGGCGACTGAAAACACTATGGCTTGGGTCGGGCGCACCTTAGTTCCCAAAGTGACATCTTTGCTTTTCAACGCTTTAAAGAAGTCTTTTGCAGCAGATTTGCCCAATGCAATAATACATCATTTGATTTCTTTCTTTTTTTTTTTTTTTATATATATTTTATTGTACTTCAGGTGAAAGCTTACAGAGCAAATAGTTTCTCAAGAAATAGTAGTACACATGTTGTTTTTTTTGACATTGGTTAACAACCCCACAACGTATTAAGCCTCTAAATTCTCACCCTTTTTTTTTGATGAAAATTACAGATGGCCAAAGATACACCGTTTCAAAATTTTCTACATTCACAGTTCAGTGACATTGATTACGCTCTTCCAACTGTGCTGTTATTCTCACTTAAGATGAAGGCTTACAGAACAAAATAGTTTTTCATTTAACAGTTACTACACATGTTGCCCTATGACAATGGTTAACAATCTCACAGCACATCAAGAATATCCTTACTCCACCTTGTGTTCCCTATCACCAGGGGGCTTCCTTCTCCCCTTCTGTCTTCTGGACCTTGTCAGTGGACTATTGTACCTCTTTAGTCTCCTTTGTTTGTTTATTTATTTATTTATTTTTATTTTATTTAAACACCATTTCAAAACTTTTTACTTACACATTTAAGTGATATTGACTATGCTCTTCCAATTGTGCTGCCATTCTCGCCCAAGATGAAGGCTTACAGGACAAAACAGCCTCCCATTTAATAGTTACTACAAATGTTGCCCTATAGCAGTGGTCAACAATCTCACAATACATCGACAGTGTCCTTATTCAATTTGTGTTCCTTATCATCAGTTTCCTACTCTCCCTCTGCCTTCTGGCCCTTGTCACCGGACTCCTGTACATCGTTAGTCCCCTTTAGTTTTACTGGGGTGTCCATTCCCAGGCTTAACATCGAACCTTGAAGGTAACTTCCCCTCTGAGCTGAAAGGGTGTCTGGGGGCCACACTCTCGAGGTTTCTCTAGTATTCTTTAGGCCAGTATATCTGGACTTCTTTTTTTTTTTTTTTTTTTTGGGAGTTAAAATTATGCTCTACATCCTACTCCAGCTCTGCCCAGAACCCTCTGTTGTGATCCTGGTCAAAGGAGTCATTGGTGGTAGCCGGGCACCATCCAGCTGTACTGGGCTGAGTCCAGTGGAGGCCTTGGTAGCTGTGGACCATTAGTCCTTCGGACTAATCTTTTCCTTGTATCCTGTTCTCTTCATTCTCCCTTGTTCCCGAAGGGATGAGATCAGTGGAGTATCTTAGATGGCCGCTCATAGGCTTTTAAGACCCCAGACACTACTCACCAAGGTAGAATGTAGAGCATTATCTTTATAAGTAGTGTCATGCCAATTGAGCTAGATGTTCCCCAAGATCATGGTCCCCAGAGCCCTCCGTCCAACAACTCAGTCCCTCGGGGGGTTTGGATGTGTCTATAGGGCCTTCATGACCTTTCCTTGTGCAGGTTGTGTTAGTTTCCGCTGTACTATGTACTATCTCATCTCTCACCCAAGTTACCACTTACCTATTACCTATTTAGTATCCCCCCCCCCATCCCTGGTAACCAACAAGGATTGTTACATTTTGCATGTGAATTTTTTCATGGGTTTTTACAATAGAGGTCTCATACAATATTTGTCCTTTTGTGATTGACTTATTTCACTCAGCATGATGTCCTCCAGTTTCATCCATGTTATGAGATGGTTCACCGATTCATTGTTCTTTCTCGTTGCATAGTACTCCATTGTGTGTATGTACCATAGTTTGTGTATCCATTCGTCTGTTGATGGACATCGAGGTTGTTTCCATCGTTTTGCTATTGTGAATAATGCTGCCATGAACATAGGTGTGCATATGTCTATTCGAGTGATGACTCTTATTTCTCTAGGATATATTCCTAGGAGTGGGATTGCTGGATCGAATGGTACGTCTATTTCTAGCTTTCTGAGGAAACGCCATATCATTTTCCAAAATGGCTGTATCATTTTGCATTCCCACCAGCAGTGTATAAGAGTTCCCGTCTCCCCGCAGCCCCTCCAACATTTGTTATTTCCAGTGTTTTTGATTCGTGCCAGTAATGCTGGGGTGAGATGGTATCTCATTGTGGTTTTAATTTGCATTTCTCTAATGGCTAGTGATCGCGAGCATTTCCTCATGTGTCTGTTGGCCATTTGAATGTCTTCCTTGGTGAAGTGTCTGTTCATTTCCTTTGCCCATTTTTTGATAGGATTGGTTGTCTTTTTGTTGTAGAGGTGTTGGATTTTCTTGTAGATTATGGAGATTAGACCTTTGTCTGACTTGTACTGTCCAAAAATTTTTTCCCAGTCTGTAGGTTCTCTTTTAACTCTTTTGGTGAAATCTTTTGAAGAGCATAGATGTTTGATTTTTAGAAGATCCCAATTATCTAGTTTATCTGTTGGGTTTTTTGTGTTGATGTTTATGGTTTGTATCCTGTTAATGCCATGTATTAGGGCCTGAAGTGTTGGTCCTATTTTTTCTTCTATGAATTTTATAGTTTGAGGCTTTATATTCAGGTCTTTGATCCATTTTGAAGTAGTTTTTGTATATGGTGTGAGGTATGGGTCCTGTTTCATTTTTCTACAAATGGATATCCAGTTTTGCCAGCACCATTTGTTAAAAAGACTGTCTTTTCCCCATTTGATGTATTTTGGGCCCTTGTCAAAAATCAGGTGACCGTAGGTGGATGGATTTACATCTGAGTTCTCAATTCTGTTCCATTGGTCAATGTCTCTGTTGTTGTACCAGTACCAGGCTGTTTTGAGTACTGTAGCTGTATAGTAGGTTCTCAAGTCAGGTAGTGTGAGTCCTCCAACTTTATTCTTCTTCTTCAGTAGTGCTTTACTTATTCGAGGTTTCTTCCCTTTCCATATAAAGTTAATAATTAGTTTTTCCATCTCTTTGAAGAATGTTGTTGGTATTTGTATCGGAATTGCATTGTATTTGTAGATTGCTTTAGGTAGAATTGCCATTTTCACAATGTTGAGTCTGCCTATCCATGAGCATGGTATGTTTTTCCATTTATGTAGATCCCTTTGGGTTTCATGCAGCAGTGTTTTGTAGTTTTCTTTGTATAGGTCTTTTATATTCCTGGTCAGATTTATTCCTAAGTATTTTATCGTTTTAGGGGCTATTGAAAATGGTATTGTTTTCCTGATCTCCTTTTCATCGTTCTCTTTACCGGTGTATAGGAATCCAACTGATTTTTGAATGTTTATCTTGTATCCTGCTACTCTGCTGAATCTTTCTATTACTTCCAGTAAATTTCTCGTGGAGTCTTTAGGGTTTTCTATGTATAGTATCATATCATCTGCAAACAGGGAGAGTTTAACTTCTTCATTACCAATTTGGATGCCCTTTATTTCTTTCTCTTGCCTTACTGCTCTAGCTAGAACTTCCAGCACAATGTTAAATAGGAGTGGTGATAAAGGGCATCCTTGTCTTGTTCCCGTTTTCAGGGGGAATGTTTTCAGCCTTTCTCCATTAAGAATGATGTTGGCTGTTGGTTTTGCATAGATGCCCTTTATTATGTTGAGAAATTTCCCTTCTATACCTATTTTATTGAGAGCTTTTATCAGGAATGGGTGTTGGACTTTGTCAAATGCCTTTTCTGCATCAATTGAGATAATCATGTGATTTTTTTCTTTCCTTTTATTTATGTGGTGGATTACGTTGATGGATTTTCTAATGTTAAACCATCCTTGCATACCTGGTATGAATCCTACTTGGTCGTGGTGTATTATTTTTTTGATATGATACTGAATTCTATTGGCTAGAATTTTGTTCAGAATTTTTGCATCTATATTCATGAGAGATATTGGTCTGTAATTTTCTTTTTTTGTGATGTCTTTGCCTGGTTTTGGTATCAGCATTATGCTGGCTTCATAGAATGAATTTGGAAGTGTTGCTTCCTCTTCTATGCTCTGAAATAACTTGAGTAGAACTGGTACGAGCTCTTCTGTAAATGTTTTGTAGAATTCTCCAGTGAAGCCATCTGGGCCAGGGCTTTTTTTGGTTGGGAGTTTTTTTATTACCTTTTCAATCTCTTCTCTTGTTATGGGTCTGTTCAGATTTTCAATATCACTTTGTTGTAGTTTGGGTAGGCCGTATGTTTCTAGAAATTTATCCATTTCCTCTAGGTTTTCAAATTTGTTGGAATATAGTTTTTCATAATATTCTGTTATAATCCTTTTTATTTCAGTTGGGTCTGTTGTAATGTCCCCCATTTCATTTCTTATTTGGGTTATTTGTGCCCTCTGCTGTTTTTCTTTTGTCAGTCTGGCCAGTGGTTTGTCGATTTTGTTGATTCTTTCAAAGAACCAACTTTTGGTTTTGTTGATTCTTTCTATTGTTTTTCTGTTCTCTATTTCATTGATTTCTGCTCTGATCTTTACTATTTCCTTTCTTCCGGTGGTTGTAGGCTTTTTTTGTTGTTCTCTTTCTATTTGTTTGAGTTCTGTAGTTAATGTTTTGATTTTGTCCCTTTCTTCTTTTTTGATATGTGCATCTATTGCTATAAATTGTCCTCTGAGGACTGCCTTTGCTGTGTCCCAAAGGTTTTGGTATGATGTGTTTTCATTTTCATTTGATTCTAGGAATTTTTTAATTCCATCTCTGATTTCTTCTATTACCCATTGATGTGTAAGCAGATTATTATTCAGTTTCCACGTGTTTGATTTTTTTTCCTTGCTCTTTCTAGTGTTAATTTCTACCTTGATGGCATTGTGGTCAGAGAAGATACTGTGAATTATCTCAGCATTTTGGATCTTGTTGAGGATTGCTCTGTGGCCTAAGATGTGGTCTATTCTGGAGAACGTTCCATGTGCATTGGAAAAGAATGTGTACTTTGCAGCGGTTGGATGGATTGTTCTATATATGTCTATGAGGTCCAGTTGGCTGATTGTGTCCTTTAGGTCTTCTGTATCTTTGCTGAGTTTCTTTTTAGTTGTTCTGTCCTTTACTGAGAGTGGTGTGTTGAAGTCTCCTACTATTATTGTGGAACTGTCAATTTCTCTTTTCAGTGCTGTTAGAGTTTTTTTTATGTATTTTGGAGCCCTGTCATTGGGTGCATAGATATTTATTATGGTTATGTCTTCATGATGGATCATCCCCTTAATCATTATATAGTGTCCTTCTTTGTCTTTTATGGTAGATTTTGTTTTAAAGTCTATTTTATCTGAGATTAGAATTGCCACTCCTGCTCTTTTTTGGTAGTTGTTAGCTTGATATATTTTTTTCCAACCTTTGATTTTTAATAAATTCACATCTTTGTTTCTAAGATGTGTCTCTTGTAGACAGCAAATAGATGGATCCTGTTTTCTTATCCATTCTGCCACTCTCCGTCGCTTTATGGGTGCATTGAGTCCATTTACGTTCAGTGTAATTATTGATAGATGTGAATTTGTTGCTGTCATTTTGTAGTGCTTTTTTTTGTGATGCTGAAGTTTTCTTTGTTCTTCTTACTCTCTTGTGCTGAGTTCCTTTTGTTTGTGGATTTTGTGTTCATTTCTTTTGTTTTTGTAGGTTTTGGTTTTGTTGAGACTTTATGTTTTTCGTCTTTATTTTTATGAGTTGGTTTGTTAACTTTTTTTGTGGTTACCATGAATTTTACCCTTATCTTTATAATTTTGAAGCAGTCTACCGTTACTTGGTATCGCCTTGCCTTCTTCTCCTTTAGAAGGTTCTATACCTATGCCGTTTGTTCCCTCTTTCATTGTTTTGATGTTGTTGTCATCCTTTGATTGATTTCTCTGATTCCCTGTTGTATATCTTTTGGTTTTGGAAAGTCGTCTGTAGTTCAGTTCCTAGAATGGTATCTGGTTCATGTGAACCTGCGTCCTAGGTCCTAGGTCCTGCCTGAGGGCTTAAGCTGTTTGTCCTCAGATCGAAGAACTCCCTTTAATAATTCTTGTAAGTTTGGTTTGACTTTTGCATATTCCTTTAGTTTCTGTTTATCTGGAAATGACCTAATTTCACCATCAAATCTGAATGAGAGTTTTACAGGATATATTATTCTTGGCTGACAATTTTTTTCTTTCAAGATTTTATATATGTCATCCCATTGCCTTCTTGCCTGCATGGTTTCTGCTGAATAATCTGAGCTTAGTCTTATTGTTTCTCCTCTGTATGTGACTTCTTGTTTTTCACGAGCTGCTCTCAGGATACTTTGTTTGTCTTTAGTTTTAGCGAGTGTGAATATGATATGTCTTGGTGATTTTCTTTTGGGGTCTCTTCTATATGGGGTTCGTTGAGCTTCTTGGATGACCAGCTTTTCATCTTTCATGATATTGGGAAAGTTTTCTGTCAGCAGTTCCTCAATGATCCTCTCTGTGTTTTCTGTTTTCTCCCCCTGTTCTGGTATGCCAATCACTCGTAAGTTTTTGCTTTTAATTGTGTCCCACATAACTCTCAGGGTCTCTTCATTTTTCTTTGTTCTTTTTTCCGAGTTTTCCTGAAACAGAGTTGTATCCAAGTGTTTGTCTTCAGTTCCACTGATCCTGTCTTCCATGGTTTCAAATCTACTTCTCAGCCCTTCTATGACACCGTCCATTTCTGAAATCTTGTTGTTTATCTTTTGGATTTCTAATTGTTGTTTTTGTATAATTTCGAGTTGTGAATTTATTTTGGCATTTTGTTCTTGCATCATCTTCCTGAATTCTTCCAATTTTTTGTCTGTATTTTCCATAAATTTGTCTATTTTTTCCTCATGTTTGTCAGCTTTTTGCCTCAGTTCTTGGAAAATTCCGAGTATTAGTGATTTGAGTTCCGTATCAGGTACTTCTAGTGCATTTTCTTCCACAGGAGAGTTATCTGGTGTTTTAATTTGGACGCCTATTGGAGCCATCTTGTCTTGTTTTTGTAAATGTTTTGATATTGTTTGCTGTTTTCGGGGCATTCAGTAGATATTTCCCTCGTTTATTGATTGTAGATTTTTTTTTTTTCGTTCTTGTGGTACAGCTGGGCAGATCTAGTTGAGGAGGAGCCACTGGGATGGGTTGCTTGTGGCACTCACCGCAGCCACCAGGATGGTCGGTAGTCAGTGCTGGGCAGGTTCCAATAGGGCGTGCCTGCACCGCTTGGTGATGTGATGTCTAGTGCACGGTGCAGGTAGGTAGGGTGCAGCGGGAAGATGGTTATGTGTGAAGCTAAGCTGGATATGGGAGAGAGGAGAGAGGAGGAGGAGCAAAAAGTGTACAAACATAAAAGAATGCTAGGGGAGCTTGTCGTTGGAATGTACAGATGAGAGACTATGGGATGGAGGAAACCAGAAGGGGGAAGAGAAAGAAAAGGAAAGAATGACCAAATAAAAATCAGAAAAGTTAAAGAACTTCAAAGTTCCCAGGGATCCCACCGATGCAGCTATGAGGTCTGGGGGAGTCAGTCTCAATTTTCACAGCTCAGCCTGGCCAGAAGGTACAGAGGCATACATCGCCTGGAATTCAGGGATCAGAAAGAGAAGGAAGAGATAGAGAGACAAGAAATTAAGCAATGAAGAAAGACAAAAGAGAAAAAGAGGTAAAAGATGACAAAACTAATCAAAAAAGGAAGAAAAATAAAATTGAGAGAAAAAAAAAAAAGGGCAACACCAGCAGTCAGTGCCTACAAATGGGACCCAGAGAGCCCCCACTCAGGGGCGCGAATTCCAAGAAGCCGGTAGTCTCGGGGTTAAGTGACCGTGGCCACGGGAAGCAGAGGGGCCAATGAACAAAGGCCCCAGGATCCCACCCGCGCGGGAGCCCAGACCTGGAAACAGCCACACGCCCGAACGCAGCCCTACAGCCCCGCAGGAGAGAGCAGAGACGGCACTCGGAACCAGGCACCCAGGCAAAAGGAGGGGGAGGCGGCAGAAAAAGTCTCGCTAGCGGCCGGCAAACGGCTCCCAGAAAGCCCCCCGCCCGGGCGCGCGGAATCCAAGCACCGGCGCCCCCCAGCTCAGGGACTCCGGCCACGGAAAGCAGAGGGGCAAACAAACAAAGGCCCTGGGATCCCACCCACGCGGGAGCCCAGACCTAGAAACAGCCACACGCCCGCACGCAGCCCTACAGCCCCGCAGGAGAGAGCAGAGACGGCCCTCGGAACCAGGCACCCAGGCAAAAGGAGGGGGAGGCGGCAGAAAAAGTTTCGCTAGGTGCCAGCAAATGGCTCCCAGAAAGCCTCCAGCCCGGGCGCGCAGAATCCAATCACCGGTGCCCCCCTGCTCAGGGACTCCGGCCACGGAAAGCAGAGGGGCGAACGAACAAAGGCCCCGGGATCCCACCCACGCGGGGGCCCAGACCTAGAAACAGCCGCACGCCCGCACGCAGCCCTACAGCCCCGCAGGAGAGAGCAGAGACAGCACTCGGAACCAGGCACCCAGGCAAAAGGAGGGGGAGGCGGAAGAAAAAGTTTCGCTAGGTGCCAGCAAACGGCTCCCAGAAAGCCTCCAGCCCGGGCGTGCGGAATCCAAGCACCGGCGCCCCCCTGCTCAGGGACTCCGGCCACGGAAAGCAGAGGGGCGAACGAACAAAGGCCCCGGGATCCCACCCACGCGGGAGCCCAGACCTAGAAACAGCCACACGCCCGCACGCAGCCCTACAGCCCCGCGGGAGAGAGCAGAGATGGCACTCGGAACCAGGCACCCAGGCAAAAGGAGGGGGAGGCGGCAGAGAAAGCTTCGCTAGCTGCCAGCAAACGGCTCCCAGAAAGCCGCCAGCCCAGGCGCGCGGAATCCAAGCACCAGCACCCCCCAGCCCAGAGACCCTGGCCACGGAAAGCAGGGGATCCCCAGCTGAGGCGGAGAGGGGTGGGTGGTGGGAGAGCGCGCACCGCAGTTTACCGGTCGTTCTGTCTCCGACCAGATGCTCTGCAAGGCTGCTCTCCCATTTGCTGGTCTCCGATAGGAATCCAAGATGGTGGATCCGCGCTGCGTTAGCTGGTAAGGAATCTCTGCCTGAGTCTCTCCTCGCTCTCCGTTCTCTTTTAGTATTCTCACTCCGTTTGGTGTTTGGCTGAGTTCTTTATCTCTTCATTTGGTGTTCTAGGGTTTCAGGATTGTTGATTCTCTGTTAGGCTTAGTTTTTCGGATCTTTGCTGTGGAGGGACGGCGTGGTGTTTCTGCCTAGAGCGCCATCTTGCCCCTAGTCTCCATCATTTGATTTCTTGACTGCTGCTTCCATGGGCGTTGATTATGGATCCAAGTAAAATGAAATCCTTGAAAACATCAATCTTTTTTCCATTTATTATGATGTTGCTTATTGGTCCAGTTGTGAGGATTTTTGTTGTCTTTATGTTGAGGTGTAATCCATACTGAAGGCTCTGGTGTTTGATCTTCAGCAGTAAGTGCTCCTAGTCCCCTTTGCTTTCACCAAGCAAGGTTGTGTCATCTGCATATCACAGGTTGTTAAGGAGTCTTCCTCCAATTCTGATGCTCTGTTCTTCTTCATATAGTCCAGCTTCTCAGATTATTTGCTCAGCATACAGACTGAATAAGTATGATGAAAGGATAAAACTCCGACGCACATCTTCCCTGATTTTGAACCACGTAGTAACTCCTTATTCTGTTTGAACGACTGCTTCTTGGTCTATGTATGGGTTCCACATGAGCACAAGTAAGTGTTTTGGAATTTTCAATCTTCATAATGTTATCCATAATTTGTTATGATCCACACAGTCGAATGCCTTTGCAGTCAATAAAACACAGGTAAACATCTTTCTGGTATTTTCTGCTTTCAGCTGAGATCCATCTGACATCAGCAATGATATCCCGCATTCCAAGTCCCCTTCTGAATCCAGCTTGAATTTCTGGCAGTGTCCTGTCAATGTACTGCTGCAACTGCTTTTGAATGATCTTCAGCAAATTGTCCTTGTGTGTGATATTAGTGATATTGTTCAATAATTTCCACATTCAGCTGGATCACCTTTCTTTGAAATAGGCATAAATATGGATCTCTTCCAGTCAGTTGGCCAGGTAGCTGTCTTCCAAATTTCTTGGCATAGACGAGTGAGCACTTCCTGCTGTGCTGCATCCGTTTGTTGAAACATCTCAATTGGTATTCCGTCAATTCCTGGAGCCTTGTTCTTCAGCAATGTCTTCAGTGCATCTTGGACTTCTTCCTTCAATACCATCAGTTCCTGATCATATGCTACCTCCTGAATTACTGAACATCAATCAATTCTTTTTGGTACAGTAACTGTGCATTCCTTCCATCTTCTTTGGATGCTTCCAGCCTCGTTCATTATTTTGCCCATAGAATCTTTCACTATTGTAACTCGAGGCTTGAATTTTTTCTTCAGTTGTTTCAGCTTGAGAAATGCCGAGCATGTTCCTCCCTGGCAGTTCCTTGATGTACTGCTGCAGCTGCTTCTGAATGATCTTCAGTAAAATTTTACTTGAGTGTGATATTAATGATATTGTTTGATAATTTCTCCATTCTGTTGGATCACCTTTCTTTGGAATGGGCTCAAATATGAATCTCCTCCAGTCTACTGGCCACAGTATAACCTTGAGTATATCCCACCTGAATTTAGACACCATCTCAAGAAGAAGGAATAGTAATATAAAATAAAACAGGATGGGGTCTTGCATGGAGAGATGATAATATGCCACACATCGAGAGTGTGCACTCAACCCCACAGCCCTTTAGTAAGTGTCCACTGAAAAGACCCTTGTTGTTATTGTTGTTGGATGCCATTGAGTCAACTGCGACTCACAGTGACTCCATGTGACAAAGTAGAACTACCCTATAGTGCTTTCTTGGCTGTAATTTTTATGGAAGCAGATCACTAGGTCTTTCTCCCACAGAGTCACTAGGTGGGTTCGAACTGCCAACCTTTTGGTTAGCAGCCAGGCGCTTAACCATTGTACCACCAGTGTTCCTTAAAAAGATCCTTAGAGATCTTCTAATCCACCTCCGAGTTTGCTGATGAAGCCTGGAGAGGTCCAGTCGTTTGCCAAAGGCAAATACCACGGGGGCCAGACAGGAGAAACAGATGCTGTAAATGGCTACAAGGAGATGTGAGGACTGAGCAAACTGGAGGGAGGGGGCCCCTCTAACTGGTCATCAATAGCCCAGTTACTCAAGTCATACAGGAATGTGGTCCAGTGTGTTCAATGCCTCTGAACTGTACAGAGAAACTGGAAATCTGTGTGTGTGTGTGTGTGCGCGCGCACTAATATAAAATCTCTTAGTTTTGAAATGTTGGCAACTAATTGGAAATTCTTAAGAACACTGTATGGGCCAAGGAAAATATGTCAGCAGGTCAGATTCGGCACTGGGGTCACCAGTGTGCAATATTGGCCTATGGCCTCACAGCCAAATGGGGCCAGAGCTGGGGCTCCTGAGCCAAGTGCTTCCTATTATGCCAGGAAAAGGGCAGGAGAAGGAATATGACATGGTAGCAGGGAGGGAAGAAGGCCCCAGAAGGGGGAAGTGGGAATGGAAACATAGGCAGAACATCTAGGGATTTCAACCCAGGGTCTCCAGGGTGAGTTGGAAGGGAAAGTCCCATGGCTCACTGTTTTCTTTTTAAATTAGGTAAAATTTGACGAAGCATAAAACTAGCCATTCTAAAGTGAGCAACTCAGTGCCATTTAGTACATACACAGTGTTGTGCAAACATCACCACTATCTAGTTCCAGAACTTTTTCATCACCCCAAAAGGAAACCCTGTACCCATAAGAGTTGCTCCCCATTCCCTCCTCCCACCCCTACACCCTCAGGCCCTAGCCACTGCCTATCTGCTTTCTGCCACTATGGATTTACCTATTTTGGATATTTCATATAAATTGGATCTTATACTGCCTGGCCTTTTGAGACTAGCCTTTTTCACTGAGCACAGTGTTTTTGAGGTTCTTCCACGTGGTGGCATCTATCAGAACTTCATTCCTCTTTATGGCTGAATAAAATTCCATTGTATGGATACACTAAACCAAGAACCAAGCCAGTTGCCAGAGTCAATTCCGACTCATGGCTGCCACGTCTTTCTTCCAAGGCACCTCTGGGTTGATTTGAACTGCCAACCTTTTGGTTACTAGGGGAGCATCTAACTGGTAGCTCTACCCAGAGACTCCCACATTCATCAGCTGGACATCTGGGTTGTTTCCACATTTTGGCTATCATGAATAGTCCATGGTTCACTTTTTAAGGAGTGGTAACTCCACCCTGAAGTTTAGGGACACATGGCCAACTGACCCATTAGGCATAGCAGGCATAATCAAAAAAAATAAATAAATAAACTTTTAGGGTCAAATAAAATGCTTTAATTTGTAAATCAGCCTGGATTTGAGTTGTCTTTATACCAGTGCAGTTGTGTGTGATATATATAATTTTTTTAATGTAGGAAGGGGCCCACGAAGGCAAATTTGTTGATAGCTGCCGTTGAGTCATCTCCGACTCACAGTGACCCCATGTACAACAGAACAGGATGTTGCCTGGTCCAGTGCCATCTTGTTGCAGCCTCTGTGTATTCTGACTGCCTTCCAACCTAGGGGGTTCATCTTCCAGCACTAGATCAGACAGTAGTCTGCTGTGATTCATAGGGTTTGCATTGGCTAATTTTCAGAAGTAGATCGCCAAGGCCTTTCTTCCCAGTTTGTCTTGGTCTGGAAGCGCCACAGAAACCTGTCCACTACAGGTGATCGTGCTGGTATTTGAAATATTGGTGGCATAGCTTCCAGTATCACAGCAACATGCAAAAGTAGGACCCATGAAAGTCAAAATACAGCCTTGTGGGGACATAGAGAAATCACGAATTCTGGAATCAGAAAAACCAAGGGTGGACTCCTGGCTCCCTTCCTCACCAGCCTTGTGAACGCAAGCCCCACGAGGGCAGATTTTTTCTCCGTTCGTTACCAGAACAGTGTCTGGCACATAGTAGGTGCTCAATCAATGTTGTTTTGAATGATTTAATCTGAGATGAGTCACAGAGCTGCTCTGTGCCCTGGTTTCCTCATCTGACAAATGGGAGAAATAATATTTTTCTCTCAGCGTGGCTGGGAGGATGGACAAGCTTAGCTCAGAGCCTGGAACAGAGAAGGTCTTCAATAACTGGCTTCCTCCCCTTTGTTTTTCGGCAGGGTAGGGGCAGGGCGGAGTTGATAGTCAACCCACCAGAAGCAAATTTCCATCAAACCGAGGAGCATTTGCGCGGTCTCTCCGAGATTCCTAGCCCACAAGGTATTTCGACATCTTGGCTGAGGATCCCAGTGTCAGGAGAGGGGGCCTGATTAGCAGGCAAAGGCACAAAGAAAACTATAGGAAAAAGAATCCCAGAGAGAAACAAGTATTAACAGAAACGGGCTGGGGGGGCGGGGGAAGCAGGGTGTGTGTGTTTGTGTATGTGTGGTGATTGGTGTACGTGTCTGGTGTGTGTATGTGGAGTATGTGTCTGTGTGTGTTGTATGTGTGTAGTGTGTGTGTGTAGTGTGTGTGTGTGTGTGGTGTGTGGGTGTGTATGTGGTATATGTAGTGTGTCTGTGTGGTGTGTGTATGTGTCATGTTGTAAGTGTGTATCTGTGCTGTGTGTATGTGGAATGTGTTTGTGTGTGGAGTGTGGAGGGGTGTGATGTGTGTATGTGTTGTGTACGTATGTGTGTGTGGTGTGTGTGTGGAGTGCATGGGGGGGTGTGGTGTATGTATGTGTGGCATGTGGGGTTTATATGGTGTATATAGTATGTGTGGTGTGTATATGGGTATGTAGTGTATGTAGTGTGTTTGTGTGGTGTGTGTGTATGTGTTATATTCTGTGTGTGTATATGTGTTGTGTGTATGTGCTGTGGTGTGTGTGTGGAGTGCGTTTGGGGGGTGTGATGTGGTATGTCTGTAGGGGTGTGTATGTGATGTGTTGTGTGTGTGTATGTGTGGTGTGTGTTTGGCGTGGTGTGTGTGTGACTGTGTATGTGGTGTGTGTAATGTGTGTGTGGTGTGGGTGTGGGTGTATATGTGGTATGTGGTGAGTGTGTGTGTGTGTGTGTGTGGTATGTGTGTGGTGAGCGTGTGTGTGTGTGTGTGTGTGTGTGTGTGTGTGTGTGTGGTATGTGCGTGTAGAAGGAGTGGGGGAGGAGGAGAGAGAAGCAGATATGGGAATTCTACTTGACTTGAGTCCTGGCTGCACATTCCAGCTAGATGCTAGGGGCGGGCAGCCGGGTGGGGACTGAAAGGGGGGAAATGACCGTATCTGGGTTTTGTCTTGATGAGAGGAAATTCTTTGCCCAAGGCAACAGTCTCCCCTGGGGTGTGCCCTCCTCTGTGGGTGACTGGGAACTCCAGAGAGCCCAGTGATCCTCTTCAAACTGAATTTGCATTAGAAATCCATGTGGGTTTCTTTTTTTTTTTTTTTTCCTTTTCTTGCGGCCCCGAGATGCCTAGACCCTCAAGCAAGTAATAATGATGCTTTTCAGGCCAGGACTTCAAACTGCTTAGCTGTGATTAGCCTCTTTTTAGACACAGGAAAACTGGGGTGACTTGAAGGAATTCCGCTGACAGGTCAAAGGGAGGCTGGGGCCTCCCCGCCTGGGTGACCCCAGGGGTCATGGAAGCCTCAGCCCCACACTGGGTCCCGCTTACCTGGGGGCCACAGCACAAGGAGGTCCTGCTGGTTTCTGGACAGAAGTAAATTGAGTCTCTTGTTGATGTCTTGAGGGCAGAAACCTGAAGGCTGAAGAGTGAAAAGCATGCTAAAGTTAGAACATTCCAGAAGATCCTTGAGTGGCCAGCTGTGTCTGGAGGCAGCAGAGTATCACCACAAAAAGGCAGCTTTAGGGTTGATCAGATGGAGTTTGAGTCCTGTGAGAGTGGCCTCAGTTCACTTGTCTGTGAAATAGGAATAATAGTGCCCTACACAGGGAACCCAGAGTGGAAAAGGAAAGGGGCAGAACGCTGACACAATGCAGGGATTGCAACCAATGTCACAAAGCAATCTGTGTATAAATTTTGAACGAGAAACTAATCCGCACTATAAACTTTCACCTAAAGCACAATAAAAATTAAAAAAAATAATAATAGTGCTCTGCCTCTTAAGGTCATTGTCTGAGGACTGAATGAGACATGGAAAACTTGTGCATAGCGCAGACTCAAGAAGTGGTAACTGTGTTGTTAGCTGCCATCGAGTTGGCTCCAACTCATGGCGACCGCATGGACAACAGAACAAAACACTGTCCGGTCCTGGGCCATTTTCACAATCGTTGGTATGCTTCAGTCCATTGTTGAGCTCACTGTGTATTTTGAGTGCCTTCCAAAGGTACCCTTTAGAGTTATGATATTTATCATCATCATCATTACCCCCGAAAGGGCCACCTCCCTGCAAAGCACATCCTTAAAACCCCAAAGCTCAAGGATCTGAGGGGGCTGAGAAAACTCACTCCGTCTGCCAGACCTCCAAGTTAGTGTTGCTGATGGACAAGATCAACTCTATAAAGACAATGACCAGATTTCCCAGTGGTCATTGTCCCTTGGCTTTCTAGGGAACCTCAGGTGATATGGGCTGTAGAGGTCCTGAGAAACCCAATATCAAGAATATCTGACTTCAAAATGAGACTTTTTAAAAAAATTGTAGTAAAAAATATAGATAACAAACATTTGCCATTTCAACCATTTTTACATGTATGATTCAATAACATTAATTACATTCACCATGCTGCGCAACTATCACCACTATCTGATTCCAAATTTTTTCATCACCCTTAACAAAAACACAGAGGGCAGTGGTGGTTCAGTGGCGGAATTCTTGCCTTCCATACAGGAGACCAGGGTTCCATTCCCAACCAATTCACCTCACGCACAGCCACCACCCGTTTGTCCACGGAGGTTTTCGGGTTGCTATGACGCTGAACAGATTTCAGTGGAGCTTCCAGGCTAAAATGGACTAGGAACAAGGCCTGGTGACCTACTTCTGAAAATCATTCGATGCAAATTCTATGGGTCACAAAGGTCTGATATGAAACCAATCACAGGGATGGCGCAAGACTGGGTAGTGTTCCATTCCATTGTGTGTGGGGTCACCATGAGTTAGGACTGACTCAACAGCAGCTAACAACAGCAACAGAAACTCAATGCCCCCTCAGCAATAGCTTTTTCCCCTCCCACCCACCCCTGTCAACCACTAAGAGACTTTGTCTCTATGCATTTGCCCAGTCTAGATATTCCATACAAGTAGGAAGATGGATCATTTTTCCATTTAGCCTCTGGAAGATCTGCACTCAGGCTAGGTGTTCACAGTTCCCAAATAAATGCTTGGTTTGGAGGGAATGAGTGCCCTGAAAAGGGCCTGGGCTTGGAGGGAACCGTAAAACCTCACAGACCTGGGTTGAATCCCCCCTGCTACATCTTAGCTGTGTGGCTCTGAGTGAATGATGCCACACCTTCCTGAGCCTCAGTTTCCTCAACTGTAAAAATGACCACAGTAATATATTCTCTTGGCATGACATGGAGTCCTTGGGTGGTGCAAAGGGTTAATGTGCTCTGCTGCTAACCACAAGGTTGGCAGTTTGAGTCCACCCAGAGGTGCCTTGAAAGAAAGTCCTGGAGATCTGCTTTCGAAAGATCAGCCATGGATTTCACTCTGGAGCACTGCTCTGTTCTGACACATCGGGCTGCCATGAGTCAGAGCTGACTTGATGACAACTGGTGGTGGGATGATGCACATCACACTGTAGGCCACACAGTGGGAGATCCAAAATGGTGGTTCTATTCATTTACTCAATTCCATCAATGAATGTACCAGTTGGAGATGATCAAAATGACTTTCTAGAGCGAGTCAGGGGTTGTTCAGTCCACAGATATTTAAACAGAGCTGACTGTGTGCCGAGTCTAGAGAATTCAGAGGGGAACGAAGTGGTGCCACCGTCTAATCAGGAGAACCAAAAGCAAACCCGTTGCTGTCGAGTTGATTCCAACTTACAGTGACCCTAAAGGACGTAGTAAAACTGCCCCATAGGGTTTCCAAGGAGCGGTTGGTGGATTTGAACTGCCAACTTTTTGGTTAGTAGCCGAGCTCTTAACCACTGCGCCACCAGAGCTCCAATCAGGAGAGAGGCATGCAAATAAATGACTGTAATGTAAACTCATCCTGCTGTGTGTAATCTTCCTCTCCTGAGAGAGACTCTCTAGTGCAACGAGCAAAGGGGTGAGGTACTCCTCTCCGTTGCTTCCCTGGCAGATAGGCCTCCTGGGAGGGTGGACCCAACCGCAGAGTCTCGAGGGAACTGCTGTGGCGGTCCCTGAAGACACAGGGTGACATCTGTGGGCTTTCCAATCCCAGAAACAGAAAACAGGAAATGAAAAACTTTCCCAAGCTGTCAGTCGGGAGGGTGTCCCTGGAAAGACAACCGCATTTTGAAATACTGAAGTGTAGCCAGTTTCTCAGGAGCTTAATGAGCACATAACGTCCTCTTGCCTCTCTGAGGTAAAAAATGGCCTGCCCAGCATCGAGTCAATATGAGTGCGGCTGGGGACCTGTCCTGTGGCTACCAGCTGAGCAACCCTCAGAATGTCATTTCCTGACAGAAAGGGATCATGTTTTTCTGCTTCCAACTTGCAGGCCCTTAGGGCTGGCTGGGGACAGATTCCTGAGGAAAAGAAAGTGGAGGTGAGGAGACTGGACATTTTGGCCTTGGTCTTTGGGTCAAGTGAATTTTCTCCTCAGTTTCTCTTGGTCACCATAGCAGAGGCTGGGAAGTAGCCTGGTTCCTCAGCTTCACAGATCACAGTGCTGGCGGACAGGAGAAGAGAACGGACGAAGTTAAGACAACAGGGGACAGGGAGTGTGCAAGTCACCTCCCCCTACCACCTCTAGACCCAAGTCCCTGGCAAGGAAAGCCCATCTTGCCAAAGTTTCTGCATTAGTTTCCTAGGGGTGCCATAACTAAGTACCACAAACTGGGTGGCTTAACCAACAGAAATTTATTTGCTCCCAGTTCTGGAGGCTAGAAGTCTGAAATCAAGGTGTCAGAAGGGCCATACTGCCTTCGAAGCCTCTAGGGAAGAATCTGCTCCTTGCTTCTTCTAGTTTCTGGTGGTTGCTGGCAACCTTCGGCGTTTCCTGGCTTATGACAGCATCACTCCAATCTCTGCCTCCTTCTTCACATGGCCTTCTTCTCTGCATGCATGTGGTCTGTGTCCAGATTTCCCTCTTCTTATAAGGGCACCAATCATTGGAGCAGGGCCCACCCTACTCCAGTATGACCTCACCTTACTAAATAACTACATCTGCAAAGGCCCTATTTCCAAATGAGGTCACATTCTGAGGTTCCAGGTGGGTGTGAATTTTTGAGGAACACTGTTCAGCCCAGTGCAATATCCAAGCATTGGATTCACGGAGTTTTGGCTTCAAATCCCAAGTCTGCCACTTACGGGTCATGGACTTTGGGGATGCTTCTTAACCTTTCTAGGCCTCTGTTTCTTCATCAGAAAATTGGGGGCATAATTCACGCCTGACAGGGCTGTTGTAAGGGTTTGAACTAATGTATGTAGAACACATTGTTGTTGTTTTTACCTGCTGTTGAGTTGGTCCCCGATTCATGGTGACCCCCGGATGATGGAACAAAATGCTGCCTGATCTTGCGCCATCCCTGTGAATGGTTGTGGACCAAAATGTTGTGATTCATAGGGTTTTCACTGGCTGATTTTCAGAAGTAGATTGCCAGGCCTTTCTTCTTCATCTGTCTTAGTCTGGAAGCTCCACTGAAACATGTTCAGCATCATAGCAGCATGCAAGCCTCCACTGACGGGTGGTGGCTGTGCATGCGGTGCTTTGATTTGGAAGTGAACCCAGGTCTCCACTGAACCACCACTGCCCCTTAAAATGCTGCAGCTGGCTTCTCAGACTCTGATTCCTGGGTGTCTCCACCGCAGACACACACCAGTGCCCCCTGCACTCCTGGGAGCACGGGGGCACTGAAGCACAAACATGGGTGCACACACCCAGCCTGCTGTCTGCCTCCATTGCCAGCTTCCGTGATGCACCCACCTCTCTTCTGGGCGTTGGCCAGGAAATCGCAGACCCTGCAAGAGGAAAGCATGGTATCCAGGGGAGGGAAGGGGACACGGCAGTGGGATTCCAGCAGAAGAATGTCCACAGGATTCCTTCCATTGCCCCCACAGTCCAGCCTCCCAGGCCGAGCAGGCAAGAGTGAGGTGTGTCTGCAAACAAGAAGCCCCGCTCCCCAGAACGTGTCAGTGCCTGGCTGAAGCTCCAACAACTTTGCAGGCATTATAAATCTCTCCCTCCAGATGAGACGCAGGGGCTCTCGAGGTATCCTGCTAATGGCAAATATGTCAGCATCCACCGCCCAAGTCTTGGGCTCTCGAAGCATCAAGGTGAACCTGTCTCCCTCTCTCAAGCCTGTTAATTGCACCTGCAATCTATTCTGCTCCAGATGTGGAAAGCTGTCTCTTTCTTCATTGAAAGCGTCAAGAGAGTTTTAACTGTAAAGCTGACTATGCTTCGAGTCGGATCTAAATGCCTGTGCCTCTAAGCTCTGACCTGCCAATTTTCTGCCTGGAGGGCCCCTCTTCTGCAAGAGACACTAGATGATTTTGATGAGCTTAGGACAGACAGGCTCCCTTTGCTATTCTGGAGGCTTCCGTGGTTTTTTTTTTTTGTTTGTTTGTTTTTTGGTGGTCTACAGTAAACCTTGGAGCCCTGGTGGGGCAGTGGTTAAGAGCTCAGCTGCTAACCAAAAGGTGGGCAGTTTGAATCCACCAGCTGCTTCTTGGAAACCCTACGGGGCAGTTCTACTCTGTCCTATAGGGTTGCTACGAGTCAGAATTGACTCGATAGTCATGGGTTTATGGTAACCCTTAAAAGTTCTGTCTTTAAATCTTCACTATAAAATTTTTTTTTACAGTTGTCATTAGCTTTATTTTAGATTTATTGTTGTTGTTAGTTTCTGTTGAGTCAGCCCCTGATTCATGGGAATCCCATGCACAATGGAAAGAAAGAGATGCTGCCTGGTCCTGCTCCATCCCCATGATCAGTTGTGGATCAGGCCATTGTGAATTTGTGATCCACAGGGTTTTCAAAATCAGAAGTAGGTCACCAGGCCTTTCTTCCTAGTCCATCTTAGTCTAGAAGCTCCGCTGAAACCTGTACAGCACGTAAGCCTCTATGACAGATGGGTGGTGGCTGGCTGTGCATGAAGTGGATTGGCCAGGAATCGAACCTAGGTCTCTTGTATGGAAGGGGAGAATTCTTCCCCTAAACCACCACTGTCTCCGTTCTTTTATTTAGAGGATGTAAAATCAGAGGTTCAGATCCCTGATTCATCACCTCATAGATGTATGATCTTGAAGCAGTGACTTCATCTCTCTTAGTTTCCTCATCTTTAGGGAGATGATTATAAAATCTTTCTTATCAGCTGGATACAAGGATGAAATGAGATAGCCTATGCCATAAGTCAGAGCTTTTAGTTGCAAACAACCAGTGATGTGCTAATAAATCTGCTCTGAAAACAAAAAGCTCTGATTTGTAGTATTTGCCAATTCCCGTGGTGTAAATATTACCATCATGGCCTATATTAAGCCACCAACATGACATCACTGGAAAAGGACTTGAGAAGAGATGTGAATCAGATGAGCTGGTATGAGCTGGCTCCAGCACATTCCTAAAGACAACAGACACCAGCTCTGCTAATTTTACGAGAAAAGTAATGTACTCAAAGGTTATGGGGAGACTTGCAGAATTTCGAGCTGGCAAATTAAACTTGCTGTCTGTGCAGCCGGGAGTTAATACCCCAACTCACAACCCAGAAGTGGTCTGATGGGTGAAGACCCTATTGCTGTCCTCTTTGGGCACAGACGGAGCCCTGGTGGCACCGTGGTTAGGCATTCTGCTGCTAACCAAAAGGTTGGCAGCTCGAATATACCAGCTACTTCTTGGAAACCCTATGGAGCAGTTCTACTCTGTCCTGTAGGGTCACTATGAGTCAGAATCGACTTGACGGCAATGGGTTTGTTTTGGTTTTGGGGCACAGATACAGTAATTTGCCTAATCATCACTAATAATTCTGGACATTTGTCAATGCCACTGTAACTGAGGCCACTGATAATCTCTAAAAACACAATTTAGCTGCTGCTGCTCCTGCCACCCTCACCAGCATGGAAGAGGTATGGAACATAGTGGTTCCTACCTTCTCCCACTGTTAGGTGCTCATTCACACTGGGAAGGTGCATCTGATTGGCTGGGTTGAGTCATGTGTCTGTGACCTAGCTCTAGCTGCAAGGGAAGCTGGGAAATGAGTATCTGTGTTTTCAGCTTTTACAGCAGGCAGTGAGCTCCACCTCATTAAATGGAAGATTCTTCAACTGTAAGAAGAGGATTCAGAGGTTGGGCAGTCAGAAAGAACTACAAGAATGTCTTCTAGAACTAAGGTCTCAAATCTTTTCTGTAAAGGGCCAGAGAGTAAATATTTCTGGCTTTGAGAGTCATATGGTTACAACCACTTAACTCAGCCACTGTGGCATGAAAGCAGCCATAGACAATATGTAAACAAAGGGGGTGGCTGTGTTCCAATAAAACTTTTTTTAGTAAAAACACATGTCTGTCCAGATTTGGTCCACAGGGCTATAGATTACTGGCCTGTGTTCTAGAATATGAACAAGCCCAGCATGAGTGAGCACTCAGTAAGTGTTGCTTGAATCTTGTTTCCTCAGTGTTTTTGAAATGTACTGAATGTGGAGGACCAAGCCAGAGCAAAAATCCATAAAAATTAAAACTCATCACTAACGGTCTGTTTACCACCCACCTGTCAGTTTGTCATACTGTAGTGGCTTGAATCTTGCTATAATGCTGGAAGCTATGCCACTGGTATTTCAAATCCAGCAGGGTCACCCATGGTGGACAAGTTTCAGTGGAGCTTCCAGATTAAGAAAGACTAGGAAGAAAGGCCTGACAATCTACTTCTGAAAATTAGCCAATGAAAACCCTATGGATCACAAGAGAATATTGCCCGATATAGTGCTGGAAGATGAGTCCCCTAGGGTTGGAAAGCTCTACACAATACCCACAACAGTGCACTCAAACGTACCAAGGGTCATGAAGACGGAGCAGGACCAAGCAGCGTTTCATTCTGTTATACATACGGTCGTCATGAGTCAGAGCCAACTTGACGGCAACTAACAGCAACAATGGTCTCTGGTTCACACTCTCGAATAAACTATACAAGGGTAAAGAATTGTGGTGTCTAACTGAAAAAAAAAAAAATCAACTTTGCAAGATGAATTTTACCTGTCCTACAGACCAGGGCAATGTGACCCGAGTTTTGATCCCTGGTTTCATGCCCAAAGACAACATGTCTGACCCAGACAGACACCAGGGGAGAGTATGGAAGATCTACACAAAATTAACCCCATCAGAAGAGAAAAGATCCCAGAATGTCCGGCTGGCAGCAGAGAAGAGACTCCTTCATGAGTGGCACATTGCATGAAACCTCGATTTTCTACTTCCAGGATCGTAAAACAGCACAAGAAATAGGGTCTGAAGGGCAACAAAAAGGCAATGCAGGGTTCTGTAGTGAAAAACACATCAGATTTGAAGGGAGACAGACCTGGGTCTAAATCTCAGCTGCCCAGTGACCTAGGCCAGTCACTTCACCTCTCCGGAGCTTCAATTTCCTCATCTGCAAAATGGGGAGAGTTAGACCCACCACACCATGTGGTTATGACAATTAAATGAGATAATTTTCATAAAAAACGCAGCACCTAGGGAGGGATCAGTAAATGTTGGTTCCTTACAAGTATGACTATGGAGTTAAGAGTGATTTTTTGAAGACAAACATACTAGATCATATATATCCAATAAGTGCGGTCCTTCAAAGGAGGCCCTGGGGAAGCCAGCGTCTTTGCCAGGCAGGCTGCCTTTGCTCCTCACATTTTGGGAGCCAGCTTTCCGAGTAGCCTTCAGCATGGGCGGCGGTTTTGACTCTCCTCAGTGGTGCAAGGTCCTCATCCTTGGAACGTGGATTTGATTTCTGGACAGAGCCCAAACTAAATGGAGCCAGGTCTGATGAAATCAAGTAGGAGATGAAGCTGGCTGGGATCTCTTTGGGTGAGAAAAGGTCTGAGATTGTAAAACAACGATCAGGGCTTATTTGTATGGCTTGGAACCTGGCTCTGAAGGAAGTCCCCAAAGAGGAATTCCAAAAGGACTTTCAGTATTGGTAGCTTTGCTGGAATAAGTGACTAAAGCCCCCAGAGGGATGACTAAGGCAGGAGCAATGTTTGTTTGGAAGGACGAGTTCTGTGTGGAGTGCTTGCAATCTCTGTATATTATAGTCATACCGTGTAGGATTCATTCATTCATTCGTTCATTCATTCCACATTTACTGAGCAGTAAACCTGGGTATGGTGGCAATAATGACTTCATCCTTACCCTCTGGTTTGCAGCCACAAACAGATTTTACAATTTGCATAAAAGAACATCTATGCCTCCAAGAACAACCACTTCCTTTGCCATGAGACCAGAGGAACTGGATGGTGCCCAGATACTATTACTGGACATTTTGATCAAAGATTCTATAGAAGAATCCTGATCAAGAGGGAGAAAATGCAGAACAGAAATCCAAATCCTCATGGAATCCAAAGTTTCTGGAGCCATGGAGGCTGGATGAACCCCTGAAACTGTTGCCCCGAGATAATCTTTAAACCTTAAACCAAAAATATTCCCTGAAGTCTTCTTAAAACCAAACAATAGCTTAACTAATAAAGAGTGTCTGCCTTGAGCAATGTGCTCTTTTAAGAACTATCTATACGGGATCAAACTGACAACAGCAACTCCAAAGATTAGATAGGAACCTTAGGGGGTAGTGAGTTTATCTTAATGGGTGAGGAACAACTCAGAAAAGGAAGGTAATAATGGTTGCACAACTTGAAAAGTGTAATCAATGTCACTGAATTGTATGTGTAGAAACTGTTGAACTGGTCTATGTTCTGCTATGTACATTCTCAATAACAACAACAAAATACAAAATAAATTATAAATTAAAAAAAAGAACATCTAGACAGTCCACTGCAGTCTATGTGAATGGTGCCCCTAGAGTTGTGCAGTGAACAACCTGTGCAACAATACATGGTGGCCCTGCTCTATGGGAAAAACAATAATGAAGTGACTTATACAGGAAGAGTCAGAGTGGCATTTGATCTACATCATCATGGAGGTGAAGGAGTTTTCAAGGCAAAGGTGGTGGGGAGGAGGGAATGCCAGACTCAGGAACAGCACCAAAGTACAGAGAAGGAGAAGTGCAAGGTGTGTTCAGTGATGCTGAGACGGCTGGTGCAACTATAGGGAGGAAGCAGGCAGGCTGGGGCAATGAGGCTGAGGGGACAAGTCCCTGCACTTGAGTCACCATTCCCCAGGGGCTTCTAGGGGAGTCAGTGAGGCCCGGGGAATGTCAGACATTCCATTCCTCTGAGTGGGCCTCATAGCCTGTGCCTGAGAGAAAGATGAGAGAATGAACAGCAGCCTTGGAGCCACACAAGACCAGGTCTGGATCCCAGGTCTGCAGCCTCTAGGCTGTGTGTTCTCCGGCAAGTCACTTAATCTCTCTGTGCTGGAGTTTCCTCACCTGCAAAATGGAGACCCCAATAATGCCTACCTGTAGGGGTTGGGGGACTCAGCAAGATGATGTATATGCAAAGGGTCAGAGGCCCAGTAAAACCAAAAAAAGCAAACTTGTCGCAGTCAAGTCAATTCTGACTCACAGTGACCTTATAGGATAGAGTAGAACTGCCACAAAGGATTTCCAAGGAGCAGCTGGGGGATTCAAACTGCCGACCTTTTGGTTAACAGCCGAGCTCTTAACCACTGCACCACCAGAGCTCCAGAGACACAAGAGATCTTATAAAGGTTCTCTTTTCCCTCCAAGCTCTGATCTCTGTCAATCTTTATGTAGGAAACAGAAAAAAAACTGTCGGTGTGCTGACAGGGCTAGCCCTTTGTAGACAGAGTGAGTTTTGTTCTCATTTAAAAAAAAAAAAAATTAAAAATTAAAAAAATCATTTTAAAAAAAAGATTGTTCTCATTTTTAAAATCGTCTGTCTCTCTCTCTCTTGATATTTTTTTCGTTCTGCTCAGAATCTTACAGAGGGCAATTGCCTACTTCCCTCTCTTCCTCCCTCCCTACACCGCAAGCTCCTTGAGGTCTGAGATGCCACTAACTTGGCTCTACATCCATGCCCTGCATGTACCAGGCGCTCATGGTCTGGCTGGGAGGGACAGAGGTGACCGGAGCCACAGCTGCTGTCCACCCTCCCTCCCACTTCCCTTCAATGCCCCAAGAATAGCTTCCAGCCCAGGAAGCCTCAGGAACTGCCCAGGAAGGAATCTTTCCCGGAGCAAGCAAGGCCAGTGGCTGCCCACACCAGGCCTTTCCCGAATGGCAGGGGAGGGGGAGTGGTCACCGCGGGCAGGCAGGGGATGCTGGAGCCCGATGCCATTCTGGAGCCCCAGCCAGGCCCAAAAGACCCTGATAAACAGTTAATTATGATGCCGGCTCTGTAAACAGTGGCAGGGAGGCCCGGCATAAGGTATAATTACGCCGACTGGAGCTGGCGCTGGCAGGATTTTCTCGAGTCTGAGGCTGGAGGTAACACAGGTCCCAAAGTGCAGCTCGCAGTCGGAGTACAAGGTAAATAAGACCCTCCCTAATGACAGAGGTGAGTCAGTCCAAAGGTCCAAGGGCGGCAGTTACAATGACAAAACCGAGTTTCTCTTTCTCCTTTATATAGGGAGTAGGTAGTGGAGGAAAGGAGCCTGGTGGTGCAACGGTGAAGTGCCCTCTGCTAACTGAAAGGTTGTCAGTTCCAACCCACCCAGAAGCTCTGCGGGAGAAAGACCTGGTGATCTGCTTCCATAAAGATTATAGCCTAGAAAACCCTATGGGGCAGTTCTACTCTGTCACATGGGTTTGCTATTAGTCGGAATCGACTTGGCAGCACTCAACAAGAACGAGTGTAGAGGAAGGGAAGAAACAAACATTTGTTGAGCACCTACTGTGAGCACCTACAGGCGTTATGAGAAGGGTTTGGGGGCCAGGCAGGAAGTGGGTTTG
The DNA here is from genome assembly GCA_030035585.1 of Dugong dugon. Classification (NCBI taxonomy): domain Eukaryota; kingdom Metazoa; phylum Chordata; class Mammalia; order Sirenia; family Dugongidae; genus Dugong; species Dugong dugon. Next base: position 14,013,887 of record CM057476.1, read on the forward strand.
GTTTGGGTATTTCTAGGAGTGGAGTTGAATGCTAATCCTCTCTCCTGCCTATCTGATGCCTGCCCCCATCTGTTGTCGTTGTTGGGTGCCATCGAGTCAGTTCCAACTCATAGCGACCCTATGTACAACAGAACGAAACACTGCCCGGTCCTGCACCATCCTCACAATTGTTGTTATGCTTGAGCCCATTGTTGCAGCCACTGTATCAATCCATCTTGTTGAGGGTCTTCCTCTTTTTCCCTGACTCTCTACTTTACCAGGCATGATGTCCTTCTCCAGGGACTGATCCCTCCTGATAACATTTCCAAAGTATGCGAGACAAAGTCTCTCCATCCTTGCTTCGAAGGAGTATTCTGGCTGTACTTCTTCCAAGACAGATTTGTTCGTTCTTTTGGCAGTCCGTGGTATATTCTGTAATCACTGATTTTTAAAATTGAGATGAAATTCCCCTATCATAAAATTAATCACTTTAAACTGTGCAATTCAGCCACTCTGGATAGACAATTCCAGAAATTTTTCATCATCCTAAACAGAAAATCTCCACCCATTAAGCAGTCACTCCCCATTTTCCTTAGTGGCTCAAACAATAACAGTTTATCCCATACTCTTGCTACATGTCCAGCTTGGATCAGCTGCTCACTGTGGTCACGAAAGGACCCAGGCTGATGAGGCAGCCACTCTCAGTTAATACTGGTGGAAAAAGAGCTCTGAAGGAGCAATTGCATGCTCAATCCAAAGTGACATATATCTTTTGACCTGAATCAGTTACACGGCTTCTCCCTCTCAGAAGGTGAGGAAGTACAATCCTACTGTGCTTGGAAGGGGAAAGAGCCAGAAATATTTGGCAACAGCACTAACAACTATCACATATAACCAACTGTAAATAATGTATTGACTATAATCCATTGATTTGTATGAATTACAGTAATGTTTACTGAGTGCTTACTATGTGCCAGACACGGTGCTAAATGCATCTTTTCCTGAATTCTCATAACAATCTGGGGTCATAGACATTACGATCTCTGATGAGGTTCGGAGATGTTAAATACAGTGTGGCTCAGTGGGAGAATTCTTGTCTCGCATGCAGAACAGCTGGGTTTGACTCCTGGCCATTGTGTCTCCAGTGCAGCCACCACCTGTCTGTCAGTGGTAGTTTGTGTGTTGTTACGATACTCAGCTCCCAGACTAAGACAGACTAGGAAGAAAGGCCTGGCAATCTACTTCTGAAAATCAGCCAATAAGAACTCTATGGATCACAATGGTTTGATCTGCAATTGATCATGGGGATGATTCAGGACTAGGCAGTGTTTCATTCCGTTGCGCATGGGATCGATGTGAGTTGGGGGCCGACTTCATGGCAGCTAACAAGAAGTCTGTTATTTAGGATGCTTTAGGCTGCAAGTTGACAGACCACACAACTCAGATGGGCTCAACTGGCCTTGAACAATAAGAAAAGTCACTTCTCAAAATGGGGCACTGAGGGTGGGCATGCGCCAGGTGCAGTGGTATAGCCCAGAGTCATCTCCACAATGTCATTTCCTTGCAAGTTCTTCCCATCTTGGGTCTGACATCCTTGAAGTTGACTTTGGCCCAGGCTGCAGGGATTCCCAGCATCACATCCAGACACAGCAGCTCCTTCTTAGGAAGAATTTCCAGAAGCCCCGCGACTTTCCCTCATGTCTCCCTTGGCTATCTCTGGATCATGTGACCATTGGTGAACCAATCACTGGCAAGGAGAGTGGGGATTCCATGCCAGCATCATCATTTGGGCAAAAGAGATGTCTTTTTTTAGGACATTGGGTAAAGTCAACCACAATGACCACAGCCAGGATTTGAACCCAGAGCTACCTTCTCTTGACCTCCTGGATATTCTGGAAAGCACAGCCCAGCATGGTTGTCCTGCAAACCCTTTAGCCCAACCTCCCCCTCCTCCCTGACTTCCTTTTTAGCCATGGCTTCCAGCAACTGGGCATCATCTGCTTTTGATTTGCCCTCAGCTCCCCCCGTGTCCAGCCAACCAGTGACCTGCATGTCCACTCCAATCAGCCATCCTCAGCTCAGGGCCAGGCCAGGGAACTTTCCGTTCTGCTCCTGATCATTTGTCCTCCCGCATCAGCCTCTCCTTGCGGCTGCAGGGCCCAGGCGTCTCCGAGCTGCTCAGGCTCAGTCAGACAGATATGGTAGATCAGCAGTTCTGAGCCCTGCCACCTGGGTCAGGGCTTTTCAGATCCGCTGTCTGTCCACATGCATCAGTGTTCCGGCTCGCAGCTCCAGCACCGCCCACAACTTGGCTAGGCCCAGCCCCATCATTTCAGGAAGTTGGAGGGGGCCGTGCAATTAACAGACTGCCTTTCTTGTTCAGAAGGCTGAAGCCTGAGACTGGGCGTGAGTGTGAGCAAAGGAAGCAGATGACTGAGGTGAGCTTTTACGGAGGTTGAGAGGGAGGGATGACAGAGGAAGAAGAAACGATGAGAGAGAGAGAGAGCAAGAGAGAAAAGAGACCCCAGGACAGTGAAACCAGTTGCCATTAAGCCAGTTCCAATTCATGGTGACTACATGTGTGTCAGAGTAGAACTGTGTTCCACGGGGTTTTCAAGAGCGGATTTTTTGGAAGTAGATCACCAGGCCTTTCTTCTGAGGCACCTCTGGGTTAACAGCCGAGTACATTAACCATTTGCACCATCCAGGGACTCTGAAGGGACCTCTTATTCCTGTCTGCATCCCCAGCACCTAACAGAGGGCCTGGCACACAGCAGGGCTCAAGAAAGAGCTGACTGAACTGGCCTGAAAAAAGAGAGAAACAGAAGATGCCAAGAGGAAGGGTGGATGGGGGGAGAGAGAGAAAAGAGATTCAGAGAAGAGCAAAACAGCAGGGCAGGAAAGGGGCAACTGTAACTCACTGGGGGACAAGGAGCATTTCCTATTTGTCCTTCTATACTCATCATTAGAGTCCCTAGGTCACTGGGTGTGACAAATGGTTTGTGCTCTACTACTAACCTAAAGGTTGGTGCTTCAGATCCACCCTGTGGTGCTCCTGAAGAAAGGCCTGGCGATCTGCTTCCATAAAGATTACAGCCAAGAAAACCCTATGGAGCAGTTCTACCCTGTAACACAGGGGGTCACCATGAGTTGGAATCGACTCGGCAGCAACGGGTTTGGTTTTGGTGTTGGTATACTGTCCGAAAAAAAGACCATTGCTGTCGAGTCAATTCCAAGTCATAGTAACCCTATAGGACAGAGTAGAACTGCCCCATAGGGTTTTCTAGGTTGTCAACTTAATGGAAGCAGATTGCCACATCTTTCTCCCGCGTGCAGCTGGTGGGTTTGAACTGCCAACCTTTTGGTTAGCAGCTGAGTGTTTAACCAGGGTTCCTTACTGTATACTGTAGTGGCTCAATACATGCTTATCTTGCTGAACTGAAAGGAAAGAAGGAAAGGAGACGGGGTCAGAGAAGAAGCAGAGGAAGAGAAGGACAGGGAGGGGGTGAGGGGGAGGAGACAGACAGGGAGAGAAGGGGGGACAATAAAGAGAGGGAGGGGCCAGAAGGCATAGAGGAGGGAGGGGAGAAGCTGGAAGACCTAGTGAGGGAGGTGGAAGCACAGAGGTTTCGAGTGCAGTGGGAGCTGGAGAGCAGGCGCCTGCCTTTGATGAAAATGTACATTAGCAAACGTGCTGGGAGCCAACAAGTGCCAACAGGCCCATTGCAGAGTTAGAAAGTGCTACAACGGTCACGATTTCAATTTTTAAGTCAGCACTTTTCTTCTTCTTCCCATGCTGGGATTCTGCAACAGTGATTCCCCCCACTCCTCTCCCACAAGCAGGCGGGGCTTGTCACAGGCCCATCAGACTCACAGGGAGCCTGGGAGGGCAGAGTGGGCATGTTAGGGGGCCTGCGGGGGAGGGACAGCCGCTGCCTCCCTAGGACAGCCAACTGTGGCCGTCATGGCGGTGTCCTGCGGAGGGGAGGCACGGGCAGGCGAGTTCACCTTTTCAGCAGACACTGGGAGGATCGAAGGGAAAGAACTGGCCTCAGGGAGACTCATCTCCCTGCCCTTGGGTCTGCCGGGGAGATGGTGGGTCTGTTAGAAATAAGGGAGGGCTCCAGGCTGCCAAAACTGGTCCCTGCTGACTCTCCAGAGCAGGAGAGGGGCTTATTTCCTCCCCATTTGACAGTTGTGTGTCTTCTCTTCTCCCCAGGGCTCAGGTCCCTGGACTGCAGCTGGAGGACAGGGCTCTAGGGGGGCTTCTAGTCTGCCATGCATTCAGGGTCTAGATGGGGGCCTCCAGAAAGTGCCGGGCCCCACCGGACCTGGGCCCAGGGAATTAGAGTGGCGCTACCTCTGGGTGCTCCTTAAGCACAGGCTTTGGACTCCAATAGGCCTGGGTTCAAATCCTGAAACTTCCTAGGTGTGCGAGTTTGGGTTGGTCACTTCAAATCTGGCCTTCAATGACCTCATCTGTGAAATGAGAAAGAAGATTCCTACCTTCTGGGATCATTGGGAGAATTAGAGAAGAAAATGTCCATGCAGGGCTTAAATGAGGCCTTAACAAATGATGCTGATACTGACGGAGATCTTTCCAAGTCCGTTTCTGCCTCTCCCTGAGCAGTTACTGTGGGCCATAAGGAAAGATTCTGTGTCCTCAAGCAAAATTAGACCGGACACACAGGTGTGAAATAATTAGGAAGCCATAAAGTATGCAATAGTAGAGAGTGACCAGGATTTAGTCCAGCCTGACTGGGGTCAGGTCTTACACTGTGTCACGGAAGTAGGTCGGATAGGGTCACCAACTCATGCCATTTGCTTGCGATTTGATAAGTTTTAGCATTGAATGTCCGCATCCTGGGGAAATTTCTCAGTCCTAGGAATACCAGGGTCACTGGTCACCCTACACAGAGGAAGCAACTTCACCGAGGCCTTAAAGGAATTGTTCATCCACCCATCAGTCTAACCATCCACCCATTCATCCACCCACCCACTCATCCACTCATCCATCCATCCACCCAGCCATCGACTCATCCATCCATCCATCCATCCATCCATCCATCCATCCTTCATTCATTGCCTGAAAATGTATCTAGTGTGTGCCATGGGCCAGACCACCCATGACACTGGAGACCAAGATGGATGAGGCTCCTGCCCCCATAACACTCGAATGCATGTCTGCATGCATTCATATACTAATCCAATAAAATATCTATTGTGCACCTACTACCATGTGCCAGGTTCTCTTAGGTGCAGTGAAGGCAAAGACAAATGACACTGTTTCTGTCCACAAGATGCACACATGTAGTGGGGGAGCAAGACAAGGCACAGACAGTCCCCTCCAGAGCAAGAAGGTCTGCCGCGACACCCATAAGCGGAGAGGACCTGGGGAGAGAGAAAGGACTCTCAACTCTATCCTAGGGAGGGGGTGCTTTCCAGGCAGAGGGAACAGTATGTGCAAATGCTCAGAGGTGGGAAAAAATGCCTTAGGTGTAAGGAACAGGCTGGCCAGGTAGGATGGGGTGGGAGGACAAGGGGGCAGTGGAAGCAATGTGGGCAGAGAGGCGGACCCTGGTCAGAGCACGCAGAACCTGGCAGGCCAGAGCGAAGAAGCCGGCAGAGATCAGAGGTGAAAGGTGAGGGAAGACGGTCTCATTTTCATCTGACACTGGCGCTTGGATAAGCAAAATGACCTGCCCACTGTGACACAGCTTGTTAGCATGAGAGCTGGGGTTAAGACCCAGGACTCCTCACTTGCTTTCTGATTTCCTCTTCATCGGACCTTACTTCCCTTTCTGGGGAGGCGAAGACAGCGACTCTGCAGGCTTCGGAAAGGACTTTCCAAGGCTCTGCTCTGTCCGAGAGATACTTCCCCGAGCTCGGGAGCCAGCCCTGCGCTCTGCTCTGCAGTCTTTATGTCTGTCCCTTTAATTTCCAGACTTTTCAATTTCCTGATCTAAGAAATGTACAGATGTAGTGTGCATGGCTGGCTGTAATGACTGTCTATTAAATAAATGACCCCTTCTGTCTTGACTTGCAGGTAGTTAAAGCTCATGCTGAGAGCAAAGGTGAAGTCATCAGCACAGGGAGGGGGTTTGCTTTGCCGGTGACCTGCAGGCTGTCCTCACTCTTGGGGGCTTCAATTTGTCATGGATGGAACATGACTAACAGTGTTTATTTAACTCCCTTGGTGTGTGGAACTGCTTAAACAAAATATTTGACATAAGAAAAGCTTCCTAGACTCTGCTGTTGGGTCTCCCTGGTCATAGCACCCCAATTTTCCTCCAAGGACTAACCACGACACCCCAACTCCCCATGCACAATCCCTGCGCTTTGGGTAATGCTAAGTGCATCCTTCAGCTCCAGGGCTGCCATGGGACTCAGGACTGTCCAATGAGAACACTGCATTCTCTTGGGCACAAGAATTGGAGTAGAGATGGGCATGTGACCAACTGGATCCAATGGGACACAGCCACTTTTCTGAAGCCACTGGAAAAGGTGTAGTCTCTTTTTTCTGCTGCACTAGAACCCAGAACGATGTGACAGGAACTACTGGCAGCCATTTTGCAGGGAATGAGAATGGAAATAATATGGAGAAGAACCTGATGATATTTGCATCCCAGATCTAACAGTGCCTGAAGCCCACCCTACTCTCTAGACTTTTCAGTTGTGTGTGTAAACCAATTCCCCATTTTGCCTAAACCAGCTTGAACCTAAAGAGTCTTGATATGCTCATCATTTAGACTAGGGATAAACCAAACCAAAAAAAACCAAACCCGTTGCCGTCGAGTTGATTCCGACTCATAGCCTCACTACAGGACAGAGTAGAACTGCCCCATAGGGTTTCCAAGGAGCATCTAGTGGATTTGAACTGCTGGCCTTTTGGTTAGCAGCCGAGCTCTTAACCACTGCGCCACCAGGGCTCCAGAAGAGGGATAGGAAAACTATAATCCAACCCACTGCCTATTCCCTCCAGTCCTCCTTTAAGAACCTTATTGAGGCAAATTTAGATAAAACGAAATTCACCCATTTTAAGTAAATAATTTGATAAGTTTTAGCAAATGTATACAGTCATGCAACCAGCACCCAAATCAAGTTTTAGAACACCCTACCCACCACCACCTGTCTGTCAGTTTGTGTGGAGGCTTGCGCATTTCTCTGATATGAGAAGTTATGCCACTGTTACTTCAAATACCAGTGGGGTCACCCATGGTGGGCAGGTTTCAGCAGAGCTTCCAGACTCAGATAGACAAAGAAGAAACGGGTCTGGTGACCAACTTCCAAAAATTAGTCAATGAAAACTCTATGGGTCACAGAATATTGTTTGATATAGCGCCTGAAGATAAACCCCCTAGGTTGGAAGGCAATAAAAATACATGGTGGCCGCAACAATGGGCTTCAGCACACCAACAATCGTGAAGATGGTGCAGGAGCAGGCAACATTTCCTTCTGTTGTACATGGGGTCGCCATGAGTCAGGGTTGGTGCGTCAGCAGCTGACAACCATCACCATCACCCTCCCCCAAATTTTCCTCAAGCCCTTGTTTTTGGCTTTATCGGTAAATGATCTTTTTTTTTATAACAGCTTTGTTGAGATATAATTCACATACCACAAGTCACCCATTTTAAGTGTATAATTCCATGGTTTTAAGTATATTCACAGACATGTGTAACCATCACCACTGTCAATTTTATAACATTTTAATCACTTTACCCCCTCCCCTAATTGCCCTCAGCCCTAAACAACCACTAATCCACTTTCTCTTTCTGTGGATTTGCCTATCCTGGACATTTTGTATAAATGGAACCGTATAGTACGTGATCTTTTGTGACTGGCTCCTTTCATTTAGCATGTCTTCAAGGTTCATCCATGCTGTAGATGTATCAGTAGTTCATTCCTTTATATTGCCAAATAATATTCCATTGTACAGATACACTGTATGTCCATTTTGATGGACACTTGGGTTGCTTCCATTTTTTGGCTATTACAAATTAATGCTGCTATGAACATTCTTGTATAAGTTTTTGTGCAGATGTATGTTTTTAATACGTATATACCTACGAGTAGAATTGCTGGGTTATATGGTAACTCTAGGTATAACCATTTAAGGAACTGTCCGACTGTTTTCCAAAGTAGTTGCAACCATTTTACAATCCCACCAGCAGGGTATGAGGGTTCTGATTTTTCCACATCCTTGCCAACGCTTGCTATTATCTGACTTTTTGATTACAGCAGTCCTAGTGGGTATAAGTGCTACCTCTGAAACCTGCCCTGGGTATCAAATGAGCTAATGTATGAGAAGTCAGAAGAACCGTATCTAGCATGGTTTAATAAATGCACTCCCGGGAAAGTAGGGATAGCTGTGCAAAATGCCTTATGTGCATTCTCCCCATGTTATGATGGGGATGGAGGCTCAGAGATGTGAGGTTAGCTGCCCAAGGCCACACAGCAATTGAAGAGCGGACCTTAGATTCAAACCCAGCTCTGCCTGACCCCAGAGCCTGCATCCTCGGCTACTGCCAACCCTGCTCTGTACCTAACTTCGTGTGCCACTGTCTCCTCTCTGGGCCTCCATGTCCCCATCATTGACCTGATGAACTGGAAGTTCTCATCCTGTTCTATATACAAGTCCCGGCTTCCCTAGGGGCCCCTTCTCCTGGGAGGTATGGGGTGGTTTGTCCACCTGTCCCTCACCTGGCATCCTGACCAGCCAGCAGTGTCCACACATCTGTCCCATATACTTCTCTCCCTCCTTCCGTCCCCACCCCCTCTTGCCTCCTGCATAACAGCATCATCTGCTTACATGCACACCTGGCTCATGCCAGGGAGAGCGGGCTCCGGGTCCTACAGGTGTTTCTGCACCTGGGTCAGTTTTTTTCACCAAGTGCCCAATCTGGCAGTTTGGTCAGGCTCTCTGTGTCAGGTGGTGGTTTGGCAGCATGACTAGGGCAGGGTCGAGAAGCTCTCCTCAACTCAGATGCCTGGCAACAATGACTCTTCTTTATAGGCCGCCTCATTTGAATCAGCTGTCGAGGAATACTGTTCAATACAGGGGAAGAGGCCCCTGGTGTGGACTTAAATCCTGTTGGTCACTCTGCTGGGAACCATTGTCCTCGCCTTAGTACCCGCCACCTGCTCTCACTCTCCTCCTTCAAGTCTTCTCTTAAACATCACCTCCTCCGGGAAGCCCTCTCTATAGCCCACCCAAGTAGCCTCCTCTCTCCAGTATTCTCATTCTAGCTTTCTGTTTGCTTCCATTAGCACACTGAACCCATATTACAATTGCACACACTCATGTTTGTTTGTTTGTTGGGTACTACAGGTTCTAAGAGGGCAGGGCCAGCCTCTGCGTTTTTCACCAATCCGTAACCCAGCACTAACAGTGACTAGTCCCTGGATGGTGCAAACGGCTAACGGGCTCTGCTGCTAACTGAAGGGCTGGTGGTTTGAGTCCACCCAGAGGTGCCTCAGAGGAAATGCCTGAGGATCTACTTCTGAAAAATCAGCCATTGAAAACACTATGGACCACGGTTCTACTCTGACACATGTGGGGTCGGCATGAGTTGGTATTGACTCGAGGGCAACTGGCAACGGTGCCTAGCACAGTGTAGGTGTTGTGTGCATTTTTGTTGAATGAATGAATGGATGGAATGAATGTTTGTAGCAAGGAGGGACGCCTGAGGTGGCTCCTCTTTGGCAGTGACAGCATGGTGAGCCAGAGGGTCCTCCTGCAGGGAGCTGCTTCATCCCTGCTGGCCTGTCTGAGCCTTGTCCAGGGGCTATGCAGCTACAAGAGTGGACTGAGCAGATAACTACTTCCACAGCCTTTCAGACTTCCGAAGAAGCTGCCTTCCCAAGAAAACACACTACTCGGAGCCTTTCCCCCTCCCGTTCAGACAGCCAATGTCCCGAGGAATAGCCTTTTGTTTATGATAATAAAGCAGGGCTCATGGCAGCGCATTGTGATGTCACGGGGTTGTGAGGTCATAAATCCTTCCAGGTGAAGAATGAAGCCGGGTGGGGGCACAAAGGATTCCGGCCTGCCTGGCCTGACTGGGGTCATAGCTGGATGTGCTTTCCTTATACCAGGTGTTTCACTTTTTTTTTCCCTTTTCTTTTTCCCTCTTCCTCTTTTTTTCATTTCCCCTCTCAGACGCCTAAAATTAAAATAAATAAATAAAAGTTTTTAAAGACTGAGTGGAAAGATTTGTCCCAGGAGTTTCCTGTTGGCTAATGTCCAGTTAACCAGGAATGCCAGCAATTGTGTAAACAATGCCTGTTCGTTCAGAACCTGCACGGAGAAAATTTCCCTGATCCTCCAGTTTCTTGGATGAAATATGGCAAAGCCTTGGAGAGTTGCTGGGCTCTGGACGGTGGGGTGTGCTGGGAAATATTTCTCTTGCTCATGCTCAGTCTTTCCTTCTACTCTTGTCCTCCTCCCTTCTGCTCTTTCTCAGCCTCTGTTTTTCTTTAGGGGACTCTCAGTCTGTCTGGGTCTCTCTGTTTCTCCACCGCCTTCCATGTGTCTCCCTCCATCTCTGTCTCAAGAGCTCTTGCTCAGTCTCGGTTTCTCCGTGGCTTTCTTTCTCCCTTGGAGTCTGTCTGTCTGTCCCCATCCCTGTCTTGGTCTGCCTCACTGTTTTTGACTCACCGTCTCTCTCTTCCTGTCCACTTCCCTCCTTCCCTTCTCCTGTGCTCATGTTACTAAAACAAAGCAACAGTTCTGACTCAGGACTGGAGGGCAGGCTGACTGCCAGGGCTGAGCGCTGAGGGGGTACATTTCCTGGCTGGGGGCGGCAAGCCGCAAGCTGCGCGCGGGTGCAGGGCATCTGCACCTACTCAAGGAAGGTGTGCAGCCTATGATTTGGGGGGCTGTAGACACAGCCGGGGGGCATTGGTGGTTCAGTGGTAGAATTCTCATCTTCCATGTGGAAGAGCCAGGTTTGATTCTGGCCAATGCACCTCATGTACAGGCACTACCTGTCTGTCAGTGGAGGCTTGCGTGTTGCTGTGATGCTGAACAGGTTTCAGCAGAGCTTCCAGACTAAGACAAACTAGGAAGAAAGGCCTGGTGATCTACTTCCAAAAGTTAGCCAACATAAATCAGGGGCCAACTCACCAGCAACTAACAATGACAACAAAAACACAGCTGGAGAGAGGGTCATCGAGCCCACCAGGGACTGCAGACCAGGGTCAGATTACCTAATAAGCAAGGTACCCATGGTCTTACTTGTGTTTACTTACTAATCTGTAGTGTACAATTTCACAATTCAAGACACTCCTTAGAAACCCTGTGGGGCATTTCTACTCTGTCCTCCAGGGTCGCTATAAGTCGGAATTGACTCCACAGTAACGGGTAAGCCTGTGCATACGTTGCTTACTGGTTAATCCACCCCTGCTGCAGACCCTCTGGTGACACATGCCTCTCCCTGCCAGCCCCAGCCAGCACCTTCTCTGCCACTGTCACCCACCACACTTCAGACCAGGAGTGGAGGATGCTCACTTAGCAGGAGCGGGGGTAAGGCTCTTCCAGTCTTTGGGCACCTGGGGCCCTTGGCCTGCCCACAGCCTCCTTTTTGACATCCATACTGTATGCTACAACAGCCCCCACATCTAATCTAAGCCAGAGTTTTTCCATCTCAGACCTATTGATTTGGGGCCAGGTAATTTTTTGGAGCCTGGGTGGAGCAGTGGTTATGCGTTCAGCTGCTAACCAAAAGGTCTGCAATTCAAATCCACCAGCCCCTCCTTGGAAACCCTATGGGACAGTTCTACTCTGTCCCATAGGGTCGCTATGAGTCAGAAGCGACTCGACGGCAACGGTTTTGGTTTGGGGTTTTTTAATTTTTTGTTTTAGGGTGTGTCCTGTTGATTGTAGGATGTTTAGCAGCATCCTGGCCTCTGTCCATTAGATGCCATTAGCACCCCCTCCCCCAGATGCGATGACCAACAATATCTCCAGACATTGCCAAATGTCCTCTGGGGGCCAAAATCAACCCTGGTTGAGAATCACTGGTCTAAACTATCTCTGCTCCTTTCCCTTCCACCCAAATTCCTCATTGTTACTCTCATTGTTTTCCTTGCTAAAATCTTCCATAGGTTCCTATAATTATTATCATTACCATTACTATTCACAGTATTCAATTGCCTGAGATGCATGCGAAAGCTGGGCAATGAAAAACGAAGACAGAAGAAGAACCGGTGCATTCGAATATGTGGTGTTGGCCAAAAATACTGCATATACCGTGGACTGCCAGAAGAACAAACAAATCAGTCTTAGACAGAATATACCAAGAATGCTCCATAAAAGTGAGGATGGTGAGACTTCAGCTTGCTGACTCTGGACACATCATCAGGAAAGACTAATCGCTGGAAAAGGACTTCATGTTTGGTAAAGCAGAGGGTCAGTAAAAACGAGGAAAACGCTCAGCGAGATGAACTGACACAATAGCTACAACATTGGACTCAAACACAACAACGATCACGAATATGGCACAGGACCGGGCAATGTTTCCTTCTGTTACAGGTAAGGTCGCCACGAGCTGGAGCCAACTCAAGGGCAACTAACAACAATAAACTACTATTAATACCACGTTGTTGTTGCTGTCAGGTGCCTTCGCCTCGGTTCCGACTCATAGCGACCTTATGTACAACAGAACGAAACACTGCCCGGTCCTGCACCATCCTCTTGATCAGAGTTATGCTTGAGCCCATTGTTGCAGCCACTGTGTCAATCTATCTCGTTGAGGGTCTTCCTCTTTTTCCCTGACCCTCTACTTTACCAAGCATGATGTCCTTCTCCGGGGACTGACCCCTCTTGATAACATGTCCAAAGTATGTGAGATGACGTCTCGCCATCCTTGCTTCTAAGGAGCATTCTGGCTGGACTTCTTCCAAGACAGATTTGTTTGTTCTTTTGGCAGTCCATGGTATACTCAATATTCTTCGCCAACACCATAATTCAAAAGCATCAATCTTCTTCGGTCTTCCTTATTCGTTGTTCAGCTTTCAAACATCTATACGGGGCTTTCCATGTGCGAGGGACTATATTAAGTGCTCTGTCTATATTTTAACTAATTTCCTAGCACCTATCTCATGGGAGGTTGATTGCGATACAGCACACATACCACTTAGCCCAGTGCTAAGCCATTTGTTATTATCGTTAGCATCTGGGTCTCAGTTGCCCTTTCATGCCTCTGAGCCTTTGCATCTGCCTGGATGAACCTTACCACTTTCTCCACTGGGCACCATCCTCCTCATCCCTCAGGTCCTGGTTTGGATTTGATTGAAAACCCAAAGACCTTCCTCAGGACCTGGAGTGCTCTGGGATTCCTCCGCCAGCAGCTCCTATCTCTATTGCACTAGTTCCCGAGGTGGCTGCCCTGCTGGCTGGGCACTGGGGTGTGGGGCAGGGCAACAGCTCACTGTCTCTATCCTGGTGCCTGGAACAGGGCTGACCGGGTGTGGAGGCCAGTGACTACTGAGGGTTGGGATGAGAGTGAGAGTAAGAGCAAGGAGCTTGGATGGGAAGACCACAATGGGCACTGGGGGAAGATAGAGGCATGGGATCTGCCCTAGACAGTCCTGGGTTCTGTCTGCTCAGCTCCCATCCCCTCACTCCCATCTGGGTCCAAGTGGTCCCCGCCCTCTCACTTTGGCTCAAGTGGTGGCCATGTGACCCAGGCCTGGCCAATCAGAGGATGCCACACTCCTGGCCATGGTTCATGGATTGGCACATGACTCTAATTGGTCCAATGACATTTTTTGGAACAATGTGGACTTACAGGTAAGCCTGGGGATCCTGGAAGTCATCTTGGCACTATCAGGGGGTTCAAAACCAAGAAAGGCGGGACCAGAGACAGAAGGAGAGACCGGATGTGACTATTTGAGGCCCTAGGTCAGGCAGCTTCCGTCTTGAACTCTCCAGTTCTGGGGACAGTAATTTGCCTATTTCATTGAAGCTATTTGGAGTTAGGTTTTGATCCCTGACTGTTATGTTCCACCCCCAAAACCAGTGCCCTCTGGCCCTCCTACCCTGCTCCTCCAAACCTGCCTTCCTAGAGAGCCCTTCATCCTTCTGATCTCAGAGACAGAAGCTCCAGAATTGATGAGGAACACCTGGGGGCCTCGCTTAGCTCCACACGCTGAGTTTGCTGAGCTCCTGCAGCAAGCTGAGGGTGATACCGCAGGAACTGAAAACATATCAACGGGCCCCCTGGGAGAAGAGGGGACTGCTGAGTGGCTCTCACCTTGGGGTCTGTCTGCTCGGTGCCAGACTTAGATGCACAGGCCTCCCACGGAACAACGGCAGGTCTGGCGTGAGGGAGCACTCACAGGGCGCACACCTGCACGTCTTCCTGCCACGAGATCGGCGTTTTCACCCACAACCCAGTCGTCTGTGTACACAGCCCTGCCCTCAAGCTCAGGCAAGGGCAGATGGAGACTGGCTCTGGATTTCAGGACTCCGTAGGCTAAAAATTGAGCCAGAGGGGGAGGGGGAGGGGAAGGCATGAGGGAATGGCGAAAATCACAAGTGTGGATGACTGCACCTTATAGAATGAGGTTGTTGTTGGGTACCCTAGCATCCATTCCAACTCACAGCAACCTCATATGACAGAATAGAACTACCCCATAGGGTTTCCTAGGCTGTAATCTTCACAGTAGCAAATTGCCAGGTCTTTCTCCCGTGGAGGTGCTAGGTGGGTTTGAAGTGCCAATCTTCTGGTTAGCAGCCACGCACTTAACCACTGTGCCACCAGGGCTCCTTATAGAATGAAGCACAGGTGGGCAAATAAGTCTACACGTGTCTGCACAAACCTGTGTGTGAACCAACATGCACTGCATGCTGCAGATCACATTTTATACTGGTAGCATGGTTTTGGTGCATTCGACATGCGTGCGCACGTGCGCACACACACACACACACACACACACACACACACAGTTGAGGGTGAAGCACTTTCAAGCACCACTCCACGGAGGATCCTGAAATCCTAAATTGGGGACAAACGGTGGGGCTTTGTGCTGTTGGGTAAAAGCCAAGAGACAATTCCTCACAGTACGCAAGGTGTACCCCATGCTGTCCAAATGTAACCGTCCTCCAGTATCTGGGGTTCCGGAACTCTGCAAAGCATCCCCCCACCCCCAATCCAGCTACTCTCCTACCACCTCCCACCTTCACGCCCAGATGGTGCCTGTGATATAATCACTGTATAACCTCCTTCAAGGCTTCGAGCCATGGAATAAATTTTGAGCCATGCTATAAACTGTGCTTTTGGATGTCACTGAGCGCGCCTGTGCCAATGACATCACTGTTTCCATGGCAACTAATATAATTAACATGAGAGAAAGTGCAAGGAGAAAGAGAAGGGAAAGAGGGAAAACACCAAATCCAACCCCAAACAGAGAAAATTACACGGTGGGGGAATGGAGGGGGGCGGAGGGGGGCAGAGGGGCCTATAAAATGTTTTACTGCCACTTGTTAGAAAGGCCCGCATAACTCTGCTTATGGCCGCGGGGGTAATGAGATCATTTGCAAACTGTCTCTCTCCCCAAATACAAAAAGGGCTTTGTCACCTTCGCAGTTTATGGAATTGAAACAGAGGAGCCTGCTCCAGGTAAGTGGGAACACCTCCACCTCCCTCCCTCCTGGTCAAGGTTCTTATTAAGCCTGGGTCTGCTCTATCCCGGCCATGGAGGGACTTCAACAGCCCTGAGGGTGGCTCTCTGGGCTGTCACATCCTCCAATAGGCAGCATGGACCTGTTGAAATATAGCCAGGCGTGAAGATGAAACGGGCAAATCGATGAACCAAACACTAATACTTGGTGGTTGTGCATGGCAATGATACCTCTTATCCAGGTGGGCCATTCCAGTGTATAAAATGGTCCCACATGCATTATCTTGATTAAGCTTAGTCCTAGATACCTGGTATGTTTACCCCCGTGCAATAGATGAAGACAGCGCTGCTCAGAGGGGAAAGGGAACTTGCTTGAGTTGGCCAAGCTGAGCCTTGAACCTGCTCTGTCCGACTCAAAGTACTTGGAGTCCATCTCAGGGTCATCACAACCATTTCACAGCTGTCAGCAAACTCTGGGTTGAGCCTGAAGAAATCCAGGGTCCAGTCTCGGCTTTCACTGCGTATGTGTTCTGAGACACCTCTGGATGGACTCGAATCTCCAACCTTTCGGTTAGCAGACAAGCATTTTAACCATTTCTACCACCCAGGGACTCCACTAAAAAGATAAAAACAAAAAAAGTTGCCATCGAGTCAATTCCAACTCACAGCAACCCCTATAGAACAGAGTAGAACTGCTCTATAGGGTTTCCAAGGCTGTAATCTTTACGGAAGCAGAATGCCACATCTTTCTCCCATGGATCAGCTAGTGGGTTCACATCCTAGTAAGTCTGTGTTTGGCATAGCAGTTAAGTGATATGGCTGCCCACCAAAAGATTGGCAGTTTGAATCCATCAGCTGCTCCTTGGAAACCCTATGGAGCAGTTCTACTCTGTCCTATAAGGTTGCTATGAGTCGGAACTGACTCAATGGCAATGGGTTTTTTTTAGCGAGATATGATGCGGAAAAAATGGCACTTTACCTCTTGGTCTCCCTACCAAAACCCCACAACCCTGATCTGATTATGATAAAAAACATCAGACAAATTCCAGCAGAGTGGCAACACCTGACTAGTACTCCTCAAAACTGTCAAGGTCATCAAAAACAAGAAAAGTCCGAGAAACTGTCACAGCCAAGAGGAGCCTAAGGAGACATGACAACTAAATGAGGTATCCTGGGTGGATCCTGGAATGGAAAAAGGATATTAGGCAAAAACTAAGGAAATCTGAATAAAGTATGAACTTTAGCACATGATAATGTATTAATATTGGTTCATTCATTGTGACAAATGTAACATGTTAATGTAAGATGTTAGTAACAGGAAACTGTGTGCAGGGTATGTGAGAACTCTCTGTACTACCTTCACAACTTTTCTGTAGAACTGTTCTAAAAAAGTAAAATCTATCGTAGAAAAGAGAAGACATCCCTCCAAAGCCTCCCGATCTAGTCCAAGGCCTTCATGGTACTGATGAAGGCAGCACAGTGAAGTGGTCAAAATCATGGGCTCTGGAAGCCACGGAAATCCCAGCTCAGCCACTCTAGCTGTGTGACCTTGGGCAATTGACTTCACCTCACTGGGCCTCGGTGTCCTCATCTGTGAAAAGAAGGTGAACGTGCAAGCAATGTATTAGCCCAAGAGACAGAAGGGGCCACATAAACCAGAGACTTCATCAGCCTGAGACCAGAAGAACTAGATGGTGTCCGGATACCACAATAACTGCCCTGACAGGGAACACAACAGAGAGTCCCTGATGGAGCAGGAGAAAGATGGGGTGCAGAACTCAAATTCTAGTAAAAAGACCAGACTTAATGGTTTAATTGAGACTGGAGGTACCCTGAAAGATGTGGCCCCCAGGCTCTTTGCTGGCCCAAAACTAAAACCATTCCTGAGGCCAACTCTTCAGACAAAGATTAGACTGGACTATGGGACAGAAAATGACACTTGTGAAGAGTGTGCTTCTTAGCTCAAGTAGATTCATGAGATTAAATGAGCAGCTCTTATCCAGAGGTGAGATGAGAAGGCAGAGAGGGTCAGGAGTTGGTTGCATGGACACAGGAAATCCGTGGTAGAAAGGAGGTGTGTGCTGTCATAGAATAGGGACAGCAACTAGGGTCACAAAACAATGTTTATGTATAAATTTTTGTATGAGAGACTAACTTGAATTGTAAACTTTCACTTAAAGCACAATTTAAAAAAAAAAGTTTTTTTTTTTAAAAAAAGAAGGTGAAATTAACCGTTCCACCCCCACAGGATGTTGTAGGGATCAAAGGAGGGACTGTGAGTGAAGGCTCCAAACACAGAGCCCGGCCAGGCTGGGGATGCTGCTGTGGCCGTGACGGCCCAGGGGAGGGCCCACCATGGACATGAGCTAGCCCGAGCCTCTTCCATCCACATTTGGGCAACCCTGAGACACGGCATGTCTTCTGAACATATCTACATACAGACATGGCTTGATTTACACCATGACCTTAATGAGTAAAGGCGACTCGATTCGAAATGCTAGAGTTTACACCTGGTTGTATCACTTGGACTTCAAAAAAGATAGTATCATTGCAATAATCTCTCTGATGAAGACACATGTGAAGAGAAGTGTGTTGCAGTATTTCCTTAAGAGTTCCTCAAAAAGGGGAGTGTCTCCTCTCCTACCCTCCTCTCCCATCCCCTCCCCTCCCCTCCCCTCCCCTTACTTTCTCTTCCCTCCCCTCTCCTCCCCTCCTCTCCCATCCCCTCCCCTCCCCTCCCCTCCCCTTACTTTCTCTTCCCTCCCCTCTCCTCCCCTCCTCTCCCATCCCCTCCCCTCCCCTCCCTTCCCCTTACTTTCTCTTCCCTCCCCTCCCGTCCCCTCCCCTCCCGTCCCCTCCCCTCCCCTCCCCTCCCCTCCCGTCTTCTTCTCTCTCAGTTAAGCTCTCTTCATGCCTATTATTACACATGAAAAATTCCTAAGCGTGACGGACGATCTTCCCATATAACCTGTAGCCTCTGACATATCCCAAACCTGAGCTCTGGGAGGTCTGCGCCTCTCCGTTTTAAAAACCACGAAGATAAATGGAACCATCCACTGGGTTCTTCCTTCTTGGACAGTTTCCAGACAAGGGAAACTAATGCACAGCAGAGGGGCCACCTACCTGGGCTCTGACGCCAGGGCCCTGCCCCTTCTTAGCCAAGTTCATCCACCACCCTGAGCCTCAGAGTCCTCGTCTATAAACTGTGGGTAATGCTATAATACCCACCAGCTCAGGATGCTGGGAAGACTAAATAAGACAGTGAGAGGCCAGCCACCTGGCACAAGGCAAGTACTCAGTAGACGTTGATGATTACACACCCAAGGTGGACACAGAGGTGGCCTTTGTAGCCTATGCTGCATCTGAAGGATGCAAAAGGCACCACCTGCCCCCAGGGGCCCCTCCCACTGGCCTACCAGGGCCTGAACTTACCATGTGACCAACTAGAAGCTAGGCCAGGACTGGACACTGGTCAACTCCCTTAAACTGGGCAACCATCCTCCCAGCCAGATCTTATCATCTCACTTTCACAGGTGAGGGAACTGAGGCTGGGGGGAGGTAAAGGCCCTTGCCCAAGGCCACACAGGAAGTACAAAGAGGATGCAGACCAGCCCATGGGTTGGGTAGAGCTAAGCCACAGTGAGGGATGGACTGAGTTTGCAAGGCCCACAGTCTTCCATTCAATTCAGTAACTCTTTATGGATCACCTACTACGCGCCAAGCAACACAGACCTATTCTCTGCCCTAGGGAGCCCCCAAAGAGAAGCATCGATATACACCCAAGACACCTCCCAAGTGCCTCAGGCCAGCCACTCATCTCTGGGGTCTAGAGCCGAATACCACAAGTGGAGCCCTTGCCCAACAACTGAGCCCTTGGATTCTGGCATGCAAGACCTCAGAATGTGCTCTGAGCTGATATGGCCTCTGGGATTCTCCTCGGGTATAGTGCCAGCAGTAGGGTGACCAACTTGTCCCGGTTTGCCTGGGACTTTCCTGTTTTTAGCACCAGAAGTTCAGAGTCCTGGGAAACTTCCCAGTCTCTAGCAGACCAGGATGGTTGGTCACCTTACAGACAGGCCAGCTGTGAATGGTTATAATAATATAATCATCACTAGCATTTATTGAAGGAGCCCTGGTGGCACAATGGTAACATGCTCAGCTGCCAACTGAAAGGTTGGTGGTTTGAACCAGCCCATAACAGTGTCATGGAAGAAAGGCCTGGGGATCTGCTTCTGTAAATATTACAACCTAGAAAACCCTATAGGGCAGTCTACTCTGTCACACGGAGTCGTTATGAGTCAGAATCAACTCAAAGGCACCCAATAACAGCAGCATTTATTGAGTGCTCACTGTGTGCTTGCTTGACATACATTAGGTCATTTAATCCTCACAACCAGCCTCTGAGGTAGGTCCTGTTGGTATACCCATTTTAAAGCAAGGAGACTGAGGCTCAGAGAGGACAAACGACTTAGTCAAGGTCAAACAGAGACGAGTAGGGGCTGGACTCAGTTGCTTCCTTCCAGAGGAAACGCATCCTTCCCTAATTCCCACCAAGGCACCTATGGGCTAACAGCAGATCTGTGAGCAGAGAGGGGATTCAAACTCAGATTTATGTTTCTTCAGAGACTGTGCTCTTAACCACAGCCCTCTAACTGGCCAGATTATTTTGCAGTAGGGGCACCCCACCTATAGCATGCGTTTTCTACACTCTTCAAACAGTGGGTTGAAACACTGACTAAATCATATCACTGGAGCTACTCAGGCAAGGGGAGCTATTCAAGTCCAAGGTGATCATTTTCCTTTGCATGCACAGTACGAGGCTTGCCGTGTGGGGCATTGTGAGTGAGGCGTGCAAACACTGCCAGCCGTAAATATTAATGTTGAGATCGTGGCCCAGGCCCATTATCAGCAGGGCTGGGCTCAGGTTGGCACACACATGGCCTTCGACAGGCTGCATCTGAAGGATGCGAAGGCACCACCTGCCCCCAGTGTTCCCTCCCACTGGCCTACCAGGGCCTAGGCTTCCCATACTTGACCTTGACGGGCTCAGAGGCAGCCCTGTCTATCGTCTGAAGGCTGCTGTTAAAATACATGTTTCCCAGGAAGAACTCCTGTACCGGCCTGGTGGATGGCTGGGATTGTTTTCAAAAGCAGTCCTACCCACATTCCATATTTGGAGCCCAGAGGCTGGCAAGCTCCACGCTAGGCCAGAACATCGCACTTCCCTTACCCTCCGCCGGAAAGCACTTTGTGCACTTATAGAACCCCAGAGGAATGGAAGGAATTGCTATTCTGAAGTATGTTTGTTGGTGCTGCATTGCTGGCTCCCATGTCTGAACTCCACCCCGCTCCCCAACTGTAAGGGTGGGAGGTTCTTAGGCAGAGCAGCTGCTTCATGAACATTCAAGTCAAAGAGTAAATAGACTCTGCTTGTTTCTCTAGATGCTCTTCCTGCACCTTTCCTCCAGTGGCCTGGGTCAGGTCCCAGGCACCTGCGAGACCCAGGGAACAAGGTCCGAGCACACTTCACCAGGGCACGCTGGGGATAAGGACAGGAACAGATCTTTAGGGGAGGCCAGTCAGGTAAGTTTGCAGAATGGAGGGGCCACAAAGTGGGGGGAGATGCCCTTGCCAATCCTGACCAAAGCAGTTTTTCCCAGAGTGGGGCTTGATTGAATGTCACATGGTGGGAACTTCACTGGGCACAGTATGAGTCATGCCTTCCTTGGTAAAATGAGAATTAAAGAACAATGACTGCTAGAAAAGACATCATGTCTGGTTAAGTAGAGGGTCAGTGAAAATGAGGGAAATCCTCCATGAGATGGATGGACACAATAAGCACAGCAGGGGACTCAGACATACCACGATCATGAAGATGGCGCAGGACTGGGTAGTTCTATTGTACGTAAGGTTGCCATAAGTTAGAGCCGACTCCACGGCAACTAACAACAACAATAAAGAAGGATGTATGGAAAGCATTAGCATTGTGCTGGATACATACTAAATCATTGCTGTTGTTGCTATTATTTTGGCTAATAATGTATGCCCTAATTTGTGCCTTAATGTGTCCTTTTCTGCAGTTCTCATCTTCACCAGCAAACATTTACAAAGCCCTCAAACACTCATTAGGTACCAGATGCTGTGGATAACACCCAGATATGGAAGGAAACTTAACTGATTACTAACCTGCTGCTGGGTACTTTACCTGTGTTGCTTCACTTAGTCCACCCCAAGAGCCCCAGTAGGGAGACAAAATTACCCTCATTTTATAGATTCAGGAGCTGGGGTACAGAGATGTTAAGTACCTAGCCTAAGGGGCAGAGCTGGGCTTTGATCCCTGACTGCCTGAGATCAGAGCCCATGAGCTTTCTTCTATGGCACAAAGTCCTTAGTGCAGAGAACACAGTCCCTGCCTTCCAGAAGCCTCCTGTCTGTGGTGGAACAGATAAATGAGCACACAGTAAAAAGAACCGTAAGTCAGATTCGCAGGCCACAAATGGGCACTGGTATGGGCAACGTGTCCCTGGGTAGCACAAATGGTTAAGTGCTCAGCTACTAACCGAAAGGTTGGCAGTTTGAACCCACCCAGAAGTGCCTTAGAAGAAAGGCCTGGCCATCTACTTCTGAAAGACTACAGCCACTGAAAACCCTATGGACCCAGAAGAACTAGATGGTGCCTGGCTACTGCCACTGACGCTCTGACAGGGACCACAGCAAAGAGTCCCTGACAGAACAGAACAGGAGAAAAATGTAGAACAGAATTCAAATTCATGAAAAAAGACCAGACTTACTGGTATGACAGAGACTGGAGGAAGCCCTGAGACTATGGCCCCTAGACAATCTGCTAACTTAGAACTGAAACCACTCCTGAAGCCCACTTTTCAGACAAAGATTGTTGTTAGGTGCCGTCGAGTCCGTTCTGACTCACAGAGGCTGTGATGGTTAAGATTGTGTGTCAACTTGGCTGGGCCATGATTCTCAGTGTTTGGGCAGTTGTATAATGTTGTGATCACTTCCCTATTGAAATGTGATATATGATCACCCCCATGATGGAATCTCCTGAGTGGTACCCGCAGGGGCGGGGCCTGTGGTGGCTCACTGCCCCCTTAGCCTTCATCCCTCTGCCCTCCATCACCTACTTCCTTCCTACTTGCCTTGCCAAGGCTTTTGGCTTGTTCAGGATCTTGCAGCTGCCTCTTGTTCATCTGACCTCCAGTTCTTGGGACTTGAGCTAGCAGCTTACCTGCCATCTTGGGATTCGTTGATCTTCACAGCCTGTGAGCAAGAGTCTTGCTTGCTCTCCGACCTGCCGATCTTGGGTTCACCAGCCCCTTTAGCTACATGAATCAGGAGAAGCCTCTACCCTGATCCACAGACTTGGGGCATTTCAGCCTCTACAATCACAGGAGCTGTTTCCTTGGTATAAATCTCTCTCTGTATATATATATATTTATACACTTTACTGGTTTTGCTTCTCTAGAGAACCCAGCCTAAGACAGAGACCCTATAGGACAGAGTAGAACTGCCCCATAGGATTTCCAGTGAGTGGCTGGTGGGTTTGAACTGCTGACCTTTCGGTTAGCAGACAAGCTCTTAACCACTATGACACCAGGGCTCCTAGACAAAGATTAGACAGGCCTATAAAACAAACAATAACACATGTGAGGAATGTGCTTCTTAGTTCAGTCAAATATACAAAACCAAATGGGCAACTCCTGCCCAAAAGCAAGATGAGAAGGCAGGAAGGGATAGGAACTGGACGAATGGACACAAGGAACCCAGGGTGGAGAGGGGGAGTGTGCTGTCACTTGGTGGGGATTGCAGCCAATGTCATAAAACAATATGTGTAATAAGTGAGAAATTGACTTAAGCTGTAAACTTTCACCTAAAGCACAATAAAAAATTAAAAAAAAAAAAAAAACAACTTATGGAGTGCAGCTCTACTCTGAAACACATGGCGTCACCATGAGTCAGAATCGACTCAACAGCAACTGGTTTACTGGTTTATGGGCAACACGAGCTCAATGGAAGCACACCTCACTACAGGCAGGAAGGCTTCCTGGAGCCGTCTCTAAGCCAACATAGCAGGATTTTGATAGGAGACAGCAGCAAGGACACACCAAGAGAAAGAAGGAAGAATTCAGTTGCCCATTAGGCTTGGGGGCAAGAGGTGAGAGACAGAGAGGCAATTTTGATGGAGGCCTGATTGCAGAGCTCTTACTGACCAACAGAAGTAACTCAGGCTTTGTTCTCCAGGCAATGGGAAACCATCATTGGCTTTTAAGGAACAAAGTGATAAGAAAGTAGTGTCTTGGGAAGATTCATCCAATTGTGCATCATCATGATAATCACAAATACTTCTGCTACCACCATTCATTCATGCATGTCTTTGTTTCTTAGCCAGGCACTGTGCTAAGCCCTTGAATGTCTTATCTCATTTAACTGTCCAAATGACACTTTGTGGGAGGTTTTATAACCATCTTCACTTTCCAATGACCATCCATCAATTCATGGATGGATATTGGGATGGGGTGGATGTATGTTGCATGTGGGATGTCCCTGAATTATTGGGCCAGTGGGTGGACTGTACTGGATTAAGTAGTGTCCCCCAAAATTCATGTCTACCTGAATTTCAGGATGTGACCTTATTTGGAAACAGGATCTTTGCAGATGTACTTAGTTAAGTATCTGGAGATACAATCATCCTGGATTTAGTGTGGGCCCTAAATCCAATGACTGGTGTCCTTATAAGAAGAGGAGAGGACAGGCACGGAGGGACAAAGAGGAGGATGCCACATGAAGATAAAGGCAGGGACTGCAGTGATGTGTCTACCAGCCAAGGACTGTCAGCTGCCACAAGAAGCTTGGAGATAGACATTATAGAGAAAGACTGTCCCTTAGGGCCAATGCATTTCCGTTGTTATGAGCCACCCAGTTTGTGGTGATTTGTCATGACAGCCCTAGGAAACCCATACAGATTTTGAACACCGAGGAAACTGGCAGAGTGGAGATTCTGACTTCAGAGCTCAGACTCTCTGCTTTGGTCGGACTTGAGGGGAAGAGGTGCTGGTGGACTGGGTCCCAGTTAGAGAGGCTGAAAGCTGAGAACAGGGCTGCATTCTTGGGAATGTGTGTTCAGGGCTCCCCACGGTGCCCCCCACACAGTAGGAGTTCTGGGTGTGTTAGTAGGGAGTGGGAACTGTCTGCCCTACTAGTTGCTGATCTATAGGAGGTCATCTGAAGACTGTGGAGATAGACTGAGTGAAAGGAGAGACATGAGAGAAGGTCAAGTTGCCTGGGTCATGGTTATGGGCTTGGGGGCCAGGAGAAAAACAGGGACGATTCCCTTCTTCTCTCCCTTTCATCTGTCAGACAGATTGGCTAATTTGGAGGCTATGATCTATCTCCATCAGACAATTTAGAGAAACTGAACGAAGACTATCTCATTCTCCAGTCTGGAGAACCAAGATAATGCTAAGTGCTAGGCTATTATAATCGGATTCTCATGCCCTCATCACTCACCCAAAATCCACAGTTCTCACAGGAAAAAAAGAGTCCTAAATGGCCCCTGTGAATGAGAAGGGGCAGAAAGCAGCTGTTGGTCTTTTTCTTTTAATTCTCATCTCTCTCAGCATAGAGGAGAGCCAGCAGATATTTTTCAGATAGGCTTATTTTTTTTAATCAAAAGGAAATTAAAGATCAGGGAATGATGTACATTTCTTATGGGAAGAGTGGGAGTCTCACGCCTTGCTTGTCTTAAAATAGCCTAAGGAACACCATATTTGCATTCTGTCCAGGGTCAGCTGCTTTGGGGACTGCAGCCCAGCCCTGCCTGGAGAAGGCAGCGAGGGGCTGAGTTTTTAGATTTAGTGCATTAATGCTTCTCCAGTTTCTGTGGAGTAGCCACTGGAGAGAGGCTTGGCTGCAGATGTAGCAAAAGAAACACATGCAGAAACACAGTATCGATAACTAAATATAACTCACATCTGAAATGCTTTTCACAGCACTGGAGTGCTTTTCAAATATATTATCTCATTAAATCCACACAAAAGTGCAGGGAGGGAGGGACAGTCCTCTCTCCCTTCTCTTATGGTAGAATGGAGATTCAAAGCCTGGGTTTTGGGACTGCACATGGCAGGTCCTTTCATCTGCACCTGCCATCCTCCAGAGGGGCTTCATGGAGGACCAAGATTCCACGATGATCCCGGGCAAAGAGTGGTGATGGGGCTGAGCGAGGTAAAGCAACGCCAGCTGCTGTAACGGATTGACCCCAGATATCTGCGGCTTAACACACATTTATTTCTCACTATGAAAAATCCAAAATGGGGGTTTCCTGAATGCCAGGGAGCCTTCTATAGGATCACTTAGGAATTCTGGGTTTTTCCAGCTTGTGGCTCTTCTCATGTCTCGGCCTCAGAGTCTTGAGCTCTGCATTTAACTAGCAGATGGGGCAGGTTTTTATGGGCCAGGCCTGGAAATGGCCCCCATCATTTCCATACACATTCATTGGCTAGAGCTTGGTCACATGGCTACATCTGCCTGCAAATGAGGCTGGGAAGTGTAGTCTAGCTCTCTGCCCAGGAGGAAGAGTAAGGGGTGCGGTGAGGAGCTGTTGTTAGCTGCCATCAAGTCGGCCGCCAACTCATGGCGACCCTATGTGTTACAGAGTAGAACTGCTCTATAAAGTTTTTTTGGCTGTAATCTTTATGAAAGTAGATCACCAGGCCTTTCTTCTGCAGATCCTCTGGGTAGGCTCAAACTGCCAACCTTTAGGTTAGCAGCTGATCACAGACTGCTTGCACCACCCAGGCTCCTGGGGAGGGGCTAGTCAGTCTGTTTGGTGTGACTTTCCATGCCCAATCAGGGCAGCTTCAATTTTCTCTATTTTATATGTTGGCATTCTGCATAAGATTTGGTTTGAAAAAAGGACCCAAGGGCTTTAAAAAGTTTGTCAAGGCTTTAATTCAGTGATCCCTAGCCAAGGCTGTTTATCAAGATCACTAGGGGAGCTTACGAAAAACATAGATTCCTGGGCCACTCCCTTCTGATTCTGTAAACACGGGGTCCTCTGTATGTACAGCCAGGTATAACATGAATTTCTTCACTCCCTTTGCTAATTTATGAATAGAATGGTGAAGTATGGAGGTGGCAGGTGATTATGATGAATAAATGATGTTGTTGTGTGCTGTTGAGTCAATTCTGGCTCATGGTGACCCCATGTGACAGCGCAAAGCTGCCCCATAGGGTTTCTAACCTTTAAGGGAGCAGTTGCCAGGTCTTTTCTCCTATGGAGCCACTGGTGGTTCCAACTGCCAACCTTTTGGTTAGCAGCCGAGCACTTAACTGTTGCACCACCAGGACTCCTTGAATAAATGATAGAAGGTAGCAAAAATGCTAGTGAGGATGTGGAGGAACAGGAACTCTTGTACAACCACTCATCTAGTGAAGTTAAAGACATGCACAATCTGTCATCTAGCAATTCCGCTCCTAGGTTTATGTTCTAGAGAAACTCTTAGCTATGTGCACCAAGAAGTACATATAACAACATATCTCTGTTAGGAGTGCAAAAACCTGGAAATGACCCAAATGCCCATCAACAGTAGAAGGGATAAGCTGCTGCATATTTACACAGTGGTCTACAATATAGCAATGAGAACAAATTAACTACAATGATAGACAAGAATATGTTTTAATCTTAAAAACATTCTGCTGAGCAAAAGAAGCAAGGAAACAAGAATTTATGAGAAAAATTCCATTTGTATAAAGTTCTAAATTAGGCAAAACAAAACTAAATAGTTTAAGGATATAAACATATGTTGCAAAACAATTAAAAATAGATATCGAAAGAGTCAAGATGGTGGATAACTCCGGGAGGGACATGCAAGGGGCCCCTGGGGTACTGGCTGGGTTCTATTTCTTTGCCTAGGTAGTTGATACATGAGTGTTCAATTTATAATTATTTTTAAGCCGGCATAAATATATTATGCCCTTCTCTATACGTATGTCATCTCTCTGAGTAAAAGAGTACAGAGGCAGGGAGAGAGAAAAAGAGAAAGGGAGGCAGATAGAGTAGGGTGTGTCTGTTTGTCTATGTGGCTCTGTCTAGAGCAGCTCTGGTGTCAAGACAGTGCCAAGTTCAAACCCCAGCTCTGCCTCTCCTAGCTGTGTATCCTTGCACCAATTGCTTAGTCTTTGGGTTTCTCATTTTCCTCATCTTTATACCAAAAAGAGCAAACCTGCTGCCATCGAGTCAATTCCGACTCACGGCGACCCCATAGGACAAAGTATAACTGTCCCATAGGGTTTCCAAGGAGCAGCAGGTGGATTCGAACTGCTGACCTTTATGGTTAGCAGCCAAGCTCTTAACCACTGGGCCACCAGGGCTTTCATCTCTATAAGGGAGATAAAAAAGCCTTCCTCGTAGGATTATAGAGAGAAAATATAAAATGTGTTTAACACAGGAATTAACGATGCATAGTAGATACTCAATAAACTGCATCCCGTGACACATAATAGATGTTCAATAAACTGCAGCCCCTGACACATAGTAGGTGCTCAATGAACTGCATCCCACGACACACAGTGGGTGTTCAATAAACTGCAGCCTGTGACACACAGTAGGTGCTCAATAAACTGCAGCCTGTGACACAGCCAAACAGACACCTGTGTACGAGCTGACAGGTGGCTAGGTCTGAGACATATCTGAGGACATTATGGCCTTTGTCTTTCTACAGACCTCATTCCTGTCTCTGGTTTTTCTGTCTCTATCTCTGTTTGTCCCTCCTTCCTCCTCACCTCCTTCTAGTTAATGTTACACGGCTGTAATTTTCAGAGCCCTGTGATCTGCCTTATGTGACTGTGGAAGGAGGCATGTAGACACACAGACACATAGACATCCATGTTTCCATATTGCCTTATCTGTAGCTGGGAGTTCACATTCAGCATTGGAAAGTGTCCTACTTGCAGTGGGCCAACTGGACAAGTGAGCCTGAGGAGGAAAGGTGAGCCAGGCCCGTCATTTTTCCTTGCCTCCCTCTACCCAGAAGCAAAATGGGTGCAGGGCTATTAACACTGAGGCTGTCAAGAGAATTCATTACACTTTGTTAAATGACCCTGGAAGGAGACATTATTATTATCATCATCAAGGATACAGTGGGCAGCTTCACAGCATCATATAATTTCCAGATGACAAAGACGGTTCCCATTAGATCGTCTAATTGGTTCCTTCCGTTGAACAGGAAGGTCCTGGCTGCTCTAGTCACACCCTTGGTTTGTAGGCACACCCTCCTCCAAGGAGCAAAAAGGGCTTCACTCTCCTGAGGGTCAGTCTTTCGGGAGGCAGGGAAGAAGCTAAGGCAGAGTTTCTTCAACTGCTGAAAGTATTCATTCTTTCAAGTCACAAGAGAAGCATCATTCAAAGACACTAAATGACAACCCTACTGGCCTAAGCAGTTAATACAACCTTACAGTGGTAGAATTCTCACCTTCCATGTGGGAGACCCAGGTGCAGTCCCAGCCAATGCACCTCATGCGCAGCCATCACCTGTCTGTCAGTGCAGGCTTGCGTGCTGCTATGATGACGAATAGGTTTCAGCAGAGCTTCCAGACTAAGACAGACTAGGAAGAAAGGCCTGCTGATTTACTTCCAAAAATCAGCCAATGAAAAGCCTTTGGATCACAATGGTTCAATCCAAAACCGCTCATGAAAGATGGCGCAGGACTGGGCAGACAGCATTTCATTCCGCTGTGCCTGGGGTTGCCATGAGTCAGTGGCCTACTCAACAGCAGCTAACAACAACAACAGTGGAAATTACTCCTGGTTTTGGATGGGACTTTAAGAGGTCATCAGCTCAGCACTCTTTCTCCAGGCACAACTGCTTGCATACCAGCAGAGACTGGGGTCTAACCATGGCTTCCTATATACCAACCTCTGCACCTTTGGAAGGCACACAGAGCAAGAAGACATGAGGCCTCCCTTTTTAATTTCCATCTACTTAATTTGGAATCATGAAGGCAGAAATACCAACCAAAAAACAAAAAGCTGGTTACAGATACTCTCGTTAACTGCTGGCATACACTTTCTATTGAAAAGCAATACAGCTTGGGGTCAAACGAAATCCACCATTTACTGGTTGTGTAGTTTGTGCACATTATCTAAACTTTTTGAAGTTTAGTGTCTTCTCTATGAAATGGGGCAGTAATAGTGCCTACTTCACAATGTCAATGGGAGGATCCAGTGAGATGGCCAGATGCTATGGGACATGTAGTAACGGCAGTTATCACTGGTGGCCTCAAGGAAGAAATCTGGGCACGAGAGAGCTTTTTTGGTGGAAAGACGTTTGTGATCATTGCAGGGCTCTTTAAGGAGGACAGTGGTGTTACATCTTGGGGAGGAGTTAGTTTCTAACATCAGTGTACAAGGCAAAACCGGATAGAGTCCATTTACTCTTGAAAACTTCTGCCCTTAAAGTACGGTATGCACGATATTGTCCCTGGGTGGTGCAAATGGTTAATGTGTTGCACTTCTAGCTGAAAGATTGGAGGTTCAAGTCCACCCAAAGTTGTCTCAGAACAAAGTCCTGGTGATCTACTTCCAAAAAGTCAGCCATTGAAAATCCTATGGACCAAATACATGAAAAGGTGCTCAGTTTCATTAGCCATCAGAGAGATGCAAATAAAAACTACTATGAGATAGCATTTCCTTCCCACTAGGATGGCTAAGATTAAAAAAAAAAAAAAACCCAGAAAATAAAAAATGTTGGCAAGGATGTGGGGAAAGTGGCACCCTTACCCGTTGCTGACGGGAATGCAAAATGGTTCAGCCATTGTGGGAAACAGTGTGGCAGTTCCTCCAAAAACTAACAACAGAACTGCCATATGACCCAGTAATTCCACTCCTAGGTATATACCCAGAAGACTTGAAAGCAGAAACTCAAGAGACTTATACACCAATGTTCACTGCAGTACAATTCACAATAGCCAAAAGGTGAAAACAATCTAAATGCACACCAATAGATGAATGGATAAACAAAATGTGATCCATAATGTACAATGGAATACTACTCAGCCAGTAGGAGAAATGAAGTCTTGATACATACTATAGTATGGATAGAGCTGGAGGACGTGCTGAGTGAAATACGTCCATCACAAAAGGACAAATATGGTATGGCCTCGCTTATATAAAAAGACAAACGTATAGGGAACAAAGTTTATTAGTGGTTACCAGGCATGGAAGAGAAGGGGAAAGGAGAAGTTAACGGTAATGGAAATATCGAGTTGATTAAGAGTAGGGTTGCACAACGGATTATTGTAATTGCTGTCAGTAAGTTGCATGCCTGTAAAAAGCTGAATTGGCAAAAGTTGTGTGATAGATATATTTATAACAACAATAAAAAAAAAAAAAGAGTAGCTGCTGAGGCTGCTTATGTACAACGAAACACCTCAACTGGATTTGGTTTCTTGGTGTGGAGGTCAAGGGTCACAGTTTCATAGGACATCTCGGTTAATTTGCCTAATAACATGTTTATTGCTTCTGTTGTAACTCCTTGTTTGATGCGTAGCACCTGGGGTCTTAAAAGCTTGCAAGTGGCAATCCAAGGCACAGTAATTTGTCTCTATTTGCCTGAAACAACAGAGGAAGAAGGAGAGTCAGGAATAGGAGGAGGGTATGGAATGTGTGGCTAATTGCCTCCATGAATAACTGCCTCCTTTGCCATGAGACCAGAAGAACTGGATGGTACCTGGCTACTGTTACTGAATACTTTGATTGAAGAGTCCACAGAAGAATCCTGATCAAAAGGGGGAAAATGTAGAAGAGAATTTCAAATTCTCATGGACTCCGACTTCCTGGATCCATTATGGTTGGATGAACCCCTGAAACTATTGCCTTGAGATAATCTTTAAATCTTAAACTAAAAATATCCCCTGAAGTCTTCTTAAAACCAAACAATAGTTTAGCTTAGCTAGTAAAATATGTTTGCTTTGAGCATTATGCTCTTTTAAGAACTATCTATATGGGATCAAATAGACAACAGCAACTTGAAAGATGAGATAGGACCCTTAATGGGCAGAGATTTGTGTTAACGGCGGAGGATCAACTCAGAAAAGGAGGGTGAGAACGGTTACACAACTCGAAGAATGCAATCAATGTCACTAAATATTACATGTGGAAACTGTTGAATTGTTGTATGTTTTGCTGTATATATTCTCAACAACAACAACAAAATAAATAAAATTATAATTAAAAAAACAA
Organism: Dugong dugon; assembly: GCA_030035585.1. Taxonomy (NCBI): domain Eukaryota; kingdom Metazoa; phylum Chordata; class Mammalia; order Sirenia; family Dugongidae; genus Dugong; species Dugong dugon. Next base: position 14,045,742 of record CM057476.1, read on the forward strand.
AGGAAACCCTATGGAGCATAGTTCTACTCTGACACACATGGGGTCACTGTGAGTCATAGTCAACTCAGTGGCAACTCGTTTACAGAACATTCAAGTTTGAGAGCCACTGGGTCAGACCATAGGAGGGAATAAAAGGAATGTTTATTCCTCTTATGCTACCCGTGCCTGGGCATTGAAAGCATTCTGCCTCTAAGGAAGTGGGTCTCAACCGGGGGCAACTTTGCCCTCCAGGGGACATTTGGCATTATCTAGTTACAGACACTCTCATTAATTGCTGGTGGGATTGTAAATTTGTCATCCAACCATTCTAGGGGGCCCTTTGGCAATAAGCAGCAAAGGCCTTAAAATACGCATGTCCTTTGACCACAATTCCACTCCTACAGATTCATCCCCCCTAAATAAGAAAGTGTCCAATGTGTCCTTGCACTATAAGGATATTCATCACAGTTATGGTAAAAACAACAAAGATGGAGGTCGACTTAAATGCCCAACAATAAGGACTTGATTGAAAGGTCTGTGGTTCTGCCACGTGCTGCAGCCATTAACAGTGAACAGAAGTGAGTGTACTGATACAGCGAGACGTTCTCAACGTACCGTGGAGGGAAAAGCAGATTACAGTAAAGCATGGCAATCCCTTTTAGCAAGTGTCTAAGCACGCACGGGTATAGAAGGAAGACTGATGGCAGTGAACCCATGAAAACATGCCCAGTCACAGTAATCAGGGAAATGCAGATTAAGGTAATGACCATATTTACCTAGGAGATTGGGAAAAAAAAAAAAAAAAAGAACATCTCAGTGTAGGCCAAAGCACTGAGGATCTGCTGTTCTCATGCACAGCCTTTTTGGAGAGGAATTTGACTGTGCCAGAATGCTCCTTAGAAGTGAGGATGGTGAGACTTTGGTGTGCTTACTTTGGACATGTGACCAAGAAAGGCCAGTCACTAGAAAAGGACATCATGTTTGGTAAAGCAGAGGGTCAGTGAAAATGAGGGGACCCTCGGTGAGATGGATTGACACCACAGCTGCAACAATGGACTCAAACACACCAACAACTGAGAGGCTGGTACAGGACTGGGCGACGTTCTGTTCTGCTTACACATAAGGTCACCGAGAATCGGAACCGACTCGACGGCAACTCATGACAACATTAAAATGTAAAACGTGTATAGCCAGCCAGTCTACAATTTCACTTCTGTGACTCTATCCCACAAAAATACTTGCACAAGTGAATGAAGATGTACAATTTGAATTAGCAGCAAACTAGAAACAACATGAATGCCCATAAAAAAAGCCTGTTGCCCTTGAGTCAATTCTGACTCACAGCGACCCCACAGGACAGAGGAGAACAGCCCCATAGAGTTTCCAAGGAGCGTCTGGTGGATTCAAACTGCTGACCTTTTAGTTAGGAGCCATAGCACTTAACCACTATGCCAGCAGGGTTTCTTTGAAGAGAATAGGAAGATGTAATTTAGTTGGCACAAAAAGTTCTCCAAGACAAATTGTTAGGTGAAAAAAGCAAGTCACAGAAAAATACCTGTCTCACAATCCTACCTATGTTTTAAAAAATATACTATATATGTTATCTATGTATATGGAGTCCCTGAGTGGTGCAAATAGCCACTGTGCTTGGCTGCTAACCAAAAGATTGGAGGTTCAAGTCCACCCAAAGGTGCCTTGGAAGAAAGGCCTGGCGATCTACTTCTGAAAAATCAGCCATCGAAAATCTTATGGAGCACAGTTCTACTCTGAGACACGTGGGGTTGCTATGAATCAGAATCGACTCTATGGCAACTGTTTTATCCATGTACATACACGTCTACAAATTCACAAATAGAGGGCTGAAGGGCTCATACTGAAGAGTTAACAATGGCAAACTCTGAAGCAGAGAGGGATGGAATGGGAGGAAAAGGAGTCCTTTCCCTTTTATAGTCCCTGTCGTTTTGAATGGTTTGCATGCATTCATGTAATACTTGGCAAAATTTAAAAAACAAACAAAGAACTGCGGAAAGATGTTAACAGTAGGCCTTTCTGAGTAGAGGGGTTAGGAGTGATTTTTTTTAGTTTCTTGTGGCTTACTTGTCAGGGTTTTTCTGACTTTTCTTCAGTGAACATGTGTTACGTGTGCAATTTTAAAACTTTTTCTTATAATAGCAATGGCATTAACTGAATACCTTACAAAGGCATTTTAATAGAGAAAGCTACAGTAAAGTACGGGACACAGCCCTCTACTCTCAGGTACTCTGCAATTTAGTTGGTCTCTCTCTCTCATGGGTATCATTTGATATAGCCTTCTTGGAGAGGAATCTGGCAGTGCTAGAAATCTCCTTAGAAGCCAGGAGGGTAAGACTTTGGTTTGCTTACTTTGGATACGTCATCAGGAAAAACCAACCACTACAAAAGGACATCATGTTTGGTAAAGTAGAAGATCAGTGAAAACGCTCTCTCTCTCTCTCTCTCTCACACACACACACACACACACACACACACACACACACACTACACGACGGAGCACAGAAGACAGTAAGTGCTTCTAGAGGCCAAAGGAAGATGACAACTGTGTGCAACAGGGTGGTGGGAAGGTGTCCTGGAGGCCGTGGAAGTTAAACACTGCCTTGTAGAAACGGGAGGGCTGTAATAGACAAGGAACCCTCCAGTAATTGAAATTCTATTATCTGTGCTGGTGGCATCCTGCTCTGGGGATTAAGGATCCTCATTATCAATTAATTCTTCCTGGATTCCAAGCTAGATATCTGCAGCTACAACTCAAGTGGCTTGCTTGTGCCTCTGTCCTTCGTGGACCGAAGACCTTTCTGAACATCTCAGCAAGGAAAAATAAGCTGTGTTTCCCGTCCATCTCCGAGATTAAGACCACAAAAGGAGAAGAAAACTCTTCCTGATGTGAAACGCCATCCCAGCCACCACCACCACCACTGGCTGGTCCTCAATAATCAGTCAAGAAGCAATCTCTCCGAATCCCTTGCCTCCACTCGGTTCGCTCCGCCTGCTGTCTGATCCATGTCTTTATCGTGGACAAACTGCTTTTACTTGCATCACCTCACTCCATCTCAAAGAAATCCCAGGAGAAAGCTATGATCATCACCATTATGCATATGAGGAAACTGAGATTCCCAGACTCAACTGACTGTTGGCTGCAGAGACCGAGTTTGAGGCCTGGGGATACTTTCCCTGCCTCATCACTGCCTTGAATTGATGAGCTCGAGGACTGGGCTCCGTGTGGTGACTACAGCCCACCTACCTAATCCAGGGCAGGCCTGTCTCAGATATATAGACTTTCAGTTGCTATGTTGTTGATTCTGACTCATAACAAGTCCATGTGACAGAGTAGAACTGCCCCATAGGGTTTTCTAGACTGTAGTCTTTACAGGAGCAGATTGCCAGGGCTTTCTCCCATGGAGTTGCTGGTGGGTTCGAACTGCCAGCCTTTCAGTTAGCAGCCAAACACTTAACCGTTTGCGCCACCAGCGTCAAAGTGCGTCTGCACTGGTGCACGAACTGCCTCCCTTCCTGCTCCTCAAATGGGCTGAGCATTAATGTGGGTTCTGGGGAACGATGATATGATGCGTTGAAATCCTCTGCCCCTAAGGAGCTCACAAGCTGGTGTGGGGGATACGGATCTTTAATTTCAGTACAATTCCAGTAAACAACGGAAAGGCTTTGGGGGAGGAGAAACGGCCAGGATTTGTGAAAGGTTGAGAGGGTTCCTGGAGGAGGTGGTATCTGAGCTGAGTCTTGAGGAACAAACAGAAGTTTGTGGGCCCAGAAAGAAGAAAGGGATGTCAGAAGATGGAATAAAACAGGGCACTGTAATGACAGCCTGTGTCTATTACATGCTGACCATATAGCTGTTTCATAAGGATCATCTCGTTGGCTCATCACCCCAGTCCTATAAGGCAGGCACCATTTTATCCTCATCCAAGGTAGTTTGTCGAGTGTCGTACAGGTGTGGAAGAAAGGATTAGATCTAGGTCTGTCTGACTTGAGAAGGGGTGGTCCTTACCATTCTCCCATACAGTCCCATAGAGCAGTGGTTCTCAACTGTGGGTGATTTTTGCCCTCCGGGGGACACTGGGCAATGTATGGTGACAGTTTTTGTTGTCACAACTTGGGGGGGGGTGCTACTGGCATCTAGTGGGTAGAAGCCACAGATGCCGCTCAACATCCTACAATGCACAGGATAGACCCAACAATTATCTGGCCCCAAATGCCGACAGTGCTGACTTTGAGAAATGCTGGCACAGAGCAAGCATGCTGTCCACTGTGTGCTGGGAACCATACAGATAGCTGTGGAAAAGGAGGCAGGAAAAGAAGCTAGGCAAGTGGGCTGGGGCCAGCTCAAGGTGGGGCTTGGGTTACAGCTTGGAGCCAGCCCAGAAGTAGTGGAGGGCTTTAAGTAGGGGCATATTTGTGCCTTAGGATGATCACTGTAGAATAGGAGAGCAGGGGACAATATGTCAGAGGAGGCAAGGGAGCAGTAGGGACGGTTGGGGCAGTGGTCCAGGGTCTGGGTGAGGGGCACGGGTAGAGGCAGCAGGAATAGAGTGGAGAAGACAGAAAGCCAGCTCCGAGCAGCTGATGGGTTGACATCGCGTGTCCCACTATGAAGGACGGTACATTAAACCCTCTAAATGAGAGTAGCGACCTGATTAGAGATGGAGCGGAGGGCCCCCCCTCGGGATGCACACAGATTAACACGGTTATTCAAACAGCCTCGGGGAGCTGTGCCAAGAAGCTGATGCAGCCCGTGTGTACACCTGCCTGCGGAGGCTGGGCCTCTCCTCACAGCCCAGTAGTCACCCCCAGGGTCTCCAGGGCGCTCACACCCAACCCCACGGGGCCTCATTCATTTGTCCTGCTCTTCCTGGGATCCCTCCCACTTTGTCAATATCCTCCCGTGGGGTGAGGCTGGAGCTGGGGGAAACCAGCACAGACCCAACTCTTCTCAGGAGTGAGGACTTGCCATCTGGTCCTGTGCCCAAAAAGGAGGCCTCCCTCCACCTCTCCGCCCTGCAGGAAGAGCTGGAGGTGGCAAGTTCAAGGAAAAAAAAAAAAAAAACAGCTCCCGTTTGACTCTGACTCACAGCCACCCAATGCGTGTCAGAGTAGAACTACGCTCCATAGGGTTTTCAAAGGCTGGTTATTCAGAAGTAGATCGCCAGGCCTTCTTCTGAAGCGCCTCTGGGTGGACTGGGACCTTTCAGTTAGCAACCGAGTGCATTAACCTGCATTAACCGTTTGCAACGCCCAGGGACTCCAAGTTCACGGGAAGAGGGTGGAATGTATCTGTGCTGGGGGTCTGGATGGAGTTGGTACTGAGGTTAATCTTTTTGCCCAATTCTGAGGACAAGGGGTCCTGGAAATAGATTCCCAAAGATTCCCCACCCTGGGTTAGGCCACTGGTAAAACCAAAAACCAAGCCCGTTGCCGTTGAGTTAATTCTGACTCATAGCAACCCTAAAGGACAGAGTAGAACTGCCCCATAGGGTTCCCAAGGAGCAGCTGATGGATTCAAACTGCTGACCTTCTGGTTAGCAGCTGAGCTCTTAACCACTGCACCAGCAGGGCTCCAGGCCGCTGGAAGCCTCCTTCAAACAGGTTTAAGTATTTGAGCCCTGGGACTCGCGCTGCTGCTGTACGTGTGCATGTGTTGTGCCTCAGTGTAAAAACTTTCAGACATATTGACAGCCTCATGTATCTTAGACATCATGTCAGATCTCTGCTTGAGAGCCTCTGGAAGCTTTCTGAACTACAAGATGAAATCCAGGGTGGCACTCCGGGACCCCGTGGTCCCACGCTACCCAGCACTCTGATCTCACCTACTGTTTTCTCCTAAAATGAACCTGCTGCTCCAGCCAGACCAGTCTCTTCAACATCCCCCAAACAACACCCTCTTAATTTTCGACCCCAGGCCTTTGCATATGCAGCTTCCCTTACCCCCTCAAGGCTCCACTCCCTGCCCTTTCCCTTGCTGGTGAATGTCCTACTGATACGGTTCCTTTGATATCCTGCTTTGATTCCCTTCTCTTCTGGCAGGCTTCCTCAATGTCTTCAGGTAACTCTCTTCTCCAGTGACCTCCTACAACACCAAGTTCTGGGACCAGGGGGCATTTTTACTCAATGGTCGCCCTTGTGGACAAGTGTTTTGATGGATGGGTGAGTTGCAGAGGGGAGGGCCTGAACAAGTGTATTCACTGCTTTATTCATTTTTTTTTTTTAATCTCACAATCCTCACCTCAAGCCATAGGCAACCACTAGTCTACTTTCTGTCTCCATAGACGGTCCTATTCTGGACTTTCATATGGATGTAATCATATGGTACGTGGTCCTCTGTGTCTGGCTTCTTCCACTTAGCATAATGTTTTCAAGGTTCATCCATGTTGTGATATGCATCAGTACTTTGTTCCTTTTTATGGCCAAATAATATTCCACGATGTGGATATACCACACTGTTTATCCATTCATCCATTGATAGCATTTGGGTTGCTACCACTTTTTGGCTCATATAAACAGGGCAGCTATGAACACTTGCATACAAATTTTTTTGCTTTTATTTCTCTTAGGGTAATCACCATTTTTACTATTTTCTTTTATTCCTGGTCTTCGAAGCTATTGTTGTTGTTAGCTGCCACTGAGTTGGCCCCTGACTCATGACAATACATGTACAACAACTCAAAACGCTACCCTGTGCCATCCCTGTGATTGGTTGCAGATTGGACCGCTGTGGTCCATAGTGTTTTCATTGGCTGACCTTTACAAAGTAGACCACCAGGCCTTTCTTCATAGCCTGTCTTGGTCAGACAGCTCCACTGAAACCTGTTTAGCATCACAACAACACGCAAGCTTCCACTGACAGACGGGTAGTGTCTGCGAATAAGTGCGTTGACTGGGAATCGAACCTGGGTCTCCCACATAGAAGGCGAGAATGCTGAACCACCACTGCCCTCTCACTAAAGCTGAAGGAGCGGCAATTCACTTTTTATTCTGCTGGCTTCCCCAATGGGAATTAGATGCTGAGGTCTCTGCTTTAAACAGGAAAATCTGGATTGTACCAACAGAGACAAGATCTGGTGTTTCTCATTTTACAAAAGAATTCTTTATTTTACAAAAGAAAGGAAGAGTTCGTTCATTGTCAGGTCGCCGGGGCCAGTACCTAGCGGTGCAGCAGGCTGCAGAGTTCATCATTCGATGTTCCAACTGGGCCTCTAGAGCAGTTGTAAGTCAAAGTTTTGTGAATTGAATCATATTTTAAAGCATAAATAAAAAAATAGCACTGTGAATCCTTGAGAAGAATCTGTGTGTGAGGCGATAATCAGAAACAGATTTACGATTTTGGTAAAGACAAAAATCAGAGATAAATGTCAACAGCAACAGGAAGATTGAGATAATTAATCAGGAGCCTACTCGGGTAAGACGCACTGTCTTAGCTTTAAATTCGTTTTCTCATTTAAATCTCACAATAATGCCTTTGGGGTAGGTGTTATTTATCTCCGGCTTAAGAGTTGGAGAAACCAGGGCTCAGGGATATTAAAGAACTGACCCAAGGTCACAAAGCTGAAAAGAAGCACTTGGATTCCAACCAGCCTCACTCTTTCCTAGAAACTCTGACTCTGTTCAGAAGACAATATGGTGGTGTCCTAGTTTCCTAGTGCTGCTGTAACACAAATACCACAAATGGGCAGCTTTAAAGAACAGAAATTTATTTTCTCACAATTCTGGAGACTAAAAGTCCAAATCAGGGTCTTGGCCACATCAATTTCTTCCTTGTCAGTATCTTCAGGAGTTTCTTGGTTCCTTGGTGTTCCTTGACTTGCAGATGATCCTCACTTGGCATCTGTCTTCCCCTATGTGTATCTGTGTCTATTCTGGTTTTTTTTTTTTTTTAATAATTGAGAAGTGATTAGGTTTAGAACCCGCCCTACACTAGTACAACCTAATTACATAACAAAAGAAACCCCCTATGTCCAAACAGGATCACATTCATAGATACAAGGGCCAGGACTTCAACATATGTTTGTAGTGGGACTCAATTCAATCCATAACAAGTAGTTACATGTGCCACTCTGGGATCAGACTGCACGATCAGAAACCCAGCTTACTCACTGGGCAGCTGTTTCCTGGGCTGTAAAATGGGGCTACAAAAACCTTACCTCAAAAGATTGCTGTGAAGTTTAAACGAGATAATTTATTTAGTACCTGGCACACAGTAAGTGCTTAATAAATGTTAGCAATTATCATGCTGAACTGTTTCTGTCATGGAACTAGCAATACTAACAACAGCATTTATCAAGTGCCTACAGTAGTGAGCACAGCCCAAGGCCCCCAAAACACCAGCATTATAATCAGATCATCTGGGATTCACAGCTGACCTGCCACTTATTCACTGTGGGACTTGGGCAAGTTGCTTAACCTCTCTGAGCCTTGGTTTTGGCAAGAAGGGGCTATAGGTAGCACCCACTCAAAAGGGTAATTGTGAGGATTAAATGAGCTACATACTGCAGAGTGCCTTAAACTAGAAACCACTCAGACGGTAAATTTTGTTATTGTGTAAATAGCTTTACACATGCTATTTTAAGTAAGTGGTCCTCACAACAATCCTAGGACATGGTTTCACAGAGGAGGAGTCTGTGGTAAGAGAGGTTAATAACCTTCCAGGTTCCATCACCTGTCCAGGGTAAAGCTGGCATTCATGCTCAGGCCCATATGACATTGTGCAAGCTCCATTCAACGGTCATTCCTCAGTACCTTATTTTGTTTGTATATACACCATTCTAGAGTCACTAGGTGGTGCAAATGGTTACTGTGCTCAGATGCTAACCAAAAGGTTGGAGGTTCAAGTCTACCCAGAAGCACCTTGGAAGAAAGGTCTGGCAAACTACTTCCAAAAAATCAGCTGTTAAAAACCCTATGTAGCACAATTCTACTCTGGCACACATGAGGTTGCCATGAGTCAGAATCTACTGGATGACAACTGGTTTTATACACTACTCCATGTGTAGGGAATAAGGCCTGTCCCTAGTCCCAGAGGAATACGTGGCAATCTGGGTCCTCTGGAAAGCAGATGTGCAAGAGATTTGTTGTTGTTCGTTGTCGAGTTGATCCCGACTCATGGTGACTCCATGTGTGCACAGCAGAATGTGCTCCATAGGGTTTTCAAGGCTGTGAGCTTTCAGAAGCAGATCGCCAGGCTTGTTTCCCAAGATCCCACTGGGTGGGTTCAAACTGTCAACCCTTCAGCTAATAGCCGAGTGCTTAACTTTTTGTGCCATCCAGGGACTCCGCTGGTGGGAATGTAAAATGTGCAGCCACTCTGGAAAACAGTCCAGCAGTTCCTCAAAAATTTAACCATAGAGTTGCTATATGACCTCACAATTCCACTCTTGGGTATATACCCTGGAGAATTAAAGCATTTGTCCACGCATAAACTTGCACATGAATATTCTTAGCAGCATTATTCATAAAAGTCAAAAAGTGGAAACAACCCAAATATCTATCAATAGATGAATGAAGAAACAAAATATGGAATGTCCACACAATAGAATATTATTCAGTCATAAAAAAGAATGATAAAATGTGGTATATCCATACAAAGGAATATTATTCAGTCATAAAAAGGAACGATAAACAAAATGTGATATATCCACACAATAGAATACTATTGAGTCATAAAAAGAAATGACAGCATGGATGAACCTTGAAAACATTATGCCAAGGGAAAAAAGGGGGGCAGTGGTGGTTGGTGGTAGAATTCTCAACTCCCATACAGGAGACCCAGGTTCGATTCCTGGCCAACGAACCTCATGTGCAGCCACCACCCGTCTGTCAGCGGAGACTTGAGCATTGTTATGATGCTGAACAGGTTTTAGCGGAGCTTCCAGACTCAGATAGACTAGGAAGAAAGGTCTGGCTGGTGAAAAACCCCATAGATCACAGCAGTCTGATCCACAGTCAATCATGGGGATGGCACAGGACAGGGCAATGTTTCATTCTACTGTACATGGGGTCACCATGTGTTGGGGGCCGACTCAACGGCAGCTAACAACAACAAAATGAAAGAAGCAAGTCCCAAAAGGCAACATATTGTATGATCCCATTTACATAATAGGTCCAGAATAAGAAATCCCAGCCTGGGGCTGGGGTTAGGGAGGAAGAATAAAGAGTGACTGCTAATGGGTACAGCTTTCTTTTTAGGGTGATGAAAATATTCTGGAAGTAGATCATGGTGATAGGTGTACAACCTTGTGAATACTCTAAAAACCATTGGATTGTATACTTTAAAAGAGTGAATTTTATAATATGTAAGTTATATTTCAGTTAAAAAATTTTCAACCATGTTAAATTCACAGGTCTTGTCTAAGTCATCTAGTGCTGCTATAACAGAAATACCCCAAGTGGATGGCTTTAACAAACAGAAATTTATTCTCTCACAGTCTAGGAAGCTACAAGTCCAGATTCAGGGTGCCAGCTCCAGGGGAAGACTTTCCCTCTCTGTCAGCTCTGGGAGACGGTCCTTGTCATCAAATCTTCCCCAGTCGAGGAGCTTCTCAGCACAGGGACCCTGAGTCTAAAGGACATGCTATTCTCCTGGCTCTTGTTTCTTGGTGGTGTGAGGTCCCCCTGTCTCTCTGCTCTCTTCTCTCTTTTATATCTCAAAAGAGATTGACTTAAGACACAATCTAATCTGATAGATTGAGTCCTGCCTCATTAACATAACAGCCCATAATCCCACTTCATTAACATCATAGAGGGAGGATTTACAACACATAGGGAAATCACATCAGATGACAAAACAGTGGACAATCACACAATACAGGGAATCATGGACTAGCCAAGTTGACACACATTTTTGGGGAACACAGTTCAATCCATTCATCTTCACTGCTGTATAGTATTCCACTGGTCCGACTATTCTACAGTCTAAACATTCTCCCGTTAATGAGCATTTGTGTTGTTTCTTGCTTTGTTGCTATCGCAAGCAGCGCTGCTATGAACATCCCTCACGTTTCTCTTTGTGCGTGCGTGCAGGGTTCCTTGAAGAAACATAGCAAAGGAGTGCAGTTGCTGGGGTGCAGGATATGCATACCTTCAACTTTACACCCTCACTCTCTGCAACTCCTTTATGAGTCTGGGGAGAGAAGGCGAGGCAGCAAGCTCTACCTCGACCCTTGCCCCCAACAAACCTCCTGAGGTCTCAGAAAATAGGGCAACTGAAGTGGAAAACAAATAGCACAAATCAAGTGGTGGGAGGCTTCCCCTACCGCCTCTCCGAGACCCGCTAGATGGGCATCAGGGCCTCCCCCATCAGAAAATATTAACAGCATTTAATGAATATTCACAAGGATTCATTAAACATTTCCCCGTGTGGCTGAACAAAACAGTGTTCAAACCCCCAAGCCATTAACAAAAAAGGAAGAAGAAATATTACAGGGATGATGTGCACAAGCTCAAAACGCCACAGGCAAGAAACAGCTTTTCCTTTAAAAAAAAAAAAAAACTCAACTTCATCTCACTGGTGTTTCAAAAGGCCCCCATGTCCTAACTCTCTGTGACTTCTTCCAATAGGACAATCCTAACTGACATTACAGTGATTACAGTTTTTTGTTTGTTTTTTTAATTTTACGGACATAGAAAGTTGCCTTTATCACAGCAACAAGTTCAAATGCCACATTTAAGTTTGAAAGGGCTTTTCTACAAGCCACATCAATGGATCCTTGCAGCTTCCTGGTGGGGTGGCCCAAGAACTATTTTCTTCATCTGAGAGACAAGGAAACTGAGTCCCATGGCAGTAAGTGGGCTTACGCAGGGTCACTGTACTGGAGATGGGGTTATTATGTCCTCAGTATTTTGACCATCTTCCAAGGAAAGTGACCTCATGGCCTGAACACAGCCGACTACACTGGGTATCAGCCTGACCCAAAGACCGAGCCTCATGGTGGCCTTGAGTGAGAGTGTTGCCAGTGGGAATGCTTTCCACTGGAGAGTGCCTAGAAGAGCCAGTTAGACCCTCTCTCTAGGACAGTCAGAGTCTATGAGACAAGCACATAGAAGAGTTGGGAGCCTGGGAAGAGGGTGAAAGACACAGAGGGAAAAGCCAGTAAACAGAAGTGATGAGTCAGCGGAAGGCCTGAGGCCATGGAAGCACAAAGCAACCAAAGCCATAGGCCTGAGATAGAGGGGACAGAAACATTTGGCTGGGAGAGTTGGGAACAGTTGAAGCACAGCTAGAGAATGGTTGGGCCAGTTTAATGTCAGAACACTGTAGTTGGGCATAACCCAACTGAGGGTCAGTGGGCCCCCAAGAACTTTCCATTCCCAGCAAGACTGGCTCTGCTAAACTTGACACTGTCCCCTTTCCCTACCTCCCTGTGTATTTTTACTCTGAGCCAGTGGTTCTCAACCATTTGCAATGTCTGGAGACATTTTTGGTTGCCACAACTGGGGTAGGGGTTACAGATGTATGTGGTGCTACCAGTAGAGACCAGAGATGCCCTTCAACATCCTATGATGCACAAGACAGCCTGTCACAGCAAAGAATTATTTGGCCCCAATTAGACACGTAGAAGATATCTCTTGGTCTGCATCAAGATGAATGGATGAATGAATGAAGAATAAATTAATGAACGAGATAAAGATACTTAAGAAGGTACAAGAAAAGAAAGGAAAATAACAATGTTGCTGTTGTTGTGTGCCACCGAGTTTATTCTGACTCACAATGACCCTAAAGGATAGAGCAGAACTGCCCCATAGGGTTTCCTAGGCTGTAAATGTTTATGGGAGCAGATTACCAGGTCTTTTCTCCCATGGAGCAGCTGGTGGGTTCCAACCTCCGACCATTCAGTTAGCAGCTGAGCGCTTAACCATTGCACCACCAGGGCTCTATTGAAAATAACAATTAAAAAAAAAAACCAAACCTGTTGCCACTGAGTCGATGTTAGCTCATAGCAACCCTATAGGACAGAGGAGAACTGCCCCATACGGTTTCCAAGGAGTCGCTGGTGGATTAGAACTGCTGACCTTCCGGTTAGCAGCTGTAACTCTTAAAACACTGTGCCACCAGGGCTCCGAAAATAACAATAGTGGCCATTTATCGAATGTTTATTGTACACCAGGAATTCTGCTAAGTACTCTACATATATTATCTCCTCTTAACCTCATAAAAACTTTTTGAGATAAGATTTTGCTGCATAATAAATTACCAAAATATTTAGCATTTTAAAACCACAATAAAGATTTATTATCTCACAGTTTCTGCAGGTCAGGAATTTGGGAGCAGCATAGCTTTAGGTGGTTCTGGCTCAGGATGTCTCATGAGTTTGCAGTCAAGATGTGAGCCAGAGTTGTCATCATCTGAAGGCTCGACTGGGGCTGGAAGCTATACTTCTATTATGGCTCACTCACATGGCTGTTGGCTAGGGTCCTCAATTCCACTCCCAGTAGACCGTTCCATAGGGCTGTTTGAGTCTCCCTTTGACATGGTCCTGGCGTCACCCAGAATGAGTGATCCAAGAGAGAACAAGAAGGAGGCCACAATGCAGTGTATGAGCTAATCTTCGAAGTCACATACTGTCACTTTCCCCATTGCCATTGAGTTAATTCCAACTCATAGTGACCCTGTAGGACAGAGTAGAACTGCTCCCTATGGTTTCCAAGCCTGTAAATGTTTATGGAAGCAGACTGCTGTACCTGTCTTCTGAGGAGTGGCTGGTGGGTTTGAACCGCCAGCCTTTTGGTTAGCAGTTGTGCACTTTAACTGCTGTGTCACCAGGGCGCCTTACTGTCACTTTAGTCACATTCTGTTCCTTAGACGTGACTCATTAAGTCTGGCCCACACTTAAGGGGAGAGGAATTAAGTTTAAAGGAAAGAGTATCAAAGAAAAATAAAATGAGAGTATTTTTAAAGCACACCAATGCCCAAATTATATAACTGGTAAATGGTGAAACTGAGATTTAACCATCCAGTCATTTCACAAATATGGGCACCTATTATATCTAAGATGTCCGATATGATAGCCCACAGCCACTAGCCACACTTGAAATACGGCTAGTGTGCCTGAGGAACTGTATTTTTAATTTTATTTAATTTAGATTTAAATGTAAAAACTGTTAATTCAAGTACTGGAAAACTTTTACGTATGTTTGAAACAACTTGGTCAAGGAAATCTACTCTTCCTGTAAATTTTATGAAATCCAAATAAGACCAAGTATTTCCAACGAAAAACAAGTATCCAAATTGAGACGTGCTGCATGCAATATAAAACACGCACTAGGTTTTCAAGACTTAGTATGAGAAAAAGAAATGTAAAATATCTCATTAAAATTTTTATATGGATCACATGTTGAATAATATTTAGATATATTGGGTTAAATAAAATATATTATTAAAATTAGTTTTACCTGTTTCTTCTTACTTTTTTATGTGGCTATTAGAAAATTACAAACGACATATGTGGCTTGCGTGATACTTCTTTTGGGCAGCACTGTATTTCATACTGTTGTTGTTGTCAATTGCCACCAAGTCAGCCCTCAATTCATGGTGACGCCATGCACAACAGAACAAAACGCTGCCTGGTCCTGCTCCATTCCCATGATCTGTCTCAGAATGGACTGTTGTGATCCATAGGACTTTCACAGGCTGATTTTCAGAAGTAGATTGCCAGGTCTCTCTTCCTAGTCTGTCGTAGTCTGGAAGCTCTGCCGAAACCTGTGTAGCATCATAGCAACACGCAAGCCTCCACTGACAGATGGGTAGTGGCTGCACATAGGTGCACTGGCCGGGAATCGAACCTGGGTCTCCTACATGGAAGGAGAGGATTCTATCACTGAACTACGACTGCCCCATATTATATATTGTTGTTGTTAGGCACCGTGGAGATACTAAACACCATGAATTTATAGTTCCTGCCTCCAAGGAGCTTACAGTCAAATGAGGAAACAGCTATGGAGTAATTAATCCAAAGAACTAACTGAATAATGAGTGTTACAAAGCAGAAATCAGGGAGCAGTGAGAGTTTAACAAGGGACCTGACCCAGTTCGCTCTATCTCCCAGGCAAGCCCACGATTTGAGAGAGGAGAGAGTTTTTCTAAACCCCAGCACTGGGTGGATCGAGTGGGAGGCGGGGGTGGAGTGGTGGTGGTGGTAGTGGAGAGGTGTGGAGGCTCTGTGTTGGGGGATGTGGTGCCAGTTCCTTGGGTTCTGGGCCAGCGGAAGCGAATGTGCCAGGAGCGTTGCCCCTTTGATGCGCAGGTGGTGAGGGCGGCAGGGAGGGGCTGGGCTGCCATCAGCTGTCAGGTTGGCACTTGCTGGCTCCGCCCACACATTAGCCAGGTTCGGGAGCCCTCCAGGGCTCTCGGGGTGTGGCCTCACGTGGCTGTGCTGGAAAGCAGCTGGGTTCCCAGAAAAGCCAGAGCACTGAGCTGGGGGCTGGCCCCAGCTCTGACAAGTGTGACCCTAAGCCCCAGCCTCCTGTGCTCCCCAAGCACAGGCTGGAAGGTGACTTTGACAACTGGACTAGGACTTGACTTTGATAACTAGGACTCTGTTGGTCCCTGCTCCTGGCCAATGTGTGTCCATGGTAGCCTCAAATGATTCAAATCCTGCTGCCACCTACCTGGCCCCTTTCCCACATTATCTCCTCCCCCACATCTGCCCTTTTCATAGTCACCCTAATTCTAAGTGTTTCTAAAACATGCCAAGCTCGTTTCTGCCTCAGGGCCTTTGCACTTGCCGTCTACTCTCCCTAGAATACCTCCTCTCCGATATTTACATAGCTGGCATCTTCTCATCATTGAAGTCTCGGCTTAAAGGTCACCTCCGTCCCTAACCACTCTTTCTAAATTTGCCTCCACAGCCTGCCTCTTCACTGTGACTCTCTGTCTCATTCCCTTAGCGGATCGTTGTTCCACTCTTCACTCTCAGGAATCATTGTATTCAGCTTTATTTGTTGTCTGTCTTTACCAGAAAATAAAATCCACGAGAAAATGGATTTTGACTAGTGCCTAGAACAGTTCCTGGCACATGAAAGGTGCTCCAAAAATATTTGTCGAGTAAATTCATTCATCTTCTTAAAGCACAGATCTGAAAACAATTATGGAGACCTCGCAGGAATGTGGACAAATGTTTATGATGAAATGCTAAGCTAAAAAAAGAATATAAAATTATACCCTCTGACCTGGTACATATGAAATACCTAAGTGCAGGGACAAAAGAAGGAAACACACAGAAAGAAATAGCTGTCTGTTGAGGGTGGATGGGACTGTAGGTGATTTCTATTTTTTAAATTTTTATTTAATATGGTTATATTCCCTTTTTAATAGCAGCTTTATTGAGATATAATTCATATCCCATAAAGTTCATCCTTTTAAAGTGTACAGTTTGGTGGTTTTTAGTCTATTCACAAAGCTGTGCATAGATATAATACCAGAACATTTTCATCACCCCCAGAAGAAACCCTGTACCCCTTAGCAATCATGCCCCATTATCCCCTTCCCCATCGCCTAAACCAAAACCGAACTTGTTGCAGTCAAGTCGATTCCAACTCATAGCGAACCTACAGAACAGAGTGGAACTACCCCATAGGGTTTCCAAGGAACAGCTGGTGGATTCGAACTGCCGACCTTTTGGTTAGCAGCCAAGCTCTTAACCACTGCGCCACCAGGGCTCCTAGCAACTACTAATCTACTTTCTGTCTTTATGGATTTGCCTATTCTGGACTTTTCTTATCAATGGAATCATACAGTATGTGGCCATTTGGGACTGGCTTCTTTTTTTAGCAGTGTTTTCAAGGTTCAGCATGTTGTAGCCTGTATCAGTATTCCATTCCTTTTTACGGCCGAGTAATACTCCATTGTATGGATGGACCACATTTTGTTTATCCATTCATCAGCTGATGGACATTTATTTGGTTGTTTAAGTTATATTGTTTTTGCCATACCAAAAAGAAAAAGGTGAAATGGGATCTTCTCCCTTGCTGCTCTACAAATATGTACTTGTTATTCCTTTGCTCCAAAATCTTTGATGGCTCCCTGATGCTTACAAGGCACCACCCAGCCTCCTTGGCTTACACCATCAGTCTTTGGGTAAACCTGTTGAAACTCGTTGCCGTCAAGTCGATTCAGACTCATAACAACCCTATAGGACAGAGTAGAACTGCCCCGTAGGGTTTTCAAGGAGAGCTGGTGGATTCAAACTGCTGACCTTTTGCTTAGCAGCCAAGCTCTTAACCACTGAGCCACCAGGGCTCCAGTCCTTGGGTATCTTTCCCGCATATTCTTAAAGTCCTTTCTTTGAGCCTCTCTGTGCTCAAGAAACAGTGAACTACCACAGTTTGACCCAATAGCCATGCACCCTTAAGCCACTACGCCTTTGTCAACACCATTTCCTCTTCCACTTCCTGGAAAAATTCATCTGCATTCTGCAAAGTTCAGCTCAGATGTTACTTCCTTTGTGAAGACTACTCCTTGTGACCCTCTGTGTACAATTCTCACCTCTTCCTGAAGTGCTCCTTGTTTTATCTATTCCCCTGCCTGTTTCCTGCCTTGGCCTGTGACAGGAGTGCCCTCAGGGTCTTGTTCATCTTGCCTCCCTCATATCTAACCTAGTCCCTGGCACCTAATGGATACTTGTTGTTAGCTGCCCTCTAGTCGGCCCCAACTCACGTCACGCTCATGCACAACAGAATGAAACACTGCCCAGTCCTTCGCTATCCCCATGATCAGTTGCACATCAGACCATTGTGATCCATAGGGTTTTCAAAGACTGATTTTCAGAAGTAGATTGCCAGGCCTGTCTTCCTAGTCTGTCTTAGTCTGGAAGCTCTGCTGAATCCTGTTCAGCATCATAGCAACATGCAAACATCTACTGACAGACAGGTGGGGCTGTGCATGAGGTACAGTGGCTGGGAATCGAACCCAGGTCTTCGGCATAGAAGGAGAGAGTTCTACCACTAAACCACCAATGGCCCCATAATGGATACTCACCAAGGTCAAATTAGTGAATGTATGAATGGAGCTCGTGCTGTAAATCATTGAACAAGACTCCAACAATGCCCCCACACCTTAGCAAATAAGACATGTTAAATGTCTTTGGAGGACTTTGGAGTCAGGTGGACTTAGTTGGAATCCTGGCTCCACCACTTGCTAGCTGATCTGTTGGAGATCATTTCCTCATCTTTAACACAAGGATCGTTTCTCCCACCTTATAGAGTTGCTGTGGGGATTGAAAGCAGGTAAAGCACTTAGCACATAGCAGTTGCTCAATAAGTGTTTTTATGAACTCTGCTATTATTACTATTGCCATGATGATGTCGGAAGTTCTAACGGTGTGGCTAAGATTTAAAAAAAAAAAAAAAACCATTGCTGTCAAGTCGATTCCAACTCATAGCGACCCTATAGATAGGACATGTTATTCTGAACCATTCACAACTCTTATGGATTGAACTGCGTCCCCAAAAGGCTATGCTGAAGTCCTAACCCCCGGTACCTGTGAGCTTGACCTTATTTAGAAATAGAGTCTTTGAAGATGTTATCAATTAACATATCTGAGTGGGGTGAGTCCTAATCCAATCTGAGTGATGTCCTTATAAAAGAGGAGTACACACAGAGGGACAGGAGGCAGACATAGAAGATGACCAGGAGTTCTGCTGCAGCTGCCAGCCAAGGAATACCAGAACCCAGGAGAGACAAAAACGATCTCCCCCTGGAGCCTCCAAGGAGAACACGGCTAAGCTGACGCTCTGAACTCAGACTTCTAGCCTCCAGAACCGTCAGGAAATACATTTCTGTCATTTTAAGTACGCCAGTTTATGGTATTTTGTTATGACAGGCGAGGAGACTAATACACAGACCCTCCTAAGTCCCCACTTTACCAAAATCATTTCCCCCTCTTAAGAATCCTGGGTGGTTTTATCTTTCCTTTTGAACTGGCTGCGAGAGTATGAATGACTCACTCAGGGCACAGTAGCAGAGACAGACTTGCCCCCAGATCTGCGTCCTCCCCATAACATTCTGCAGCTGCCTGCTGGGTTAGGATGAACTGGGTCTAAGGAGCCACCCAGTTGCTGTTCTGAGGTTTTGACTGTGGCATTGGGAGGGCTGTAGCTGAAGGGGTAAGAAGGCGGCGCCATTCCAGAACAGGCAAGTGAGGCCAGAGTGCCCATCATCCTCAGCCAGGACAACTCGTCCCACGGAAGGGACTCAGCCCAAGGCTCCCTTCTGCAGCCCAGCCTTGTTAAGCTGCTGATTTCTTTATGCGACCGGGACTGACTCAGCTATGGCAGGCCCAGTGCGCATTGCCCCTGTGACAAATGATAAAGATCTCAGTCGGCACATGAGATCCATCGAAGGAACAGAATGGAGACCATTGAAAAACGCTGCACACTAGCCTCTGAAGCCAGGAGCTTGCAGATTCTGCTGATTTCAGGTCTTCTGCACGGATTTGCTGATCCTGGAGAATCTCGCTATTTGGGCTTTTTAATCGAGTCTCCAGGACTCGTTGTGGGAACCAAGTGCCAGAACGCAAGGAGGAACTGTCGTGTGGAGTCCGTGGCATCGAGCCAGGATGAGTGTCTGCCATTTGGCTGATGGAGTTTCATTTTGAAGACTAATTATGATTGCTTTCTAATTCCTCATTGCCTCCCTGCGAAACTCTTAAAGCCCTCCCAACCACCACCACCACCTTAGTCCCTTTGCCACAGGGACAGATATTTGCCCTTGCAATTAGAATCCGTCCTACTGCCACCATCGCTATATTTTAGCAACTCCTGAGAGCCTGTCAAATACTAGTTAACCAGCTAATTGCAGCTGCAACTGACCCCTTGAGTGTGTGAATGAGCATGACAAGTGCCTGGTGACATGCTCAAGTCACTCATTTGTGTTGCTGTGTTTACCGTTTGACTATGCACTTCTACGTAAAAGGGTCTCACACACCAGGTGATTCAAATCCAAAGTGCCTTTGGAAACGATGGTGAAAGTGGCTGATCTACTTAATAGTCACGGCATTCATGGGGAGAGGGACACAGGATAAAACTCCACAGGGACCTGACCCACTGCCCTCTTCGTGCTTATGTTCTGGCCACAGTAGACCAGCAACATTCCACTCTCTCATATAAAAAGCTTTTCAAATGAACGGGGTGGGACAAATGAATAGTGGTGCATGCATAGAATGGGATGTCCAATGTTGTTGTTGTTGGGTGTCCTTGAGTGGGCTCCAACTCATAGTGACCCTGTGTGTAACAGAACTAAACATTGCCCAGTCCTTTGCCATCCTCATCATTGTTGATATGCTTGAGCCCATTGTTGCAGCCAGTGTGTCAATCCATCTCATTGAGGGTCTTCCTCTTTTTCACTAACCCTCTAATTTACCAAGCATGGAGTTTTTCTCCAGGAACTGGTCCTCCTGATAACATGTCCAAACTAAGTGAAACCAAGCCTCACCATCTTTGCTTCTAAGGAGCTTTCTGGCTTTACTTCTTCCAAGACAGATTTGTTCGTTCTTCTGG
The DNA here is from genome assembly GCA_030035585.1 of Dugong dugon. Taxonomy (NCBI): domain Eukaryota; kingdom Metazoa; phylum Chordata; class Mammalia; order Sirenia; family Dugongidae; genus Dugong; species Dugong dugon. The sequence goes on from CM057476.1 coordinate 14,066,253, forward strand.
CAGTCCATGACATACCCAATATTCTTCACCAGCACCACAGTTCAAACGCATCAATTCTTCTTCAGTCTTCCTTTATTCAGTGTCCAGGTTTCGCATGCATATGAGGTGATTGAAAATACCATGCTTGCGTCAGGCACACTTTGGTCCCATAGGCATTAAAAAGGAAGACGTACGCCCCCACCTCCAGCTCTGGTCACCTGACTTCTCATCTCTGCATCTTTGCCTATGCTGTTCCTTCCATCTAAATGCTTTCCTGTCTTACCTGATGCCCAGCACACGTGTGTTTGGCATACAGTCAACGTCCAATAGATGAGCTGGCTCTTTTCCCTTCCCCAGGGTTCACGAAGTAAGCCAATTCCCCACACCCTCGAGGTGGATCCATGGGGCAGCTAGGAGTGGGGGAAGCTGATCTGTGCTCATTAGAAAGAAGAGGTCAAGGTCCCTGGATGGCATAAACAGGCACTCAGCTGGTAACTGAAAGGCTGGTGGTTCGAATCCACCCAGCAGCACCCTGGAAGAACCAGGCCTGGCAATCTGCTTCCATAAAGATTACAACCAATTCAACTCTGTGATACACGGGGTCTCTCCAAAGGAACAACAAAAACAAAACAACCAACAGAAAGAATAGGTCTACGGCATATAGTTAAGTGAAAAAAGTAGGTTACAAGCACTGTGTATCTTATGACCCAATTTTTGTAGAAAGAAAATTCCATATTTACACGTTTGTTTATGCATAGAAAAGTCTGGAAGGGTGCATACTGCATTGATGGTGATTACCTCTAGGGAGCAGGGCGGGTGGGTGGAATAGGAAGTGTGAACAGAGACTTTTTGCTGTTTACTTTCTACTTGCTAGAGTGTTTGTTTTTTCACAATAGGTGTTGTATTAATTCTATAATTAAAAATCTAATGAAGATCTTAAGATGTGCTTGGGGAATAGAGAATGGCTATGCTTCCAAAATATTATATTGGCACCTGGCATTTGTCACAGATGTGCCAAGGTGTGAGTTAACGTGTTGGGTGCAGATATTTTATTCCTTCAAGCAGACTGTGAGCTCCAGGAGGGCAGGGACTAGGTCTAACAGCAGTACCGATAACAGTAACCCCAGCAATAACTCCATCATTTGCTAAGTACCAAATAGGCTACACACTGTCTGGTTTAATTTCACTTATTCGTAAGTCTTTAGACCCCGTACAATGTTCTGGGCAGGCAGAAGGTTTAATAAATATTTTTGCCTGAAAAGTGCAGTTGGAAATGCTTTGGGGAAACATACAGTTGTGGAGTTCAACTGGAAACACTTTTCCCTAGGGGTGGGACTTTAAAATGTCTCTCCTGACAAAAGGAGACAGTGGATAGCAAGATAGAGGATAAATTCTACCCCTAGATCAGGCCAGAATTCTAAAGGCAGGAATGAGTTCTGAAACACCCTAGGCCATGTTTCCCAGAGTGGGTTCTGTGGAACCCCAGTCCTACCAATGCCGTGCAAAAGGGTTCCACGATGAAATACGTTTGGGAAATGCTTCTTACTACCAACCGTCTTGGAGATTCACATGTCCATGGGTGGGTGTATTAAAGGCTCTTAAAAGTCCTGCAGTGAAAAATCAGGTTTAATTTTGTTTAACCTCAAATGTCTCCAAATCACTTGATGATAGATCCCGCCATTTCATGGAACATCACATTTCACGTAATATAGTTTGGAAAATGCTGCCCTAGAATGTTTTCAGTGAGCTGCTACCAAGAGCAGTCTGATGCCACTTGGAGGCAGATCAAGGCAGACCAGTCTTGAAATGGTCAGTACTGGTGCTCCAAGTTTCCCCCAATCTGGCCATACTCTAAAGATGGCAAAGGGTTTGCGGTGTGCTTGGAAGCAGGACATCCTACCTCGCAACTGCTGGGAATACACCCCATGCTAATTCTTGATGTTTCTGGAACAGATGGTGTGATCACCACTTAGCATCAAGTGCATTAAAAAAAAAAAAAAAAAAAAAACAAAAACAAGCACATTGCCATCGAGTTGATTCCGACTCATAGCGACCCTACAGGACAGAGTAGAACTGCCCCATAGGGTTTCCAAGGAGCATCTAGTAGATTCGAACTGCTGACCTTCTGGTTAGCAACTGTAACTCTTAACCACTATGCCACCAGGGTTTCCACATGCATAGTGTATGGAAAAAAGTGAGATGTGACGTCAGACAGACCTGGTTTTGGATATCATTCTACCACAGACTCACTGTGTGCCCTTGCATAAGTCATTGCACTTCTCTGAGCCTCAGTTTCCCACATTTTATAACAGGAATAAAAAATGCCTCCGTTGAAGAGTTATTTGAGGAATAGACATACTTGAGAAAGGAGAGTTGATATAATTATTCCTCTAAAGCTATTCACTTCTTCCACTGATCAGCTCACCTCTGGAACTTTTGGAGTGTCTCTGCTTCTCTCAGCTTCTGTCCCCAAACACTAGGACTGCATTTTGACCCAGTATCCACGTGGCCCACAGAAGGACAGTGCTTCCAAGGACACTACAGGGAAATATGGCAGATGTAAGCGCTATCTGCTATAGTGAAAATCCCAACTGGAGAACCTTGGAAAGAAATGGCCATCTTATAACTTTTCACATTGTTAAAATAAAATCGGTGCATTATCAATCTGTAGGAAGAATTTTGTAAGTGCTTTTAAAAATAGATCCAAAAATACCTTAACTACTTGTACTGTTTGTGGCAGAAACAGATATGAAGCATATCCTCTGGAGTCACCCAGCATTGGGTCTGAGTGTCAGCTCCACTCGCTGTGTGACCTTGGGCATGCAACTAAACCTCTCTGTGCTTCCAAGTGCTCATCTGTAAAATGGAGACAGAGAAGGACCAAACCTCATAGGACTCATGATGTAAATCCATGCAACGTGCTAGTTCAGGGTCAGTGCTCAATATTACTATTATTACGACTATTCTTATAATGCACTAGGTTCGCTTCTCCCTTTACCTTTCCTGTCCCTTTTTCCCCTTGCCCCCTGCCCCACACACTTTTTCATTTTCCATTAACAGGGAAAAATAAACCAAAATAAAGTCAAAGTGAAGTTGTTCAAGCGTTTTCAAGGAGACGAGTCAAAGACGAGACTGTGCTGAACGCGGCTTCCCCTGCCTCCAGGACTTTGCGCCGGGTTGCCTCCCGCGCTTCCCAGGCGGGATCTTTGTGAGATGCTCGTTCCCAGGCTGTGCCCGGGGTCTCCAGGCTGCAGCGCAGGGCAGGGCAGGGGAGGGGGTGCATCGCCGTCCGAGGGGATCCAGCGCGCCCGGACCCCTCGCAAGATGAACGCGGCATCCCCCGGGCGGCTGCACTGCTTGGTACCAGCGGGACCGCCGCGCCGCCGCCGCGCTCACTGCCTCGTGCATGCCAATTAGGCCCTAATTTGATTTTTGTACTGTCTGTGAGAACCCCATTAAAACCCAATTCCGCTTATTACCAACAGCTTTCTTGCAACGCCTCTCCCTCCACGGGCTTCTCCCGTGCGGTGATGAGCGGGATTCCGCGCTCCCGGCCCACGAGGTCCCTTTGCCCCGCCTGGAGCGAGCCCCACCGCCCCTGGACGTGCAGCTGTCGCGGCGGTCCCCGCCCCAGGCTCTCCCCGCCTCCAGGCACAAGCCTGGGCACAAGGCCCGGGGCGCAGCGGAGAAGCCCGCTGCCCCCCACCCCACCCCCCGTGCGGGGCGGGCCCGAGTCAAGGAGCTTCTCTTAGGAAACAATGGGACTGTAGAAAGCTGGAATCGTTGTTGGGAAGTAGAGGTCATCAGGTTCCGCCTCCCACGCCCTGCAGGAATTCCCTGGACTGCATCGAGTGTCAGTCCCTCGCCTGTGCCTGGGCTCCTTCTAGGGTTCAAGTTCCAGCCCCTAAGCTATGTGATCTTAAGCTAAGCCGTCCACCTCTCTGAGCCTTGGTGCCTCATCTGTCAAACAGACGAGTGATAACGCCTCCCTCCTGGGGCTGGTGGAAAGATAAAATGAGATACATGCAGAGGCCCGCAAGAGTGCCCGGCACAAAGTGAGCTTTGAGAAGTAGTCCTACAGGGCTGGGACTAAGGTGAGGAGAGTGAGGCACTGCCTCAGAGCAAAATGTAACGGGTGCCAAAAAAAAATTCAGTAATCAAGATAAATAATATTTTAATGCAATATTTTTAAAAACTCAAAGTGAATGCCAAAATATCAATGGTGAACAAAACATGAACATTTTAAATAAAGACAGTTTATTGAGTCTTTTGGCAGTCACCTTTACATTTTGCAGTGGATGTGAGTGCCTCCCTTGCCTCACCCTAGGCCCCCATGGAGTAAAGTCACAATAAAAATCTCTGAGCCTCAGGTATTATCTCCACAAAATGGGGCTAAGGATGACTATATACAGGGATATTTTGAGAATTAATAAACAGGCAGCATAATTAAAAGCATCTGCTCTGGAATCAGACTGAACAAGTTCAAGGCCCTGCTCTGGCACTTACTAGATGGGTGAGTCATAGTCTCTCTTTAGTCCAAAGAAATTGCTGGCGATTTAACTACAGTTAATTACACTAACACTAGCAAAGCACCCAGCATATGCTTGGCACATAGTAAGGGATTAATTCGTGCTGCTGTTATTATTATTTGAAAGAATGTACTTGACTATCCTGGGCATGTTATAGGGACTCACAGCTTACACGCTTAATAAATGGCAGTAGTGAGGATTATTTGGCAGTAGTGGGGATAATCTTTGTAAGGGGCCCTGCACATAGTAGGTACAAAGTTGACACAAACACCTGAATGGCAGACACCACCTCTGACGTGTTACCGACCATAGCCCCTAAACGTTCTGCACATAATAGGTCTACAAAAAAACTGGAATGAATCAATGATTAAATGATGCAAGACAGACCATTCCATCTTCGATTTCTGGAACTACTGGGAAACTTGGTCCTTTCATGGACCGGACATCCTCCAACCAAAACCCACTGCTGTCGAGTTGATTCTGACTCATAGCAAACCTGTAAGACAGAGTAGAACTGCCCCGTAAGATTTCCAAGGCTGTAATCTTTAGGGAAGCAGACTGCCACATCTTTCTCCTGCAGAGCGGCTGGTGGGTTTCAACTGACAACCTTTCGGTTAGCAGCCAAGCGCTTTACCCACCGCGCCCCCAGAGCTCCTTTGGATATCCTCACCCTTGTATGACAAGAACAACACTAATGACTGGGTGATGCCTCCTGATCACCCTCCATGGAAGGGGCTTGCTCTCCAGACCTCACCTGTCCAGCTTCAGTTCTCCAAAACCACATGGAATGACCCCAGAAGCTTTTGCACTTGGCCCATTGACCTTATAAAGAAAGCTAAAGGAGGAGGTGAGAAACGCATTCCTTCTATAGCACCTGCTGCCCACTTCCTGACACGTCCATGGGCCAGAAGCCCTCCCATCACAAAAACGCTCTCCATGCCGGCAAGAATTTTAGAAATAGCTGTTGAAAGGGTATAAAGGCTGTTTCCAGTATTAGGCTCGGGCTTGGCTGATTTACTAATTTACTTGCCTATCTGGCCCCTGCAGGCATTTGAGTTGGCAACCTCTGGTCCATCTAGAACCTCCTCTATCTGGACCCCTGGATCTTGCCCTGCCTCCTTGTCCCCTGGCTCCAGACCCTTGGTGCGGTTCTCTGCCTGATCTTGGCCCTTGACCTTTCTTTGAGCTTTGGCAGGGCATGTTGCTGACCATTCAGCATTCTGGTCTGGGTTCCAGAGCTCTCCCCAGGTTTCAGTGCCCCTGGGGAGACTGGTGATCTCGCTGAGGCTTTTTAAGGCAATACGGAGTGACGTGGACAAATCTGTCCATACTCACTCATCTTCCTTGCACCAAAGGCATGCAATTTTAAGATGCTGTTGTGTGCCATTGAGTTGATTCCAACTCATACTAGCCCTAAAGGACAGAGTAGAACTGCCTCATAGGGTTTCCTAGGCTGTAATCTTTACTGGAGCAGATCTCCAGGTCTTTTCTCCCACGGAGTGGCTAGTGGGTTGCACCTACGACCTTTTGGTTAGCAGCCAAGCATTTGGCCATTGTGCCATCAGGGCACCTTTCAAGATGACTAGCTGGGCTGAAATAGCTGAGATACACAGGTTCAAAGGCAGCCCCTCATTCTGTTAGCACTGAGTTCCGACCAGAGATGCAACTCAAAATATGTGACACTCGGTATAGCAAGGTCGCTGATCAGTCACAGCAGATCCTGGCTGTAGCCCAGAAGCAGGACCTGGAGGGGCCTTCCCTGCTGTACCAGGCATTAGTCCCTTCATTGCTGGATGGTGGAGAGTACCAGGGGGTCCTGGGGCTGGAGTAGCCAAGGTGGCCAGTTTGCTCTGAGGGGTTCAGGTTAGTAGCTATTTACCAGCTGCTGCAGATAGAAGTGATGTTTGGTGGTTCAGTGGTACAATTCTTGCCTTCCATGTGGGAAACCTGGGTTTGATTCCCGGCCAATGCACCTCATGTGCAGCCACCACCCGTCTGTCAGTGGAGGCTTGTGTGTTGCTATGATGCTGAACAGGGTTCAGCAGAGCTTCCAGACTGAGACTACAAAGCAAAGCCTGGTGATCTACTTCTGAAAATCAGCCAGTGAAAACCCAGTGGTTCACAACAGTCCGATCAGCAACCAATCATGGGGATGGTGCAGGACTTTGCAGTGTTTTGTTCCATTGTGCATGGGGTCACCATGAGTCGGGAGCCGACTCTATGGTAACTAACAAGAAGAAACAGAGGTATCCCATCATTTTAACAAACAGCCTAGCTGTATCAGTACATGCCAGTTCTGCCTCTGAGCATAGGGCTGCCATTACTGCTCCCCTACCAGAGGTGAGTCAGAAGGGACTTGACACCAACTAATGAAAACAACAACCCGATTCTGAGCCCCACAGGGAGGGGGCTGTGTGGTACCCTGTTCGGAGTCCCGGGGCCCAGCACCCAGCCTCCCGCAAAGCACACACCCTGTAAATGTTTGTTGAAGATGGAAGGATTGAGGAGTTCTTGGACATAGATGAACAAACTGAGCCTGATGACACCCCTTCCGTGACTGTGCCTGGAGTGACCTGACTGCCTGTTGCAGTCTAATTACCCTGCTGACTTGCCGGCTGCCTTTTCTTTTTTTTTAAACAGCTGGAAGTTTGGGGTTGGAGAACTGCACTGCATTTGTTTCAATGCCTTCCACAAGGAACCTGCCGGTGTCATCCTGATAGGGCAGGAGAGCATCTGCTCCAGTGACTAAGACACGCTAGCTGGGTCATCTCGCAACCAACACTTGTCTTCGTTCTCAAAACAATCCCCTCACAGGGGATGTTAGTTTCCTGTGGTGGCTATAATAAATGATCACAGACTGGGTGACTTAAAACAACAGAAATGTATTCTCTCCCAGTTCTGAAGGCCAAGTCCAAAATCAAGATGTTACCAAGGCTGCACTCCCTACAAAGGCCCTAGGGGAGAATCCTTCCTTGCCTCTTTTAGCTTCTGGTGGCTCCAACCACTCCTTGGCTTGTGGCTGCATCACTCCAGTCTCTGTCTTCACATGGCCTATTCTGCTCTGTGTCTTTTCTTCCATCTCTTATAAGGACACTTGTCACTGGATTTAGGGGCTACCCAGATAATCCAGGATGATCTCATCTTGAGGTCCTTAATCTAATCAAATCTGCAAAGATCCTTTTTCCAAGTAAGGTCATATTCACAGGCCCTGGGCATTATGACAGGGACATATATTTTGAGGGGCCACCATTCAACCCACTATGTGGGTTTGTTCATCTGTATCCCCTGCACTAGCACAATGCCAAGCACATAGGAGGCACCCAATGATTATGTGCTGAATGAATGAAGAATCTAGATGGGACTCCAATAGGGAGAATCTTTTGGGTCATCTTCAGGACCCTGGCCTGTACCTGAGTGCTCCATTTCCAGCTCTTGCACACTGTGTTCAAATCCCTATGAGACTGAAGGACCAGGCACTAGAGGAGACAGTGTGCCAAAACAGAAAGAGTCCTGGACTTGCGGTCAGAAGACCTGCATTCTACTCTTAGCTCTACCTCCTACTGGGTGTATGACCTTGGTTGAGTGGCTGGAATGCTCCAAGCCTCAGTGTTCACAGCAGCAAAATGTGAGTGATAATAATAATAACCACCCTACAGGATAGCCATTCACATTAAATGATGTAGCACATGGACAGCCTCAGCTATACCCTAGGCCCTCAATTAATGCAGGCTACATTGTAATTACGTTTTGACCCTCCTGAGCTCACTTTGGGTTTGTTCTCTGCTTTATATTTAGTACCCAGCAAAATGTCTAGCACAACCCGTAACCCCATTGCTGTCCAGTCAATTCCAACTCCCAGAGACCCTACAGGGCAGAGTAGAACTGTTCCATAGGGCTTCCGAGGCTGTAATCGTTATGGAGGCAGATTGCCACATCTTTCTCCAACAGAGCGGCTGGTGGGTTCGAACCACTAACCTTTCAATTAGCAGCCAAGCTCTTAACTACTGTGCCACCAGGGCTCCTTCTAGCACAACAGTGCCCAGAAACAATTTGCTGAATCATTGACTGAAGTGATTCAGAAAGCTTGTGTAGGTGTCCCCATGTGTCACAAGGAAATGTAGAGCAGCCTATAAAAGTGACCTACACAACAGGTTAAATAAATCATGAAGCATCCATATACTGGAACACTACGCAACCCTGAACAAAGGGAGGCTCTGTATGCACTCATATGAAATGATCTCCAAATGATATTAACAGATGAAAAGAACAAAGGGACATAACAGCATGTATAAGATGCTACCATTCATTAAACAAAAGAAGATATAAACATTTACATCACATATTTTGAGATGCATCAGATATTTATGGAAGGATAAACAAGAAGCAAGGAGCCTGGGTAGCGCAATGTTTAAGCCCTCAGCTGCTAACCAAAAGGTCAGAGGTTCAAACTCACCAGCGGCACCATGGGAGAAAAGACCTGGAGATCTGCTCCAGTAAAGATTACACCCTAGGAAACCCTATGGGGCAGTTTTACTCTGTCCTATAGGGTCGCTATGAGTCAGAATTGACTCAATGGCACATAACAACAACAACAACATACAAGAAGCTAATAATAGTGGTTGCTTCTAGGGAAGGGACCCAGGGGTCCTAGGACTTAAATGAAATGATCGATTTAAGCTAAGCATGTGATAAATTTTAGTTGTTACGATTATTTTTACTTCCCAACCAACAGAGGGGAGACAGCAGTCATGTTGAAGGATAGCCAAACGTGTGACATGATGAAGATGACTGTGCACAGGGAAGGCTGCTGTCACCTGGTGAGAGGGAAGGCAGGTGAGTGTAGACAAGGGGGTCTCAACTGAGGACAATTTTGTCCATTGGGGAACACTTGGCAACGTCTGGAGGCCTTTCAGTCCATCTGGATAATATAAATGGTTAAGTGCTCAGCTACTAACTGAAAGGTTGGCAGTGTGAGTCCACCCAGAAGCACCTTGGAAGAAAAGGCCTGGCAGCGATTTACTTCTGAAAGGTCATAACCATTGAAAACTCTATGGAGCACAGTTCTCTCACACACATGGGATTGCCATGATTTGGAGCAGGCTTGATGGCAACTGGGAGGCTTTTTTTGTTGTCACAAGTCGGGAGAAGGGATGTTACTGGCATCTAGTGGGTAGAGGCCAGGGATGCTGCTACATATCCTGCAATGCACAGGACAGCGCCCACAACAGAGAATTGTCTGACCCCAAATGTTGAGAAACCCTGGTGTAGACAGAGCACTCATGCCTTCGCTCCCTCACATGCCTCCATGAGGACCCAGGATGGCACACAGTGGGCACCCCCTGCAGAAAGCCTAGGACTAACAGGCGTTCCCATCAGCAGAAGGAAGCCCCTGATGCAGCCTCAAGAAGGTGAGGTGTCGTTAGCACTCAGCTCGGACTCCCTGGAAGGAAACGATGACCCCCACCCTGTCATGGTTTGAATTCTGTCCCCCAAAAAACGTGTGTATCCATTTGGCCAGGCCATGATTCCTGGTACTGTGTGATTTTCCTGTATGTTGTAAACCTGTCTCTATGACGTTAATGAGGGAGGATGGGTGGCACTTGTGTTAGTAAGGCAGGACCTGATCTACAAGACTGGATTGTGTCCTGAGGCAATCTCTTGAGATATAAATGACAGAAGTGAGCAGAGAGACAGGGGGACCTCCTACCATCAAGAAAGCAGTGCCGGGAGCAGAGTGCGTCCTTTGGACCGGGGTCTCTGCGCCGAGACGTTCCTAGTCCGGGGGAACACTGATGAGAAGGCCGACAGAGGGAAAAAGCCTTCCCCTGGAGCTGACGCCCTGAATTCGGACTTTTTGCCTACTTTGACTGTGAGGAATAAACTTCTCTTCTTGAAAACCATCCACTTGTGGTATTTCTGTTACAGCAGCACTAGGTAACTAAGACACACCCTGAGCCCGCTCTGCTCCCGAGGTCCGCTGTGGATGGGCACTGGCTGACCATGGCTACAGGCTCCCCTGGCCGCTGCTCCATGAAACCCTGTGGGCTGCAGCAGAAAGATGTGAGAACTGCTGCTGCTGGCTGGCTAGGGAAGGAGCAGTCTGAAGGCGCTGGTTGTTGACAGTTCTGTGAAAACACTGCTCTGGTCTAGAAATCAGTCTTGGGGGTTCCCTGGATGTGCGACTTTTCTCACAAGCCCTTTGGAGAACCAAAGCTCAGCGGTGAGGGCCTCCCTTGCTGACTGTGGGCAGGAACTGAACACAAACCATTGTCTCCATGACACACTGAAGATCAGCTCTAAGTTTCCATCCTCCAAAGCGCACGTCCGACCAGCGTGCGCAGTGGAGATGGGTGGCTGCCTCAGGAGACCCCGGGGAGCAAGGGAGACAGCTCCGGGCATGAATGAAACAGAGTTTTGCATCTCCTGGAGTCTAGTTTATAGCTAAGACCTGTTCCTCCTTTGGCAGAGGACACTGCTAGTTACCGGCTCGGGCAGACAGCTTGTTCTCCGGGATATTATGTGCGCTCCAGCATCAGCTGGTTCAAGAGATGCATTTTCTGCGTGTGCAATGCCCCACTTTTTTCTCCTCCCTCCATGCCACCAAAAGAAGGTGGTTTCAGTGGCTCTCGCTGTTGTCCCTTCTCCCTGAGCTTTGGAGATGGCTCTCTGGGTGGCAGATGGCTCCATTTCCTCACCTCTTCAGCAGAGGCCAACCAGGTGGTAGCATGGCACACTGGAAGGGAAGCCAGGACACCTGGCTTTGCCGCCAACATGAGGCGGAGCTTGGACACCTCACGTATTAGTTTCCTGTGGCTTCTGTAACAAATTTCCACAAACTGGATGAGTTAAAATAACCACAATTTATTCTCTTCTGGTTCTGGAGGCTAGCAGTCTGAAAGCTCCTAGGCTCTAGGGGAGAATCTGCTCCTCACCCCTTCCAGCTTCTAGTGGGTCCAAGTATTTCTCGGCTTATGGCCACATCACTCCAATCTCTGCCTCTGTCTTCACATGGCCTTCTTCTCTGTGTGTCTAAATTGTAAAGGTCGGGCAGATTATCCAATAGGCAAAGCTTACCAGATCACCTGTAGTGAACAATTTCACATTTTGTCACCACGTCAAAGATTCTGTTTCTAGGTATGGCTGGCATCTGTCTCTCTCCCAACCCCACAACACCTTCCTATGGAATCAAAGCCTGTTTTAAAATAAAAGTACAATCCCTGACGGGGCAGATGACCCAGTAAGCAACGTAAGCACAGGCTTACTTGTGTTTACTTACTAATCTGTAGTGAACAATCACATGGGTTTCACCACATCTTTGATCAACAGGCAAGATCAAAACCAAAAACAAAACAAAACAAAAAATCCATTGCCATCGAGTCGATTCCAACTCATAGGACAGAGTAGAACTGCCCCATAGGATGTCCAAGGAGCGGCTGATAGATTCGAACTGCCAACCTCTTGGTTAGCAGCCAAAGCTCCTTAACCACTGCACCACCAAGACTTGGAAGAGATCAATGATGTGGTGAAACCCATGTGAAATTGTTCACCACAGATGATCTGGTAAACTCGATAAGCACTGTGCATACTTTGCTTATTGAATAATCTGCTGGTTGTATATTGAATTGTGTCCCCCAAAAATATCTGTCAATTTGGCTAGGCCATGATTCTCAGTATTGTGTGATTGTCCACCATTTCGTCATCTAATGTGATATTCCTATGTGTTGTAAATCCTACCTCTATGATGTTAATGAGGTGGGATTATGGGCAGTTATGCTAATGAGGCAGGACTCAATCTATAAGATTAGGTTGTGTTTTGAGCTAATCTCTTTTGAGAAGTAAAAGAGAGAAGCAAGCAGAGAGACATGGTGACTTCATACCACCAAGAAAGTAGTGCCAGAAGAAGAGCTTGTCCTTTGGACCCTGGGTTCCTGCCCAGAGAAGCTCCTAGACCAGGAGAAGACTGATGACACGGACCTTCCCCCAGAACCAACAGAGACAGAGGGCCTTTCCCTGGAGATGACGCCCTGAGTTCGGCCTTCTAGCCTAGTAGACTGTGAAAGAACAAACTTCTGTTTGTTAAAGTCATCCAGTGGTAGTATTTTTATTATAGCAGCACTAGATAACTAAGACACTGCCCCTGGTAAGGATACACGTGATTGCATTTAGGGCCCACCTGGATTATCTCCTCATCTCAAGATGCTTCACCTAATCACATCTGCAAAAACCTTTTATCCAAATAAGGTCACATTCACAGGTTCCAGGGATTGGGCATGCAAATCTTTTTGGGGGCCATTTTTTGACCAACCACACTCACTTCCCTTCTTCAGGCCTCTCTAGAAAAGGATGGGTCCAGTGAGCTCCGAGTTCCCCTCTGGCTCTGAGATTCTGCAGGTGACCTTCAGACAGCAGGCTGCATCTATCCGGCACAGCCAAGTTGCAACCACACTATCTCTATACAGCATTTGACACTTTTTCAAAGCAATTTCACATCTCTTATTTTACTTTTGCCCCTGACCACCAATGAGGCACAAAGGCTGGGGGGGGGGGCAGGGGCAGGGGTGTGAATAGTATTAAACCCATTTAATTGATGAAGCAACTGAGACCCAGAAATTCCAAACTCACTGTCTCCTTGGGTTAGTCAGCTAATTGGAGCCAGGAGCAGGGCCTCGTGGTTTCCCATTATATAGCCTCTTACCACCGAGCTTTGTTCTGGAAGCCTAGGAAGGTGGACGAGTCAAAGCCTGCCACGCAGATTCAAGCCCACCCCAAATCCTTGACTCATACCCCCTTGGGAGTGTTGGCAGGGCGTCACTTGAATTCTCTGTGGTTGCAGGTCGCAGACCAAATGCCAGTCTCTGACTGTCAGATACCTCCTCTTCCTTGTGGGTATCTTCTTAAGCAAGAGGATTTTCTCAAGCCTCAGGAACTGACCGAGGGGCTATTAGAGACACTGGCAGAATTAGAAAGATCTGCTTTGCCTCTAGGCAAACAAAAAACTTCAATATTTCTAGGAGAGATCAAAAAAGCCCTGGTGGCGCAGTGGTCAAGCACTCAGCTGCTAACTGAAAGGTCAGCAGTTCAAACTCACCCAGCGGCACTGCAGGAGAAAGACCTGGCAATCTGCTCCCATAAAGATTACAGCCTAGAAAACCCTATCGGACAGTTCTACTCTGTCATGGGGTTGCTAGGAGTCAAAATCAACTGGAAGGCACCTAACAACAAAAGAGATCAAATTCTGGAATGGGGGGCGGGCCTGGAGGTGGGTCCTTGTTCCCAGCCCCACCTGCCTGTGACTTGCAAATCTGGGCAAAGAATTTCCTGTCCCAGGCCTCAGTTTCCTGGAAATAACAGCAATTTGGTGGGAGGGGATAGGGCTGGGAGAACCCCTCCCCCACCTTTTCAATCTATTAATAACTCAGAAATGAGGATGAAGAAATAATTACAGCCAAGTGTTTGGAGTTCTCGAGAAGAAAGATGCAACATCAACACAAGGTATCATTAACTTTATTGCTTGTCAGGAAGAGGTGGGGGAACCAGTCAGGAGCCAGTCAGAAATGATGAGATAGAGGTGAGGCACTGCCTTATGATCCCTGGAGGGTACAGTAGGTGGACCGCCTGGAGATGACCATCATTTATTTATTGCTTCTGTTAAGTGCCTGTAATGTGCTGGGTGCTAGCCTGGGTGTGTGTAACACAGACATATATAAACCACCCAGGGTCAACCTTCTGTTGGGGGGAGGAAGTTAAAAGCCCTCCTAGCTCCTCTCCCTGCAAACAAAAACACCTTCCCCGTCAGCCTAACACAGCACCAGGAATCCCCACCATTAGCTATCACTCCTTGGGGGGTTGCCTGGAGAAGCTCTGTAACTGGGTTAAGCATCTTAATATCTGGGAGGAGTAAGGCAATCACAGGCTCACGAAGAACACGCAGTGATTTCATTGATTTAATCCACTGTCACTCATAGGTGCTGGGAGGAATTTCGAGGGCTCCTGTCTGAACAGTGGTGAGGACTTGGCCCCTGCTGGGAGGGTCCGAGAGAAGCCAGGGGTCAGAGGTGGGGAGGGAAGGGTCAAGGAAGACAGCCTCCTGCCACCGAGAGGCTTAGAGACACTAGGGAAGAAACAAGACATATACAAGCAAATGTTTAACTAGATTTAAGAGCAAGGGAGCAATTTCAACAGCCAATAGCAATTCCACCTACCAGGCGTCTAATACCTTTTGTTATGGATTAAATTGTGTCCCCCCCCAAAATATGTACTGGAATCCTAACCCCTATACCTGTGGACACTATCTCATTTGGGAACAGGATTTTCTTTATTATGTCAATGAGCCATATCAGTGTAGGGTGTGTCTTAAACCTAACTACTTTTGAGTTATGAAAAGTGCAGATTAGACAGGGAGACCGGGGGAGACAGATGCGCATGAGGATCGCCAAGCAACCAAGGAACACCAGGGCTGCGGAAGCGAAGACGAGGATCTTCCCCCAGAGCCCACAAAGAGAGAGACTTCCCCTAGAGCCGGGGCCCTGAATTCAGATTTCTAGCCTCCTGAATTAGGAGAAAATTATTTCTGTTCTTTAAAGTCACCCACTTGTGGTATTTCTGTTACAGCAGCACTTGGAAACTAAGACACCTCTTAACCTTTTGTGGATCTCTTTAAGGAACTGAGGGGAGGTCTAGGATCCTCTCCTCTGAAAAATGCACTCACCTATGTACACACACACACACACACACACACACACACACACACACACTTTTTATGCAGTTTCAAAGGTCCACTGATCCCTGAAGCCCATCCTAGGACCCTGGGCTAAGGTGCTGCTCTTTACAAAGTACAAAACATCAAATGTTTTCACTTTCCTTCTTTGGAAGTTGGCAATAACCCTGGGAGGTAGCTGTGGCATTGTTCTTTTTCAAACACATGAACCAGAGGCCCAGAGACAGCAAGCAACTTGCCCCTGGTCACATAGCTAGTGAGTGGCAGAGTTGAGACCAGGGCCCCAGTTGCACAGTTCTGGGTGGGGAGGGGGCACCATTCATCCAGTTCTATGTTATGCGCCAAGGTGTGCCGTTTACATAGAACCCAATGAGACTGGGAGCCCTTTGGAGCTAGGCAATCTTTTCGGGGGCCTGGGTCGTCCAATAACCATTTCTTTAGAGCTCATTTTTATGATCATTTACTAACTGAAAGACTGGCGGTTCAAAGCCATCTAGCAGCACGGCTGAAGAAAAGCCTCGTAATCTGCATCCATAAAAGTTACAGCCAAGAAAACCCTACGGAGCAGTTCTGCTCTGTAACACGTGGTGTTGCCACAAGTTGGAATCAACTCAGTGGCAATGGGTTTGGTTTTGGTTTCTTGTTGTTGTTAGGTGCCGTCGAATTGGTTCCAACTCATAGTGACCCTTTGTAAAACAGAACAAAACACTGCCTGGTCCTATGCCATCCTCACAATCATTGCTATGTTTGAGCCCACTATTGCAGCCACTGTGTCGATCCATATCCTTGAGGGTCTTCCTCTTTTTTGCTGACCCTCTACTTTACCAAGCATGATTCCTTCTTCAGGGACTGGTTCCTCCTGATAACATGTCCAAAGTACGTGAGAGGAAGTCTTGTTATCCTTGCCTCTAAGGAGCATTCTGGCTGTACTTCTTCCAAGACAGATTTGTTCGTTCTTCTGCCAGCCCATGGTATATTTAATATTCTTCGGCAATACCATAATTCAAAGGCATCAATTCATCAGATAAGTGGTGGGGTTTTGGTTTAGATAGACATATGTGTAAAAGGGCCAACTGAATGATAGAGCTAGTAAGTGCCATAGGAGTTCAGACAGGAATGTATTGCCAAAGATTTGATGCCTGGACTCTGAAATGGAAGAACATTTCTAAGCCATTCATTCACTCAATAAATTCATATACAGCGCACCTCCCACATAAATTTCAACCCCCAGTTAAATAAAATCCAAACACTTTCCAATGATCTACAAGGCCCAGTAGGACCTGCTCGTTGCTCTTCTTACCTCTCGTCACTCTCCTCTTTGTTCATTACACTCCAGAAACCTTGGCCTTATTCAGTTCCTAGCATTTGCCAAGCTATTCCCACCCCAGGGACTTTGCACTTGCTATTCCTTCTGCCTCAGGGTATTTTTGCCCTGGCTCTTCCCATGGCTGACTCAGTCTCATCCTTCAGGTATTAGCTTTCTCAGAGAGATCATCTTTGACCTTATCTAAGAATAACCAGTAGCCATTGAGTCAATTATGACTCATGGTGACCGCATAAGAATATTCCTCCACTATTTTCTAGCAATCTGTTTGTTTCTTCTTTGCACTTAGCAATCTGTAACTGTTCATTTCTTCATTTGCTTATTCCTCCATTATTATCTATAAATTTATTTCTTCTTAGCACTTATAATCTGAAATTATTTCATTTCTTTATTTGCTTATGTTTATTATCTATCTTTTCCTTTACTAAGGAGCCCTGGTAGCACAGTGGTTAAATGCTTGGCTGCTAACCAACAGGTTGGCAGTTTGAACCCACCAGCTACTCGATGGGAGAAAGATGTGGCAGTCTGCTCCCGTAAAAACTAGTCTTGGAAACACTATGGGGCAGTTCTTCTCTGTCCTATAGGGTCGCTAATCGACTCGATGGTAACAGGTTTGGTTTTCCCTTTACTATAGAAAGCTCCATGATGGTGGGAACCACGATGTCTTGCTCACCATTGTATCCCCAACTCCTGGCACATAATAAGGGGTTAATTGTTGAAGAATGAAAGTATGTTTGGAAGCAGGAGTGTTCCTTGGCCATCACTTTACCCTACTTAGTGCACTAATACAGTCAACATTTGGCTTCAGACTGTGATACCGCCTTATCTTGGGCTGGTAAGAGCATGACTCAAAGATGGCAGCCCCTGGGGCCATCAAAGAAACAAAGCTGAAAAAACAAAGGTCCTGTAACCTCAGCTTTTGAAAGCAAAAACAAACACAGTGCATAGGGAGGGTCATGGTGCTCCTAATTTAAGAAAGATGAGACAGTGATGCTGGCTTTAAAAAAAAAATGTCTTGTCAACCGGATCCATCATCAAAGGAGATGAGCTTATGGACAGTTTTATGGCATAGTCTGAGCACAGGAAATGGGTTGCCTGGGAGTGTCAGGGGACTTTTAGAAGCTCTATTACTTTCTTAGGAAAATGCTGCTGGCTTCTGGAACTGCAGTTTAATTAAATTCAGTTGGCTGGATACCTTGGAAGGCTGTTCCAGGTCCTCACCAGCCCTCGCAGACACAGGCATCTTCCAAGCAAATGTGTGAGCAAGAGAGTGGTGAAGCAATCCCTGGCAAGATAAGGCAGGCGTTCTTCAATTGCAGATCATGCCATGCCATCGTGCAGTGGGGCAGAAGGCCGGGCGACCGAAGTGTTCAATCTTTCTCCACCCACCTCATCCTGGGCAATGGAGGCCAAACAATGCCCTTTTCATGTGGGTGGTGCCAGGCATTCGGGCTATTACAGAGGCACCAGAAGGGGCAGACAAGCCACTGCACTCTCCCACAGGGTGGCTCACCCCACTTCAGGGGTGGAGTCTGCAAGGACAAGTTTCTCTACATTAATCTCCCAGGGAAAGGGGCTATAAAGGCCACAGGGGCATTTTGGAAACTTGAGCTCTCCCAAACAAGCTCATAACACCGGGGAAAATAAACCTGCCTATGAGGCATTGGGAGCCCTGGTGGCAAAGTGGTTAAGAGCTCAGCTGCTAACCACAAGGTCAGTAGTTTGAATCCACCAGCCACTCCTTGGAAACCCTATGGGGCAGTTCCACTCTGTTCTGTAGGTTCGCTATGAGTTGGAATCGACTCGATGGCAACGAATTTTTTTTATGAGTTTTTTTAATGAGGCATTGGTGTTTCAGAAGTCTGGTCTGCCAGTCGGGAGATCCAGGTTTGATCCCTGGGTAATGCAACTCATGCAGCCACCACCCATCTGTCAGTGGAGGC
Source organism: Dugong dugon (assembly GCA_030035585.1). Classification (NCBI taxonomy): domain Eukaryota; kingdom Metazoa; phylum Chordata; class Mammalia; order Sirenia; family Dugongidae; genus Dugong; species Dugong dugon. The sequence continues at coordinate 14,084,745 of CM057476.1, forward strand.
TTGCATGTTGCTATATTGCTGACCAGGTTTCAGCGGCACTTCCAGACTAAGACAGACTAGGAAGAGAGGCCTGGCGATCTACTTCCAAAAATCAGCCAGTGAAAGCCCTATGGATCACAATGGTCCATCCACAACTGATCACGGGGATGGTGCAGGATCAGACAGCATTTAGTTCCATTGTGCATGGGGTCACGTTGAGTTGGGGACCGAATTGATGGCAGCTAACAACCCTAACGTGTCGTCTTAATGGTTCTTAGAAAAAACCAACACTAAATGGGTGGGAGACACGGTTCAGACACCACAGGACATTCTGTATATCTTGCTACAATACAAACATGAACATGGAACCCATCAGATAAAATGTCTCAAGAAGCAATTTTCTTTTTCAGTCTAACTTATAATAATAGTGAACAAACAAAAAGTCCCTAAAGAACTGAAAAACACCCTCGGGTCTCCAGGAAAACAAAACAAAACCCCAGGCTGATGTCACATTCAGTTCAGCCATGCCTCTGGGATGAGCCCAGAACTATAATGGCACCAGTATACCTGCCATCTCACCTGATGTATCAACAATGTTGAGAAAAAAGTTGTATGGAGCCCATCTTCTAGAAGAGGAAACTGAGGCACAGAAAACTCATCATTACTCGCCCAAGATCACTCAGCTTGTAAGTGGCCAGTGGTATAAGCTGAGATAGCTGGGTTTGTGCACTCAGCACTATTTGTTGACAACTTATCACTATTGAGTATCAAGCACTGTTTTAGGTGCTATGGATATAAGTAAAAAAAAAAAAAAAAAATGCAATTGTTGCATTCAAAGAGTTCACTTTTCCCTTTACATCTGAAGTTGCATCTTACATAGTGCTGAGTGTATTTGTCTCATTATCCTATTAGGCTGCCAACTTTTCAAGAGTAGGAACATCACCCCACTCAGCTTCCCAGGCACAAGCTTTGAACCCCTTGGGCAATTTGGTGAAGCTTAGAGGCCCGTTTTCAGAATCATGCTTTTCAATGCATAAAATAAAACACAGAACTGCAAAGGAAACCAGTTATACCATAATACAGATATCAAAATATTAAAAACCAAGTTTGTGAAATAGCAATATATGAGCTTCTTAGTATGCATTAGGAGCCCTGATGGTGCAGTGGTTAAGAGCTTGGCTCTAACCAAAAAGTCAGCAGTTCGAACCCACCAGCTTCTCCTTGGAAACCCTACGGGGCAGTTCTACCCTGTCCTACAGGTCGCTATGGGTCAGAACTGACTCGATGGCAATGGGTTTTTATTATGAATTAAATAATAAGATCTAGCAGCTTGTCAAATAACTACTGTTAATTTCCAAGCAGTGAGAAGCACAAATGATATTTTGATGTATCTGCAACAACTGTCGGTGAAATGAAAATCTCTGAGATTTGCACCGGTACCAAAGTCACAGGTACTGCTGATACCACGGTGGTTCGTCATCGGCATTCCTAATAGAATAAAACACTGCCTTTTGGCTAGAGGTTAGTGAAAATAAAGATGTCACTTTTCTCCCCAGCTAAATTCACGGAACCCTGAATTCTAGCCATCCTTCCCCAAGGGGTCTGTGGACCTCAGGTTAGGACTCCTAATAACTGAGTGTCATTTCCCACAATGCGCTTCTGCCCATAATAACACCCAGGCTGCAGAAGGTGTCAGTAACCAGGCTGGGAAGGAAACCTCCTGGAGTCCTTGTTCCATCTTGTTCTGTGACTGGGTTTTCCCATGTCATCAAGGAGGGTATGGGCACACGTCTAATTCCTGGTAGTGGTGGGAGAGTAGAGTGGTCAAGAGCACATCCACGAGGGTCACATGATTCGCATTCTGATGCCCCCACTCATTAGCGGTGTGCCCTTGGGCAGGTCAGTAATGGGTCAGGGGCTAAACTCAACTATTCTTGCCCTTTGGCTTCATCTCCTGCTTCTACCTGCCAAAGACCAAGACCACCGGTTAGTCCAAGGACTTTGCTTTTATCAGCTTCCACCATGCGCCATCACTGGGGAGTCCAGCTTCAGCTACAACCACTTTGCCCTCAATGTCGAGGGGGCCAAGCCATCAACCAACCAAGCCAGCTGCCATCATAGCTGTACCCTAGGACCCACAGTGAGAGGAGGCAGCTTTCCAGAGCAAGGGACTCCAAGAGCAATAGAAAAGATGGTTGTCTGTCTGAAGATCCACCTCAGTAGGGTTGCTGTAAGGTCCCAGTGAGATAACGGATGGAAAGTTCTGGCACAATACTGGCACATACAAAGCACTCAGTCAAAGGCAACTATTTTAACACCACCTTGCACTTTCATGGAGCCCTGGTGGCATAATGGTTAAGAGCCTGGCTGCTAACCAAAAGGTTGGCAGTTCAGACCCACCAGCTGCTCCTTGGAAACCGTAGGGGCAGTTCTACTGTGTCCTATAGGGTCGCTATGAGTTGGAATTGACTTGACGGCAACAGGCTTGGTTTTTGGTTTGGTTGCACTTTCACTGTTTATCTAGTACCTCTCTACAAAGCCCTTGGAGTATAACTAATAGCATTTGAATTAGATCTTTCCAGATCGCTGCTTCTCAATCTCACTCAGAATCCCACTTGATGAAGCAGCTGTTCACAGCTGGGAAAGTCTCCCCATGGCCTCGGCAGCTCTTGGAAAGGGTCTTTCTCCCCACCCCCACCCCACCCCAGCCCAAGCTGATGCTCCAGGGAGTTTGGAGAATGCACTCTTAACCAATGGCTCCAATGGCTTTTTCTTCTCTTTTCTTTCTTCCTTCTTCTTCTTTTTAATTGTCCACCAAAGCCAAGTTGCTGAGTAAATTGCTAAGGGAGTGAATTCCAAGAGCGTGAGTTTTTCTGTAGTTCCAGGACAGGTTTGGGCCAAGACAAACCCTGGCGATGCCAACAACAGTTGCTTACACAGTGGAGCTCAGAGCTGGCTTCCCGGCACAGTTTGCAGGGCTGTGTTTGAACTTTCTCCTCTCTCCTTCCACCCAGTGATTAAAGGAACCACTTGTGACTTTCTCCTTATTCTTCTTTTCCTGTCCTTCTCCCTGACCCCCTTGGAAAGACTCTGAAAAGTCCCTCAGTGTGTCTCAAAGAGACTGGAGCCAGGGCCTCTTGATTTACATTCACTTGGCAACACGGTACTGGAATGGCCTGAGAAGCCTGAATAACTGGAAAAGGAAAACGGAGAAGGGTAAGGGCCGACGGGAGCGCCTTATGTGTGCCTTATGCTTGGCACTACCCCCATCAGACCCGAACCACGGACCCCAGGGCCTGGGTGGAAGAGGAAAAGAAAATAATGTGGTCAGAGTTTGGAAAAGAAGTCAAAACTGTTCAAAGAAATTGACCACATCCGTTCTTTCTGGGTGCCTGATGACTCTTCAGCTTTTCGCCTTCCACAGGGATCTCCCAGCCGTTTCAGGTTTAATGCGTCACCAGCAGGGTACATAGCAGGAATTTTAATCCGCTGGATCTAGCCCAGGTCCCTGGGTGGCACAAACAGTTTGCACTCAACTGCAAACCTAAAAGTTGGCAGTTGGAACCCACCCAGTGGTACTGTGGAAGAAAAGCCTGGCGATCTGCTGCTGTAAAGATTACAGCCAAGAAAATCCTACGGAGCAGTTTTACTCTGTAACACATGGGGTGGCTACGAGTTAGAATCGACTCAACAGCAACGAATTTGTTTTTCTGTTTTTGGATCTAGCCTATTGTTGTTAGGTGCTGTTGAGTACGTTACCACTCATAGCGACCCAATGTACAACAGAACAAAACACTGCCTGGTCCTGCACCATCCTCACAATCATTGCTGTTTGAGCCCATTGTTGCAGCCACTGTGTCAATCCACCTCCTTGAGGGTCTTCCTCTTTTTTGGTAACCCTCTACTTTACTGAGCATGATGTCTTTCTCCAGGGACTGGTCCCTCCTGATAACATGTCCAAAAGTATGTGAGACGAAGCCACACCATCCCCGCTTCTAGGCAGCATTCTGGCTGTACTTCTTCCAAGACAGATTTGTTCGTTCTTCTGGCACTCCGTGGTATATTCAATATTCTTCGCCAACGGCGCAGTCAAAGGCATCAGTTCTTCAGCCTTCCTTATTCATTGTCCAGCTTTTGCATGCATATGAGGCCACTGAAAATACCATGGCTTTGGCCAGGCTCACCTTAGTCCTTAAAGTGACAACTTTGCTTTTTAACACTTCAAAGAAGTCTCTTGCCGCAGATTTACCCAATGCAATACTGGTCTGTCAGTTTGTGGTACTGTGGTGGCTTTTGTGTTGCTATGACGCTGAAGGCTATGCCACCGGTATTTCAAATACCAGCAGGGTCACCCATGGTGGACAGGTTTCAGCGGAGCTTCCAAACTAAGACAGACTAGGAAGAAGGACCTGGGGATCTACTTCTAAAAAAACTGGCCAGTGAAAATTATGGATAGCAGCGGAACCTTGTCTGATATAGTGCTGGAAGATGAGCCCCTTGGGTTGGAAGGCCCTCAAAATATGACTGAGGAAGAACTGCCTCCTCAAAGTAGAGTCAACCTTAATGACATGCATGGAGTAAAGCTTTCAGCCCATTGTAGGGGATCAAACAAATGTTAGTTGAATTAACTACTTTTGATACAACAAATTGGAAGTTTACTTTTTTGCAGTTTGGTTCTGTTGAAATGTCTTGCCTCCACCTGCAGAACATTAGTTCACATCTCTATGAAAGCTGGCTTTTATCTCTGATACAAAGTTACTTGGTGGTGTTTGTTTCCCTCATTGGACCTTGAGCTATTTGAGGCCAGGGGCTAGCCCTCTCCCCCTTCCTTTCATGAGTATTTATTGAGCATCTACTATATACCACCATTGCTTCCCCTCCACTCGCATGCTAACATGTAACATGTCTGTCTCCTATTCGGTGCTTGGTAAGTGTTAGATGAATGAATTAATGAATAAAAAGATGGAGTTTGAGTTGGACTTCACGAAGTGGGCCAGGGTCTTTGGTTCACTTAGAAGGTTATACACGTGGTTTACATCTCTGCTGTCCAGGCAGCAGAGAGGTGGACTTGGTCTGGGGCTAGAGATCAGGATCCCTGGGAGCCAGTCCCAGCTCTGCCACCATCTTGGACTGAAAACAATTCATTTAACTCTTTGTGTTGTACTTACCCTAATGCAAAATGACACACTTAGACCAATCTCAAGATTTATTCCAGATCTAAAGTTCTATTATTCCCAAGAACCATTTACCCCCAATCCAATGAAATCAAGTGCTTGCATAAAAGAATTGTGAGGCCTCCAGACACACTCCCAGCTCATTCACCTCTTGGACTATTTCTTACAGTGTCTAGCTTGGAGCTGGCCATGTCTTTTCTTGTTCAGGAACCTACCCCAAACTCGTTGCCATAGAGTTGAGTTGATTCCAATTCACAGCAACCCTACAGGACAGAGTAGAACTGCCCCATGGGATTTCCAAGGAGTGGCTGGTAGATCTGAACTGCTGACCTTTTAGTTAGTTAACAGCCTGAGCTCTTAACCACTGTGCCACCAGGGCCCCAGGAATCCACAGTGGCTCCCAATTGCTTGTCACATTCCATGTAAGTGCCTCTCCTTGGCTTCCATAAGAAACACAATCTGTCCACAATCCACAAATCCACCACTAGTGGGGCTATTTTCCTCCCTGACTCTGACGTGCCTCCAGGCCTTTACTTAGGCTGCTCTCTTGGTGTGCCTCTTCCCTTCCGCTGATGACTTCTAACTTGTAGTAATTTCATAAACTTTCTAATTAGAGTCAGCCAAATCTAAATTGGTTTTGAACAGATAATCCGAAAATAAGAATTCATTACAGGAATTTTTTTTTTTTTTAATTACCCACATTTGTACACCCAAAGACAAACTCAGTGAGCATCTGGGTTTATTTCCTTCTGGTCTTTTTTCTGTTTTAATCTGACCAAGGTTTTAAAGGATGAACTACATAATTTACTTATGCATTGCTTTTGGTTGGCTATAGAGATTGTTTCTAATCTTCCACTGTAATCTACATGTTGTGAGGAACATCCTGTAACTAAACCTTCTTACAAGTCTTTAATTATTTACTTGGGCTAAATTCCTAACAGTGGAATCACTGGGATTAAAGGCTTTTTGGTGATGGGAGTGGATGGGAGGGGGGAGGGGAACCACATTGAGATCCAAATCCTTCTGTGAGTCCAGAAGGCCCACTGGGTGAGAAAGTGACAATCTCATCTTTTCCTTTGGGAACTGGCCAGTTTAACAGGCATTCCCAGCCCCCTTGCATCTCTGCCTACTAATGTTCCTGCCCTTCCCTTCTGGAAGGTTCTCTAAAGGCAATCTGCTAAACCAAAAACCTACTAGGTATCTTTAGCTAGTGGCAGAAGTTGCCATGTGGGGGCTAAGAATTCCGGAGCAAGTCTCCCCTGAGGACTTCTCTCCCCCTCCCTCCCCCATGCTTCGCTGATGGAACTATGCATTTGGATGTGTGTGACTGACTGTGGTACTAAGAAAATATGTATGACACAATGTTTTTTAGCTTTTTCCAGAGATATTTATATCACACAAATGCCATGTTGGTGTTTTTTTCTTCCCCCTCTCTCAGCTGCTAAGAATGAATAAATCAATTGTCCTAATCAAGCTAATGGAGAGCCCAAGAGCTGCAAAGAGAGGTGGGAGGGGGGCTCTTTGCCTGAGCCTGTTGCTGCCTTATGGGTGCGGGGGGCGGGGGGGATTGGTGCCCTGGCAAAGCCACTCACTATCTATGGGCCTCTGTTTCCCTGTCTCTGAGATGGGCATGCCCATATCTGACCACTAATGATTTCACAGGATAAAGCTGGCCAGAAGCATTTGGAGTTCCTTGGAAGAAAGTAGCTGCATGAATTTTTAATCCTCTATTTTCAGCTCTTTGGAGCTGTGTGTGGGAGCAGGGCTGTAAACACAGAAAACTCACTAACGTATTCTAGGTTATACACTTTTTGTCTCACAGAATCCCACAGATCTGACCTTAAGAATGACTCAAAATACGGGGGAAATGGAGTTTGTGTAGTTGTTGTTATTACATCAAAATTAATGGCTTGGCAAACACAGGAGTCATCCTGTTGAGGTGAGGTCATGTTTACACCAAGCGAATATATTTCAGGGCTCCTAAAACCCACAGCAGCCTCGCAGGACAGAATTGACACAATTCCCACGAGACACGGAATCCCATGCCAGATTCACCATTGCTCTGAAGGAAGACATTAAAAAGCCAAAACCCATTGCCTTCGAGCCAATTCCAACTCGTAGAGACCCTATATGACAGAGTAGAACTGCCCCACAGGGTTTCAAAGGAGCAGCTGGTAGATTCGAACTGTCGACCTTTTGGCTAGCAGCTCTTAACCACACTGCGCCACCAGGGCTCTGTGAAGGAAGATGTTAACAAGTATTAATTCTGCAGTCAGAACCCCATCAGTCTCTAAATTTCATATAGTTGGAGCAGATCTTTCTGTTCCTAATTTATTGAGGCCTGCTAGCTACAGTGAAAGAGTCCCTGGGTGGCACAAAGGGTTAAGTGCTCAACTACTTGCCAAAAGGTTGGTGGTTTGAACTCACCCAGTGGTGCCTTGAAAGACATGCCTGGCAATCTGCTTCTGAAAGGTCACAACCTTGAAAGCCCTATGGAGCAGCTCTGCTCTGCACACATGGGGTCGCCATGAGTTGGAATCAACTCAAATGCAACTAGCCAACAATAAAGCTCCACTGAGCAGTAAGAAAAAAGAAAAGGAAAATCCACAAGGATGTAGAACCCAAACTTGGACCTCATTCATTGTTTACCCATCCATTCACCAAATATGTCTTGAGCACCTACAGTGTACTAGGGACTGTACTAAGTGCTGGGGATATAATGAATGGCGAAAGCAGACATGGTCCTTGCCTAGGTGGTGGTCAAGCCAAGAAGTCAACAAGATGGACATCAATCAGTAATCGTTCATATTAGGAAATGTAAAATTGCAGATGAGTTGGGAGCTATGAAAGGAAAGCACATGGGACCAAGGTGTATGGTCAGAGAGGGACCTGATTTAGCCTTGGGGTGAGAGTGAGAAGAAGTGGGGGGGGGGAGCAGAAGGCACTGCTTGTACACAGTCCCCTTGTAAGAGATAGAGCGTGTCATAGTTGAGGTCATGAAAGACCCGTGTAATAAGGCGAGGAGGAGAGAACTAAAAGATGTAGCTAGGCCATACCCACTATGATGGCCATAATTTAAAAAATGAAAAATAACAAGTGTTGGCAATGAATGTAAAATGGAAATGTAAAATGGTGCAGCTGCTGTGGAAAACAGTGTGGCAGTTCCTCAACAAGTTAAACAGAGAATTAGCATATGACCCAGCAATTACGCTCCTAGGTATATACCCAAAAGAACTGAAAACAGGTGTTCAAACAAAAACTTGTACACAAATGTTCATAGCAGCACTATTCACAGTAGCCAAAAAGTGGAAACCACCCAAATGTCTATCAACAGATGAATGGATAAACAAATGTGGTACACCCTTACAATGGAATATTATTCAGTTATAAAGAGAAATGAAGCTCTGATACGTGTTACAACATGGATGAGCCTTGAGAACATTACGCTAAGTGAAATAAGCCAGACATAAAATCATTGTATGATTCCATTTATATGAAATGTCCAGAATAGGCAAATCCACAGAGACAGAAAGCAGATTATCGGTTGCCAGGGACTGGGGCAGGGGAGAAGGGGGGTGACTGCATAATGGGTCCAGGGCTTCTAATTGGGGTGATGAAAATGTCTTGGAACTACATAGGGGTGATGGTTGCACATCACCAAGAATATGCTTAATGCCACGGAATCGTACACCTTAAGGTGGTTTAAATGGTAAATTTTATGTTATGTGTATTTTACCACAATTTAAAAAAAAAAAAAAAAAAAACACAAGTAGGAAGTCAGGCAAAGGCCAGCTGGTGAAGGACCTGGAGGCTGGTTTTTATGCAGAGAACCAGGAACAGGTCATCATGGCTGGTGGGGAATGGTAGGGAAAAAGGCACCAGTATTGACAGGGAGGATCAGTCATGATGCTGTCCAAGTTGAGATGCAGGTGGCTTGGACTAGGGGGTCCCAGTGGTGGTAGAAAGAGTAGGCAGACTTGAAGAATATGTAGCAGGTAAAACCAACAGGGCTTGCTGAGGGGTTGGATACACATCATTAAAGTAAACTCAACACGACTTGGTCATATACATGTGTGTACTTATCATTTATGGAACTTAGTGGGAGAAAGGATGTGTCCTCATAGGGATTTTGGAAAGCATTCTGGCAGAATACCCCTGGATTCAATTTTTGACTCTTTCCTTTCTTAGCTGTCACCCTTGTAGGCAAGTAACTTCATTTCTTTGTGCCTCAGTTTCTTCACCTGTAAAACTGAGACTCTAAGACCTACTGTAGACTATCAGAAGAACGAACAAATCAGTCTTAAAAGAAATGCAACCAAATCTCTCTTTAGGAGCGAGGGTGGTGAGACCTTGGCTTGCTTACTTTGGGCACATCATCAGGAAAGACCAATCGCTAGAAAAAGACATCATGTTTGGTAAAGCAGAGGATCAGTGAAAACAAAGGAGACCCTCAATGAGATGGATCGACACAATAGTCTCAGCAATGGACTCAAACCTACCAGTGATTGAGAGGATGACACAGGACTGGGCAACGTTTCGTTCTGTTATACATGAAGTCACCAGGAGTCAGAACCAACCGGATGCAACTAACAACAACAACAACAAAGACCTACTTCATGGGTTGTGGTGTGGAGGTGGGAATTAGTAAGTGTATGGAGACAAAGACACCTGCCCTAGTAATTTCCTCAGCTCCTTGGGAGACCCAAATGAGCTGTTAATCCAGGGCAACACAGGGAAGGCAGCCACACTAAAACTACAGCTTTTAAAAAGTGAGTCCCTTCAACAGACTCCCCCAAACTGGTGACTTCACAGTATTCTCGGAAGTAATAGATTATAGTTGTTAAAGCAATGACAAAAAGGGAGAAGACTCTAGGAAGCCATGAGAGTAGAAAAGACTCGCATAACAAGATTGTCTTTTTTAAATTTGCCACGCTCCCTCCAGCGCTGGCCACGCCCCCTGTTAGAGCGGGGCACGCCCCCTCACTCCCAGCTTTCTGCGTGGGAGGCTCCCACCTGTGCTAAGCATTTGGTACTGAACGTGATGGGAGGGTGCTAGATGGATGGAGTAGGGGCGGGGTTGGAAATTGGCAGATTGAGAACTGGGGAGACTACTCTGAGACCAAACCCTCCACGACCCCCTTCTCTCACCCCCTTGTTGAGGGCTTTGGCTTTTGCATAATGTAAGTACTTATTTACTGCGTGCGCTGGCTCGAGCGCTCTGCATTTGTCTTTTTGTCCTTCATATGCCAGTGTGCTTCCGCCTGCGGTCCGTCTGGGTTGAGGCACCTAGAGAAAAGAGGCGCTTTCCAACAGCTCGGGTTCGACCCCAGCCCGGGGCCTAGGGCAAAGAGAGGCTGGAGGCGGGGAGTAATGAGAGCACTGCAGGACTGCCCTAGAGCCAGATTTGGTGCCAACTTGGATTCTGTCCTTTGCTCAAACAAAAGGAACTTTTAACTTGTTTTTCAGACACACTTTTTAAAGTTTATTTAAAGAGATTTGTTTCCTATCCGATTGGAGACGTGTTAGTGCAAAAAGCAAAGCAAAGTCCTACACGCGAGCGCGCGCGCACACGCACACGCACACACACCCTCCTTCGGTTTTCCCAAATGTATCTACTCCTATTACAACTCGCCGCGGCCCCTCCCCCACCTCGCTTTCCCCCTTCCTCTCCTCAGTCTTTGAAGGAGCGTTTACTGTGCCTTCACCAGTCCCCGAGGGGGACCTTCTATATTGGAGTGGAGAGGGAGGGGGTCATAGAACGAAGAGCCAGAAAGAACAAATTAGATAATCAAAAGAATTATAGTAATTGCTTACACTTTCCCAGAGCCCTGCTCTGTGGATGCTCTCCCCCGCCCCTTCCCTGGCTCGCAGTCTTTTGGGAATCCGCGGTCTCTCCGACCCCCTCCCCTCCCCCAGGTCCCTCTTCTCCTCTCCTCTCCCCTGGCTCCCGCGTTCCCGCTCTTCCTCCGTTTTCTGGTGTGCTGGAACGTTGAGCGGAATATGATGAATGATCACCTGTCACGGCTTGTTTATTATAATACAGGCAATCAATTACACATCCCCAACGCTGGCCGGCCTGCAGGAAATTTATATGCTCAGCACAAACCAATGTGAAAATGGAATCTCATTTGCCAAATGTCTTTCTCCCCGTACAGCACGATGATTACAGTCTGTGTTTGTTTCAACACTGGTGTACAACTGACAGTGCCATCATTTACTGCCTGGCACAGGTCACGTTACTCTAAGGCTTTATTTATTGTGTTACGAAGTCCAGCACAGGAAAAGGACAAGGGTGTCTGCCAGGGATGCCGCCCTGTTAAAAAGTCGGTGGGCAGGGCCGCATTCTTGGGCAGTGCTACAACCTCAACCGAGAGCCCTGCCTCCTCCACCACTCCCTGGCTTCCGGCTGCAGGACGTCAAGCTCCGCCTGGGGAGGCAGCTCTGGGTATCAGAAACTGCACAGGTCCTCAAGCAGATGCACCAGCGTTCCAGAGTTCAAGTTCTGTTTCTGCCACTTTCTAGTTGTGTGGCCGCAGGACCAGGGACTCAACCAACCTCCTTGTACCTCTTCTAAAAAACGGGAGTTTCCCCTGGGTGGTACAAACCCTTACGCACTTGGCTGCTAACAGAAAGGTTGGAGGTTCAAGTCCACATAGAGGCACTTTGGAAGAAAGGCCTGGCGATCTACTTCCAAAAAATCAGCCACTGAAAATTCCTATGGAGAACAGTTCTACTCTGACATACATGGGTTGCCATGAGTAGGAGTCAACTCTACGGTTTTTTTTTTTTTTTTTAATATCCCCCTTGCAGGAATATTGTGTGGATAAATGTTAGTTCCCATGACTTCAGATCACGCTCTGGCCAGCCAAAGACCTACTCAGAGGCAGAAAGGAAAAAGGCACTGTTGGAAGAGATGTGAGCTGGAAACTATGCCCTGTGTTAAAATATCCCCAGTCTTTACTTTCTGAGACTCAGCTGTCCCAAGACCTTCTGTTTCCCTTCCTGGTGGAATTGTGCACTTTCACTTCCTCTGCACGGGCACACAGTGTGGCTTTGGGAAGATAAATCTGCCACCTCACTCTGCTTTTGCTTCTGCCATTGTAAAAACTGGTGTAGCGATCCTGGCCTTTCCAGCTTCATGCGCTCAGGCAGGGCAGTCCCTTGTTATTGCTGTTGTGTGCCATTGGGTCGATTCCAACTCATAGTGACCCCATGTGACAGAGGAGAACTGCCCCCATAGGGTTTTCTAGGCTGTAATCTTTAAGGAAGCAGATCGCCAGGTCGTTCTCCTGAATAGCCACTGGGTGTTTCTGAACTGCCAACCTGTTGGGCTAGCAGCCAAGTGCTTAACTGTTGCACCACCACGGCTCCTTAACCTCTCCAAATCTCAGATTCCTCTTGTGAGAAGTGACGAGAACAACACCTAAACAAATGGCAGGATCCAAGGTGTCCATGGATGCAAAAAGTGCCTTGTAAACTGTAAAGCTCAGTTGCCGCTGCTATCCAGCTTCCCCCGTCTGGAGTTCTCGTTGGTCCTCATGGTTTGCTTGTGCAAAGCTTTGGCACAAATCTGCAGCTCCATAACCACCACCACACCCCACCCCCTAGCACTTGGCCTAAAGTGGGGGCTCAGTAAATGAGGGGCAGGAGGATTCTCATAGGTGTGTTCAAGTGTTCATTATTGTATTATTGTATCATGCAGCTCTTTATTATTTTATATATGTATTTGTTTAAATATCTTCAGCAAGTAAGGATGGTGAGACTTTGGCTCACTTTCTTTGGACACGTCATCAGGAAAGAACAATCACTAGAAAAGAACACCCTGTTTGTAGAGGGTCAGCGAAAATGAGGAAAACCCTCAATGAGATGGACTGACACCACGCCACAACGATGGGCTCAGACATACCAACGATCATGAAGATGGCGCAGGACTGGGCAACGTTTTGTTCCGTTATCCACAAGGTCGCCATGAGTCAGAGCTGACTTGATGGAAACTAACAATAACAAAATTTGTTTCATGGTTACCTCCAATACTAGTAGGTAAGCGTCAAGAGGAAAAGCCCCAGGTCAATTTCAGTCATTTCTGTATCCGTAGCACCTAGCCCTAGGACTTGGCACATTCTCATTGCTCAGTAAATATTTGTGGTATTAGTGAATGGATGAATGAATGGGTGTTTACAAGTATCTTCACTTTTCCTGATCCCTGCAGGATCAGGCTATTCCATACGTGCCTAGCCTTCACATTATGTGTACTCAGACCATGTGAACTGGTGATAAGTCCACAAGTGTCTGCTGGGAACACTTACCCCTTAGATCAACGTCCCTGAAAAAACTCCCAGCCACTCTCATCTTCACGAGCTCTTGGCATCTTATTTACCCTCCTGATGGAGCACCTGCCATGCTGCATTAAAATCTCTGCTCTACCACCCCCCACCCCGACTATAGCCTCCTTTTGAACAGGGAGTTATGCCTTCTTCTTATTTACATCCCTCAAATGCCCAGCACAGTGCTTACCTCAAAACAGGTGTTTTTCAATCAACTGATCAATCAATCAAGATGATCTTTTTCTGAGCACCAGTGTAGGGAGCCCTGCTGGCACAACGGTTAATGAAAAGTTTGGCAGTTCCAACCCACCCAGCAGCTCCACAGGAGAAAGTGCTGGTGATCTGCTTCTGTAAAGATTACAGCCTCAAAAACCCTATGGGGCAGTTCCATTCTGTCACATGGGATCGTTATGAGTTGAAATCGACTCGGTGGCACCTAACAATAACAACAGTTTATGGAATACAACTTCAAATTCCATTAAAACACACTGGGTCAGGAAAAAAAATATTCATGAGTTTAAAGACTGAAAAATTAGCGGTTGCATTGCGTATTTTGGTCAAGTGGTTGGAATTTGTGGACAGGATCTCTTTCTATAAATTGAATTATTAGTTAAAGGAGCCCTGGTGGTGCAATGGTTAAGCACTCAGCTGCTAACCAAGACTGGTGGTTCGAATCCACCGCAGCTCCATGGGAGAAAAGACCCAGCGACGATCTGCTCCCATAAAGATTTACAGCCTAGGAAGCCCTATGGGGCAGTTCTCTGTCACATGGGGTCGCTATGAGTCAGAACCGAATCCATGGCACCAAACAACAATAACAATTATTAGTTGTCATCATTATAATAATAATCAGGGTGATGGCATAGAGCCTGCTCCCCAGCAGTGTGGGATGGTGGAGTTGAGTATTCCCTCCGCTAACTTGCTTCACTAGTTGACTAACAGATCTTATTCCCTGGCCGAGCCGAGGATATCCTGCCAACGCCGGTTTCCCAACATAGAGGGGAAGCAGGAGTGAGCACTGTGGGATCCTGGGGGAAACTCAGTCTGTGTTGGCTGCTGCTTTGACAGCTGAGGCTCCAAGAGGGGCTGGCAAACAATGGGAAATGAAACATTTGAGTGGTTGCAAAAAATTCCGTGGGAAATCCCCCCTGGTGGTATTTGTGTATGACGGCTGTGACAAGGGGGAGCTCAGGGCTTTCAGTTTCAAGGGCTCCTGAGCAGACCACAACGGTGTTCAGGGACTGTTGTCTCCCGGTCCGGGACCAGCTCACCTGGACCACAAAAGGCCAGTCTGCCTGTCCTGGGAAGATTTCACCACGTGCATGAACCTGGCCATGAACTGCAAGAGTCTTGTTGAGGAGCTCGCCCACATTTGGAGAGTGGGCCTCCAAATCTCCTGCTCCTAACACCAATGAGTCTCAACTGTTCCTCCAGGTTTTCTCCAAACTCATGAGCCTGGGGCTTATACCACTGCCTCACCTGCAGATTTGTAGGAGGCTCCACCCCCTTCTGACCCCTCCCACCTAACTGAAAAGACTCCAAAATGGGTGCCTCATATGCCCTCCCCACAGAATCTTCTGGTTAACATGTGGCCTCCTCCTACTTCTTCCCTGTTTCCATGGATAGTTATTTCGCTGTTGCCCCCTCCCCCTCCCAGAACAAAAACTAGTTGCTGCCAAGGCAACTCCGACTGAAGGCGACCCCATGTGTGTCAGAGTAGAACCGTGATTCACGGGGTTTTCAGTGGCTGATTTTTCAGAAGTAGATTGCCAGGACTTTCTTCCAAGTTGCCTCTGGGTGGACTCGAACCACCAACCTTTTGGTTAGCAGTTGAGCATGTTAACTGTACCACCAAGGGACTCCTCCTAGAATAAAGATTAACTGATACTAATTCTGTTTTGCTTTCCTGAAAAGTAATAAATATTCAAAATACTCACTACTAGTATCAATGTCTCAATGATAATGTGGTATGATGTATGTGTTTACAGATCAGCTTAAAGATAAGGCTTATAGATTTTTAGGGACACTCAGTAGATGAGAAAACTGAAACTTAAAAAGGTGAAATAACTTGCAAGTGGGTATTAGTCATGACATTTCAATTCCTAGTGACAAAATTCTAAGTCAAATGGACTTAAGTCAGATCGACAATGCACTGCATTATTTAACTGAGAAGTCCAAGGGCTGTATTAGCTTCAGGCATGGCTGGATCCAGGCCTTCAATTGGTATTATCAGGAATCTGCTTCTCTTCACTTCTCTGGCTCTGCTTTTCCCTGTATTGGTTTCATTTTTAGATTGGCCCTCTCTACCTGCAGGCCCTTCTTACCTTTAAGCTGATCTGTAAATACATATATTATATATATCATCGTCAACAAGACAATGGCACTAGTGGTGCATATTTTGGACGTTTATTACTTTATTTCTTCCCTCACAGACTCTGACTTACATCTTCCCAGAGTCAAAGCCAGTCTTGCTCTTGGTTTTCTCCTAGAAGTGCCAGGATTACGTCTGACAGGTTGAGTGGATGGCTGTGATAGGCTTCAATGCCCATTGCTAAACCAATGACTACAGATAGGGGGATGGAATGATCTGAGCAGTGAGGCCCCAGGGACAAGCTTACCTCCAAAACCTAGCCAAACCACATGGACAGTGTGAGCGGTTACCCAAAGAAAATCAGGGTGCTCTTACCATAGGAAGGAGGAATGAATGCCAGGGGGGCAGAAAGACTTGGGGTCCTATACGCCCAGGTCACACCACCAGTGAAGGCTAGGCACCCTGTACCACACTTCTGGCCTCCCCCTTCTCCATGTTGCCTGAGAACCTCCTCAGGGATCCCCTCAAGCTCCATCCTGCCCTGAGACTCCAGTCCCACCCCTGCGGCAAGAATTCAGAGTCTAGTCCCTAGTTTGCAAAACGGGCATCTTCGGAGCTGTTGGCAGAAAAAGACACTGGAGGGGAACAAGGAAGATCGATGATGGGGAAGCTCAGTGCTTGTGGCTACTGCACCCTTCCAGTTCCAGATCCAGTTGTGGAGTCGATTCCAACTCATGACAACCCTATGTGTGTCAGAGTAGAACTGTGCTCCATAGGGTTTTCAATGGCTGATTTTTTTGAAGTAGGTCGCCAGGGCTTTCTTCTAAGGCACCTCTGGGTGAACTTAAACCTCCTATCTTTCGGTTAGCAGTAGAGCATGTTAACTGTTTGTACCACTGAGGGAGTCCTATAGGACCCTGTCTGCCCCTACTCCAAACACCCAGCTATTTTTGTGTCTGTCTGTATACTCAGTTCACTTGTATAGTTTCAGTTAAACAAAAGGCTCCCTTGGATATTTTTAAGCTTGCAAACCAGTGATTTTCTGCAACCTCTACAGTTTCACTTATTTATAAAAGAGGAGCAATAGCCCAGAAAGAGGCAGTGACTTGACCAAGGTCACACAGCAAAACAGGGCATAGCGAGTATGAGAGACCACACCTCCTGGTCCCACCTCCTGCCCTTTCCACTTTGCAGTCTTGGTGATGGGTTAGAGGGTTGCAAGTGAGACCACCACATACACACACACCTGCCTTCCATTCCTGACTTATTTAGCCAAGGACGCAAACCTTAGCACACATGGGGCAGCTTCCCCGAGCAGATAAGCGAAGAGAGTAAACCTTGGCCAGCTTGTTTCCTGTCTCTGGGTTCCAGGCACCCAGGGCAGGCAGCTGCTTGACTCGGGATCCTGCCAGAATTGAGAAAAACAGCCGGATTCCTGCTACTCCCTCCCTGCACCCTGAGCTTCCGTCACCATTCCCCGAAGAGCTTACATGAGTAAGACATGTGCTTCCGTTTAGAAGGATGTTTACAAACAACTGCTGTGTCCTCCCAGTGCCTGGAAAGCTGCTCTCCGTCTGTCCGTGCACTATCACGGCCCTACTGGGTATTTCAGACACACCTTTCTGCTGCCCCGGTCATTACTAACAATAGTAATAATGATAAAATAAATTGCTAACTTTTTTGAGTGCTTACAATGTTCCTGGGGCTGTGTGTTAAGCATATTATTTCACTGAATCTTCCCAGCAACCCATCGTTTTACAGATGAGGAAACATAGGTGCACAGAGATGAATTAATTTGCCCAAGGTCCTCGGCCTGGAGTTCAAACGCAGGCGACTGGAGTCAAGAGACTGAGCTCTTAGTTACTTTGCTGCCGCAGATGCATAAAGAGGGCTTTTGACGACAAAGAGGCAGATTGTCGCCTGCACATGTATGCAGACAGACAGAAAGTTCTCTGTCTCCCTCAACCCCTGGCAACTTTTTCCACTGCCCAGGGGATTTGAGCTGAGGCTGAGAATGGAGGTGTTTTTCTTTTACTTCTTCCCTACGCTGTCTTACCCAGTGTCTTCAGCAAAAACACACTCAGAGGATTATGGGGAGAAAATGATTATGTTACGGAGTAGGGGTGGCTCAGAAGGTGCCAGCGGAACACAGGTAAGTCAGGTAAAGAAAGGCGCACGGTCTCATAACTTAGACTATCTTACAGTCGCTTATTGAATTAGTGCGATTCTTAACATGTTCAACTTGGATCTCCTCCAGGCCAGCCAGCTGGTGCATTCAGTAGGCGCAGCTCGCCTTAACTCAATTAACTAAGTGGGGCTGAGCTGGCTGAGCTGAACTCAACAAGTATTTCTTAAGCACCGAAGCTGCCTGCAGGGAAAAAAAAAAAAAAAAGGAGGGTAAGGTGCAGTCTGCGCCCTTAAGGAGTTTGGAACCCATCGTGGGGATGGCACAGGGGCACAGGACCTGGCAGCTGCTGCAGCATTTAGTTCTCTTGGGGTTACCATGAGTCTGGGGCCACCTCCGCTGCAGCTAACAGCGCTTTTAATGGATAATACGGTGCAATGTTTTCCTAGGGCCATCTTGACAATTTTTGCCATCTGTGCACGCTTCTATGCTTTCATTTGCGTCATATTTTTCTTAAATAAATTGGTTCCCTCTTTTAGCTTAAGTAAAGTTTAGCTTTTTTACATTGCTCGAGGTGAAATGGACGTAACATAAAATTAAACATTTTAAACTGAATAATTTAGTGGTATTTAGTACACTCACGATGTTGTGCAACCACCACTTCTGTCTAGTTCCAAAACTTTTCCATCATCCGAAAATAAAACCCCGTACCCATTAAGCAGTTTCTCCCCATAAGCCTTTCCCACAGCCCTGGAAACCATCCATCTGCTTTCTGCCTCTGTGAATTTACCTATTCTGGGGCCCTGGTGGCACAGTGGTTAAGAGCTCAGCTGCTAACCAAAGGACAGGCAGTTCAAATCCACCAGCCGCTCCTTAGAAACCTTCTGGGGCAGTTCTACTCTGTCCTATGGGGTCACTATCAGTTGGAATTGACTGGATAGCAACAGGGTTTTTTTTGGGGGGAGGGATATTTCATATAAATGGAATCATACAATATGTGACCTTTTGTGTTTGGCTTCTTTCACTTAACATAATGTTTTCAAGGTTCATCCACACAGCAGTGTGTGTGTATCAGTACTTTACTCCTTTTTATGGCCAAATAATATTTCATTGAATGGATATACCACATTTTGTTTTGTTTATCCATTAATCTGTTGATGGACATTTGGGCTGTTTCCATCTTTTGGCTATTGTGAATAGTGCTGCTAAGTAAGTTTATTTTAAAAGGAATTTTTATGTCACTATTAGAAATGGGAAACCTGTATTTTTCTAATGAACAATAAAATATATACATTACTATTAGAAGTAAAAATGTTCCCCTGCATAACACAGAAAATCATCTCACATACTATTAGATGCAGTAGTAAGAAGCCTGGGCTCAGGGGATGTTCAGACTTGAGTTTGAATCCTGACTTTGCCATCTGTGTGACTCTGGGCCAATGCCTTCTCCTCTTCCAGCCTCAGCTTCCTTATCTGTAAAATGGTAATACTTATAATGGCTTCCTCACATAGTTGTTGTGAGAACTGAAATCAAAGTGCTTAGCACTGTGCCAGGCACATAGTAAGCATTCAATAAGTGAAAGCTAATAGGTAAGAAAACAAATCATAAACACATTAATAGTAATAATGCTGTTGCTATTGTTAGTTGCCGTTAAGTCAGCTCCAACTCACGGCAATATTATGTATAATAGAACAAAACGTCACCCAGTCCTGCACCCTCTTCATAATCATTGGTATGCTCAAGTCCATTGTTGCAGCTATTGTGACAATCCATCTTATGGAGGGTTCCCCTCGTTTTCACTGACTTTACCAACCATGGTGTCCTTTTCTAGCGATTAGTCTTTCCTAACGACATGTCCAGAGTGAGCAAGCCAAAGTCTCCCTATCCTCGCTTCTAAGGAGCATTCTAATTGTATTTCTTCTAAGACTGATTTGTTCGTTCTTCTGGCAGTCCATGGTATATATTTAATTTTCTTTGCCAACACCACAATCTGAATGCATCAAAGTAGTAATAACATTAGCTACTATTTGCAAGTATTTGTTGTGTGCCAGAAATTGGGTTAAGCGCCTTACATGCATTATCTCATGTAATCCCCACAACATACTCAGAGCTAAATAATACTACTATCCCCATTTCATAGATGAGAAAACGGAGGCAAAGAGAGGTGGAGCCTGTTACTGAAGGGCACACAGCTAAGGAATTGAACTCTGGGAAAGTTAAATGACAACACGAGAAGTAAGTAAGAGTCCCCTGGGATGGAAAGGCTGTCCCTGGGCAGAAAGTGATTAATTGCAAAATGGCTGCCTGGATCCTTGAGGTCCAGCCCTTGCAACTGGCAGCAAACCTGCCCTGATGGTTCTATCCTCACTGGACTCCTTCCAGCAGCTTCTCTTTATCAAGTTGCTCTTTCTCAGGTTTGCCAAGACGAAGTTCCCAGAGAGACCGCTCTTGGCCTTTGCATCTTTTCTAGTTGGCTTCCTTCTAGCAGTTAACGGACATCACCTGCCCTTTCTGTGTCCGTCATCCCGCTGACAAATCCAGTGTCCCTAAAACCTTCTCTTTTCTCTGCAACCCAGCTTTCCCCATCCACACTGGTCTAAGCCCTCAAGACCTTCAAGAAGCCTCTTGCTAATTATTCGCCACTGGTGCAAGAATTAGTACATCTCGAGTTTGCATGCATCCATTATAACTTCATCTACAAAGATGCAGCATGATTCACAGTTTCAGTCTGGCTGGGAAATCCTGTGCCACCTATCAGCGACAAAAGCATGGGGACTGTAGTAGTTTTCTAGGGCTACTACAACACATTACCATCAATTCAGTGGCTTAAAACAACAGAAATGCATTCTCTTTATTTTCACAAGTCTGAAATCAAGGTGTCAGCAAGGCGATAACCCTTCAAAGGCTCTAGGGGAGGATCCTTCCTTGTCTCTTCCAGTTTCTGGTGGCTCCTGGCATTCCTTGGTTTGTGACAGCATCACTCCAACCTCTGCCTTGGTCTTCATATGGCATCCTCTGTGTGTGTCTCTGTATGTCCTTTGCTGTCTCTTACAAGGACATTCTCATGGGATTTAGGGCCCACTATGATCTCATCTCGATCCCTACCTTAGTTATATCTGCAAAGACCCCATTTCCAAATAAGGTCACATTCTGAGGTTCTAGGTGGACATATCTTTCAGGGGGACACCTTTCAACCCACTACCAGCTGCTGTTGAGTTGATTCCAACTCATGGTGACCCCCTGAGTGTCAGAGTAGAACTATGCTCTATAGGGTTTTCAATGGCTGATTTTTCAGAAGTAGATTGCCAGGCCTTTCTGCTGAGGTGCTGCTCGGTAGACTTGAGCATCCAACTTTTCAGTTAGCAGCTGAGCACATTAACCATTTGCAGCACCCAGGGACTCCACAGCCCATTACAGGGGCCTTTAAATAGAAGAAATGCCTGGTATTCTTTGTAACGGGTTTACTGTGTATTTGAGCCTGGCAAGCACAAATGTGAAAGAGTTTGATTTGCCTCCAAAGACAGCTGTCAGCCAAGTTCTTTCAAATTTCCCTTTCCTAGCCCTTAGTGTTATCCTGGGAAGATCCTGTAGCTTTCTGGCCCCTTTCCAATATTAAAAAGTCCAATCCAGGCCAGACCAGTTTAAAACTTCCACCCCAGTCCCCTCATTCCCCAAGTCAGGCTTGGCCGGAGGCCGAAGATGCCTAGAATGGCCCTGGCCCCCTCTTGGCCCACCCCTCTCCTCTGCTTCTGGCTCCCCAAGGGCACAAAAGAAGACTGGTTAGATGGTCAAATAAATTTTGCCAATGCTGCATTAAACCAAGTTAACCAGATGTCTTGAGACTCAGCTGATGTGACAATGCACATCCAAGAGCAAGTGGTTTCCAAACTTACTCAGCCCAGGAAACTATTTTTGCACAGGATATCCCACCACCCTGGTGTTCCCCAGAGCCCACTGTGGGAAATGCCACACTATATAAAATACTGCAAAATGGAAAGTATATCCATACCTATTACGCATACACAGTGATAGAAAACATATTCTCCAGTAAATACATCAACTATGGAACAATTTTGTGATTGACTCAGAAAACTGGCTTCCAGACCACTGTGGACAAGACTCAACTTGGCTGGAAGGTTGCAATCCCTAGGCAGAGCTACATGGATGGCTAAGCTGTCCAAGTTTTATTCTGAGAAAGGACCAGAGCTGAAATATCTCTGACTTTCCTAAACCCGGCTTCAGGATCCAGGAAGATATAAGTCTCATATTTAACGGCAAGTACTTTCAATAACACGTCTGTCAGTCTGTCATACTGTGGTGGTTTGTGTGTTGCTGTGATGCTGGACACTACGCCATCGGTATTTCAAATACCAGCAGGGTCACCCACGATGGACAGGGTACAGCAGAATTTCCAGACTAAGACAAGACTAGGAAGTAAGGCCTGGTGATCTACTTCTGAAAATCAGCCAACGAAAACCTTACGGATCACAACAGAACATTGTCTGACTTGCTTGCTTTGGATACATCATCAGGAGGGATCAATCACTAGAGGAGGACATTGTGTTTGGTGAAATAGAGGGCCAGCGAGGGCAAGGGAAACCCTTGGTGAGATGGACTGGCACAAGAGCTTCAAATGGTGGACTTGAGCATGCCAGTGATTTTGAGGATGATGCAGGAGCAGGCAACATTTCATTCTGTTGTACATAAGGTCACCAGGAGTTACAGCTGACTTAGTGGCAGCTATCTATCTACTTTCAATAAAAGGTTAAATTCTATGTAGTTCCAGAGTTTATGCAATTACATTATGTAAACTCAACTATAAGAACTCAGCAGAATAACGATAATAATGATGATGATGATGGTGAATAATAAGAAAACAGAATGAATAATGGTTCCAGCTGCCACTCTTCTCCCGGCGTGGATCTGAGTTCCACTCAGTAGGCTCAGGTCCTGAGTGCCTCTGTTGGTGTGAGCATCTCTCAGCCCTGAGTGTGAGTCCAATGTTGAAATACTTGCTATTTTCATATAATATGGCCTCTAAAAGCTGGCCACTTTCTTCATCTGGTGCTCAACTGAAGAAAAGGCTACTGCCCATTGCTATTATTGCCGTCGAGTCCATTCCAACCCATAACAACCTGCCCCACAGGGCTTCCAAGCCTGTAATCCTTATGGAAGCAGACTGCCACATCTTTCTCCCACAGAGCAGCTGGTGGGTTCAAACCACCGACCTGCCAGCTAGCAGCCAAGCGCCACTAGGGCTCCTGAAAGAAAGGGCAGCCTGCTCTAACACTGAAGGAAAACCAGCTGTGCTGGACTGACTAGAAGAAAGCATGTCAGCTTCTGACTTCATGTCCTTCCAAGGATTTTCAAGGGCAATTTCTGACCACAGTCTGTGTTCTCCTCAGCACTTCCTGTAGAGCTGCACTGCCATGTCCTCTGTGTCTCAAAGTGGAACAGAGTCCAGTCTTGCCATAATGGTCAAAGCAAATCTTTTCTGAAAGCCAGGACGAACCCTATGGTTGAGTTCAATGGGGGCCACTGACGTGATAAGATTTAGGGAAATTCAGTCAACCTTTCGCCATGCTCCGTTCCCCACTCCGCCCAACTCTGTCCCAAAAGCCTGGTGAAAATTCTTTTTATTAGATTGTGTTACCTTGATAGGGTAATTCATTAATACATATTAACAATCTAGCAAGGGTCAGTTTCACCGTTAGCTAACAGCCACAAGGCTCCAAGGGAATGGAAAAGGTCAGAGGAGGCAGGGGTTCAGAAAGTTTCAGTAGGAGAACATAGAGCCTGTTCTCTCTCAACTCTGTCCTCCTGCATAAAAATGCCTACTATCCATGGAATGATGTCCAAACCCAAGACCCGTTTTATAGTAGCCCCAGCCCACCTTCATGAGCTGAAACCCCCAGGCAGGGTCTGGTTCTCATTCATTTGCAAGTCTGCCCAGCACAGACTTTGGCAGATAAGCCAGAGCTCAACGAATCAACGTTAAATGGGTGAAAGAGTAACCCACATAAAACTCAGGTACCACATTATACAAGTCTCACATACCACATATACGAGTCTCACATTTAAAAAAAGAAATTAAAAAAAAAAATCAAAACTGGAGAGTAATTTAAATCTTTACCAAACTTCTCAAGGAACACCAAAAATGAGATCCTATTTACAATGCAAAGCAAAAGTTTTGAACTTTTATATCTCACCTCCTAAATCTCTCTCAAATTCCCTCAAATTCTTCAGCTCTAACATCTCTCATTATCCTCCTCTCTCACCTTCTAAATATAGTTTTCACTTGGTCTGAGGAGTACTGGGTCACCGGTTAAGAGAATGAGCTCTTGGGTTAGACCTCCTGGGTTCAAATTAGTTCTGGCATTCTCTAACTTGGGCACGTACCTAGCACGTGGTAAATGTTCAATGAATGTGACTTCTTATTATCATTCAAATCCTGTTGACCACTACAGTATTTTTTTTTTTCACTTGGCCCATTTTTCCATTAATGCAACAAGAAATGCATATTAGCTTCCTAGGGTTGCCATAACAAATTGGCATAAACTTGGCTTAAAATGACAGAAATCTAGTCTCTCACAGCTCTGGAGGCCAGAAGTTCAAAATCCAGGTCTAAAATCAAGATGTCAGCAGGCCTACACTTCCTTGAGAGGGTCTAGGGACGACCCTGTTCCTTGCCTCTTCCACGTTTTGGTGGTTGTTGGCATTCCTGGTGTGGTGCAATGAATTACTTAATATGGCCCTTCTAGCCATAATCTTTGTGACTCACACACAATGACTGAGTAGAACTATGCAAATGAGGTATATGGAACCCTAATGAAGGGATTGGTCAGTTTTGCCATCCTGCTATGCTTAAAATGAACCATCCCAGAGACGGGAGGAGAGGATCTCACCACCACCAAGAAAGAAGAGCCAGGAGTGGAGCACGTCACAAAGGACCCAGGATCCCTGCAATGAGAAGCTCCTGGAACCAGGAGATTGAGAGAGAGAGAGAGAGCGGTGACACCAAAGACGGCGAGAAGCAGCAGCAGAGAAACAGCAGCAGCAGAGGTAGGAAACCAGCAGGAGACGGCATGGTGGGCTTCCCAGCACACAGTGCGAGAAAGCTGAGCACCTTCGGGTAGGAGGCTTACTGGCAGAGGAGGGTGACTCCAGGCACTTGGTGGAGCTAGATTTGTGGACCCCCGGAGCTAGAGCTGAGTGCCTTTTGGCTGAGGCTTACTGATGGAGTGGGGTGCCTCTGGGTACTTAATAGGCAGAGCTAAAAGAGCTTTGTAACACTTGTCTAAGCAGGGTAGAGGCCAGGCAGAAGGGCTGAGAGCCAGAGAGAGACCTGCTTTCGGGCATGGCTGAGAAGAGTCTGTCCTGATGGAAAAACAGTATCCTGAGTGTTTGTGAATCTGAAGTGTAACCTTTTACTTCCCTAATAAACCCTATAACTGTGAGTATGTTCTGTGAGTTCTGTGTGGCCATTGCAATGAATTACTGAACCCAGTACAGAAGAAGAGGGTACCGTGGGAGGGACAGCTGGTGTCAGAATTTCTAAAAAGTCTGGAGAGAGGAGGTATGTCTCACCTCCACCTCACAGGAATCAGCCTTGGGCTGTTGATCTTGATTCTCCTTCCCCCTGGTAAAGTTAGAGGAGATCAGCTGCCTCCACCACATCATTTTTACACCTGAGCTTGTGGCTGCATAACTCCAATCTTTGTTGTCTTCATATTGCCTCCTCTTACGTGTGTCTCTCCTCTGGGCATCTCTTCTAAGGACATTTGTCATTGGATTTAGGGCCCATTCGGATAATCCAGGATGATCTTATTTCCAGATTCTTAACTTAATTACATCTCCAAAGATCCTTTTCCAAATAAGGTCACATTCACAGGTTCTGGGGATTGGGATGTGGACATGTCTTTGGCGGGCCATCATTCAACCCACTACAGAATGACACTGGGTTTTTCCTCTTATGGGTGGTGGGTGGGGAAGAGAGCTGCACACACCTGTAGTTCTTATTTTTTGCCTTTTATCCTTGTCAAAAATGAATAAATCAAGTCAGCAGCCAGCATCAGGTACTTGAGGATGCGGAAGGAAAGTGAGGCAGATTGCAAAAAAGTGCCGTCAGCTTCTCCATTTCACTGTCATTCATGCCACTCTTTAAATGGTGCAAGTTTGCAGCCATAGAATGACGAACTGTAAGAACCACCACATCCCAGGTGGGGCGAATGTGCCTCGGCACAGAGCCGTGAATTTCAGCGGCAAGATTAGCATCTCAGGCAAACACATCCTGTTGGAGGACTGGGGACAGGCCATCTTGGCTTTCCCACCACGAGTGGTCAGCTGCAGGCGTCACTGGCTAGCGGCAGTGGTGCAGGTTATTTATTGACATCCTGTGTTAAGATTCCTGCTTCAGCTGCACCAAAGGGATCCGGGCAACAGTGACTTCACTCAACTCAAATTGCAATCAGCCAGCCTCTTGGCTCATGTGTTTATCTCCCCGGAACTATTTTTGGTGTGTGTTCATAGACAGCACACACCAAAGTATTTGGTATTTGAGATGCGAGCGTTAAGGCTGATTAAAGTTAGCTGATAATGAGCATGCCTAGAATAGATACACTCTGTGTATGTGTGTGTATGTGTGCATGCGTGCGTGCATGTGCTTCATTGTGTGTCTGCAAAGCAGATGTCTACAAACTTGCCCTCAGGTGACCTCACCAATGTCCATGACCTGTTGCTCCTGGATCAGCTCAGATGCCCATGAACAGAAGATGGGAATGGATGAAATTAGGCCTGTCTCAAAATACTTTCTTATCAGGCACTGCTGCTCCCCCTTCTACAGTCTATCTATCCTTCAAAGCCTAGCCCACCCTGCCTTATCCAGGGAGCCTCGCTCGGCCACCCTCTGAACTCAAAGACCAGGGACAGCAAATATGTTTCATCTCAAGTGCCAACTCAGGTCAAATTGGCAGTGCCTACCAGCCACTTCACAGGAGAAAAGACCTCATGATCTGCTCCCCTAGGGATTTCAGCCTAGGAAACCCTATGGGGCAGTTCTACTCTGTCCTGTAGGGTTGCTAGGACTTGGATTCAGCTCAACAACACCTGACAACAACAATCTGTAGCACTGTGTTCAGGAGGATGCTGAGAACAGATCTGGGCTGGAATGGATAATACTGTGAGCAATTAGTGATGTCCATCATGGGCGAGGCGGCCTGGTGACACAGTGGTTAAGCGCTCACCAAAAGGTCTGTGGTTCAAACCCACCTGCCACTCTACAGGAGAGAAAGATGTGGCAGTCTGCTTCTGTAAAGATTTACAGCCTTGGAAACCCTGTGGGGCAGTTCTTCTCTGTCCTCTAGGATCGCTATGAGTTGGACTTGATGGCAGTGGGTTTGGTCTGGGTCATGGGTGAGAACAGAGAAAGGGCTATCTATTTGCCAGATCTGCCCTAGAGCACTTATTTTCTGTATCATGTAGTTGGAAATGAGTGCAGGCTCTCATGACTGCTAGTTATCTATCCACCTATCCATCCAACCATCATCTATATCTACCTATTTACCTTGTTAAGTAGAACAAAAGTTCCCTGAGGGCTGAGATTAGAGTTTAAAGCCTTTGTTTCCCCATTACCTAACACAGGATCTGGATGTAGTAGGCACTCCATAAATACTTAAGTAATTAATTTTCATTGTTTTGACTCTGAAATTAGATCAGGACAAAGGTCTCTCTCTCTGAAACACAATTGCCTAATGGTTTCCCATGGTGAACTGGAGGCTCCCTAAAGGGTTGGAAGCCTGGGCTTTCCCACCCACCTTCTGCCTTCCCAGCCATTCCCACGGGCAGCAGATCTCATCTCCCAGATCTTACGTGTGTACTGGGTCGTCTCCCTCTAATAGGACAGCCTGGTAATTGTTCAGTGAGATTACAACATCAGGCTCATCCATCAAACTCTCCTCTAAGTAGTTTGGCTTTCCTAATGGAATGCAGTGTCCTAAACAAGAAGGGAAGCATCATAATGTGGGGTTTTATGTAAGCTGGTTTTGAGCTGTGAGCTGTGGACCTGAAATGATAGTTAAATCAATGCAGAGGCACTAAGCTATAGCCTCTGAATCTGGGGGTCTGTAAAACCCAATTATTGACAGCTCTGAGTGGATGCATTGCAAGCCCGGCTCTCCCAGTCTTGATTGGGGCTGGTTCTCTGTGTGTGTGTGGGTGGGCAGGAGCAGTCCAAGAGAAGTGGAAATATTATGGCTAAGTGACTGTTTTCACAGCCTACATGACAGACCACACCCCTAACATGACTCTAGGTCAAGTGCTCTTCTCCACTTTGTGGATCTAATGGGAAGAAACGAGCTCTCAGTGTTATTTCCAATTATGGAGAAAGGCAATTTCTCCCTGCCCTGGCTGTAATGTGTCTGGCAGTGGACCAAGAGGCAGGAAGCTTGTCTTCTACCCCAGCCTCTTTCATTGTCTCACTGCATGACGTTGGAGGTAACTTCCCCTCCCAGCTTCCTTGCTGCCTCATCTGTAATGAACCCACCTTTTACTACCTCGTCGTCCTGCTCTAGGACGAATGAGATGAGCCTCTACATTTTTCAGTTGCCCAGAAAGACTAGAACCAGGTAGTTGCAAAGCGTAGCCATGTCTTTGTCTTTGTTGCATGCGTTGCTAACTGGGGGGGATTGTTGATGAATAATGGCAAAAAATTGATGGATTTACACGATTGCTGTTTTCCTAGCAGTCTTGAGGCATCTCAGGGGTGTTGTATTCTTTCTCACCTATTTTATTGAGTGGCTATTGTTATGCCCATTTCTTAGTCAGCAAACTGAGGGAGGCTGGCCTGAAAGGGAGGCACATAGATGGGCTGGAACTAATTCCTGACTTGTAATTCCTGAGTGAGGATCCCTAGGGGGCACTCGGGAAATACTGGCTCAGACACAATTATTAAGCTACATTTCAGGCCATTATCCTGCCCTCCCTTCACTCCAGCCATGCCAACTTTGTTTCACCTCCTCATAGCACCAAGCTCTTTCCCACCTCAAACCAGGTACACCTGCTCTCCCTGTGTGGGAGACTCTTCCTGCACATGCCTCCTACCCCACCCATCCCTCAGGCGTCTGCTTCAATGTCACCTTTGCTTTGAAGGCTTCTATGACCCTCAGGCTATGTCAGGTCTCTGCTCCCTCCCACTTCAATGCTCTCATCGGTACTGTGCTTTTCCTTTACCGAGCTTATGACACTTGTAATCAAATCATTATTAGTTTTATGTCTGTCTTCCGCACTAATGACGAACTCCAGGAAGGCGAGGCCCTGTTTGTCTTGTGCGTTACTGTATCACCAGCACTGAGCAGGCACTCAATGAAAACCTGTAAAATGAGTGGATGAATGGATGGATGAATGGATGGATGGATAAATGGATGGGTGGGTAGATGGATGGATGGATGAATAGAAGTATACACGTACATGCATATGTATACGAGGGTAAACCAAATTACCAGTACAGTCATGTACCATTTAACATCCATTCGGGCAACGTTTGACTGCACATATGTCCACAGTGATATTTCTTTTTTTAATTCTATTCTTTATTAGAACTCTTTAAATTCATAGGAAAAGAAAAAAAAAAAAAAAAACCCACCCCATCATTCTAAACCCAGGGGTAGAAGCAGGACATATCAGTAACAGTGTTCAAAATAGGGCTTCCACTTTAACCTCTGCATAGCTCCTGCCCTGGAGCACAAACTACCTTCAGAGCTTGGTAACCCTGACTTGTGCAGCCTCTGGAGCCTGCTAGGTGCCAGACTTAGGGGCAGGGCTCTTCTCTGAACTTTGCAACTGGTGCTGGCGGTGATAGTCAACCAAGTTCATGATCATCTTTGCTATGTCCTTCAGGTAATAAGGCCACCCAAATATCAAGATCTCAGCCTTGCCTTTGGGGTCCAGCTGACTCACATGGAGAATGATCTGTGACACACACTCAACATGCAGAATGTACTGTCCACCTGGACCGAAGATCACGTCTACCAACCATGTCTCAAGGTGAACTCTATACAGTATATAATATGGTGTCCACACAACATCCAGATCACATAATGTCCTATTTCACACAATGTATCAGGGACGTTAAGTGATGTATGATTATATTCATCACTGAAAGTAAGTTCTAAGAAGAATCTAAATGTTCAGAGAAATTCAAGGATGCAGGCCTAGGACAGCACTTGCCAAGCCCCATATTTGGGTTTTAGCTATGGGCATTTCTGTGCTGGACACCTTCCATTTGCCCTTCCAGAACCATTCTCCGTCCCTCTTTACTCTGCTCTGTGTCTGGGAGACTCTCCAATATGGATTGCATCACAGGCTTTCTTATGTTCTGGCTTCTGGGTTTGGCCAATGGGGACACTAGCAGGGATCATAAGGAGGAAAGAGAGGTTAGGGTATTTATTCTGCTGGCTGCCTGACTGTACAGTCTCTGTGGATTGGTTGCCACCATAGTCGAAGGTCATAGCTCCTATCAGGTAGACCTCTCCTCAGAGCCTCTGATTCCAGACTGGGTAACCACTCCCTCCCTTCACCACCAGGTGCAAGGGTGGAAGCAGGTCCCGCTGTTGATAGCCTCAGGGTACTGCACAATCCCTTGTGGTTTCCCTACTCCCTGTCCACACCTTGAGAAATAGTTCCTTTATTAATAACACTCTTTAAATTATACCGTTGGAGTGTTCTGTTTCCTGCCAGGATCCTCACTGATAGATCATGGTAAGAGGAAGGGCTGTGTTAAAATTTCATTTTGGTGGTAATGGGTGAGGGCCAAGAACACCGAGAAAGAAGAGCAAGGGTGGAGGTAAGACTTGCAATGCAATGCCCTTCAGTGCAAAGTATGCACTTGTACTTGATGGCAGATTATGGCAAAACCAAAAAAAACAAAACAAAACCTACTACCATCGAGTCCATTCTGACTCATAGCGACCCTGTAAGACAGAGTAGAACTGCGCCATAAGGTTTCCAAGGCTGTAAATCTTTACAGAAGCAGGCTGCCACATTTTTCTCCCGCAGAGAGGCTGGTGGGTTCGAACTATCGACTTTTCAGTTAGCAGCCTAGCGCTTAACCACTGCACCACCAGGACTCCTGATTATGTCAGGGAAGGAGAAATGGGGGCGGGGGGAGGTGTCTATGAAGAAAGTAAAGCCAACAAATTCTGTAGTCACTAGCTAAAAAAGTAAAAAAAAAAAAAAAAAAAAAAAAAAAAACCCATTGCCATTGAGTCGATTCCAACTTATAGCAACCCTATAGGACAGACTAGAACTACCCCATAGGGTTTCCAAGGAGTGGCTGGTAGATCCCAGCTGCTGACCTTTTGACCTTTTGGTTACTAGGTAGAGGGGCATTTATTGGTTTTGTCTACCTCGTATCCACTCCCTGCTCTTCTGGTTACAGCTTCCCAGTTTTCCTTTAAGAATTAGCTCCTCTTGCACTTTGAGTCCCTGTGGTTCAAGTGAGCTGACCTCAACACCTAGCTCCAGAGGGGGTGGGAAGGGGATGGAGGACAGTCAGTCATGTGTCCCGGTCTGACCACACAATTTCCCTGTCCACAGTGATCAATTCAAAGAGGTCATGTGACCTCAGTAGATCCAAAGAGAGTAAGCCCTGGGATTTTAAAACTACTAGGAAAGAAGTTTTTTTTTTGAGGTTGCTAAGTTTGTAGGATATAATAAGCCAGCAGCTGCTATGAACCATCTGTGTCATCACATAGGGGGAGCCTGCCTAAGAATGAAGGAGCCCTAGTGGTGCAGTAGTTAAGCACTCGGCTGCTAACCAAAAGGTCTGCAGTTCAAACCCACCAGCCACTCCATGGGAGAAAAGATGTGGCAGCCTGCTTTTGTAAAGATTACAGCCTTGGAAACCCTATGGGGCAGTTCTACTCTGTCCTATAGGGTCGCTATGAGTCAGAATTGACTTGATGAAAATGGGTTTGGTTTTGGTATGGGCCTGAGAATGAACCCAACCCAGAGGAAAAAAGAACAAGAGATGGAGAGAGAGAGACTCCTTGCGACATTATTTAAACATCTGGATCCAGCCATGCCTGAAGCTAGACACTCCTAAACTTTTTATTTATTTTCTGTTTTATTGTGCTTTAGGTGAAGGTTTATAGAGCAAATTAGTTTCTCATTAAACAATTAATACATATATTGTTTTGTGACATTGGTTACCAAACCCTGCAATATGTCAACACTCTCCCCCTCTGGACCCTGCGTTCCCCATTTCCATTCATTCAGCTTTCCTATCGCCTCCTGCCTTCTCGTCCTTGCTCCTGGATTAGTATGCCCATTTAGTCTCATATACATGGTTGAACTACATGTATTATTGTTTGTTTTATAGGCCTGTCTAATCTTTGGCTGAAGGGTGAACCTCAGGAGTGACTTCAGTACTGACTTAAAAGGGTGTCCAGGGTCCACACTCTTGGGGTTTCTCCAGTCTTTGTCAGATCAGTAAGTCTGGTCTTTTTTGTGAGTTTGAAATTTGTTCTACATTTTTCTCCAGCTCTGTCCAGGACCCTCTATTGTGATTCCTGTCAGAGAGGTCAGTGGTAGTAGGTGTACACCATCTAGTTGTGCTGGACTCAAACTGGTGGAGGCTGTGGTACTTGTGCTCCATTAGTCCTTTGGACTAATCTTTCCTTTTTGTCTTTGGTTTTCTTCATTCTCCCTTGCTCCAGATGGGGTGGGATCAGTGGAGAATCTTAGATGGCCGCTCACAAGCTTTTAAGATCCCAGACGCTATTCACCAAAATAGGATGTAGAACATTTTCTTTATGAACTACGTTACTCCAAATGAGCTAGATGTCCCCCGAGATCATGGTTCCAAGCCCTCAGCCCAGTAACTTGGTCCCTCAGGGACTTCTGATGTGTCTGGGAAGCTTCTGTAACTTAGCCTTGATCAAGTTGTACTGGCTTCCCCAGTATTATGTACTGTCTTACCCTTCACCAAAGTTACCACTTATCTATTGTCTAATTAGTGTTTTTCCCTCCCCACCCCTCCCATCCCTAGTAACAATCAAAGATTGTTTTTTTCAGTATGTAAACATTTTCATGAGTTTTTATACTAGTGGTCTCACACAGTATTTGTCCTTTTGTGATTGACTTATTTCACTCAGCATAATGCCCTCCAGATTCATCCATAAAAGGTTTCACAGATTCATCGTTGTTATCATTGCGTAGTACTCCATTGTGTGTATGTACCATAGTTTGTTTATCCATTCATCTGTTGATGGGCACTTAGGTTGTTTCCATCTTTTTGCCATTGTGAATAATGCTGCAATGAACATGGGTGTGCATGTGTCTATTCATGTGATGGCTCTTATTTCTCTAGGATATATTTCTAGGAGTGGGACTGCTGAATTATATGGTATTTCTATTTTTAGCTTTCTAAGGAAGCACCGTATCATTTTCCAGAATGGTTGTACCATTTTGCATGTCCACCAGCAGTGCATAAGAGTTCCAATCTCCCCACAGCCTCTCCAACATTTGTTATTTTCTTTTTTTTTGATTAGTGTCAGTAATGTCAGGATGAGATGGTAGCTCGTTGTAGTTTGATTTGCATTTCTCTAATGGCTAGTGATCTCGAGCGTTTCCTCATGTGGCTGCCAGAATGTCTTCTTTGGTGAACTGTCTGTTCATATCCTTTGCCCATTTTTTAACTGGATTATTTGTCTTTTTGTTGTAGAGGTGGTGGATTTTCCTATAGATTTTAAAGATTAGACCTTTGTTGGATATGTCATAGCCAAACACTTTTTCCCAGTCTGTAGATTCTCTTTTTACTCTTTTGGTGAAGTCTTTTGATGAGCATAAATGTTTAATTTTTAGAAGATCCCAGTTACCTAGTTTATCCTCTAGTGTTTGTATATTGTTAGTTATGGTTTGTATCCTATTTATGCCATGTATTTAGGGCCCTAGCATTGACCCTATTTTTTCTTCCACGATCTTTATAGCTTTTTGTTTTATATTTAGGTCTTTGATCCATTTTGAATTAGTTTTTGTGTATGGTATGACGTATGGGTCCTGTTTCATTTTTTTACGGATGGACAACCAGTTCTGCCAGCATCATTCATTAAGAAGACTGTCTTTTCCCCATTTAATGGATTGCGGGTCTTTGTCGAGGATGACGTGTCCACAGGTGGATGGATTTACATCTGGGTTCTTGATTCTGTTCCATTAGTCAACGTGTCTGTCACTATACCAGTACCAGGCCGTTTTGACTACCGTAGCTGTATAGTAGGTTCTGAGGTCAGGTAGTGTGAGGCTTCCTACTTTGTTCTTCTTCAATAGTGCTTTACTTATCTGGGGCCTCTTTTCCTTCCCATATAAAGTTAATGATTAGTTTTTCCATCTTGTTAAAGAATGCTGTTGGTATTTGGATCGAAATTGCATTGCATTTGTAGACTGCTTTGGGTAGAACTGACATTTTCACAATGTCGAGTCTACCTATCTATAAGCATGGTTTGTTTTTCCATTTATGTAGGACTCTTGGTTTCTTGCAGTAGTGTTTTGTAGTCTTCTTTCTATCGGTCTTTTACATCCCTGGTTAGATTTATTTCTAAGTATTTTATTTTTTTAGGGGCTATTATAAATAGTATCACTTTCCCGATTTTCTTTTTTGTAGTTCTCTTATTAGTGCATAGGAATCCAACTGATTTTTGTAAGTTTATCTTGTATCCTGCTACTCTGCTGAATCTATTAGTTCCAGTATTTTTCTTGTGGAATCTTTTGGGTTCTCTATGTATGTATCATATCATTCCTTATAAACTTTTCATTTATGTAAGTCAATACATCTCCTTTTTTGCTTAAGCCAGTATGAATATTGTTTATTGCACTTAATAAGCAGAAGAGTTCTAATTGGCACAATGGGTATACTAGTTTAAATGTGATTGCTTCTCATAATGTGATTTATTTATTTACATATTTATTCATTCTATATATTTCTATTGAGCACCTACTATTAAGCTAGATGCAGGAGATACGTCTGTGGACAAGACAGACATGATTCTTGCTCTCTTGAAGCATATGCTATGATACAGAAGATAAACATTAAAGAAATAATCACACAAGTGATTAAATATGTACAGTGAAGATGAGTGCTACAAAAGAGTACATTATGACCAAGTACGATGCAAGGATGGTATAATATCAGAAATTTCATCAATAAAATTACTGTTAATGAACTAAAGGAAAAGAGTTGCATGATCATCTTAATAGATGCAGAAAACGTTTTTGCTAAAATTCGACAACTATTTATTTTCAAAAATCTTAGAAAATTAGGAATGAAAGGGACTTACGTTAACTGATACAGATTGTGTACAAAAACCTATAGCACCATCATTAAACTAAACAACAGTTTAGCCCAATTAAAAAAGAATGTTTGCCTCTAGCATAGTGCTCTTATGAAGAATTATCTATATGAGTGTAAACTGACAACAGTGAATCCAAAGCACAGATGAGAACTTTGAGTTGCAGAGAGTCTAAATTAATGGTGATGAAACAATACAGGTAGAAACAGTGGTAATAGTGACACAATGTAAAGTATGTAACCAATGTTACTGAACTCTTCACATAGAAATTGTGAATGGATGTAGTATGTTTAGTTGTGTATATTGCCACCAAAAATAAATAAAATATTTTTTTAAAAAGGAAACAAATCTACAGCAAATATCATACTTAATATAGAAATGTTAAATACTTTCTATTTAGTTACAGTCAGGAATTAAACAAGGATACAGGCCATCACTGCTTTTGTTCAAGATAGTACTGGAAGTTCCAATCAATACAGTAAGGGATTTAAGAAGAAGAGATAAAACTGTCTTTATGTGAAGATGGCACAATCCTCTATGTATAAAGCCAAACAAAATCAACAGACAAACTATTAAAACAAATTAAGAGAGTTCAGTAAGATTGCTAAAGACCTTTACATTCAAAAATCAATAATATTCCCTTAAGGAAACAATAACCAGAAAAATCTATGACATTAGAAAATAAGATATCTTCCTCAATAAAAACAAACAATGAAGTATCCAGGAATACATAAGGACTTGATGGAGAAAAATTTTAAATTCTATTTAAGGATTTCAAAGATTTGAATACATGGAATGAGTTTTAGCCTTTTTTAAATAAAGCTAGATATTATATCTAAGTGCTTTTTCGTTTCTGTTTTTTGTTGCTGTTGTTTTAATTTGAAACAGGAAGTAGTATTCCCATTTTAAGAAAAGAAAACTAAGGCACAGAAAGGTTAAGTGATTGTCCAAGATCACACAGCTAGCAAGTGGACTACCCTAGACTTGAACCCAGGCAGAAACGGCACCAGAATATGTGCTCTTAACCACTACATCAACTGCCTCACATTTGTTGTTGTTGTTAGGTGCCGTTGAGTTGGTTCTGACTCATAGCGACCACATGTACTACAGAACGAAACACTGCCTGGTCCCGCGCCATCCTCACAATCATTGTTACGCTTGAGCCCATTGTTGCACCCACTGTGTCAATCCATCTCGTTGAGGGGCTTCCTCTTTTTCACTGACCTTCTACTTTACCAAGGATGATGTCCTTCTCTAGGGACTGATCCCTCCTGATAACATGTCCAAAGCGTGTGAAGACGCAGTCTCACCATCCTTGCTTCTAAGAAGCATGCTGATCGTACTTCTTCCAAGACAGATTTGTTTGTTTTTTTGGCAGTCCATGGTATATTCAATATTCTTCGCCAACACTACAATTCAAAGACATCAACTCTTCAGTCTTCCTTATTCATTGTCCAGCTTTCACATGCATATGAGGTGACTGAAAATACCATGGCTTGGGTCAGGGACACGTTAGTCTTCAAGGTGACATCTTTGCTTTTCAACACTTTAAAGAGGTCTTTTGCAGCAGATTTGCCCAATGCAATGTGTCTTGATTTCTTGACTGCTGCCTCCACGGGCGTTGATTGTGGGTCTAAGTAAAATGAAATCCTTGACAACTTCAATCTTTCCCCCATTTATCATGATGTTGCTTATTGGTCCAGCTGTACCTCACATTAACTGGTAGAAAAACTTAGCACATAATGATGACAATTCTCTGCAAATTAATCTACACATTTAATGTACTTTAAATTAAAAACATCATCAAGATTTTTTAGGGGGGGGAATTTGTCAAGCTGATTTGAACACTGATATGGAGGCATGAAGGTTCTTAAATACCCAGACCACTCTGATAACATTGAGATGATGTGGGTGAAAGAGAGAAGAAAGACTCACCATCCCAGATATTAGGACATATTACAAATAAAAATGTTCGATGCTGGTGTAAACAGGGAAGCAGGGTGATGAAACACAACAGAGAGCCAAAGATACCGTGTACTTGGGATATGGCAGGGGTGGCTCCCTAATAGTGGAGAGAAAAGATGGATTATTGAGAAGATGGTATAAGGAAATCTGGCTGACTATATACAGAAAAATAAAATGGAAGCCCTACCTCACTCCATATATAAAAATTAACTGCAAAGAGATTAAAAGCTTAAATGTGAAAAAAGTAAATGATCATACTAACTGAAAAAGTTTAAGAAGGCCTTTGTGACTCGGGATGAGAAAGGATTTCTTAAAGAAAACCTGAAAGTCATGAAATGAGAAATTGATGAATACGACAATAGCAAAATTAAAGATTACTCTTTAATATAGAACATCACAGACATAGTTAATAGACAGATGAATGAACTGAGTAAACACAACTGCCACATCCAAAACTTACAAGTGATTAATATCTAAAATAGACACAAAATCACAGTAAGAATAGGCAGAAAACTCAGTAGAAAAAAGGACAAGTGGATAGACAATTTATAGAAGGGAAAACTCAAGTAAGTATATGAAAAGATGCTCAAACTCACTAGTAATTCAGGAAATGAAAATTAAATCAATAAGATACAACTTATACCCATTAAAAAGGTAAAAGTTTAAAAGTTGGGAAACATCAAGTAGGGAAACAAGACCCTTCAGGCTCAGCCTTCTGTAATCTGATGGCACTTGAGGAAGAAAGAAAGTGTAGACCGTGACACAGCAGCCCCCTCCTGGGTGTATATCCCAGAGATATTCCTGCATAGAATCCTAAGGAGACATGTGTGAGGATGCTCATGGCTGTCATGTTTGTCATGGCAAGGATCCAGAGATGACCTAAGTGTCCATTATAAAGGAAATGAATAAAGTAAATATGGTACATGCCGATGATGGAATAATATGCAGCAGGCAGAAATAATAAACTAGGTTTACATATATCATCACTTGTTCTTGTTAGCTGTCATCGAGTTGGCCCCCCACTCACGACAACCCCATACACAATGGAACCAAACTCTGCCTAGTCCTGCACCATCCCTATAATTGGTTTCAGACTGGATCATTGTGATCCATATGGTTTTTGTTGGCTGATTTTCAGAAGTAGATGGCCAGGCCTTTCTTCCTAGTCTGAGCTTGGAAGTTCTGCTGAAACCTGTTCAGCATCATAGCAACACACAAGCCTCCAATGACAGACGAGTGCTGGTTGCACATGAGGTACATCTGGCCAGGAACTGAACTCGGGTCTCCCGCATGGGAAGTGAGAATCCTATCATTGAACCCCCAATGTCCCCTATATCAACACAGACAGAGCTTAAAAACAGGATGAAATTAAAAAAGTAGAAACTAGGCTGAGATTTATGATGCAATACCACTGACATAAACAAGTGAGTGGTATCCATAAAGTTTTCATTAGCTAATTTTCAGAAGGAGATTGCCAGGCCTTTCTTACTAGTCTGTCTTAGTCTGGAAGCTCTGCTGAGACCTGTTCACCATGGGCAACCCTGCTGGTATTGGAAATACTGGTGACATAGCTTCCAGCATCCAAGCCACATGAAAGCCTCCACAGTGCAACAAACTGACAGGCAGGTGGCGGAGTCCCTAGGTGGTGCAGTTACCACACTCAGTTACTAACTGGAAGGTTGGTGGTTTGAGGCCACCCAGAGGCACCATACTGTTTCCTCAGCAAACTCTTCCTGACACTCCAGAGCAGATCAAGTAGCCCTGCTGTGCACGCTCACAGGATCCCAATCCCTCTGAGCCATCCGCACAATTGCCAATAACTACTCATTTGTGTAACTCCTCTCTTCATAACATTTGGACCTTGAGTGCACAGCTTTCATCGAATCATACTTCTCAGTTCATAGTACCCATTTACCATTTGTCCCTTCAAGACACCTGTGATGGTTAAGATTGTGTGTTAACTTGGCTGGGCCATGATTCTCAGTGTTTATATGTGATCACTCCCATGATTGAATATACTGTGAGTAGCCAATCAGATGAAAGGGAGTTTCCTTGGGGGTGTGGCCTGTATCTGAATATAAGCAGACGTTCTGGCTGTTTGCTCTCTCTGGATCCTGCAGCTGCCTCCTGTCATCTCACCTCTGGTTCTCAGGACTTGAGCTGTCAGCTCATCTGCCGAATTTGGGATTTGTTGATCTTCACAGCCTGTGAGCGGAGCCCTGCTCTCCAACCTGCCAATCTTGGGCTCGCCAGCTTCTGCCGCTCTGTGAATTGGGAGAGGCCTCTACCCTGATCCATGGACTTGGGACGTTCTAGCCTCTACAATCACATGAGCTGTTTCCTTGATATAAATCTCTCTCTATATATATATTTATACACTTTACTGGTTTTTCTTATCTAGAGAACCCAGCCTAAGACAGCACCTCTTGTGCTTTCTTGTATTATTTTTTGCCTTCATCTACTGCTGCCACTTCCTATTGCCTTCCCTCCCACAGGCACCAATAGTGTATTCCAAATAAATCCTTCCAATCCACTTTGCAATGCTTAAGAAACACAGTGTTTTTTTTTTTTTTTAATGAGTATATGTTTTTAATTTATGCTGGTGGTAAACCCATCACTGTTAAGTTGATTCTAACTCATAGCGACCCTAGAGGATAGAGTAGAACTGCCCCCATAGGGTTTCCAAGGCTGCAATCTTGGCGAAAGCAAACTGCCACAACTTTCTCCTGCAGAGCGGCTGGTGGGTTTGAACCGCTGACCTTTTAGTTAGCAGCCAAGTACTTAACCACTGCGCAAGCAGGGCAAGAGGGGCCTAAAAGAAATTAGTGTGCAAACTAGATAGTAGATAAGAATTATCTGATGTGAAGGGAAGGACAGCACACACTACAGGGGAAGTCAGCACAACTGGAATAAACCAAAGCTAAGAAGTTTCCTGAATACTATCAAACACTTTGAGGGACAGAGTAGCAAGGGTAGGGGTCTGGGGACCACACTTTCATGGGACATCTAGGTCAACTGGCATAACAAAGCTTATAAAGAAACTGTTCTGAATCCTACTTTAGTGAGTGGCGTCTGTGGTCTTAAAAGCTTACAAGTGGCCATCTAAGATGCATCATTTGGTCCCAACCACCTGGAGTAAAGGAAAATGAAGAACACCAAAGACACAAGGAAAGTATTAGCCCAAGAGACAGAAAGGGCCACATAAACCAGAGACTTCATCAGCCTGAGACCAGAAGAACTAGATGGTGCCCAGCTACCACCAATGACTGCCCTGACAGGGAACACAACAGAGAGTCCTGGATGGAGCAGGAGAAAGGTGGGGTGCAGAACTCAAATTCTAGGAAGAAGACCAGACTTAAGGGTCTGACTGAGACTGGAAGAACCCCAGAAAGCATGGCCCCCGGATTCTCTATCAGCCCAGAACTAAAATAATTTCCGAGGCCAACTCTTCACACAGGGATTGGACTGGACTGTGGGACATAAAGTGGTATTTGTGAGGAGTGTGCCTCTTAGCTCAAGTAGATACAAGAGACTAAACAGGCAGCTTCTGTCCGGAGGTGAGATGGGAAGGCAGAGAGGGTTAGGAGCTGGTTGAATGGACACAGGGAATCGGGGGGAAGGGAGGAGTGTGCTGTCACAGTATGGAGAGAGCAACTGGTGTCACATAGCAATGTGTGTGTAAATTTTTGTATGGGAGACTAACTTGAAATCTAAACTTCATTTAAACTACAACAATAAAAAAAAGAAGAAGAATTGTAAAAAAAAGAAAAGAAATTAGTGTGCAGAAGCTA
The DNA here is from genome assembly GCA_030035585.1 of Dugong dugon. Lineage (NCBI taxonomy): Eukaryota > Metazoa > Chordata > Mammalia > Sirenia > Dugongidae > Dugong > Dugong dugon. Next base: position 14,125,754 of record CM057476.1, read on the forward strand.
AAGACTCTTCACAGATCTCGCTATTAGATGTGGCACGAGTCATCTACCTGCCTCTTGGTTCTGGATGAGGCCACGGGTAAATTCAGATTCAAAAAATATTTATTGAGCTGTGTATTACTTGGAGCCCTGGTGGCACAGTGGTTAAGAGCTATGGCTGCTAACCAAAAAGGTCAGCAGTTCGAATCCACCAACCACTCCTTGGGAATGCTATGGGGCAGTTCTACTCTGTCCTATAGGGTGGTTATGAGTCAGAATCAACTCGATGGCAACGGGTTTGGTTTGGTGTATTACTTTGGACTCTTCTGATTGCAAGACACAAAAACCTAACCCAGACTAGATTCACCAAAAAAAAAGGAAATATATTAGCTCATGTAACTGGCAAGTTTGAGGGGTTTCTAGCTTCAGGCATGGCTGGATCAAGTGGCTCAAATTGTGATAAGATACTCTTTCTCCATTTTTCCCCCTCTGTCTTCATTGTCAGGCAGACTCTTTCCTCCATTATATAAAGAGAAGAAACAGCAGCACCAAGTTTAAAACTTGACAACTTAGAAACTCAGCAGAAAGATTTCCTCTCTCCTGATAGTTCCATTAACCTTCCTAAAGTTGGCTCTTGTTGTTTCAGCTCGAGTCACTTGCCCATCTAAGAACCAGTCACTATGGCCAGAAGTGTGTAAGACTCAGGGTGGTAAGGAAGGGCCACCTGCTCACCTTGAGTTTGAGGGTAAGGTAAGTCTCCCAAACTTTATGAAGAAGAGTGAGAGAAGAAAAAGTTAGATGCTGTAGCCAAAAGACAAGACAACAAGCCTCATCAGACGAAACAGAGGTCATCACATGCCACTGCGACTAAGGTGCGCCTGACCCAAGCCATGGTGTTTCCGATCACCTCATGTGCATGTGAAAACCGGACAATGAATAAGGAAGACCAAAGAAGAATTGACACCTTTGAAATATGGTGTTGGCGGAGAATATTGAATATACCATGGACTGCCAGAAGAATGAACAAATCTGTCTTGGACGAAGTACAGCCAGAATGCTCCTTGGAAGCAAGCATGGCGAGACATCATCTCACATACTTTGGACATGTTATCAGGAGGGACAGTCCCTGGAGAAGGACATCATGCTTGGTAGAGAAGAGGGTCAGTAAAAGAAAGGAGAACCCTCAAAGAGATGGCTTGGTAGAGTATAGGGTCAATGAAAGAGAGGAGGGCCCTCAATGAGATGGATTGACACCGTGGCTGCAACAATGGGCTCAAGCATAACAACAATCATGAGAATGGCACAGGACTGGGCAGCGTTTTGTTGTACGCAGGGTCACTATGAGTCGGAACCAACTCGACAATACCTAACAACAACAACAACGGCACACAAAGAACTGGACTAGTCGTGTTCAGTACTCAATGCCATTTAATCCTTATCAAATCCTATATTATCGTTGCTCTTTGACAGGTAAGAGACCAAGACTTAGAGAAGTTCAATGTCGTGTGTGGCTACAGTGTCACTTACAGAAGAGATAACCACTTTCCTTGCCCAGAGGCAACCTGCCGCTAGGTGGTGGGGCTAGGATTTGAAACCAGGTCTGTCTGACTCTAAGTCCACAGCCTGTTCCACAAAAACCCCTTCATGCTAGTGAGCTCCATTAAATCTCCTCAGAGCTTCATTCCAGTCTTTTCACTTGCAAACCAAGTCAGCAAGTTCTTTATTTCCACAAATGGTGCTATTAAAGTAATGGTGTTGGGAACTACAGTCTAGCCTCAGAGCAATCACACATCTCTATAACCTTCCCCATGTTCTGGCTCCCAAAGAAATACATCAGAAATTCCAGGAGTCGAAGGCCATTTGGAAACATTTACAGGCCGCCATTTTGTTTCAAAATGGCAAAAAGAACCTCCTGCCCTGAACTCCAGCTCCTCCCTCCTCGGCATCTAACTGAAAGCTAAATAAGGCCAGAGTCAGTTACCTCCTTTGAAAATCCCTTGTAAAGGGCGTTAGCAGACCACATCAGGCAAGAAAAAAAAAAAACAGGCAAGTCGGGTTGAAATAGAGGCCTCTTTCTGTTTGGTCAGTAAGCAGCTGTGGAGGATGCGTAGGATGGGGCTAAATTTATTTGTTCGGTTCTTTCTCGAAACAGCAGCGACGGGGCTCAGGACACAGCTGTCTCCTCCGTTGAGAGTCTTCTGCAGGCTCCAGCATGCACACAGGCTGGGGCTGACTCTCCAGGACCCGGATTACTTTCCATATTGTTCCCTCTGGCTCCAGGCAGGGCTTCCAGAGCCTGTCGTCCAGGGCTAGATCCTATGCCAGTGGGTAGAAATTCGTAGTTGCCTCCCAAGACCCAGTGTGAAATCATGACCTTAAAAAAAAAAAAAAAACGAACTGCAAAAAGTAGATACTGAGCCGTGGTGAAGGCAACTTGCAGCCACACCCTGGAAAACCACAGAAGTCCCTTCAGCCTCTGCTTTCACTGCTCAGATCTGTGGGAAACTTGTAAGACACAATACATGTGAGGAGGGGGTAGGGGCATCTTGGGAGGTGCCTTTCAAACACAAAGCTGGGCTGCTCTGCCAGAGAACTTTCTGGAATCCATTTGCTTTATTATTATTTTCCATCAAGCCCAGTTGATGGCCACACTGAGTCCAGCCCTGGAGTATATTGGTCAAAGTGGTTTTTCACAAGTGCTTTGTGAGACTTTCAAAAGGTACTCAGGGGTGGGGAAGTGAAAGGAGGAGGGGGCTGGGGAAGAAACAGCTTCTTTATTTCCAGCCTTGCTTGAATGGCTTCTTGACGGTTATTGCTACGGTTTTGCTGAGTCAGAAGAATCCCCCAGCTGCTCACCGGAAACACAGCTGTTAGGCGAAAATAACCACAGAGGCGAGCATCGTGCACCTTCCAGAAAATAGGGCAGATAAAGCTCAAAACAAAAGAGGAAAATACAAAAAAAAAAAAAAAATAGAGAGAGAGAGAGAGACACTGTCAAAAACCCACTGCAGTTCACTCACTCATCCAAGCCTGTGGCTCTCTCCTGGTCTCTTAACTACTCTCTTGCAGGCTGAGCAACTGCTCTGAAATGGGGCAAAGTCAGGCTGCTTTCCACTGTAGTGGGTTGAACTGTTAGTTGCCGTTGAGTCGGCTCTAATTCATGGCAACCCCATGTACCGCAGAAGGAAACAGTGTCATCTTCTTCGTCCTGCGTCATCTTTATGATCATTGGTATGCTCAAGTCCATTGTTGAGGCCACTGTTTATTTTGAGTGCCTTCGAGCATAGGGGGGCTCATCTTCCAGGACTATACCAGACAATGTTCTGTTGTCGGAAGTAGCTCGCCAGACCTTTATTCCTAGCCCACCATGGATGACCCTGCTGGTATTTGAAATATCGGTGGCATAGCTGCCAGCATCATAGAAACATGTAGGCTACCACAGTATGACAGACAGATGAGTGGTGGGTTGAATGATGGCTCCCAAAAAGATCTGTCCATGTCCTAATCCCTGGAATCTGTAAATGTGACCTTACTTGGACAAAGGGTCTTTGCAGATGTAATTAATTTAAGGATCTCAAGATGAGATCCTCCCAGATTACCTGGGTGGGCCCTAAATCCAGTGACAGGTGTCCTTATAAGAGTGAGGCAGAGAGATAAGACAGAAGAGGAGGACACAAAGAGATGCACCAAGGAGAAGGCCATATGAAGATGGAGGCAGAGACTGGAGTAATGCCGCCACAATGCCAAGGATTTAGTACGCCAGCCACAGGAAACTAATACATTCACCCATGTCTTCCATTTGACAGGTCCTTTCTCTGGCCGCCCCCCTAATCCAGATTGGAAACACACAGCATCTTGTTTGCAAGGTATCTTTCACATATTTTATGTTGAGGTTCCCCTTTCTGTTGGGCTTAGTAAATACCAGAAAGCAATGTGGGGCCATGAAGAGACATGGGGACTAGTGAGGAGCTGGGTCCCTTGGTTCTTAGTGAGACTCTGCCACAGACCAGGTGTGCGACCTCATTAACCAGCCACCATTCACCGAGGCAGTCGAGCAGGGTGTTTTGGATTTGAATCCTCGTTCCACCATTTATTAGCTGTGTGGCCTGGGATAAGGTATTTAACCTCTCTGGGCCTTAGTTTCTTCATCTGTACAATGAGGATAATAAGGAATCTTTCCTTACACAGCTGTTGGAAGGAGTTAGAACATGCGAAGCACTTGGTTGAGGCTGTACTTGGTAGTTCTTATTGCCCAGGGCTTTACACAAGGTAGTAAACATCTTGTTTGTTTTGTCTGTTCAGCATCTATGACACCATCTTCTAGTGACAACATCCTAGGTTACTTCTGAGAAATCATCTCTCTTCCATCCTCTTGTTCAAGGAAAAGATATAGAATCCAGATCTGGCCAATCAGAGTTAAGAGAGTTCAGAGATGGGAGTGTGGGTCAATCATAATAAATAGTTGCTGAATTACTGGGAAAGAGAAACTCACTTTCTCTTGGCTTTGCTATGTGGGTGGGATATGAGCCTGGAGCTGCTGGTGATCATCTCTGCCACTGCCTGGGGAGAGACTGCCTGAGAATGACATCAAAGCCAAGGAAAGCAGAGATGAAGGATGGAGAGAGATTCCCGACAACATTGTATGAGCCCCTGGATCCAGCAGTACCTGAAGCCAGAAGAGACCTACAAACTTCCAAGTTCAATAATCAATAAATATCCTTTATGCTTAAGATGATGTAAGTTGGTCAGTTATAAACAAAAGCATCCTGACTCATGTGTTAATGTCAGCAACTCAAAGAGGTGGGCATTTTGTTATCTCCATTTTATAAGTAAAAACTAAGGCTTAGAGGAATTTAATGATTTGTGCAAAATTACACCATTAATAAGTGTCAGGACTGTGACTTCAATCCAGAGCTGTGATCTGATCTACTTGATCCTGGGAAGGCAGAATGGTGATGTGGTTTGTGGTTAGTGCACCTAGGTGTTTGGGTCATGCCTTGAAAAAGGCACATAAATCTCAAGGCCATGAGTGGTTCATCTTTAAAGGCAGAGAGAGAAAGAGTTTTATATATATATATATATATATATATATATACACACACACACACACACACACACACACATATATATATAGTTATATAGGTGCCAGTATTTCTATATCTTGATTCTAGATTCCAAAATGCCAGGGGAATCTGATCTGGATAACTTGAAGAAATTAAAAAACAAGAATACAAAAGTCTTTTATATTTACTCACATATTGACTATTTCTGGTGTTCTTCATTTCTTTGTGTAGACCTGAGTTTCCACTTGGTATCACTTTTCTTCCAGCTTGAGAAAGAACTTCTTTTAACATTCTTTTACAGTGCAGGTCTTCAGGTAACAAATCCCACCACCCTTTGTTTGTTTAAAAGACATTTTTTATTTCACCTTCATTTTTTTAAGCATATTTTCACTGGACATAGAACTCTTGACAGTTTTTGTTGCTGTTTCATTTAACACGTTAAAGATGCCATTCCATTGTCTTCTGGCTTGCGCTGTTTCTAAGGGGAAATCAGCAATAACTTATCTTTGTTCATTCTTATCTTTGTATGTATGTCTTTTTACCTTGGCTGCTTTTAAGATTTTCTCTTTATTTCTGGTTTTTAACAATTTTCTTATGATGTAACTTGATGTCATTTTCTTTGTTTATCCTGTTTGGGATTTATAAAGCATCTTAGATCTGTGGCTTAATAGTTTTCATCAAGTTTGAAACATTTTAAGTCACTATTATTTCAAATATTTTTTCTGCCCTCCTCTCCTACTGGGACTCCAATTTCATATAGGAGAGAGCACCTAAAATTGTTGCATATGTCCCCAATTCTATGATCATTTTTTTAACCCTTCTATCCTTATGCTTCAGTTTTAATACTTTCTATTATTACATCATCATGTTTAGTAATTTTTTTTCTTCTGCAATCTTTAATCTGCTGTTAAACCCATCCAGTGAATTTTTCGTTTTATTTTTTCTTTTTTTTAATTTTTCATTTTATATATTGTATTTTTCATCTCTAGAAGTTCCATTTGGTTCTTCTTTTATATCTTCCAATTCTCACTATGCTCATGTTTTCTTTTAAATCTTTGAACATATTTATAATAGCTGTTCTAAGATCTTCATCTTTAATTCGTCATTTATGAGTCTCTTTATAGTGACTGGTATATCTCTTGATAATGGGTCATAGTTCTCTACTTTTTCAGATGCCCAGTAATTTCTTACTGAATGCCAGACATTTTTAATTGAATGCTAGAATTGGCTGATATTCAACCATTTCAGGAGGCAGCATATGATCAAGAACCAACGGTACTGAAGGAAGAAATACAAGCTTCACTGAAGGCACTGGTGAAAAACAAGGCTCCAGAAACTGACAGAATATCAACTGAGATGTTTCAACAAATGGATGCAACACTTGAAGCACTCACTCATCTATGCCAAGAAATCTGGAAGACAGCTACTTGGTCAACCGACTGGAAGATATCCATATTTGTGCCCATTCCAAAGAAATGTGATCCAAAAGAATGTGGAAATTATTGAAAGATATAATTAATATCACACACAAGGAAAATGTTGCTCAAGGTAATTCAAAAACAGCTGCACCACTACATCAACAAGGAACAGACAGAAATTCAAGCTGGATTCAGAAGAGGACATGGAACAAGGGATATCACTGTTGATGTCAGATGGATCTTGGCTGAAAGCAGAGAATACCAGAAAGATGTTTAACTGTGTTTTATTGACTATGCAAAGGTATTTGACTGTGTGGATCATAACAAATTATGAATAACATTGCAAAGAATGGGAATTCCAGAACACATAATTGTGCTCATGAGGAACTTCTTTGGCTGGGTTCTCTAGAGAAGCAAAACCAGTGAAGTGTCTATATATATATATAGAGAGAGAGAGAGAAAGAAATTTATATCAAGGAAATGACTCATGTGGTTGTAGAGGCTGGAAAGTCCAAGTCAGGCTAGAGGTTTCTCCTGACTCATGTAGTTGTAGGGGCTAGTGAACCCAAGACCGGCAAGTCAGACAACAGGTCTCTGGGTCACAGGCTGTGAAGGCCAACAAATCTCAAGATCGGCAGGTAAGCTGCTTGCTCCAGTTCCAAGAACTGGAGGTCAGATGAACAGAAGCAAGCTGCAGGATCCAGAGCGAGCAAAAGCCAGTGAGCCTTGCCAGAAAGCCCACCTATATTGGATGAAGGCCACACCCTCGAGGAAACTTCCTTTCAATTGATTGGCTACTCACAGCAGACCCCATCAGGGAAGTGATTACATCATTATATGACTGCCAAACTACATCATAACTGCCAAACCACTGAGAATGATGGCCCAGCCAAGCTGACGCACAACCTTAACAATCACAGGAACCTATACATAGACCAAGAGGCAGTTGTTCAAATAGAACAACGGGATACTGAGTGGTTTAAAATCAGGGAAGGTGGGTGTCAGGGTTACATCCTTTCACCTTACTTATTCAATATGTATGCTGGGCAAATAATCTGAGAAGCCAGACTATATGAAGAAGAACACAGCATCAGGATTGAAAGAAGACTCATTAACATCTGCATTATGCAGATGACAGAACCTTCCTTGCTGAAAGTGAAGAAGACTTGAAGCTCTTACTGATGACGATCAAAGACTATAGCCTCCAGTATCGATTACACCTCAACATAAAGAAAACAAAAATCCTCACAACTGGACCAACAAGCAATATCATGATAAACAGAGAAAAGATTGAAGTTATCAAGGACTTAATTATACTGGGATCCACAGTCAACACCCATAGAAGCAGCACTCAAGAAATCAAATGATGTATTGCACTGGGCAAATCTGCTGCAAAGACCTCTTTAAAGTGTTAAAAAGCAAAGATGTCACCTTGAGGACTAAGGTGAACCTGACTCAAGCCATGGTGTTTTCAATCACCTCATCCACATGCAACAGCTGGACGATGAATAAGGAAGACCGAAGAAGAACTGATGCCTTTGAATTATGGCGCTGGCGAAGAATATTGAATATACCATGGACTGCCAGAAGAATGAACAAATCTGTCTTGGAAGAAGTACAGCCAGAATGCTTCTTAGAAGCGAGGATGGCAAGACTTCGTCTCACATACTTTTGGACATATTATCAGGAGGAAACAGTCCCTAGAGAAGGACATCATGGTTGGTAAAGTAGAGGGTCAGCGAAAAAGAGGAAGACCCTCAATGAGATGGATTGACACAGTGTTTGCAACAATGGGCTCAAACATAGCAATGATTGTGAAGATGGCACAGGACCAGGCAGTGTTTCTTCTGTTGTACATAGGGCCACTATGAGTCGGAATCGACTCAATGGCACCTAACAACAACAGACATTTAAATGTTATGCAGTTGAATGTCTGGATTTTGTTGTTTTCCTTCAAAGTTTGTTTTGACAAGCAGGCAGTTAAGTTACTTACTGATTAGCTTGACTTTTTGAGGCTCGTTTTTAAGCTTTATTGGGGTGGATCTTATGTTGCCTTTACTGTAGAGCTACTTTAGCCCTAGTTCTAAGATGTAACCTCATCGTGGGCACCAATGAATGCCTCAGATGTTCAACAAGTTCTCCTCATTCTGACTTGCTAAAACTTAAATGGCCCCCAGTCTCATGTGAGCTCTGGGAATTATTCAGCTTATATCTCCCCATTTGTTCTTTGTCAGCCTTGTAGCATTTTGCCCAATGCATGGACAACTTAGTACTCAACCAATGACTCAAGGGGCTCCCAAAATAGATTTCTGGTACTGTTTATCTACATAAATCCTTCCTCTCTGGGTCACTGCCTCACAAATTCTAGCTTCTTTAACCTCCGCATACTATAATCTATGTCTCCTCAACTCAGAAAGACCGCCATGCTCTGCTTAAGACTACCATGCTCTGCTTGGGATTCTCCACCCTTAGCTACAATCTTAAAAGTGCCTCCAGGCAGAAAGCTGGGGTGATCCTAGGGCTCACTTCATTTGCCTCCCTCCTTTTAGGGCTCACAGTTCTGCAGTGCCTGTTTCCCAATGTCTGAAAATAGTTGTTGCATGTATTTCATCCAGTTTTCTACTTGTGTACAGCTAGCAAACAAGTCTGGTACCAGCTACCTTATCATGGCTGGAGGCAAAGCTGACTCTGATTAATTTAAGCAAAAAAAAAAAAAAGAAAGTATTGGAAGGGCCCAGGGGGATTCACAAAATAGAAGTCATGGTCAAAGAACAGTTCTCAGAAGGGACAGAGACCAGACCAGCTCTGGGAATCTAGGAGAGCTAAGTGACAGTCTCTTCAGGGCACAGATGCCTGGATAGATTAGCTCCAACCTTATGAAGTCCTTCAAGACTCAAATTTCTGGGAGAATATATCTGGCCTAACCACAATCATGGGCTTATTCTTTGGCTAGGGAAAGGAAAGGCACTTTGATTAATGGTACTACCAAGATGATATCCAATGGGGGAGGATAGAGTCCCAAAACAAAACTGTGTGCTTGGTCCAGAAGAAAGAAAATGGCTGCTGGGCAGGCAAAAACAAGAGACCCATTACACAATGTTTAATAGAGAACAAAATCTTTAAGTAGTGTTATCTTGTGAACTCAGAGCCCTGAGGTTTCTTTTTGTTATTTAGCCACTGGACTACATAGCTTCTTTCTTTCCCCTGACACCCCATCCTTCTCCCAGCCTTGTCTTTCCACATGACAATCCCACTTTATGCCCAGCATATGGACAATATGAACTTTTCTTCAGGCCAGAAACACTGGTTTAGGGTCCAGTGAAAACAGATTCTCTGAGCTTGACAATGTGCAAAGAAGACTCCCAGAGAATAAACCTCACTTGGAGGTGAAAGGCAAGTTTAAACCTGTGTCCAGGGAACATAACAAGAAACTAAACATGTTCATTCCCCTTCCTCTGCTCATAAACCACCAGAAATTGGAAACTGCTGGCCTGAAGGAGAATGTTGTGCTTTGTGTTTCAAGACTGAGTATTAGGTGGCTGCAGGCTAGTTTATTCAGCAGCTTACTTCAGCCAAATATATACACAAATGCACCAGCAGATACGGGAATGGAGGTGTTCTCTGCTTAGATTGTTCTGAGGAAATTCCACCGCCCCCACTGTGCCTAGAGGCTAATCAGATTGTGTGTGTGTGTGCATGTGTGTGTGTGTGTGTGTGTGTGTGTGTGTGTGTGTCTTAAACCTTTACAAAGCTAATTACCAAAGATCCTTAAAATTCCCACAAATATTATTTTCTTGTATGATCACACTCATTTCAGAGATGAAAAATCTGAGGCACGGTACATAGAACTGCGAGTCGGTGATGAAATCAAGAACTAAGCTCAAGACTGCAGGATAAAACTCTTCCAATGTGACCCAGAAGCCCTAGTGGCTCAGTGGTTAAGAGCTCAGCTTTAACCAAAAGGTAGGCAGTTTGAATCCACCAGCTGCTTCTTGGAAACCCTATGGGGCAGTTCTAACCTGTCCTATAGGTCGCTGTGAGTCAGCAATGGGTTTTTGGTTTTTGATGTGGCTTGAGGACAATTTTGAAGGAAGAAAGTGGGAAGGAGATGGGAAGGTGGGAGGGAAGGAGTAAAGGAAGAGTAGGGGAGAAGAGAGGGGAAGGGAGGGGAGGGGAGGGGAGGAAGAAAGGAAAGCAAGCTAGCTCTTTGGCTAATTAGGGTCTTCAAAGGTGCCCTGGTTCTTGGAGACTTGGGGTATTGACAGATGCTGTTTGCATACAATTGAGATTTACATTGAAATCATACTCAAAATTTCACAACAACAGTAATAACAAACAAAAAAATATGTGTGTGGTCACATAGGTAGATACATACACATATATGTGTATGGAAAGGCATATGCAAATAGATGCATGTGCATGTATATAGGTATATCTGGAGGTATATGTATATACATATTTGTATGTGCTACATATATATCTCTATATATATGTAATAAAGCACCTAGCAGGCACAGTTACAGAGACTTCCTAGACATCCAAACAACTTGTGGGATTGGTTTACTGAGTTAAAAGGCTTAGTACCATGGTCTCGCGGGACAACTTAGTCAACTGGCATAACATAGTTCATTAAGATAATGTTACATACCCTAGTTTGGTAAGTAACATCTGGGGTCTTAAAAGCTTGCAAACAACCATCTAGGATACAACTATTGGTCTCTACTTGTCTGAAGTAAAAGAGAATGAAGGAAACCAAAGACTCAAAGAAGAAACCAGTCCATAGGACTAATGGCCCACACGAACCATGGCCTCTTCAAACCTGAGATGAGAAGAGCTAGATGAGGCTGGCTACCACTACCAACCATTCTGTCAGGGACACAATAGAAGGTCCCAGATAGAATGGGACAAAATTGTAGAATAAAATTTAAATTCCTAATAAAGGTCAGACCTATTGGACCAAGAAAGACTAGAGGAACACTCGTGACTATCACCCTAAGATACCCTTTGAACTTGACGCTGAAGCTACTTCTGGAGGTCACCTTTCAGCCAAATAATAGATTGGCTTATAAAATAAACAATTACATCTGTTAATAATGTGCTCTCTTAACCAATCAACTATATGAGACCAAATGGTCAACATTTACCCAAAACCAAAGATAGAAAGCAAGGATGGGCAGGGAAGCTAGATCAATGGAAACAGAACAGAACAGAAATAATGAGAAAGCTGACACATTGTGAAAATTGTAACCAATGTCACAGAACAATCTGTATAAAAATTATTAAATGGGAACCTAATTTGCTGTGTAAACTTTCACCTAAAACACAATAAAATATTTTTAAAAAATATTTGGAATAACAGAAAATACCAAAATAAGAAAGAAATTATACTCAAGTAAAAGCACATCACATCACATAGCTAACTTCTTTCTTCAGCTTTGTCTTCTAGCTATTTCCATTCTCTGGTTCAGCTTAGAAAGACATCTTTTCATTGCTTGCATGGGTTTCATTCCAAAAAGGGCCTGGTACTTTCATACTGCTTGGGAAAAGGCCAAAATAAGGTTACAAAATTCATTCCTGGTAGGGTTTTAGTGACTTGTGTCTTGTTGACTGCTTTATAAAGTAAAAAGGGGGCTGCTGGGAGAAAAGAAAATGGAACCCAAACACACAGGGGACTAATGGCGGACTCTGAAATCATCTCACAGGCTGGAAAAAGAGACTTGGAGATTTAGAAGTGCCTCTGGGGAAGTGTCTAGAGCCAGTCTCCCTCTCTCTTAACCTGTGAAGTCACTGCTGTGTTCCTGATGCCAAGCATAATGCCTGATACATAGAAAGTGTTCAATAAATTATTTATTGAATGAAAGAATGATTAAGTGAGCAAACGTGAGTCTGTGGTCACTTCTATCCTACATAGTTGCCAAACCACACTCTAATGCTTCTGGGCCTTTGCCCATTTTACTGTTCTTTGTTGTCCTAGAAATTCTCTACTCACTCTTTTAAGGCAACGAGTCTTAATCTTTGGTGGGTCATGAGCTCCTCTGAGAATGTGATGAGAGCTACGGACCCTCTTCCCAAAAAAAATGCACAGACACACACACACTATTTGGCATACACGTTGGAGTTGTAAGCAAATCCCCTGAATATCACTCCCAGGCCCAGCCTAACAATCTCTGGAGCTATCCCCTCTCTCCTTCCCAATCTTCCTCTCCCTCTTCTCCACAAAGTTACTTGCTTCTTCAACTTTCTTTCCTTTACTTTTTAGTTTAAGATAACCACGACATTTACTTTGCTCACAAATCTGTAATCCAGGCAAGGCTCAGAGATGCCCCCTGTCCCCTCCACTCGGTTTTAGCTGCATGGCTCCAAGCCGGGGCTGGAACCACCTGCAGTGCATTCACCCATACGTCTGGAGGTTGATGCTGGGAAGACCTAAACAGCTGGGGGCTGAGTAGTTGGGGATCCTCGGGCAACTCTTGCTATCTCTATGTGGTTTCTCTACATGGTCTCTCTGGCATGTCCAGAGTACTTTAAACATACTTCTGTTATTATGAACACACATGTTGCAGTAATTTAGTTATGCCATTGATTACCGTAATTGATTTATGCCCATCTCACCAGCAAGACTGAAAGTTCCTCAAAGACAAGGACCACAGTATGTTCATCTCTATTTCCCCAGGACCCTGGCATGGGGCCTTGCACACAGCAGGCATTTAATATATACTAGTTGAAATATGCAGGAGTCCTTGGGTGGCACAAACAGCTAAGCCCTCGACTACTAGCTGAAAGGTTGGCAGTTTGAACCTACCCAGAGGTGCCTTAAAAGACAGGCCTGTCGATCTACTTCCAAAAGGTCACAACCTTGAAAACCCTCTGGAGCAGTTCTACTTTGCACACATGGGTCACCAAGAGTCAAAATCGAACTGACAGCAACTAAAAGCAACAAGTTGGAATATGCATGTAAATATGCATATATTTTCCCCATTACATTTCAAAATAGGATTCAAAAAAAAAAAAAAAATCAAACCCAGGGGTAGCTTATATACATGTGCAGAGGAGCTCTGGTGGCACAGTGGTTAAAGTGCTTGGCTGCTAACCAAAAGGTTGGCAGCTTGAACTCACCAGCCACTCCATGGCAGAAGACGAGGCAGTCTGCTTCCATAAAGATTTACAGCCTTGGAAACCCTATGGGGTAGTTCTACCCTGTCCTATAGGGTCGCTACAGGTCGGAATTGACTAGGCAGCAGTGGGTTTTTGGTTTATGTACATGTTCACCACCTGTCTGTCAGTTTGTTGTGCAGTGGGTGGCTTGTGTGTTGCTGTGATGCTGGAAGCTATGCCACCAGTATTTCAAATACCAGCAGGTTCACCCATGGTGAACAGGTTTCAGTGGAGCTTCCAGACTAAAACAGACTAGGAAGAAAAGGCTATCTACTTCCAAAAATCAGCCAATGAATACCTCGTGGATCATAACAGAACATCATGCCAGCCATCATGAGGATGACATCATGCCAGCCATCGTGAGGATGATGGAGAACCAAGCAATGTTTCACATTCTGTTGTACATAAGGTCACCATAAGTCAGAGTTGACTCGATAGCAGGAGCTATCTATCTAGCTATCTATATACATGTAGCAATACAACAAAATAACATTTTTTAAATGAGGAAATGGGGATTAAGTGAAAATAAACATAGGAAAATACGTTGAAACCAAGGATAAGATCAGTACCCAAAATACATACCATGGAGTTCTATATAATTATTGGCAGTGGACCAGAAATCTGGTTTGAGGATCCTGGCAGAAAGAGCAAAGAGGGAAATATAATCAGTTACAAAACTTGTGGTGTCAGATATAAGCAAACTGATAGTAAAGTACAGCTTTTCCCAGTAATAGGCTATAATTTTTTTTTTCCCTATCAGTTGCAATTTTATTGCAACATCTCTGCAATAGAAATGACAGCAAGTTTATACAATTAGTTCTCTATAATGTCCCTTAATATAGGCTAATGGAAATTCAATTCAAGCAAATCTATAAGTGGCCAAAGCAAAGGGGTTAAAGGATGCAATTCTCTGAAGATCTAGTTTATCTATGGAAAATTTTTAAAGTATTTAGTCTAGCTTTTTGCAAATGGCATACCATGGAATGCCAGTCCTGTGAGAAGCTCTGCTACAAAGAATTCTGTGACTGAGGAAAGGTGGGAAATCCTACACCTGCCTTCTTCCTCCTGGAATGCCACAGTGAATACCAGCATTTTAAAGGCCTGGAGAAGTCCTGCGGTGAAGAAACCCAGCATTTCCCAAGCTTCATTCACCACTGTTGTGCAAGAACCAGGAGCCCTGGTGGCGCAGTGGTTAAAGTGCTTGGCTGCTAACCAGAAGGTCAGCAGTTCGAACCCACCAGCCACTCAACTGGACAAAACTGTGGCAGTCTGCTTCTGTAAAGATTACAGCCTCAGAAACCCTGTGGGGCAGTTCTACTCTGTCCTATAGGGTCACTATGAGTGGGAATCAACTCAATGGCAGCGGGCTTGGTTTTGTTTGGTTTTTGGTACAAGAACCTAGGGACACTCTCCAAATAGGATCTGGGTCTGCTGATACTACCAGGTAATGATTTTTTTCTTTCTCATGAGAACAGATGGGATTAACAAACTGTTCTTAAGTAAGGTATGCCATGTCCTCTTTCCTTTGTCCTTTCCTAAAAGGACAAGGAAGGAACCAAAGTAATATCTGCAAATCTCCTGCTTAAAACACTTTTATTTAAAATCCTTCTTGCTTCTTCTTTTTTTTATTCCAATAAAGTGGAAACAATTTCTGCCCCCGAGAAAATGAAAAGGGGTCAATATACACCCTTTTCTTGCTGGTCAACTCTGTAGACATCAGACAAGACTCCTCTGTTATCCTGATCACTAACTGAGCAATAGTCCCCGTGATGTGCAAATAGTTAATGCGCTCAGCTGCTAATCAAAAGAAAAGTTGGAGGTTTGAGTTCACTCAGAGATGCCTCGGAAGAAATGCCTGGCAATCTGCCTCTCAAAAATCAGCCATTGAAAACCCTATGGGACACAATTCTACTCTGACACATACGGGGTCACCATGAGTCAGAATCTACTCCACGGCAACTAGTTTGGTTTAAATGAGCAATACTTGCTCAGATCAATCAGAAAGCTATAAGTCCCACCTTCAGCAGATGGCTGGGAGCAGCAAGGGCAGGAACTGTCTATTTGTTTTGGCATAGTGTATGAAAAGAAATAAAGGGTGTGTATCACTCTTTGTCCAGTTCCTGTCTCTTGGTATACTGACATTTCCATTTCAAAAGAATCAAAGTGTGATCTAGTCCGAAAGGGAAGGCATGCCTAATTTTGGCAGGCCAAAAAGAACAATCCCAGAGTCTTTTCTTCACAGGGCACTTGTTAAAATTCTACTTAACATTCTCAATATTCTGTGGAACATGCTGTAGAAAACTGTGACTGAGGGACTGCAGTCCTTAGGTCAGTGACTTTCAAACTATGTTCCATGGAGCACCAGGGTTTCTCAGAGTGTCTCATGGGCTGCTCGAGGCGGGTGAAGAGACCTTTAGCAGACAAAGATCTAAGCCCCTAATTCAACCTCAGCTGTTTCTTTTTATTATTGATTATCTGTCACTATAATAATTAGATTATACTATTATTATATTGGGGCCCTGGGTCATGCAAACAGTTAACTCTTTTGGCTGCTAACCAAAAGGTTGGAGGTACGAGTCCACCCAGCAAGTCTGGTGATCTACTTCCAAAAAATCAGCCATTGAAAACCTTTGGGAGCACGGTTCTACTCGGACACACATGGGGTTGCCATGAGTTGGAATAGACTCGACAGCAACTGGTTTTTATTCTTGTATTATTGTCGGGGAAAAAGGGTTCTGTTACTTAAAATTAGAAAACCACCGCTTTCGTCAGAGCTCCACATAAATTATTTCTCATAGCTGCGATTCTGATAAGAATTGAACTGTAAACAGTTTTTGTTAGATTCTTTACAAGAACCTGGGGGACAGGTATTTAATTTTTCTTTTTCAAATCAAAAACAGACCTATGGCAAAATACACAATAAGCAAATAAAATATCTGCAGCACTTACAGTTAATATCCTTAATTTATAAAATGATCTTACAAATGAGTAAGAAAAAGACCAATAAACCAGTAGAAACAAGGGCCAAGGCTATAGAATTCACAGAAGCAGAAATGCAAATGGCCAATAAACATATGAAAAGATGCTCAGCCTCACTTGTCAGGGAAATGCAAATGAGAACAATAAGATACTATTTTTTACCCATCAGACTGGCAAAAATGGAAAATATGTGTAACATCCCAGAGCTGGTGAGGGTGGGAGGGATCCAGTTCTCTCAAACACCATTGGTGGAAGTGTAAATTATTATAACGTTGTGGAAAATCAGCTCCTGGTATTTTTGAAAATTTAAACTGTGGCCCAGCACTCCCACTTCTGGGAATATATCCACCAGAAATGAAAATGCCAGTATATCAAGACATAAATATATAAAGAAGCTTATTGCAGCATCGGCTGTGATAGTTAAAAGAAAAAACCTGGAAACAACCTGTATCAATAGCAAAACAGTTGAACAAACCATGATATATTTATATTGAGGAATACGGTGCAGCTATTTAAAATTATAAAATAAATTTGTACATACTGAATTGAAGATATGTACACAACACTTTGTTAAATTTTAAAAAGAAAGTACACGATTCCATTTTTTTTCTTTTTAAAAAAGAGAAAAACAAAAAGACAAAATTAAGCCCTACAAGTGAGTGTTTCTATTTGTTTATACAAACCACTAAAATGGTAAGGAAACATTCATACCAACTGGTTAACAGCAATTTCATCAGGGAGGTTGGTGTAGAGAAGGGTGGAGAGAAGATTAATTTTACTTTAGACTCTTCTTTCTTGTTTGAATTGTCACAGAAGATATACATGTATTACTTTTGTAATTCAAGTGACTATATTTATAAAATCAAAATCGAATTACTTTGATTACCTGAATGCTGGGTAGTGCTGGCCTCCTGGAACGGAATTTTAAAGCACCAAACCCTATTGGGTACATGCCTACTAGAAGGCAACCCAACTATGCCTGGGGATGGGTTGAAAAAGTGTCTTTCAATAGGGCCAACATTTTCCTTTAAAAACAGTCCTGGCTTTTCTCTAATACACGGCAAATGGTTGAGTGAAGTCCCAAGTAATATACTATGCAGCAGGGGTCAGCAAGCTTTTTCTGTAAAGTGCCAAAAAGTAAATATTTTCAGCTTTGTGGGCCATATGGTCTCTTTCACTACTCAACTCTTCTGTTGTAGCACAAAAATAGCCAGAGACAATGTATAAATGAACAGGTGTGACTGTGTTACAATAAAACTTTATTTATCAAATAGGTGTGGGCCAGATTGGTCCATGGGCCAAAGTTTGCTGAACTCTGCTATAAAACATGAGCATAATTATCTTTTAAAAGAAAATATTCTAATTGAAGGAGCCCTGGTTTGCAGTGGCTAAATGCTTGCCTGCTGACCAAAAGGTCAGTTGTTTGAACTCACCAGCTGCTCTACGGGAGAAAGATGTGACAGTCTGCTTCCATAAAGATTATAGCCTTGGAAACCCTATGTGGCAGTTCCACTCTGTCCTACAGGATCACTATGAGTTGGAATCAACTCAACAGCAAGGTTTCTGTGTTTTTTTTTTTTTTTTAAATATACTGTCAAGGAGCCCTGGTGGTACAGTGGTTAAGCACTCCACTGCTAACCAAAAGGTCGGCAGTTCAAACCCACCAGCCACCCTGCAGGATAAAGATGTGGCAGTCTGCTTCCATAAAGATTACAGCCTTGGACACCCTATGGGGCAGTTCTACTCTGTCCTACCGGGTTGCTATGAGTCAGAATCAACTCGATGGCAAGGGGTATTTTTTTTGGTTATATAATAAACATATAATAAAAGTACACAAACCTTAAGTGTACAGCACATCTTCATAACCACCACCCAGATCAAGATATAGAACATTACCAACATCTCAGAAGTGTTCCTTGTGCCCTCCCAGTCACTCCCATCCACCACTAGCAAAAGTAACCACTAATTTGACTGCCATCCCCACAGATTTATTTTGCTTGGTTTTGAACCTTATATAAGTGGAATCATACAGCATATACTCTTTTGTGTCTGCCTTCTCTCACTCATTGATATGTCGGTGAGATCTATCCACGTTACTGTGTGGGTTTGTCCAACTTCACTGCTATATAGTATTACACACAGTCTTGCAATTATCGCATTGTATGAATACATTACATTTTATTTATCTGTATCACTACTGATGACATTTGAGCTGTTTCCAGTTTGAGGCTACTACAAATAACGCCGTTATGAAATTTTTTAACATGTCTTTTGGAGCTCACATGCACACTTCGCTATTAGGCATTGTCTTAGTCTGGATTCTCTAGAGGAGCAAAACCAGCAAAGCGTATATATAGACATAGAGAGAGATTTACTTCAAGGAAGTTGCTCGCCCAGTTGCGGGGGCCAGCAAGACCCAAATCCATGGGCCAGGTGGCAGGCTGAAGACTTCTGCTGGCTCACGTAGTTGCACAGGCTGAGGAACCCAAAACCTGCAGGACAGGTGGCAGGCCTGAGGCCTCTGCTGACTCACAGGGTTTCAGGGGCTAGCGAATCCAAAATCTGCAGGTCAGGAAGCAGGCTGAAGATGGTCTGCAGGCTTACATCCCAGAGAAGAGTGCAAGATCAAAAGAGAGTGAGCCTTGCCAGAACATCCATTTATATAATGGAGGAAGGCCACACCCCCAAGGAAACTCCCCGTTCAACTGACTGGCTGATCACATCAGCTCACATCATGGAGGTGATTACAGTATGGAAGAACTATCAGTCCAGTGTCTGCCAAACCACTGTGAATCATAGCCTAGCCAATCTGATACATAACATTAATCATCACATGCATATTCTTAGAATGTGTGCTTATGTTCAGCTGTAGTAAATACTGCAAGACAAAATTCCAAAGTGGTTGTACTAATTTGCATACCTACCAGCAGTGTATGAGAGTTCCAGCTGCTCCAAACCTGGCCAATGCTTGTTTTGACAGGTTGTGGTTTTTTGTTTTTTAATTTTAGCCATTCTTGTATGTGTACGTGTAAAACTGACAAACAGAAAAAAGCAAAAAACTTAGGTGTCCAGCAAAAAGTCTGTACATATGTAAAGGTACTCCTTGTACTTTAATTACATTTCCCTGATGACTAATGATGTTGAGTCCATTTTGACAAGTTTATTGGCCATTTAGATTCCTCTTTTGTGAAAAAGATAGTCCTGTCTTTTGCCCATTTTTTTAAAAATTGGGTTGTTCGTTTACTTTATTGGTTTGAAGTTCTTTAAATATTTTAAGTATGAGTCCTTTGTTGGCTATCTTTATTCCAGCTGTCTTCTCCCACTCTGTGGTTTGTATTTTCATTCTCTTAATGGGGTCTTTTGATTAGCAGAAGTTCTTAATTTTAATGAAGTGCAATTGATTGATTGTTTTCCTTATGGTTAGTTTGTGTATGTATATGCTATTTTTCAGAAATATTTAGCCATCCTAAGGTCATGAAGATATTCCCCTATGACAGCTTCTAGAAGTTTTATTGTTTCACTTTGCCCATTTAAGTCTATCATCATCATCATAATCTTAACCAGAAATGTTTAAGAGTAGGTGTTATGGGTCATACTGTGTCCCCCCAAAATACAGGTTGAAGTCCTAGCCCCTGTATCTGTAAATATGACCCTGTTTGGATATAGGGGGTTTCTTTTGTTATGTTGATGAGGACAGAAGAGAGTAGGGTGGGTCCTAAACCTAATCACTTCTGAATGGTGGCTTATAAAAAGAGCAGAATAGACACAGACACACATGCAGGAGGAGATGCCATGACAGAGGCAGATGAACCTACAAGCCCAGGAATGCCAAGGATTGCTAGCAGCTACTAGAAACCGAAATACAGAAGGACTTCCCCCCTAGATTCATGCCCTAAATTTGGACTTCTAGCCTCCTGAACTGTGAGAAAATAAATTTCTATTCTTTAAAGTCATTTATTTTGTTACAGCAGCCCTAGGAAACTAAGTAGGCTTTGCCCATTGCAATATTTTCAGTCCCTTATGGTCTTCCAGAACCTTGCCATACCTATCAAGAGGTGGAATCTATTTCCCCTCCCGCTATGAACTGGACTGGTACCTGTGACTATCTTGACAAATAAATGTGACAGAAGTGACACTGTATGACTTCCAAGAATAGGGCATAAAAAGTGATATGGCTTCTACCGGGAGCTCTCTCTTGGGACACATGCTTTCAGTGCTTTGACCACCATATAAGAAGCCCAGTTCCTCTGAAGCCAGTATGCTGGAGAGACCACGTGGAGAGACCACATAGAAATACCCAAGGAGCCCAGCTGTTCCAGCCCCCAGATATACAAGTCTTCCCAGTCTGGGCCCCAGACATGAGAGAGAAGAAGCCTTCAAGATGACCCCAACCCAAGCCACATGAGAGAGCCCGAGCTAGAACTGCTTAGCCAAGCTGCTCCCAAACCCTTAATCTACAGAAACCATGAAAGATAATACTAAACCATTGTTTCAAACCACTATGGTTTGGGCTCATCTGTTACAAAGCAATAGCTGACTGGGGCAGCAAGAAAGAAGGGCAGCCCTGTCTCTAGGTTCTCACCTAGAAACTAACTGTATTTTGGAGGCGTGTTTTCAACCCCCAAAGCCAAAGGGAGCTTTGACGTTCCCTTCTGAAGCCTCGTTTTAATCTACTTAGTGCTAATGCAAATGGGAGAGCACATTTATGAAAAGGAAAACACTCTTGGAGAGAAAAGAGATAGGAAAGATGAGAACAATAAGAAGCCCCCTAGGTAGTGAAGTCTTGGTGCTCATCCAGAAAGATTAGCAGAGATCACTTCACCAGCAACAGTCAGAAAGATGAGATCTAAAGAGGGCCTGGGGGAACCCTCACCCCATCCAAATGCAGAAATGAAGCAGATTTCACGGAGAGATCCGTGGCTCTGGAGTGTCTGTCTCTCAGCCTCCGCCGGCTCCAGGGGATCTAGCAGCTCAGGAAGGAGAAAGATCGTTCCAACTGGTCTGGGCTCTAAACAACCCTGGGATACAACCCGAGGGAAAAAACCAGCTGATTTTACTTATTGGAAGCATAAATGAAGAAGGTAATTCGGGTGGTTGATGAATTAACAGGACTGCATTTTCCCTTTTTTAAATACATACCTAACATAACGGAGCGCTAGTGGCTCAGCAGTTAAGCGCTTGTCTACTAACCCAAAGGTCAACAGTTCGAATCCATCCGCCACTCTTTGAGAACCCTACAGGGCGGTTCTCCTCTGCCCTATAGGGTCACTATGAGTCGGAATCGACTGGATGGTAATGGTTTGGTGTTTGTTTTTTGGGTTGACGTAATGGCAGTAACACATCTATCCAAAATCATATTATTTAGGTGTTTACCAGTTTGGACATCGATACCTCCGCTTGCTATATACGCTACCTGAGATCAGAGACCTTGTTCATCTGGTTCTTGAAATCTCCCTGCACTGGGCTCCCGAAGTATTTCATGAATGAATGAACAGAGTGAGTGAGTGAATGAGTGAGTAAATGAATGATAATGGCAACCCCTGATGAGTACCTACTCCATGCAGGCACTGTCCTCCTTTGGCCTCCCCGGGAGGGAGGGATGGTGTTCTTGGTTTTACAGAGGTTAGAAAACTTGCTCAAAGTCAAAGAGTCACTAAGGGTCAGAATTCGATTTCAAACCCGGCCCCTCTGACGCCTGTGCCCTTGACTATTAGGCACACCCCTGGTCACTGAGGGGATGGGAGGGAGACCACCCGCCATTTTTCTTTCCTGAGATAGGTGACAGTGTTTGTACAGGGAGCTTGGACATCAGAGAGCCGGAATCCGAGTTGCTCTGGTTTAGGCGTGGGGGTCCCTTCCCACCCTGTGGCCTGGGAACTCGGGGGAAAGGGCAATTAAATTAAAGGGGTCAAGGAAGGAGGAGGAGGGTGGGGAGCTGGGGGCCAAACCCAGAAAGGCCAGATTTCAATTTGCATAATAATTTTGTTAGCAACAATGGGCATCGAGGACATCTATTTAAAGGCTGTAATGTTAATTTAATGGGAAAAAAGCTAATACAATTCCCCCAGAATTTTTCAATTAAATTAATGTGATGGGCTTTAATGGATAGCTTAAATAGAGAGCACGACTAGGAGAAATATTGCATAAATTACACATACATTTATATGTATGCTACCCGTATATGTAATCTCTTTGCTCTCTGGTTTTGACATATGAGAGGCCATATTCTTAAATCTGGCAACCAGTTATAACTCTATTTCAATTAAAGTGACCTTTTTATCATTCAAATAAGGGGGGCTCCTCCCTGTGGACTTTCTGCACACCCCTTCCCTTCAACAACGCACCAGAAGATTCAGGTCTTAAAGAAACAGAGGGCTCTTTGAACAATAACTGGTGACAGTACACACGTGCACAGTCAGTGATACGATAAATCTAGCAATGCAGAAGCCTGCTCCTCAATCTTTGCTCCCCAAAGACAACCGATGAGCAGTAAGTAAGATGGACAGTGTTTCAAGGACCACTTCACTCATTCATGTATGTCTCCATTCACATTTCATTCAGCAAGTGTTTATTGAATCCCTACTGTAGTGGTTGAATGGAGGCCCCAAAGAATGATACGCCCACATCCCAGAACCTGTGAATGTGACCTTATTTGGAAAAAGGGCCTTTGCTGGTGTAATTAAGTTAAGGATCTCAACATGAGATCATCCTTGATTATCCAGATGGGCCCTAAATCCAATGACAAGTCTCCTTATAAGAGACACACAATGAAGAGAAGGCCATGTGAAGATGGAGGCAGAGACTGGAGTTACAGAGCCACAAACCAAGGAATGTCTGGAGTCACCAGGAGCTGGAAGAGGCAAGAAAGGATTCTCCCATAGAGTCTTTGGAGAGAATGCAGCCTTATTGACCCCCTGATTTTGGATTTTTAACTCCCACAACTGGGAGAGAATAAATTTCTGTTGTTTTAAGCTATTAAGTTTGTGGTACTTTGTTATGGCAGCCATAGGACAATCATACTACCTACTAAGTGTTGGACAAGGTCCTTAGCCGGTGCAAATGTTTTACGCTCGGCTGCTAACCAAAAGGTTGGTGGTTTGAACCTACCCAGCAGTGCCATGGAAGAAAGTCCTGGCAATCTGCTTCCTTAAAGATTACAGTCAAGAAAACCCTATGGAGTTCAGTTTCTACTCTGTAACACACAGGGTTGCCATGAGTTGGAATCAACTCAATGGCCACGGGTTTTTGTTTTTTTTAAGTGCTGGATACTGTTCTAGGTGCTTCTAAGAATACTATAATGAACAATCAGACATGATCGCTGTCCACAAGATACTTTCAGTCTTGGCCACCTTTGTTGACCAAGTTTCACAACTATTTACAAAGCTCTGCTGATCTGATGGTCTCACAAAATATCCAGGATATATTCAAGTAACCTCTTTATGCCTCCATTTCATCACTTGTAAAACAAAGATAATAACTGTGGTAGCCATAAGTCAGCATCCAAGATGGCCCCAATAATCTCACCTCTTGGTATTCACAGCTTTCTGTGCTGAATGGTTCAACCAAGAGGATACTGTAGAAATGAAGGAGTGTGACTTCTGAGGCCAGGTCATCAGAGACACTGCTGCTTCCTCTTTGCTCTCTCTCTATTGGCTCATTTGCTTAGAGGGAAGTCAGCCACCATGTTGTGAGGAACCTCAAGCAGCCCTATGGTGAGGACAATGTGGTGAGGAACTGAGCCCTCCTGCCAACAGCCATCATCACCTTGCCAGCCATGTGAGTGAGTCACCTTGGGAGCAGATCCTCCAGCCCCAGGCAAGCTTTCAGATGACCGTAGCCCAGGTTGTCATCTTGACAGCATCCTCTTGAGACACCCTGAGTCAGAACGACCCCAGCTAAGCAGCTCCCAGATTCCTGACCCACAGACACTGTGTAAGATAATAAATGTTTGTTGTTGCTTTCAGCCACTAAGTTTTGAAGTAATTTGTAATGCAGCAACAAATAACTGATACAATCCTCTCATTTTTAAACTGGCCCTAGGTGAGATCCTGATGAAGACAAGATGGGTTCTCTCTCCACGATCCTCATGTGCTTTTTTGCCTACCTACCTTCGTGCGTCTTCTGCCTCTTTCCCACGGCCTCACTCTCTGCTCCCTTACTTAAGCTTTTAGCTGATGTGTAGGCTCAATGTTTAACACAACCACTATCAAAGATATTGTCATTTTAAGGGAGG
Source organism: Dugong dugon (assembly GCA_030035585.1). Lineage (NCBI taxonomy): Eukaryota > Metazoa > Chordata > Mammalia > Sirenia > Dugongidae > Dugong > Dugong dugon. Next base: position 14,150,578 of record CM057476.1, read on the forward strand.
TCTCTTGAAAGTCAAAAAGCATTTCAATATGTTCTGTTGTTATATTCTCAACAACAACTAAATACGTTTTAAAAAAGGCATTTCAGACCCAAAGAAATGAAGGTCTCCAGGTGAAATCTCAAGAAACGGGAGCTATTAGGTGATGGGGGTCCCCGAGTAGTACAAATGGTTAATGTGTTTAGCTGCTAACAGAAAGGTTGGAGGTTCAAGTCTACCCAGAGGCCCCTTGGAAGAAAGGTCTGGCAATCTACTTCTGAAAAATTAGTCAATGAAAACCCTATGGAGCACAGTTCTAACTGTGACACACATGAGGTCGCCATGAGTCAGGGTTGACTCGGTGGCAACTGTGTACTGGGATTAGATGATGGGAGTTCTCAGGAATCCTCAAATCCCATCTCGTAGGGGCCTGTGCTTTTCACTCAATCCCTAGCATGCCAGCAGGCAAAACAGAAAGGCCACAGAAGTGCTAACACTGACTCATTTCCAGTTTTTTAGCATCAGTCTTTGTTTCCACGAGATGTTTTACTCCTCATAGGCTACGATGGTTCATCAACGGCAGGTAAAATAAAAAGCAAAGTGAGGTTTTGTTATGGATTAAATTTGTTTGTGTGCCCCAAAATATGTGTTGGAATCCTAACCCCTATACCTGTGGGTGTGATTCTGTTTGAAAATAGAGTTTTCTTTGTTATGTTAATTAGATTATACCCAAGTAGACTGGGTTCTAAATCTAACCACTTCTGAGTTATAAAAAGAACAGATTAGACACAGAGATACGTACACACTGGGGGACACAGACAGCACGTGAGGACTGTCTACAAGCCAAGGAACCAAGGAATGCCTGGGGCTATGGACAAGAAGGAATTAACACAGCTCCGACCCTGGTTTGGACTTTTAGCCTCCAGAACTGTGAGAAAATAAATTCCTATTCTTTAAATACTTGTGGTATTTCAGTTACAGCAGCTCTAGGAGACTAAGACAGGCTTCCACTGATTAATCTCCAAAATAGACCAGCAGTGAGGGCAAGTGAAGTCCTGGCCACACCAGTCATCAGAGGCAGCCAGGAACTCATGGGGAGATGGGCTTTCAATCTTGGCTCTGCCACGTACTGGCTGCATAAGCAGGCGTGAGTCCATCAACCTCTCAGAGCCTCCTTTTCTCTTCCGTAAAGTGGGGATATTAATAGCTGCCTCACAGGGGAGAGAGAGAGCCTGGCACGGAGGAGAAGATGAAGATACTCTTGCGGCCGCTTTTGTCCAGTGCCCCACAGAGAGCGTGGCAGAGGCAGCAGGAAATAGCGTTTCTTCTCAGTACCCAGGAAACTATTTAATTTAACGTCACAAGGGCTAACACCGAAGGGAGATGGATGATCTGCAGCGTGTGGTGGTGAGCGCTTTCTGCTCAGCTCTCTGGACTCCAGAGGGCCGCCCTGAGCCACGGCCAGGCAAGCCAGAACCCCTACTGCCTGCTGGTGCAGGTGACTCCCTCTGGGCTGATTTCCCAGAAGGGTTTCCCTCTGAGGCTGACTGCTGAGCTGGACTTTTTCCCGGGAGGAGTGAGGGCGACAGCAAGGGTAGTAGAAGCCAGAGCTCCCCAGGGAGATGTCCAACGTGCACCCTGGTAGGCCACCTTGGATCTGAAGTGGAAGCAGGCTAAGAGCTTAACCTCCTCGGGCAACACATTTAGGGATGTCATGTTAGGGCTGCCTCTGGAGCATTGCACCCAGGACTCTTGGTGTCTTCTCCCGGCTTGTGTAAGCCAAAGTAAGAGAGCTGCCTTCCACAAAGCCAGAAGGCTGCGATCCGAGGGTTAGCCCAGCCACCATCACCACCACATGGAGAAAGTCTGTCTGCAGGAAGCGCGGAGGGCACACAGCTCCAACTTCTTAACAGTTTCCTTCTCTTTCTAAGCAGACTCCTGGGCCCTTGTCCTCTGCAACACGATTAGGCATTCTCCCCCATGATAAATAGCAGAATCAGAGTGAAAACCCATTAGGTAAATTAGCATTAACATTCCTATATTATAAAGAAAATTGAGGAGGCAGAATCACAAAAATCAGGTAGCCAGAATACGAAAGAATCAATGAGCACTGTCTGCCCTTGACAAATGCTGTATATGAATCTGTGGTTGACGGATGATTAAGACAGCATCCATCAACTCACCCATCCATCCATTCATCCACCAATTACCCATTCACCCATCCATCCAACCAACCAACCGACCAACCAACCAACCACCCATCCATCCATTCATCTATTCCTCCATTCATAAACCATCTACCCACCCACTCACCTATCCATCCAACTAACCACTCATTTATCCATCCACTCATCCATCCATCCATTCATCTACCCATATATCCATCCATCCACCAAACATCAACCCATCCATCCACACAACCACCCAGTTAACCACCCACCCACCCATCTATCCATCCATCCAACCATCCACCCATTCATTCATTTATCTATCCACCCATGTAACCATCCATCTACCCATGCATTCATTCATTCATCCACCCATTATTCCTTCCATCCACCCATCCACTTATCCATCCAATCACTCACTCATTCATTCAGCAAATTGTTACGGAGTACCCACCATATCACTGTCCCTGTGAGAAATTCCCGATTCATGAACATTTATTGAGCGCCTACTCTGTGACTGCTGTGCTAATCCTGGGAATGCAACAGAAAATAAGCCAGCGTCCCTCAAGGACACTCACAGTCTCTTTCTGGTGGTGGTGGGCGTGCGGAGAGAAAATTCAACCCTCAGTAGAGTGAAGGAAGTCCTAGAGAAGCACAGAGGAAGCCAAGCAGACTCTGGTTCAAATCAGTTGGACTTGGTGGGGATAGGGTGGCCCAGAGCCTTTCAATCCCCTTGCCCAATCGTCACTGTAGGTACCTGCATATTTGGTGAAGAGTCAGTGAAGAAGGAGCAAAGCTAACTCACTGTGGTGGACAAATGGGTTCTTCTACCCTAATGCCTTTTGGGGGAACCAATTCTTTCTGTCTTCAGTCCTTGTGGTTCAGGAGAAACTGACCCCATCCACTTGGCTCCACGTCTGCTCCAACACAAATGTGCTCCAAGCCTGGTCAAGTAGAGAACCAACACTCCTGGCTAGAGGGATGGGTTCCAGGATACGGCAATCAAAGCCCTCAACAGAACCTTTATCTAGAGACTGGGGACAAAGGCAGATTATCCTCATTGTGAGCCTAGAGCTGCCAGGGGTCTTGTTTCCCCATGAAGAGAGTTTCATTCTCAGAGAGAAGCAGAACCAAGAGAATGAGAAAGAAGGATGATGACACTGTTTGAGCTCCTGGATCCAGCTGTACCTGAGGCCACAGTATATCCCTTGCCTCCTCTGATATGCCAATAAATCCCTCTTTTGGCTTCAGCCAGTCTAGGATGGTTTCTGTCACATAAAACCTACAGTCACCAAGAACACACTTGCCCATTCAGAAATAAGATGTGTTCACAGGAGTACAAATTGCTTTGCCAGGTAACTCTGCTTGCATGTTGGGAGACATAGCAGTGGGGTGATGAGTGGGTGGATGGATAGGTAGATGCTGTCTTGATCATCAGCCAGTCACAGCCTCATCTACAAGTAGCAGCTCTTATCAAGGGCAGAGTAGGCTTGTTGTTCTCTCATCCAGGAAACAGGGGACCTGGATTTTAGTTTCAGCCCTGCCTCTACCCTGCTGTGTGACCTTGGGCTAGTCACTGCTCCTCTCTGGGCCTCAGGGACCTCAACTGTAAAGTGAAGAAATCGTGTTAGATTACATTTCTTGAAGCATAATCACTAGGACAGTAGTCCTGTAGGATGTACTGGAAAAAACTATGTATGTGAGTCTGTGTATGTGAGTGTTGTGTACATGTGTGTGTGCCAGTGTGTGTGAGCAAGTGTGTGCATGTGCTCGTGCACATGTGCCACACTTAAGAGTCAAGAACATTTTCTAATTCTGTACATTTTCTAATTCAGTAGCACCTCAGAGTTCCACAGTGCACACTCTTATATTAATGGCTCTGAGAAGCCCTCCAGTAAAGACCCGTTTAAATGCATTTAATCCAGCATTTCCACAACTTCTGATGACTCTTTAGATTTGATGATCTCTAAGATCTTTTCCAATTGCATTTTTGTGGGATGTTCTTAAAAAAGGGAGACAATATGACCAGAAAGGGCCAGGCAGTCAATGTGGGTGGGGGGCTTGGTCAGACTTCGACACTTTATATTTTAATTTTTTTTTCAGAAATACATGGATGCGGTTTAAAAATATCCAAAGAGTGCAAAAGCTATATAGTGCAAATAAATCTCAATCCCACTCCTGTTCCTCAGGACTTCACAAGACACAGCTCCCCATTTTCTTATTTTTCCAGAGATAATGCCATGTATATGTAGCTTGCATACAGATATGCTCCTTGTTTTATACAAATGGTAGTCTACTGTATTTATTGTTCTCCTCATTTTTTTTTTTTTTTTTTTTTAGCTTAACATACCTTAGATACGGAACAGATTTTCTTAATCTCAGCACTATTAACATTTGGGCTGGATAATCCTTTGGGGAGGTGGGGTGGGCTGTCCTGTGCATTGCTGAATGTTTAGCAGCATCCCTGGCCTCTACCTACTAGATGGCAGTAGCACAACCATCTCAGCTGTAGCAACCAAAGATGTCTCCAAACATTGCCAAATGTCCCCTGTGGGGCAAAGTCACCCCAAACTGAGAACCACTGATACAGACCTAACTTATTCTTCTTAAGGGTTTTCCAATATTCCGTTGCATGGGGTGGGGGGGGGGGGGGACACCATAAATCATAATTTACTTAACCAATTCCTGTTGATGGACTTTTTTTTTCCCCTAGTCTTTGGCTAGTATAAACAATGTTATAATGAATATTCTTGTACATGTGTCTTTGGCACATATATAAGTTTATCTGTAGGATAAATATGTATAAGTGAAATTACTCATCCAAAGAGCACGTATATTCAAAAATCTGAAAAATATTTGCAAATTGCCCTCCACAACAACCACCACCACCACCAGCTGCTGTCAAGTGGACTCTGACTCAAGGCAACCCCATGTGTGTCACAGTAGAACTGTGCTCCATTGGGTTTTCAATGGCTCAAGTTTTGGAAGTAAGCTTTGCTTCTGAGGTGCCTCTGGATGGACTCAAACCTTTAACCTTTCAGTTAGAAGTTCCTGGGTGGTACAAATGGTTAACACACTCAGCTGCTAACCAAAAGGCTAGAAGTTCAAATCCACCCAGAGTCACCTCAGAAAAAAGACCTGGTCATCAACTTCCGGAAAATCAATCACTAAAAACCCTATGGAGCACAGTTCTACTCTGACATGCATGGGGTCGCCATGAGTTGGAGTCGATTTGACAACAACTGGTTACTCAGTAAATACTAGTTAAATAAACAAATGAACAGAAGGAGAAGAATGTGAATAGGGCTTTGAGTTTCCATCTTTTCCACCAAGAGGGGAAAATCTTGCCTATAGTTAGAAGAAATAAGGCCAACATACAGAGAGAAAGAGGACCAAGAGATGGAGTTCTTACTTAAGCACCTTGATCCAGCCATTCCTGAAGCCACACTACTCCTGGATTTTCCTGTTCTGTGAGCATTCTCTTTATGGCCTAATCTTGTTTGAGCTGGGTTAGCGTAACCTACAACTGAAAGAGCCCTGGTGTCTTAGGCTGGGTTCTCTAGAGAAGCAAAACCAGTAAAGCGTCTTAAGTATATAGAGAGAGACAGAGAGAGTTATATCAAGGAAACAGCTCATGTGATTATAGAGGCTGGAACCTCCCAAGTCCGTGGATCAGCATAGAGGCTTCTCCTGATTCACATAGCCACAGGGCCTGGAGAACCCAAGATCAGCAGGTCCGAGAGCAGGGCTCTTGCTCACAGGCTGTGAAGGTTAACAAATCACAAGATCAGCAGGCAAGACCACAAGACCTCTCCTGATTCACGTAGCTGCAGGGGCTGGCGAACCCAAGATCAGCAGGTCGGAGAGCAGGGCTCTTGCTCACAGGCTGTGAAGGTTAACGAATCACAAGATCAGCAGGCAAGACCGCAAGACCTCTCCTGATTCACGTAGCTGCAGGGGCTGGCGAACCCAAGATCAGCAGGTCGGAGAGCAGGGCTCTTGCTCACAGGCTGTGAATATTGATGAATCCTAAGATCAGCAGGTATGCTGCTAGCTCAAGTCCCGAGAACCGGAGGTCAGACAAACAAGATGCAGCTACAGGATCCAGAGAGAGCAAAAGCCAGAAAGTCCACTTATATTTGGATGCAGGATACATGCACAAGAACTGACTGGCTACTCACAGAAGATCCCATCATGGGGGTGATCACATATATACACTGAGAATCATGGCCCAGCCAAGATGACACACAATCTTAACCATCACAGTTCACCCCTTGTCAACTTGACACCTGTACACATGTCCCCAAACCATACATAATCTCTGAATAAAGACAATTACAAAGTCATACTTGCACCTAACATGATACAACTAATACATGTACCACCAAAAACGCACTAGCCCCATTTACATCTTATATTTTATAAGTGAAGAAAACAAAAATATTTGATGCAAACATACAAAGCAGAAATACTCATAAAAATCACAGTCCTCGTTTCTGCAACTGGTTACATGGCCGTAACGGGTATTTAGAACTACCTTCTTCCACCACCCATTCCATATTTCCTTTGCCCTCAGCAAGCACCTCGGCTGGTCATGGTTCTTTGCCTGGTGGGGTGACCCAAACCTTCATTACTGAAGGGTCTGGGCTGTTAGCAGTCATGCTGGAATTGGGTCGCTGTAGTTTTCCATTGACTTTAATCACAGGGCACGGAAGTATTAAGAAACGCCCTAAGGGATCTCCTGCATTCCAGACATACTCTTCTTTACCTCCATTATGTAATATCAATCTGATTTCCTCTTGGTAATCAGGATCAATCACAACAACCAGTATGGTAACTCCCTTCTTTGCCTGTTGAGCCAGAGGCATAAGGAGACCACAGTGGCCAGGTGGCATTCTTAGCTTCCAGTTCAATGGAATCAGTGATGTCTCTCCAGGTGGGAGCATTCCTCCCTTTGGAAGTAAGACCTCTAGACCTGCGGAGCAAAAGGTTGTGGGGACACCTGGGTATCGACGGAAGCATTACTCCTCCAAGAAGTCTGTCCTCACCCCCTTACTCTGAGTCCCACAGACTCTGTGCTGTTGGTCCTTGGTGAAATACTCTCTCAGTGAGAGTCACCGTCCCCTTACTGGTCTCTCCCCTGTATCTGCAGCATCTGGCCCAGAGCGGATGCTCAAAAGAAGCCTGCTGAATGAGCGCGTGTGAGTACTGTATAACTCACAGCCTCAATGCCTCTGCTAAGCAGGGGCTCAGTAAGTCCAAGCAAGGAGTCTCCAGCAGCCAAAAGAACTCTCTGAACTTGATTCATGGAGCTCTGCCAATAGAGCAAAACAATGCCCTGCCCCCGGGCACAAGATTGCACTGGCAGAAGGAGGGACGTCTTACGGGAGGAAGGGCCATCTTCCAGGAATCCCTGCTGCCCCCGGATGTCACTGGGCAAACGGCCCATTAGCCCTTGAGGTCTCTGCTTAAACTTTCCTCCCACTTCCGGAACAGGCTTGGCTTCACCAGGAGCCATCTTACTTCCATGGACCATGCCCCACCTGCCACAAAGTCCACCATTTGCATCGTTAATGTTTATAAAGTGCTCTGAGGGCCTTGGACAAAAGCCTCTGCACAAGTACAGAGTTTCATTGGCCAGCACGAGCGACAAGAACCTCCTTGGATGCTTTCCAATCTGAAAGTGGCATAAATCCATACCAGCTCACACAAGGGGATCACAAAAGGCTGAGCAGAAGGCAAGCAACCAATATTCGTGCACACCTAAGTGCACATTCATGATAAATACTAAATGAACACCTACTATGTGCCTGGTGGCACAGTGGTTAAGCTCTCAGTTGCTAACCAAAAAGTGGGCAGTTCAAACCCACCAACCACTCTGCAGGAGAACGATGCGGCAGTCTGCTTCTATAAAGATTACAGCCTCGGAAACCCTATAGGGCAGTTTTACCCTGTCCTATAGCATCACTATGAGTTAGAACCAACCCGATGGCAATGGGTTTGGGTTTTGGGGTTTTTGTTTGTTCGTTTACTGGTGGCACAGTGGTTAAGTGATATGGCTGCTAATCAAAAGGCTGGCAGTTCGAATCCACCAGCCTTTCCTTGGAAACCCCATGGGGCAATTCTGCTTGGTCCTATAGAGTCGCTATGGGTTAGAATTGACTGGATGGCAATGGGTTTTTTAGGTGCAGTTCTAGGCACTGGGTATCTAGGGGTGAACAAAAGCCTTCATTCTGGTAGGGGGCAGTAGGCAAACAAACGAGTCATGTCAAGTACAAGTAAATGCTACGCAGGAAAGTGAGCAAGGATGAGGGGGTAAAGGAGGACATGGGAGAGGTGGTCCTTGAGACTGGGAAGTTATTTCTGTTACCTATTCAGTCCCCACAACCACCAACGTCACTGTCCCCTGTGGCTTAGAGAGCAAAGTGACCGCTTCAGAGACACAGACGGAAAAAGCAGACCCAGCCTGCAGCACCGGCTGCCACCCCTTGGCTGCCCAAAGTCACCACCTGGATGGAGACTCAAGAGGACCTCAAGCTGGACTTACCACCTTTTGCAACAGGTTGGCTTCAGCTACAAATTGACAGGGCAGCGCTTCTCTTACCTCACTTAAGACACTCCTTTAGCACGGGCTCATTAATTCCCATAAGCCTGCGGACAGAAGGCTAAAATGAGGTACAGAGGGGCCCTTACATGGTGACGCTGACGAGAAGCAAAATGACTTTTGTTGGAATATCCACGAATTGTTTTTATTTTATTATAAGTTCTCACCCATTTCAATTCAGAGCTTGTTTTTAGGATATGTGTCGTGGGGGAGGCATGAGGGGATGCCTTTGATTAAAACAACAAAAACACTGTTTTCAAAAATGTAGCTGGCTGGTGCCCATGTTGTTTTAATTTGCTGGGACCAGATTGTCCAGCCCTCATGGATTTGATCCCAGACAAGCTAGCTTGACTTATTCAGAGAAAAACTCTTGTTTTTCAGCCACAAACTGTACCCCTAACCCCAGCCAAATATGTTGCAATGCTCATCAAAGGTCCTGACAGTCGTTGCCCAGGAATCCCAAGCCCATCTTCCCGATCCCATCTCCAGCCACTTCCCATATGCCCTCCACATGCCACTGGAGGGGCTGCCCTGAGTAGAGACCCCAAAGCTGGTCTGGGCTTACCCCAGAGCAAAACAAGACAAGGTTCTACTGACAATGAGCCTTTCGTATTTCAGGATGAGATTCAAGACTGAGAGATGGTGTAGCACAGGGCTGAATATTTTGGAGTCAGAAAGAAAAGAGAATTAGAATCCACTTTGTACAGTTGTCACAGGAAGCACAGCGTGTGCACCAAGCCTGGCCCAGAGGAGGTTTATTAGGAACAGAGTTGAAGCTGTTGTGATCAAAGGATACGGATGAAATAGCCTTCTGTTGAGAAATATCTCTAACCCAACCTGACCCCTTGCCCAACTAATATAGGTCCAAAAATTTATGTCATTAGACATTCAGACCTTCATGGATCATAAGAAAAAATACAAATGACCAATCATATGAAAAAAAGGTCCAAACTCACTAGTAATCAAAAAAATGCAATTCAATAAACAATGAGATATACAATTAGCAAAGTTTTTTTTCAACTAAGAAAAGCTTAGTTTAGTGAAAATGTTCAGGAAAGCACACTAATATAGTGTAAATGGGACTATAAATTGGTACATCCTTTCTAGAGGGTGATTTCACAATTTATACCAAAAGTGTGTTTTAGGACGTTGCCGTAAAGAAATAATCAGGGGTGTCATCAAATGTTTAGATACATAGGATTTTCATTGGCTGGTTTTCAGAAGCAGATTGCCAGGTCTTTCTTCCTAGTTTGTCTGAGTCTGGAGGTGCTACTGAAACCTGCTCAACATCATAGTAACATGCAAGCCTTCACTGACAGATGGGTGGTGGCTGCACATGAGGTGCACAGGCTGGGAAATGAACCCAGGTCTTCCACATGGAAGACAAAAATTCTGCCACTGAACCACCAGTGCCTCCTGGCTCTTCCTGTAGAGACAAATTACAATAACATTGTGAGTTTATAAGATATCTTTAAGGCCTTGATGCTCCTCATTATGTATTTGCCCATGCAGTTGGCTCCTTGGCTCTCTGGGGAATTCAGAAAAGAGAGAAAAGTAAACTTGCTTGCATTTTGTCACTGGTATAACTAGGTCCTTGACATAGGTGACCCGTGAGTCTCACTACTTCCCGGTGTAGCAGGTATTACTGCCTCCCACTTATCAGAGGAGGAAACTGAAGCTCAAAGATAGTAAACCACTTGTGCAAGGACACGCAGCTGGTGAGCGGCTGATTCCAAAGCCCCCTGCCCTCTGCACTACCCCGGCTGCCCAGCTGCTCAGAGTGCACGATGGAGTAATTTGAGCAGAGGAAAGCTGCACCACATCTCTTAATCAAATGGCCAGCACAGGGCTTTGGCCTTGGTTCAAGTGTTACTAGGCTGGTAAAAAGACTTTTCTACTTCTTTTCCAATGAAATGTCTCCATCCTCAATATATCGACTGTCACAGCTTCCTTCTTTTGAAAAGTGCCACCTCCAGCTCTCTAATTTATTGTTTTCACTTGTTTTACGCCTCAGGACAAGCCCCACGGCAGAGAGTACAAGGAGCTCATGAATCCAGCCTCTCCTTTCAAAATGACCATGATCTCACCGCCCCCCCACCCCCACCCCAGCCCCAGTGGAAACTGGAGCAGGGCTCAAGGAGACGCTGCTGTCACAGGATCTTGCTTACAGGCACAAAAGCCAGGAAATTTCAGAGCCAGTCTGGGCTGGGGGAGGCCAGCTTGTGAGCTGGGCTGCAGTGGTTCTTCCAGCCTGCAGACGAGAGTCACTCGCCTGCCCGCAAGCCCGCAAGCCCGCCCGCCTGCCGCGCATCAAACAGGAAATCCCAGAATTTATAGATGACCCCGTTACAAGGCAAATGTTTTGGAACAAATTGTTCTTTTAAATCCTTGTTTTCCACTAGTTTTTTTTCTTTCTGGATTCCCCCCTCCTTTCCACCTTCCCACTGTCCTTGCTAAACCAGGACCATGGCGCCACCTGCTGCCCGTCGTGGCTGGGACATAGCCCTGGGTCTTCTCCCCACCGCTCCTGTTTCAAACTGTGGGGGAGGAGGGGAGAAAGTGGCTTTCTGGCTTCTGTCCATACTTAAAATCATACACCAAGCTGCAAGAGAGCTGCTCCTGTGGTTACGGTGTGACCTGGGGGTTCACAGCTGCTCTCCCTACAGCCCGTCCTCCGGATGACCCAAGGCTCTCTGGCGGAAGAAGCAAGAAAGATGCATCGCCCTCCACGACCAGGTCTCCCTCCCACAAACCAGCTGTGCCACCTTTGGCCAACCACGTCAACAAACAAGCCTCAATTTCTTCTGGACCCAACCATAGCTGCTTTGCCAGGTCGTTAAGGGAAACGTACATAGAAGTGCCTGGCTCATGTTGTTGTTAGCTGCTATCAAGTTGGCCCAGACTCATGGTGACCTCATGTACAACAAATGCAATGCCGCCCAATCTTGCCATTCCCATGATTGCTTGGGGATGGGACCATTGTCATCCATAGGGTTTTCACTGGTTGATTTTCAGAAACAGATCACCAGGCCTTTCTTCCTAGTCCGTCATAGTCTAAAAACTCTGCTGAAACCTGTTCAGCATGATAGCAACATGCAAGCCTCCACTGACAGGTGCGTGATGGCCGTGAATTACACTCAAGTTTCCCATGTGGAAGGCGAGAACTCTGCCACTGAACCACCAATGCCTTGGCTGGCACACAGTAAGTGCTTAATAGGCATTTGTACCCTTTCTCTCCTATTTGGAGTGTAGCTCATCGAGAAGGAACAGCTTGGAGAGTCACTGAGGCAGATGCGAGGTGTCAAAAAAAAAAAAAAAGGAATGTTTATCTCCTTACAAGAATGTAAGCTCCATGAGGGCAGACCACACCAGTGTGCACCAGGAGCCGGGCAAAGCAGGTAATGAGTGCAGGCTCGGAGTGCTAAAATCCTGGCCCCACTACTTCCTACCACTTACTAGCTGAGCAACCTTGGGCAAGTGGCTTATTCCCTCTTACGTCTTGGTTTCTCGCCAGTGTCACAGGGGCCGTAATAGTAACCACACCTCAAAGGATTGCTGTGAGCATTTAAACAATAGGGTGTAAAGAATTTGGCAGAGGTACTTGCAGAATTCTAAGTCCTCTACAATCCTAGCTGCAATCATTCTTATGAAACTAACATGATGCCTGGCACATAGCAAACATTTGATAAATATCTGATGAATGATGAATGAATGAACAAAAACAGCAGAGAACTAGGGGTCCGAAGACTTGGATTAGTTACAGTTTGGTCACCAATTCACTATGAGACATTAAACATCACTGAGCCTGCCCCTCCTCATCTAGAAACCTTTCTTTATTGAGTTTTGGGTTCTCTGCCCTGTGCCTCAGTTTTTCCACCTGTCTAAGGGACATGATATCCTCTTACCTGTTGCTCAGAGATCCGGAGGGGATCTGCTGAGTAATGCATATGAAACAGCTTTGAAAGGTATAAAGAGTAGAGGTTGGAAGGAAGGCTTACTTTCACTTAGGGTGGTCCCACGTGCCTGGTTGCTTTCCCCTCATCCTCATTCTGGGGGCTCTGGGACAAATGCGGTGCCTCCTGACACAAAGTGGTAGTCATATCCCGAACCCAACTCCCAGGAATCAGATGAGTTTGAAAACACAGGGGTTGGACTGATTAACTCCTTCACTGCTGGCACATGTTAAGTACACGCCAAGAAGTGGGTTTCCTTTCTTGAGCGTGTGTTCTAAAAAACTCCTTTTCAATCCCAAGGGGTGGGAAGAGTGCACTATGGGTCTTGAGTATGGTGACTAGTTGGGGTGACTTGTGGCAGATGTGCAGTGGGTCAGGTGACGCTTAGGAAGCAAGGCTGGGGCCACCTTAAACACCATGAGGAGGCTTTCCAACTCAGCTCAGTAGGCCCTAGGGAGCCACTGAGGACTTACGCAGGGAAGAAACATGTCCAGAAAGAGAATTCAGGCAGCAGCATGAGGAGTGAGCTATAGAGAGGTTTACAAAGAAGCTCCTTCCATGCCACCTGGCCTAGATTCAGGGAGAGTAACAGTCCCTGTTTCCCCAAGACTGAGGGGGTTCCTGGGACATGGGACCTTCAGGTTTTAAGCTAGGAAAGTCCTGGGCAAACAAGGATGAGCTGGTCACTCTCATTCTGCGTGAATGGCCCCTCCTGGAGTTGGGCGAGGCAGTGATTCTGACTCCTGCCCTATAATCCACCCTTTTTCCAACCTCTTCACCTGCTCTCAAAAACAACCTGTCTTCAAGGGAAAGATTGCTCCAAAGGACTAATGGACCACAACCACCACAGACTCCACCAGACTGAGTCCAGTACAACTAGACGGTGCCCGGCTACCACCACTGACTCTTCTGACATGGATCAGAAAAGAGGGTCCCCGACGGAACTGGAGAAGAATGTAGAACAAAATTCTAACTCACAAAAAAAAGACCAGACTTAGTGGCCTGACAGAAACTGGAAAAACCCCAAGAGTATGGCCCCTGGACACCCTTTTAGCTCAATAATGAAGTCACTCCTGAGGTTCACCCTTCAGCCAAAGATCAGACAGGCCCAGAAAACAAAACGAGACTAAAGGGGCAGGCACACCAGCCCAGGGGCAAGGAGTAGAAGGCAAGAGGGGACAGGTAAGCTGGTAATTTGGAACCCAAGGTCGAAAAGGGAAAGTGTTAACATACTGTGGGGTTGGTAACCAATGTCACAAAATAATATGTGTACTAATTGTTTAATGAGAAGCTACTTTGTTCTGTAAACCTTCATCTAAACTATAATAATACAGAAAAAAAATAACCTCTTTGTCCCATTCTCTCTCAAATGTCTTTGCCGAGTAACAACTAGTGTCATGAATTAACACACTGGGGCGGATTACATGCTTAACCCTTCTAGGTACTATCTGTGCATTTAAACAAAGGCCTCCTGGAGACAATGCTTTAATCCAGTGGAGTGACTTTAACAGTAACAGTTTCAGCCCATGAAAGATAGGGAGGATTTTGGGGGGTAAGTGGGGATTTGTCTCATCACCCACATCACACCATGTAAGCAGCTGTCTGTTCCACCTTGCACAGAGTCAGCTCTGTCTTCCTGGCTCTCAGCTCCCCAGTCTGCCAAGCGAGCCTGCAGGAACCTGGGCTATTTAAATATTCTGTAAATAACGCTGACTCTAGAACTTTATAGATAGACTCATGGAATCAGAGCAATAGAATCACAGAATGTCAGAGTAGAAACAGATGCTAGACATCATATAGTCCAGGGTCAGAAGATACACTGCACTCATGCTACCACTTCCCCCTGCCATGCCCATGGCAGACATCACTAATCAATCATGACACTCTGTCTAGCTGAACTTGTTTGCAGCCTTAGAATCCTCCATGGCATTCCAGGAAGCAACTACCAATTATCTTGGCTCTACTAATAACAACTAAGGTTTACTGAGCACACTTACTGTGTGCCCACACCCTTTTTCATTGTTTTTGTTGGCTACAGTGAAGTCGGGCCTTGACTCACGGCGACCCCATGCACAATGAAACAAAACCCTGCCCAGTCCTGCACCATCCCCATGATCTATTGTAGAGTGGACCATTGGGATCCATAGGGTTTTCAGTGGATGATTTTTAGAAGCAGATTGTCAGGCCTTTCTTCCTAGTCTTAGTCTGGAAGCTCTGCTGAACCTGTTCAGCATTACAGCAACACGCAAGCTTCCACTGACAGATGGGTGGTGGCTGTGCACGATGTGCACTGGCCAGGAGTCAAACCCCAATCTCCTGAATGGAAGGCTAAAATTCTTCCACTGAACCAACAATGCCTTATCCTTTTTCATTATTACCACTTTACCCACTGACTATTTGCCAGGCCCTTTACATCAGGGTTTCTTAACCTCAGCACCACTGACATTTAGGGCCGGATAATTATTTGTTGTTGGGGGCTGTCCTGGGCATTGTAGGATGTTTAGCAGCATCCCTGGCCTCTAACCAGTAGATTCCAATAGCACCCCACTCCCCAGGTGTAACAATAAAAAAAAAATGACTCCAGACATTAGCCGATGTCCCTGGGAGGTGGGAGAGTGATAAAGTCATCTCTAGTTGAGAACAACTGATTTTACGTGTTATCTCTTATCTTACAACCATCCTCTGAAGCAGGTTTTCCCCCATTTTTATTTTCGAGATGAAGACACTGAGGTCAAGAAAGACCCCAAGATGAATTACTGAGGAAAGCACGATGCAGAACACAAATTCCCTGTGCAGAGCTCTTCTTCCTATGGCCAGCCAGCCAGGGAATTCCATGCAGCTCACAGTCTTCAGGACAAACTCCTGGGAGGAAGGAATGGAACCTGTAAGGCTGAGAAAAGCCGGATGCCCGATGATGCACCTGCCTTTCACAAGGGTGCTGGAGGTGGACAGGGCCTGGCGTGGCGTGGCAAACATCTCAGGCTCCTTCCATCCTGGAAATGGCTCTGAGTATGAAAAGAGCCCAGGGCAGAAGCTGTCTGGGGCCGTACGGCGCTTCCCAGTGTTACGGAGGCGGTTAGAGGCTGCAGTGGCAGTACTACTAATAATACTTCCTATGTTGCCAACACTGACAAGGCGCTCCCCGCTTCATGGGAAGGACATGAAATCTGGACTGGCCCCCAGAGACTCGGGATTGAAAACCTGACAGTTTGGATATACAGCCCGTGGGCAATGTTTCCCTTCTCCGTGCTTGTGTCTGTGCCAAGAATTCCTAACAAAGGTGCGGGGGGGGGGAGTTAATTAATTTTTAAAAACCCATTAAAAAAAAAACAAAAAACTCATGAAACTGTGGAGTAAGAAACTGTCCATTTTTTCTCCTTGATTGTGATCACAATGTCAAGAGCTTCTACACACATATTTTACAGACATTCCATAAATCTTCCCGTGAAGCTGCTTCCCCTTAAGGAAGGTCCCTGGGGAAGTCATTGAGGCTTCCTCACTACATGTATTCAAGAGAAAATTGGATGTAACACTTAGAGGAGGCCTCAGTCTGGGAAGGGGAGGCAGGGGGAGCGGGGAGGGCGTCTGAGGAGAGCCGCTAGATGCGCAAGTTCAGTGCCAAGGACAGAGAGACCAGGAAGAGGCCTGGGCTTGGAAAATCCTGAAATTTCCAAAACGCTTCTTGCTTTTCTGGTGCACAAATCATCTCTTTGTCATGTGTTTTTATTCTTTTTGTTTATTTATTTCCAATCACAAAAGTGATACTTTTTTTTTGCACAAAATCTGAAGAAGTAGAAACAAAACAAAACAAAATTAAGAAATACCCCAAATCCTAAATCCTAAGGGAAGGAGAGGGAGGGAGGAAAACGGGAAACGGAGAGAGAGAGAGAAAGGAGAGAGAGGGAGGGAGCAAAAAAGACAGAGAGGGAGAAAATGCCCTGGTGGCATAGTGGTTAAGGGCTTCGCTGCTAACCAAAAGGTCAACAGTTCAAATCCACCAGCCGCTCCTTGGAAACCCTATGGGGCAGTTCTACTCTGTCCTATAGGGTCGCTCTGTATTAGAAACGACTTGATGGCACATAACAACAACAACAACATCGGCCCCACGGAAGAAAGATCTGGCGATCTGCTCCTGTAAAGATTACAGCCTAGAAAACCTTATGGGGCAGTTTTCCTCTGTCACATGGGATCACTATGAGTCAGAATCAGCTCAATAGCACCTAACCACAACAACAGCGACAACACACACACACACACACACACATATGGAACCCTGATGGCACGGTGGTTAAGAGCTCAGCTGCTAACCAAAAGGTCAGGAGGTCGAATCCATCAGCCGCTCCCTGGAAACCCTATGGGGAAGTTCTACTCTGTCCTATAGGGTCTCTGTGAGTCAGAATCCACTCACAGTTTGACAGCACCATTTCAGCAACAGGGGTCCAAATTTAGTGTGCAAAACAATCACTCAGGGGGGTTGTTAAAAATGCAGATTCCCCAAGCCTGCACCCGAGAGTGGGTGTTTCATAAGAGGTCTGGGGCGGTCCCCCAATCTGCCTTTTTAATAAACCCTTGGGTGATCCTGATGCAGGCAGTCACCAGCCCACACTTGGAGAAATAACGAGTTTCAGGTGTTCAGACCCTCAGCAAACCAGGGGCATGAGAATACCGATTGATGACAAAAGTTGGGGGGGTAATGATTTGTTTTCTGGAAGGGCTGCGCTTCAGAAGGCATTTCCCTTAGTGCTGTTAACATATGATTCCATTCACACTTGGTGATTCGGCTGTGCAGCCAGGACTTCATCTGCACTGCTCTGGGCCAATACGGCATGCCGCCACCTTTTTACAGAGCAGCGTTGACGCCCATCTGCTCAAATAAATTAACGTTTCCATCTCAAATAACTCATTTGGCTGGATCATCAAGGTCACATGCCAACTCAAAGAGAGGAGGGAGGAGGTGAGGTGGGGGCTGGGGAGGGGTAGGAGAGGCATTGTGCAATGTATATGTTGCAAGTGATACCGCTGCATCTTTTTTAGCCAAAAAGAAGGGTTGGGTGGGTGGATGAACACAGCTATCGTAAAATTCACATGCACCGGGCAACTATCTCTTTTCATAATTCCTATGCATGCCTTAGGAGCTCCGGTGGCACAGTGAGTGGTTAAAGTGCTCGGTTGCTAACCGAAAGGTTGGGGGTTCGAATCCACCAGCCGCTCTGCGGGAGAAAGATATGGCAATCTGCTTCGGTAAAGATTACAGCCTTGGAAGCTCTGTGGGGCAGTCCTACTCTGTCCTATAGGGTCATTATGAGTCGGAATCAGCAACTGGTACAGGTTTACTCATGCTTTGGGGCAGGACATAGCTAGAGCTGGCTTAGCTGCTAGGAGCAGCAGGCTGGATGATATGCCCCGTGCAAAAACACCATGAGGAGTTTGTGTGTTTGGGGATGGGAGGACAGGTGAGGGGGGAGGTTGTTCTGGATTATAACATCAGGAGCTTCAGTGAAGAGCACAGATGGCATACAGTGGAGGGAGCAGGTATGTTCTTTTTTGTTTTTTTAACTTTTCATTTGGAAATCATTTTAGACTTACAGAAAACTTACAAAAATAGTATAGAGAGTCCTGTATACCCTTCACCCAGCTTTCTCTAATATTAACATCTTACATAACTACCATCACCCACCACACACCAGTTGCCATCAAGTCGATTCCGACTCATGGTGACCCCACGTCTGTCAGAGCAGAACTGTGCTCCATAGGGCTTTCAATGGCTGATTTTTTGAAAGCACATCACCAGGCCTTTCTTCCAAGGTACCTCTGGGTACACTCGAACCTCCAACCTTTCGGCTAGCAGCCAAGAGCTACCCAGAGACTCCACCTAGGGACTCCGTAACAATCACACAAGGATCAAAACCAGGAAACTAACACTGGTGCACTATTACCAAGTAAATTACAGATCTTATTCCAATTTCACCTGTTTTCCACTAATAACCTTTTTGTGGAGAACAGGTGCTCTCAAGTCAGAGAGAGATGAATATGAATCCCAGCTCCGTCACTGAATTTGCCCAAGCCGTGTAGTCTCTCAGAGCCTTGATTTCACCTCTACAAAATAGGAGATAACGGTTAACTACCTAAAAAGGTTCTTGTGATGATTACATGAAAAAATTTGTGTCCAGAGCTTGGCACACAAGTAGGCACTGATGTTGGTTTTATTTCCCCACCTTCTTTCAAAACAAACAAACAAAAAAACCCACATAACCCATCCTCAAGAACAAATTTTCGTAAATTCCTGTTGGACCATTCTGACCTACTCTCAGCTGCTGGATCAAGTTTCTCTATTTTGGGAGAAAAAAAAGAAAGAAAAGAAAAGACAGGAGGCAAACAGATTAGTTAGAAAGCTATTGCTCCAGTCCATGTAAGAGATACCTGCACAGTGGCAGCAGAGAGGAAAGAAGAGGACAGGATTAATAAACATGTCAAATACAGAATAAGGAGGAGGTGGTGGTGGATCGATGTGGACAGTGTAAATGAGAGGAGCCAACAATTAGGAGATTATAGCGTTCACTCAGAGGTGCCTCAGAAGAAAGGCCTAGAGATCTACTTCCAAAAAATCAGCCATTTGAAGACCCTGTGGAGCACAGTTCTACTCTGACACACGTGGGGTTGCCATGAGTCAGAACCAACTTGATGACAACTGGTTTGTACTGATTTAGGAGACTGGCGATCCCTTTAACTGAGATGGGCAAAAGGGAACCAAAGCAAGGGAGAGAAATAATAATAACTCTAATTGGCAATTGTTCAGCACCTGTTGTTTACGTGCCAGCCACTATGGTTGGTGCTTTCCGAGCATGGTTTCACTGAATTCCCTCAGTAACCCAAGACAACCCGAGACACAGAGAAATTAAGTTATTTGACTAAATACTTTTTTTTTTTTTTTTTTTGGAAGGACTGAAGTTTGAGGTGACAAGGGCAGTGGGGCCAACAGAACCAAATACAGCAGAAGGGTTAGGAGCAAGAGGATTAACGCGCTCCTGTGTTAGCTGATTAGAACATTCCTGTTGGCGTTTGGTAGCCCAGTTTCTCAGGAGTGGAGACTTAATGGAAGAGAAGGAGCAACAGAAGTAACCCTGGCATTGTTACTTCAAGAAGTTCTCCATTGCCAAGATCAGAGGGCAAGTTCATGCCACTATGAAAGCAGTTCTTAAAAAAATCAAACGGCTTAAAGACTGCTTCTCATTTAGTCCCACTGGCACTAAGAAATGGCTTCCTCTCTCTGCTTGTTTCTCCTCCCACTTAGCCTCACAAGTGGTTGGCTGATTCTCCTTAAATTGTGGCCAGGGACTGGAGCTGAAAACACCTTTGAGGATGCTTCCACAGCAACTGCTAAGATCTCTTTCTGGAGACTTGAATCCTGCTGAGGCATCAGGGCGGTCAGGGAAGAAGCAGACCCAGGAAAGAAGCAGACCCGGGAACGGGCGACTTTCCTTTGTTTTGACAATTGCAGCACAAGAGGGACAAATCATCGTGGCCAGTTTATTTTTAGATATTGGGTGGGCTGCTGGGGTAATTCTGAATAAAGATACTAAAAGGAAAAGAGGCAGCCCACCAGCTCAGACAGGCCAGCCTCACAGACAGAAACTTGCCTTGGATTTCACAGCCTTAGGTGTTTCCAGTGTTATCTTCCTAAACGTTCTTACTCCCCCTTTCCTTTCTAAGTCATAAAGTCCCAGAGGTCCCCAATCTACTGGAAGCCCTTCAAATGACTAGCCTTATACCCAAGTACATAGATCAACATCTGCATTGGCACTGAACACCTAGATTTTCCATGACTGGTCAATTCCTGAGTGTAACAAGCTGTGTTTTAGGAATTTTTATGTTTCTAAAGTCACTGGAAGGAGCCTTGGTGGCGCAGTGGTTAAGCACTCAGCTGCTAACCAAAAGGTCGGCAGTTCAAAATCACCAGACCTTCTGCAGGAGAAAGATGTGGCAGTCTGCTTCCATAAAGATTACAGCCTTGGAAATCCTGTGGGACAGTTCTACTCTGTCCTATAGGGTTGCTATAAGTCAGAATTGACTTGATGAAAACAGGCTAATGTCACAGGAGTCCCTGGGTGGTGCAAATGGTTAACACACTAGTCTGCTAACTGGAAGGTATCTCGGAAAAAGGGCCTGGAGATCTACTTCTGAAAAATCATCCATTGAAAACTCTCTGAAGCACAGTTCTACTCTGTCGTACATGGGGTTGTCAAGAGTCGGAATCGACTTGACAGCAACTGGTTGAAGTCACAAGAATGGTCTACACCATAGCAAAAGTTTAATCTTCAAGACTTTTTTTATTTAAAAAAACCACATGCTTGATGTAGAAAAATCCAACTGCACAGAAGCATATACAAATTAAAGTGTGAGTTAGTCCAGACAGGTATGTTATGGCTGCAGTAATAAGCCCTAAAATCTCAGTCACCCATAACATCTTTATTTCTCACTTGGACAAAGTCTGATGCAGGACAACAGGGACTCTCCCCCCATCTCAGTATATGGCTTCCAGTGTCACCACAGCAATGAAAGACAGAAAGAAAAGAATTCACACCTACTTTGAAACACCCTAGCCCAGAAGTGACCCAGAGACACACTCACTGCCCAATGGCCACGAGTCACTCAGCACCCCCTAACCCCATGGAGACTAGAAAAAGGAAGTGAGCACAGGTGCTGTTAATGGTTTGGTTAGTATCCTTCTAGAAATTTCTGTAATATATACACATTTATGCACATTACTTATAACTTACTCTATTATATATTCATATATAACATATAAAAGTTCTTTTACAAAATTGGGATGATGCTTTGCACACACTCTTACAGTGTGCTTTTTTCACTTAACAATGTATCTTGGACATCCATTCCTGTAAGGGATGAGCTAAAATGTGATTTTAAAGCAAAATGGTGAGATTAAACCATTTTCTCTTTGGTGTTCTCTGCTCTGGCTGTGAGCTCCTGGGCTATGGGGGGAAGCATCTCTTTACTGTGTGTTTTTGTTGTTCTTAGGTGCCTTCTAGTCAATTCTGACTCCTAGCAACCCTATGTGACACAGTAGAACTGCTCCATAGGGTTTCCCAGGCTGTAATCTTTACAGGAGCAGATAGCCAGGTCTTTTCTCCCGCAAGGACTGCCGGTGGGTTCAAACTGCCAACCTTTCGGTTGGCAGCCAAGTGCTTGACCATTTCGCCACCAGGGCTCCTTCATTCCTGTGTAGCCGCCATTAACTGAGACTCCTGTTTAGCTGGCATGGTGCTAAGGTACTTACTCCACTCCCAACAATCCCACGAGGCGGTTAGTATTATCCTTCTCCAGTATGCAGATGAAGTACCTGAAGCTTACAGAGGTGAAGAAACATACCGTCAAAGGTCATACAGCTTGTTAAGTGGCAGGAGGCAATCCACTGAACCTCAAGCTGGTATTCTCTCCTACGTACTCCTATGGAGCATTTGCAGAGCCTCAGTGCCTCGCCGGGCTTGGTATCTCACAGGTGCTAAGTCAGTTTTATTGAATAAATAAGCTAAGAGGTGTTGTTAAGACTGAACGGAGACAAAGCCGACATGGAAATGGCTGTGTTGTTGTTGTTAGGTGCCGTTGAGTCGGTTCGGACTCATAGCAACCCTATGAACAACAGAACAAAACACTGCCCGGTCCTGCGCCATCCTCATAATTCTTGCTATGTTTGAACCCACTGTTGCAGCCACTGTGTCAATTCATGTCATCTTCCTCTTTTTCGCTGACCCTCTACTTCGCCAAGCATGATGTCCTTCTCCAGGGACTGGTCCCTTCTGATAACATGTCCAAAGTACATGAGATGAAGTCTTGCCATCCTTGTTTCTAAGAAACATTCTGGCTGTACTTCTTCGAAGACAGATTTGTTCGTCTTCTGGCAGTCCATGGTATAGTCAATATTTTCTCCAACACCATAATTCAAAGCCATGAATCTTCTTCGGTCTTCCTTATTTATTGTCTAGCTTTCACATGCATATGAGGCAACTGAAAACACCATGTCTTGGGTCAGGTGCACCTTACTCCTTACTTTGCTTTTTGACACTTTAGGCATGTAGGTGTCTATAATACTTACTGCTAATACCAGCATCGGACTCTTAAATATAAATTACACTTGTATTCATATTCTGATGATACTGCATGTTCCCAAGGGCCTAAAGCATGTCTTTCCTACTATTCACCCTCCCTGCCCTCACCAACACACAAAAACTAGGCAGAGTTTTAGATTCATAGTAGACATACATTGGAGTCCCTGGGTGATGCAAATGGTTAACATGTACCAGGCTGCTAACCAAATGGTTGGAGGCTCCAGTTCACGAGAGGCACCTTGGAAGAAAGGCCTGGCAATCTACTTTTGAAAAATCAACCACTGAAAATCCTATGCAACACAGTGCTACTCTGCACACGTGGGGTCACCATGACTTAGAATCGACTCAACAGCAACTGAGGTTTTGACCTACAATGCCTAGTTCTCTATTTCAGGGTTGTCAACCTTAGCATTACATCTCTTGTCTTGAAAACAGCAACCTCCCACCTGGTTTCCTGCTGCACCTCTGTCCCTCCAAACCGTTCTCCACCGAGCAGCCAGAGGACGCTGTGCAAGTCTAAGTGACAGTTTGTCACGGTCCTGCTGGAAAGCCCCCAGGAGCCATCGCACTGGCCCTGGAACCCCTAGTTCTTGCACTTAGTGTGTTGCTCTCACCGACCTGCAGTCTGTGTCCCGGCATGCCCCTCCTCCCAGCCTCTGCGCCCAGCCTGTCTG
This sequence comes from Dugong dugon, assembly GCA_030035585.1. NCBI lineage: Eukaryota > Metazoa > Chordata > Mammalia > Sirenia > Dugongidae > Dugong > Dugong dugon. Next base: position 14,174,077 of record CM057476.1, read on the forward strand.
CCCCCAAACATCCATTCAGCACACTCCTTCCCTCCACCCAGTCACTGCCCAAACGCCCCTCATCAGAGGCCTTCCTTGAGCCCTGCCTTTCTGTCCTGAAGAGCACACCTGTCTTCTCCAGCCAAGGGGTTCTCAGCCTCAGGCACTGCTGACATGAGAAGCTGGACAATTCTTCGTTGTGAGGGACTGTCCTGTGCACTGTAGGATGTCGAGCAGCATCCCTGGCCCCTACACACTACATGACAGTAGCACACCACCCCCAACAGTTTCGACAACCAAAAATGTCTTCAGAAATTGCCCACTGTTCCCTGGGAGTAAAATGACCCTCAGTTGAGAACCACTGCTCTAATCAATTAGCATGAACACAGTGGGCTCTCACAAAAGGTAGAAAGGATGGATCCATCCTAGGAGGCTAGTATAAATACCTAAGATGCTTTCTTCTGTGCCCTTCTGGCAACTACTCAGGCCACCAACCATAGTAGCTCTAGAAGGGACCTCCGACTGGCCTTCTGTTAAACAGGATTAGACCTTCTAAGCAAAGGTCTTCTGTTAAACAGTCCTTCTGTGATGCACTGGCGGTGGGGGGAGGGGACCTCATGTTTTCTCTTCGTTCCCTAACTAGCCACTAAGGGGGAAGTGGATAGTGGAAGTGATGATGTCATTTTTCATTGAAGTAGCTGAGAAAATGTGCTTGGAGTCCTTACTCCAAAACAAGACAGAGGCTGCTGACAGTAGCTGCTGGGCCGAGAGGCAGGAATAACTGGCCAGCTTAAAACTCTTTCCTGGTCTACTGCATGGTAAGTGGAGCTGATGTAGTGTTGTCTCTGTATATGTAACTAACTCAATACTGTGTTTGAGAACACAAGTTCAGAATGAGCTTACAAATGAGAAACTCATGCTGTGAATGGTGGTAGTTGAGCCAAGAGCAATAAAAATGCATTCATTTGGACACTCTCCTCCTGGGGTTTCTGATTCAGTGCAGGGGGCCAGCTTCACCAGGTCAGTCTGCTGTTTCTCCAAACCTCTGCTTCAGATCAGGGCTTCCAACTGTTTGTTTTGGTTTGACCCCCTACTGAGAATTTGCATTTCTAACACGTTCCCAGGCAATGGGAATGATGATGATTAGGGACCAGTTCTGAGAACAACTAGCAGAGCCTTGGTTCTCAAAGTTTATTATACATAAGAATCACCTGGGGATCTTGTTAAAACATAGATTCTGATTCAGTATATCTGGGGTGGAAATGCAAATTCTCAGCAGGGGGTTGAACTGAAATGAACAGATTCCTAGCTCTGATGCAAATTTTCAGTAGGGGGTCAAACTGAAGCGAACTGGTTCAAAGCCCTGCTTCAGACCTTTTCATTGTTCCACATCCATGACTCCAAGGGAGGCAGGAAATAAACCAACCAGGAAGCTCCTACATGCACCCTCAGCTCGGGGCTGGGTACATTCAGGCACCAACAGGGACATGTGATAACTATTTTGTTTCTTGGAATGATTTACAGATCTATTCATTCAATCATTCTTCAAATGCTGATGGGCCCTTGGCATGTTCCTGTGGTTAAGAGTGCTTGCTCTGAAAACACTCGGCTTACTTAAATGCCAGCTCTGCCACTTACTAGCTGTGTGCCTTGGTGAAGTTACTTAACTTCTCTGAGCCTAAGTTTATTCTCATGTAAAACAGGAATAAAATACCTCCTCCTAGGGCAGTAAGACTTCAATGAGATAATACATGTAAAGTGCTTAGCAGAGAAGCATCAAATGGAAAGTGTATATTGCATTATTACTATGCTACACTCAGGGAACTGTAAATAGTTCTGAAGTTCTTGGATACAGTGTAAAAGGACAGTGGTGGATGGTCAGGCTGTGGTGTGGGTAGAGCAGTATCATTTCTGACTAACACAGTATATAAAAAACCAGTTGCCATCTAGTTGACTCCAACTCATGGTGACCTCATGTGTGTCAGAGTAGAACTGCACTCCATAGTTTTTTTATTTTTTTTTATTGTGGTGAAAATAAAATATACACACCAAAACATTCACCAACACAACAACTTCCACATTTACAATTCAATGACACTGCTTATATTTTTCACGTGCCACCAATATTTCTATCCTTTTCCGAAATATTCTGCCACTATTAACATAAACTCAACGCTCCTCAAACAAAAACTCCCGTGCCCCTCCCTCCCACTCCTAGTAATCATTAATAATCTTTGGTTTCTATATATTTGCTTATTTTGTATAAGTGAGACCATACAGTATTCGTCCAGTATTTGCAACTGACTTATTTTGCCCAGCATAATGTTTTTAAGGTTCATCCATGCTGTGACACACATCAGAACTTCATTTCTTGTGCTCCATAGAGTTTTCAATGGCTGATTTTTGAGAAGCAGACCGCCAGGCCTTTCTTCTGAGGCACCTCCAGGCAGACTGGAACCTCCAACCTTTCAGTTAGCAGTTGGGCACTCAACCGTTTGTGCTACCCAATGACTCCAAGAAAGTATACAGAAATATTGAATTTTAGAGTAGAAAGGAATACTCAGGATGATTTGGTTCAACACCTCTTACTTTACAAATAAGGAAGTGGAAGTCACTGGAGGTGGGGTGAAGTGACTTGCCCAAGGTCACAAAGAAAGTAGAGGGCAGGCCTGGGGCCATAGCTCAGGCTTCCTGATGGCTAGAGTCTGCTTTTCCATTGCCTTATCTATTGCTGCTGAGTTGATGGAAGGGAAGTACCTCCTCCCTCAATGTAAACCTAGTCCATGGTTACAGACAAACATTCCAAAGACATTGCTAGTGGAAAATTCAAGTTGATGTATAGTATTTTAAAGGAATGTTTCCATAGAGACATATAAATAATTGGGAACAATCATCCCTTATATAGACAGAAAGAGCCATTCATTCAAACAGGAGCTTGCAGAGCAAGGGAGGTGACTTGCCTGCTGGCCTAGAGTGGCATGCAGAAAGGCCAGGCTGAGAACACGGAGATCGAGGTTTAAAAGCCAATGTGCCAGAAGGGGGGGCCTGAACCCATTGAAAGTCCTATACATAAATAACGCCTGGCATGACGTCTTCACTGAACAAACAATTGCTGCGTCCTCCTATACAGCGGGCATTGAGTACACTGCTGATGGCACAATGATAGCCTCTTCTCTTGCAAAGCAGATCCATGAGTATGAGTTTCCTATTGCCACTGTAACAAATTATCAGTTAATTTGTGTTCTGTTGTATTGTGTTGTGACTTAAAACAACTCAGATGTATTGGTTTGCAGTCCTGGAGGTCAGAAGTCTAAAATCAAGGTGTCCACAGGGCTGTATTCTTCCTGGAAGCTTCAGGACGGTATCGGTTTCCTTGCCTTTTTCAGCTTATAGAGGCTGCCTGCATTCCTTGGCTCATGGCCCCTTCCTCTATCACACCGATCTCTTACTTCCATCATCACATCTCCTACTAATAACTACAGCACAGGCACAGGAATTTACTGGCTGAAGGGCCTTTAGAGAAGTACTTACCTTCTCTGAGCCCCAGTTTGTGCATCAGGAAGATGCTGATAATAAAAGCACTCACTCCATAGAGTTGATGTGAGTGGACCAAATGAGCTATGTGTAAATGCTGAGCACTGTGTTCTAGTACACAGTAATGACTCAATAAAGGTTGCAATTTTTATAATTATTATTATTATTAACATCCTCCTCATCATCCAGCCTCTCCTTTCTATAACAGAGCTTGAGGACACAGATTCAGAAGTGTAAATTCTGCCTGGGGTTTCAGGAAAGACTTTGCAGAAGAGGTGCCCTGAGCTGGCCCTGATGAGATGGCCATAAAGGAATCCAACCGACAGACAAGGGAAGAAGAGACATTCTGGACAGATGAACCAGCACAATGAAAGGCAAAGGCATAAGCAAATGAACTGTTACCCTAAAATATGTATTTAAGTCCTGGCCCCTATCCCTGGGAATTGATCCTGTTTGGAAATAGAGTTTTTCTTTAGCTGTGTTAATGAGGTCTTAAACCTAATCATTTCTCAGTTATAAAAAGAGCAGAATAGACACAGGGGGAGATGCCATGTTAGGATAGAGGCAGATCCATCTACAAGACTAGAAACGCCAAGATTGCCAGCAGTGACTAGAAGCTGAAACAGACAAAGAAGGACCTCTCCCTAGAGCCACATCCTGAATTCGGACTTCTAGACTCCTGCACTGTGGGAAAATACATTTCTGTTCTTTAAAGCCACCCACTTGTGGTATATTTTGTTACAGCAGTACTAGGTAACTAAGACAGAAAGTATACTCTGTGTTTGGAGAATAGGGAGGACTGGAGTGGCCAGAGCAGAGCATCAGGGGACAGGAGGCAGCATGGCAAAGAGTTCAAGAGCTAGGTCTTTGGAATCAGACAGGCTTGGGTTCAAGTCCTGTCCCTCTGCGTACTAGCTCTGTAACCTGGGGCACCTTATTTATCCTCTCTTGGAGCCCTGGTGGCACAGTGGTTAAGTGCTCAGCTGCTAACCAAAAGGTTGGCGCTTCGAACCCCCTAGCCACTCTGTGGGAGAAAGATGTGGCAGTCTGCTTCCGTAAAGATTACAGCCTTAGAAACCCTACTGGGCAGTTCTACTCTGTCCTATAGGGTACTTATGAGTCAATGATGGCAATGGGTTTGGTTCCTCTTTTGTAAAAGGTGAATGATAATAGCCTTCCTCATAATGATAGTAGCCACATTTTACAAAACCAAAAAAACAAAACCCTTTGCCTTCCAGCAGCTGGTGAATTTGAACTGCCAACCTTTTGGTTAGCAGCTGTAGCTCTTAACCACTATGCCACCAGGGTTCCCTTCTGACTTATAGCGACCCTATAAAGGAATAACCAAAAACAAACTAACAAACACCTTCCTCATAAGCTTGTGGAGCCCTGGTGGCACAGTGGCTAAGAACTATGGCTACAAAGCAAAAGACCAGCAGTCTGAATCTACTGGCCACTCCTTGGAAACCTTATGGGACAGTTCTACTCTATCCTATAGGGTCACTAAGAGTTGGAATTGACTAAACAGCAATGGGTTTTTGGTCATAGGCTTGCAGGGATTAGATAAATAGGTAAGTACATATCTGCCAATTCTGACTCATGGCGACCTTATGGGGCAACAGAACAAAGTGTTATCCCATCCTGTCTCATCTTATGATTACTGGCGTGTTTGAGTCCATTGTTGCAGCTCTCGTGCCAATCCATCTCACCGAGGGTCTCCCTTGCCCTCGCTGGCCCTCTATTTCACCAAACACAATGTCCTCCTCTAGTGATTGATCCCTCCTGATGATGTATCCACAGCAAGCGAGCTGGACAATGTTCTGCTGTGACTCTTAAGATTTTCATTGGCTAATTTTCAGAAGTAGATCGCCAGGCCTTTCTTCCTAGTCTGTCTTAGTCTGGCAGCTCCACTGAAACCTGTCCACCATGGGTGACCCTGCTGGTATTTGAAACACCAGTGGCACAGATTCCAGCATCACAGTAACACACAAACCACTGCAGAACAACAAACTGACAGACTAGTGGTGGTTGTAGTGATTATAGGCCATTATTATTTGGGAAATGAAGCTGAAGTGGCAGCTTGGAAAGGGCTTTGATGGCCTGGCTGAGGAGTCTGGATTTTCTTTTCTCATCTACTCTTTACTCAGCACGCTCTCTCCCTTTCCCTTGGACAACAGGAAGTCTGGGTAGTGACCTTCCTAATCTTATGTTTCTGTCAGCGTTCTCCTGGACTTCAAAATAATAGATTTCTCACAGGTGGAAAAGATGTCATGAGACCTTTCCTCATCTATAAAATGTGGGTCATGATAGAATCTACCTCACATGCTGCCCTGAGAAATCACAGAGAGAATGTGCAGAAAGTGCTTGATATTATTTTATGGGAGGTGAAGGCTTAGGCTCCAGAGTTACACAATCTGAGCCCAAATTCTGGCTGTGCCACTTACTGTGACTGCATGCAAGTGACTTAACCTTCCCGTGTCTTGCTTCCTCAAATGCAAAACGAAGATGATAATACCACCAACAAGGGTCCTCTGGGGGCACTAAGAGAGAGTGTCTAGAATGTATTCATTAGTCATTATTATGATGTGACAATGATGATGACCTTTCGTTTACATATGAGGACAATGAAGCCCGGAGAAGGGAAGGGCCTTGCCCAAGGTCAGGCAGCAAGTTGGTGGCAGCCCATCAGAGGTCCAGGCAAATTCATGGCATGCGTTCTGGGGACTGGAACCTGAGACACTGCAAAGCCCTCCCCATGGTAGGCTGTTTCCCTGTGTGAAGGGCAAGGTCGCATCCCCACCTGCAGCCTCTCAGCCCACTCTGGTGACCACTGCATCCTGGATGGCGGCTCTGCCTGCTGAGAAATCAGATGGCACCAGCAGACGGCCTCTCCATGCGACTGGAGCCGACACAGCTCCCATCATTTATCTTGGACAGGAAACAAGATGGGATATCAAAGGGCTCAGCTGCTGGCCGGCTGCAGGTCAGAGGAGGCAGCTCAGGGGCCAGGATTCCTCCCGGTGCTTCTAGGCACGGAGCGAATGCCCCATGTGGATCAGAACTTGGCTCCCCCGTCTTAACCCAACTTTATGAATTGAAACTTAATGGATTCAAAGAAGTAAGAGGCAAACTATTTTCTTGGAATTAAGCTTTTGACTAAAAACATTAGTTATATACACGTTTTTAAAAAACTGTTGGTATCTATAGAATAAAATTAGAGCTAAAATTGGAGCATTTTGGGCAACAGTTGAGGACAATGATGTAAAAGGTCAGGACTTCTGGCTCCTCAAATTCAAACGAGTCAAAGTATGCCCTTAAACTTGTCTACTTGGGGTTTTATTTTTCCATCTCACTCAACTGAATAATTGAGCTTTTTCAGACCTCTCTGGAGCAGATGTTGATGTGAATAAAGCCTTCCTTTGCTCAAGGCACAACATAAATAGCCCCAAATGCCCAGCCAACAGACCCATAGGACTTCCAACTATTACTCCAGCCAATGGGCGGCACTGCAATTAAGAGATGATTGTCAGACAATCTTTTTAACAAATGGTGCTGGCAAAACTGGATATCCATATGCAAAAAAAAGAAACAGGACCCATACCTCACGCCGTATACAAAAACTACTTCAAAATGGATCAAAGACCTGAATATAAAGCCTAAAACTATAAAGTTCATAGAAGAAAAAATAGGACCAACACTTCAGGCCTTAATACACGGCATTAACAGGGTACAAACCACAACCATCAACACACAAACCCCAACAGATAAGCTATATAACTGGGATCTTCTGAAAATCAAACACCTATGCTCTTCAAAAGACTTCACCAAAAGAGTAAAAAGAGAACCTACAGATAGGGAAAAAATTTTTGGATAGTACAAGTCAGACAAAGTCTAATCTCCATAATCTATAAGAAAATCCAACACCTCTACAACAAAAAGACAAATAATCCTATTTAAAAATGGGCAAAGGAAATGAACAGACACTTCACCAAAGAAGACATTCAAATGGCCAACAGGCACATGAGGAAATGCTCCCGATCACTAGCCATTAGAGAAATGCAAATTAAAAACCACAATGAGATACCATCTCACCCCCGGCATTACTGGCACGAATCAAAAACACCGGAAATAACAAATGTTGGAGGGGCTGCAGGGAGATCGGAACTCTTATCCACTGCTGGTGGGAATGCAAAATGATACAACCATTTTGGAAAATGACAGAGCGCTTCCTCAGAAAGCTAGAAATAGACATACCATTCGATCCAGCAATCCCACTCCTAGGAATATATGCTAGAGAAAGAAGAGTCGTCACTCAGATAGACATATGCACACCTATGTTCATGGCAGCACTGTTCACTATAGCAAAACGATGGAAACAACCTAGATGCCCATCAACAGATGAATGGATAAACAAACTATGGTACATACGCACAATGGAGTACTATGGAATGAGAAAGAACAATCAATCTGTGAAGCATCTCATAACATGGATGAAACCAGAGGACATTATGCTGAGTGAAATAAGTCAATCACAAAAGGACAAATATTGTATGAGACCTCTATTGTAAAAACCCACGAAAAAGTTCACACACAACATGTAACAATCTTTGTTGGTTACCAGGGATGGGAGGGGTGGGGAGGAAATACTAAATAGGCAATAGATAAGTGGTATCTTGGGTGAAGGGTGAGACAGTACACAGTACAGGGGAAACTAGCACAACTTGTACGAGGAAAGGTCATGGAAGCCCCATAGACACATCCAAACTCCCTGAGGGACTGAACTGCTGGGCAGAGGGCTGTGGGGACCATGGTCTTGGGGAACATCTAGCTCAACTGGCATGACACAGCTTATAAAGACAATGCTCTACATTCTACCTTGGTGAGTAGCGTCTGGGGTCTTAAAAGCCTGTGAGCGGCCATCTAAGATACTCCACTGGTCTCATCCCTTCAGGAGCAAGGGAGAATGAAGAGAACAGGATACAAGGAAAAGATTAGTCCGAAGGACTAATGGTCCACAGCTACCAAGGCCTCCGCCAGACTGAGTCCAGTACAGCTAGATGGTGCCCGGCTACCACTACCGACTGCTCTGACCAAGATCACAACAGAGGGTTCTGGACAGAGCTGGAGAAGGATGTAGAACAAAATTCTAACTCACAAAAAAAAAAAAAAAAAAAGACCAGATTTACTGGCCTAAAGGAGACTAGAGAAACCCCAAGAGTATGGCCCCCAGATACCCTTTTAGCTCAGTGGTGAAGTTATCTCTGAGGTTTACCGTTCAGCCTGGGAGTGGACAGCCCCATAAAACCAACTGAGACTAACAAGGTACAGGAGTCCAGTGACAAGGGCCAGAAGGCAGAAGGGGACAAGGAGCTGGTGATAGGGAACCCAAGGTTGAGTACGGATATTGTTGATGTGTTGTGAGATTGTTAACCATTGTCATAGGGCAACATTTTTAGTAACTGTTAAATGAGAAACTATTTTGTTCTGTAAGCCTTCATCTTAAGTGAGAATAACAGCACAATTGGAAGAGTGTAGTCAATGTCACTGGACTGTGCATGTAGAAATTTTTGAAATGGTGTATTTTTGGCTACGTGTATTTTCACCAAAAAAAAAAAGGTTGAGAAGTTAGAGGGTTGACATGTTGTGGGGTTGTTAACCAATGTCATAAAACAGTATGTGTACTACTGTTTCATGAGAAACTATTTGTTCTGTAAGCCTTCACCTGAAGTACAATTAAAAAAAAAGAAAAGAAAACCAAAGCAGCTGTATCTCAGATGTAAGGCCTCCTTTTGACAGTTTGCAGACTATAAGTAAGCTTGAAGGAATACCCTGCCTGTATGGTGCAGTGATTAAGAGCTGGGCTGCTAACCAAAAGGTCAGCAGTTTGAATCTACCAGTCACTCCTTGGAAACCCTGTGGGGCAGTTGTACCCTGTCCTATAGGGTCACTAGAAGTCAGAATCGACTTGACGGCAATTGGTTTTGTTTTGTTTTATTAGTCACACTGGTCACTAAAATCTGAAAATATGTAGCTGAGAATACCAGGGAAATGGCTGCAGTGGAGACCAGAGACTATGAATCTTCTCTATACCTATAGGTAGTAGCAACCTTTTGTTCAACCAGTTTTTCATAGCAAAATCAAAAGGTTATCAAGGGGACCCCCCCCTTAAAAATCAATTACTATTGTTACGATGAATAACAATAGAATTGCCCTTCACTTCCTGTCTCTCAGTCTAGAATTCAAATTGCTTTTGGAATGCTAATCCATTCATTTTAGCAATAACCCTGGAAGCACTCCATTAGGCAAAATCTGTATTATTTTTGCCACTACAAAATACATGGTGCCATTCTCTTGATGGAAAAAAGTAATTGTGCTATGATCTGAAAAGAATAACGAGGAGGAAATGCTTGGGGTGGTCTGAGCTTACATTGACAGTTTGAATAACTCCCAGATTTAAATGGTGCGCCCCAGACCCCGGCCCTGCGGGGGAAGCGTTGCTGTTGAAGGGTCGGAGCCAGGAAGGACCTTCTGACGGACTGAGGACCCCGGGGCCCCAGGAAGCCCATAGGTTCACTGAATGTCAGCCTCGTGAAATAATATTATTTATTATTCTTGGCTGTGCTTCTCACTTACTGGGTGACTTTTGGGAATCGTGTAACTTCTCCAGTTTCCTCATTTGCAAATGGGCTAACTGTATTTGCTCACTTCACAGAGATGCTGTGAGGCCGAAACAATTCATGGCAGAATAGAAAGGCCTTTTAATCACTGGTGGGCAGCTAACTCTATGTGCAGTGACATGTGCTAAGTATCTTATATGGATGATCAGAATCCTTGCCAGCAGTCACCAACTGGCCTATCAACATGGCAATCAGCAAACTAGCGCCTAGCTGAGGGGACTGGGGCAGCGCAGGTTTGGGGTAAACACATGGGCTCAAATCCCAGCTCCACCACTTCCTGGCTGTGTGACTTTGGATAAGTCACCTAACCTCTCTGAGCCTCTGTTTGCCCATCATGAACTGGGAAAACCCTTATCTGCCTCTTAGGGTTATTGTAAGGATTAAATGATGCACCCTGCATTTAGCAGGTGCTTCATAAAAGGCAGCTACTGGGAGGGTGAGGAGCCCTAGTAGCGCAGTGGTTAAACGCTCGGCTGCTAACCGGAAGGTTAGCAGTTCAAACCCACCAGCCACTCTGCAAGAAAAAGATGTGGCAGTCTGCTTCCGCAAAGATTACAATCTTGGAAACCCTATGGGACAGTTCTACTCTGTCCTATAGGCTTGCTATAGGGCCACCATGAGTCAAAATCGACTTGACAGCAATGGGGTTTTATTGGGAGGGCCTGTCCTTTCAATCAGGACTTAAAAATTTAATGCAGTGTTTCCAAACGTGTGGTACTTGCACTGCTTAAGGGTAACAAGGGGAGGATTTTAGGTAGTACCTGGAAATTCTCAGATATGTGTAATTAGAAACAAATAGAAAGGACAAATCAAACTTATGTCATGACTATTACTGATTAGAATGAGGCTGAGTTGTTAGAAAGTGAGTCCATTTTAAAATTATACAAAATGTTTAGATCAAAGAATGACCTCTCTCAGTTACAGTTGCTAATAAACAGGTGGAGACGCTGTAGCCAACTGTTGCTTTATGACTTGCAGTCAGCTATGTCTGAGGAGAACAAGAAACTAAGCCTTACTTAGTTGATAGACTACTGTGGGTTAGATGATAAACTGCTACACTATAACAGAGGTCAGGAAGGATTTATAGGTTTTTAATTTGTAATTTTTTTCCCCAGAATTATCTTTGAGAACAACTTAATTAAAAGATGCTTATATATTTTAAAGGGAAGGTATAAACCATTAAGGGTTAAAGGAGGTATCCTGATGAACATCAATTTAGGGTACTCTGTTACATAAATATAAACTAAGTTCTAAAATAGAAATTCAATATTTTGTATAAATTTGCCAAAGAAAATTGGACATTTAAAGAAATGTAAAAACAAAACCAAAAAACCTTAAATTATGTTTTAAAAATTTTGGGCAATTTCTAGAAAGCATTTTAATAAACTTTTTTTAATTGTAAAAAAATTTTTTTAATTATAATAAATAATCATATAGTTGTACATACATAGGGTAAACATTTTTAAGATGGTTTATGAAAGGCTTAAACCATGAAAGGCTGAAAGTATAGGAAAAAGGCTCTGGGTTAGTAAAACCCATTGCTGTAGAGTCAATTCCAACTCATAGTGACCCTATAGCACAGAGTAGAACTGCCATATAGGGTTTCCAAAGAGCGGCTGGTGGACTTGAACTGCCAACGTTTTGGCTAGCAACTGAGCTCTTAACCACTGTGCCACCAGGGCTCCTCAGGGCTAGTAGTGGGTTCTAACCCTAGGTACACACTCATCAGTCGTATGACAGCAGGCAGGCTCCTAAATCTCTCTGAGCCTCAGTTTCTTGGTGTGTAAAACCAGAGGGTTTTCACTGGCTAATTTTTGTGAGTAGATTGCCAGGCCTTCCTTCCTAGTCCTTCTTAGTCTGGAAGATCTGCTGAAACCTACCCACCACGGGTGACCCTGCTGATAGCTGCAATAACTGTGGCATAACTTCCAGCATCGTAGCAACATGCAAACCACCACAGTACCACAAACTGACAAGACGGGTGAGGGCCTGGTACATTACAGGTGCACAATTAATCATCTGTTGAAGGAAGGAAGGAAGGGAGGGAGGGAGAGACAGAGGACGAGGGGAGGGAGGGAGGATGAAAGAACAAGGGGTGAGGTTCATGTGCTCTCGGTAGGTTGATGGCAGAGGGGGAACTACAGCACGGACACCCCACTTTCAAGGGCAGCATTCCAGGCTAAAACAATGGTGTGGCCATCTCTAAGCTGCCATAATCACTTGAGCGTTTTGGATGAGGCAAGAGAGACACCATTTCTAAAACATGAATAACCTTGGTAATGCTGGGAGAAACCACCTAATTAAGATACTTGCCCAACCCTATTCTTATCCTTTAATCTCTGTGTGGGAGATACATAACTGCATCCATTTAAGTACAAAGTGCTATTATTTCCAGCTTTGGGTGATTTCTATGCATAGATAACATGGATATATGCTGTGTTTATCTACCAAAAGCATTTTCTTTTCCTATTTCTTCTTTCAGAAGCTTTGACAAGATCAACCCCTCCTCACTGCATTTTAGAAAGAAAAATCCTCTCCAGTCAGTAGTTTAAGATGGTTAGATAGCTCAGAGCAAAGTGTACTGGGAAGTAGGTGGGAACCCAACCTCAGATCCCTTCTCCTGTGGCTACTAACTGTCCAGGTGTCCTCAGGCAAGTCACTTATGAGTCTAGGATTCTATTAAAAGAACTAAAAGAACAACCCACAAACTGTTAACAGCAACTGCCTCTGTGGGGAACAGAGAGATCAAGAGGAAGGGAGAAGGTGGAGGTGGGGACTCTCAGAGTTCATCAAGGATCCTTCCAGATAGTTTGAATCTTTTACAATAAGAACACATAACTCATGTAATTTTCTAGATACAAAAACAAAATAAAGATGTCATGATTCCATATGAGCCTTCGTTTCTAGTGTGGGGGTTCTAAGCCTGGTATCCTTTGGCCCCTAAGGGGTTTAGGAAGCCCATGACATTTGATTTAGGAGATAATATTGGAGCCATTATTCCCTGTCCTAGGATGTAACCCATCTGGAACTGGTCTCACAAGGACTTAGAAGGATATATCAGCTGGGCCCTGAGGTATAAAGACAATAGCTAGGACAATCTTGGAAAACATCTTTTAGGGAACTTTTCACATAAACAAATCATAAAACAGCACAAATGACCCACATACGTTCTACTCGTATCTTTTTTTTATTAGCCTTTGGTGAAGAGTAAGGTTTGCTCGACCAATGAAGACCTTCCTGACTGTCATTACTGAAACCTCTACCAATGATTAAGAAGGACAATTCAAAATGTTTCTAGCCAATCTGTGAAAAGGTGAAGCTTTCCATGGTTTTGCCCATTTGTAATGTTAATAGATACTGATGACTCAGTAACAGACATGGCAGTAGCAGCGTCCTTGTCTGGTTCCCATTCTTGCCTATTCTCTAATATTCCTTGGACTCGGGCAGACATGGCTGTGGCAACATGCTTGTCCCTTTTCCCACTTTTGTCTATTCTGTAATACTTCCTTGGACTCGGACAGACATGGCTGTGGCAGCATGCTTGTCCCTTTTCCCACTTTTGCTTATTGTGTAATATTTCCTTGGACTCAGGCAGGTATGGCTCTGGCAGCATGCTTGTCTGTTTCCAACTTTTGCCTCTTTGAATATATGCCAAATAAAAACTTTCTTTTTGTTTTACTAAACTTTGTGATGTTTTTACCCTACAACACGTTAGATGGAAAAGAGTTTTTGTGTGTAAGTAGGTACATTTGGGAGCCCTGGTGGCGCAGTGGTTATGTTAACCAAAAAGATAGGCAGTTCAAAACCACCAGCTGCTCCTTGGAAACCCCGCAGGGCAGTTCTACTTTGTCCTATAGGGTTGCTACGAGTAGGAATCGATTCAACAGTTGGTGGAGGTGGGGGGGCGGTGTCTACTGCTTTTATCAGGTCTTACCATTGACTAGCTGTGGGGCCCTCAGGTAAGTTATTTAACATCTCTGTTCCTCAGTTTCTGTATCTGTAAAATGGCTACAATAACAGAACATGCCTCATGGACTTGTGAAATTAAAGAAGATAGTATCAGAAAGTGTTAAACACAGAGCCTGGCATATAGGAGGGGGCTGAAGAGATGGTAACAGTAAGAGCAGCAATAGTAGTGAGTGTTGTTATTGTTATTCTCAAAGGTTGCCTACAGACTAAAAGAATACTAACAACTAGGGATCTACCACTTTTATGAATAGCTAAGACTCAGTGAGAGAGGACACTGATGGGTCAGTAGTAGAATTCTTGCCTTCTGTGCAGGAGACCTGGGTTCGATTCTCAGTCAATGCCCTTCATGTGCAGCCACCACCTGTCTGTGTGTTGGTATGATGCTGAACAGATTTCAGCAGAACTTCCAGACTAAGACAGACTAGGAAGAAAGGCATGGCAGTCTACTTCAGATAATCAGCCAGTGAAAACCCTACGGATCACAATGGTCTAATCCGTAACTGATTGGGGGTTGCCATGAATTGGGAGCCATGAGTCAGGAGCTGCCTCGATGGCAACTAACAACAACAAGATTTCACGGGATGTGTGACTGTGCATGTGTGCGTGAGCATGTGTTTGTCTCTCACTGTGAGTTATTAGATAGAAGATTATCAATTCCCAAAGTGAGAAACTTATCAAGAATTTTGGGCAAACTTGTTTGGATTTTTCAAAAATAAGAACTCCCTAGGGACCCAACCAATTCTCTTTTGTGGTTTGAACATAAGTCTCAGCCATTATTTCTTCTCTCGGTAGCCCCATGCATTTAGACGTCTGGTGGGGTGACCATGGAAGGGCTGGAATTCCATCAGCCTGGCCTCGATCTCAGCTGCTCTGCTGCCTGGAAACAAGTGACCGCTGACATAATGTGGCGTACTCACACGGGCACCTTCCACCCAGGCTTCTCATGGGCCTCCTCATGCACTAATCAGTTCTCACAGTACCCTGGGGAGTCAGATAGAGTTATCATCTCTATTTTACAGATGTGGGAACTTGATATAACAAGAGGTTAAACGTTTGCCCAAGGTCACCATGGGAGGCAGTGCTAGTTCAGGGAAGTGAGCACACAGAGCATCATACTGCTTCCTAGTGAGAAGGAAAAAAGAGACTGGCGAGGGAGTGGGGAATGGAAAGGGAGAGGGAGAGACAGATGGAAAGAAGAATGGAGGGAGGAAGAAAAAGGAAGGAAGGGAAAGAAGAAAGAAAAAGAGGAAGGGAGGGAGAAGAGAGAAGGAAGGAAGGAAGCAAGAAAGAAAGGAGGAAGGGAAGAATGAAAGAGAGAGAGGGAGAAAGGAAGGAGGGAGGGAGGGAGAAAGGAAGGAGGGAGGGAGGGAGAAAGGAAGGAGGGAGGGAGGAAGGGAGAAAGGAGGGAGGGAGGGAGGGAGAAAGGAAGGAGGGAGGGAGGGAGGGAGAAAGGAAGGAGGGAGGGAGGGAGGGAGAAAGGAAGGAGGGAGGGAGGGAGGGAGAAAGGAAGGAGGGAGGGAGGGAGGGAGAAAGGAAGGAGGGAGGGAGGGAGGGAGAAAGGAAGGAGGGAGGGAGGGAGAAAGGAAGGAGGGAGGGAGGGAGGGAGAAAGGAAGGAGGGAGGGAGGGAGAAAGGAAGGAGGGAGGGAGGGAGAAAGGAAGGAGGGAGGGAGGGAGAAAAAACAAGAAAGGAAGGAGGAAAAGAAGGAAGGAAGGAAGGGAAAGAAGAAGGAAGAAAGAGAAAGAGGAAGAGAGGGAAGGAAGGAGAGAAAAAAGAAAGAAAAAAAGGAGGGAGGGATGAAGTGAGGCAGGCAGAGGTTCTCCAGATTTTCAGCCTGACTGTACTGGCCACAGGTCCCCTGAAGGTAGGACAATTGGGAGATGAGAGAAGGTGATTTCTCTGAAGTCAGGCCACTGACAGCCCGCAGGTGACTTCCCCCCTTTTATCTTGGACAGGTGTTCCTGTCCCTCCCGGCCCTTTAGAGTGGATGTCTACAGGTTTGTTGTCCTGCCTATAAAACAGGCTTAGGCTGTGACTTCATGTTGTCCACAGGGCTCAAGTCAAACCAAGGCATTGCCACCTTTCCTGCTAAACTAAAACTAGCAAGTGACATGTCTCTAATGCACCTTCCTTCTGCCAACCCCGACTTTCGTGGTTAAATTAAAGCACGATCACCACTGTTATTGTTAGGTTCTGACTCACAATGATTCTATGTACAAAAGAACAAAACACTGCCTGGTTCTACACCATCCTAACAATCATTGCTATGTTGCAGCACATTGTTACAGCCACTCTGTGAATCCATCTCGTCGAGGGTCTTCCTCTCTTTCGCTGACTCTCTACCAAGTATGATGTCCTTCTCCGGGGACTGATCCCTCCTGATAACATGTCCAAAGAACGTGGGACAAGCCTCCCCCATCCTAGCTTCTAAGAAACATTCTGGCTGTACTTCTTCCAAGACAGATTTGTTCGTTCTTCTGGCAGTCCACGGTAATATTCTTTACCAATACCATATTCCAAAGGCATCAACGCTTCTTCAGTCTTGCTTATTCACTGTCCAGCTTTCATATGCATATAGGCAACTGAAAATACCATGGCTTGGGTGAGGTGCACTTTAGTCCTTAACGTGACATCTTTGCTTTTTAACACTTTAAAGTGGTCTTTTGCAGCAGATTTGCCCAATGCAACACATCGTCTGATTTCTTGACTGCTGCTTCCATGGGTGTTGACTGTGGATCCAAGTAAAATGAAATCCTTGACAACTTCAATCTTTACTGTTTATCATGATGTTGCTTATTGGTCCATTTGTGAGGATTTTTGTTTTCTTTATGTCGAGGTATAATCCATACTGAAGGCTGTCGTCTTTGATCTTCATCAGTAAGTGCTTCAAGTCTTCTTCACTTTCAGCAAGCCAGGTTGTGTCATCTGCATATCACAGGTCATTAATGAGTCTTCCTCCAATCCCCAGCCACATTCTTCTTCATATAGATTAGTTTCTTAGATTATTTGCTCAGCATACATGAATAAGTACGGTGAAAGGATTAAACCTGACACACAGCTTTCCTAATTTTAAACGATGCAGTATCCCCTTGATCTGTTCGAACAAGTGCCTCTTGGTCTATACACAGGCTCCGCATGAGCACTATTAAGTGTTCTGGAATTCCCATTCTTCACAATGTTATCCACAAGTTGTTATGATCCACACAGTCGAATGCCTTTGCATAGTCAATAAAACACAGGCAAACATCTTTCTGATAGTCTCTGTTTTCAGCCAAGATCCATCTGATATTAGCAATGATATCCCTCATTCCACGTCCTCTATTGAATCCGGCTTGAATTTCTGGCAGTTCCCTGTCGATGTGCTGCTGAAACTGTTTTTGAATTATCTTCAGCATAATTTTACTTGGACGTGATATTAATGACATGGTTTGATAATTTCCGCTTTCCACAAACCTATCTACCATGGGTTACCATGGGTATCTGAAATACTGGTGGCATAGCTTCCAGCATGACAGCAACATGCAAGCCACCACAGACAGTGTGGTGATCACCATCGCCACAGAGGATTTCCAGCACATCCCCAGGGCCAAGTACGAAGGATGTCCCAAATGATCTGAACCTAAGCTGCCCACGGGTGAGCGCCAATGGGCTCTTCTCTATCAGTGAGTCAGTCCTTTGTCTTCCGTGCAAAGCAAATCTTTCTCTTGACATATTAGAAATATTTCTCCACGATGTATTAAAATTCCTCAAAGAGCAAAAAAGAGGAAGGTAAAATAAACATACTTCTGTGACTTCCAATACAAATCTCTGTGGCCAAGGCCTCTTGCTCTCCTCAGAGCTGGGCTAGAGCTATTTTAAAACTAATGTTGTGCGTGAGGAAAACCTCCTCGATTGAAAAATCTTCTGTTACAGGAGAGAGATGGGCCAGAAATCAGTGCTGGGGCTCTCGGAGTGCTTGATTATGGTTATAAACATTACCAGCTGCAACGGCAGAGCTGCCGGGAGTCGGCCGTAAACATTTCGCCAGGGACTCAGGAGGCAGGGTTGACAAGGCAAGTTCAAAACCTGTGCCCGTTTTACTTGGGGACTTCACTAAGCTGCTAAAAATACTCAGTAATCTGCCTGAAGCAGGGACAGGCAAGGGAAACACTTTTCCTTCTCTCTGCCTCCCTATTACTTGTGAGAAAAGGAGCCAGGTAAGGAGATAGGAGAAGGCATGGTGGATGGCGAAGTGGTGGTTCAGTGGCAGAATTCTCACCTTCCATGTGGGAGACCTGGGTTCAATTCCCAGCCAACGCACTTCATGCACAGCCACCACCTGTCTGTTAGTGGAGGTTTGCATGTTGCTACGATGCTGAACAGGTTTCAGCGGAGCTTTCAGACTAAGATGGACTAGGAAGAAAGGCCTGGTGATGACTTCCGAAAATCCGCCAATGAAAACCCTATGGATCACAACTGTCTAATCTGCAACCATCTGACACCCAGGTGGCTCTAAAATAGCAGATCATGGGAATGGTGCCTGGAGCCGTGGTGGCACAATGATTAAGAGCTGGGCTGCTAACCAAAAAGCTGGCAGTTCAAATTCACCAGCCGCTTCTTGGAAACCCTACGGGGCAGTTCTGCTCTGTCCTGTAGGGTCACTATGAGTCAGAATTGACTGGACAACAACGGGTTTGTGTTTTTTTCAGTTTGGGGATGGTGCAGGACTGGGCAGTATTTCATGGACACAGGTTTACCTGTCGGGCACAGCATGGACTTCCGAGCCAGAGTGACATGTGTTCAAATTCCACCTCTGCCACTTACTCATTTGTACAGCCTTATGCCCACAGCATGAGACTTTATAAGCCTTAGTTTCCCCATCTGTAAAATGGAAATAACAATACCAACTTGTGGACTGTAAGCATTAGAGATAATATATGGCAAGCATCTGACACAGAGTGGGCTCTTTGTAAGTGGTAGCTGTTATTGCTATGAAAATCTAGTGGGGAAAGCATGGGAAACTCTAACAAGGAGGAAGAACATACACAAGCTCAGGGTTGTAAGGTCTGGACGGTAAACATCAGAAAAATTTTCAGAAAGGAAAGGTTCCTGCCAAGCTTTCTCTCACTTTCTAGCCCGAGGAAATCCCAATCTTGCTTTCAAAGCCAGATCAATGCTAGATTTCCTTCAAGGCTGCCCAGGTTTGCCAGAGGTCTTTCCTTCCCTTGTAGCACCCCTGCAATACCCAATTATTCAATGTTTATGGAAGTGAATGGCATCATTCATTTTCTGACACCCAGGTGACTCTAAAATGGCAGGCAAGTAATAAATGGCTGGATTAGGGGGGCTCGGGTAGAGAGTGAAGAAGGCACTGGGTGGAGGAGGCAGGGAGGTGATACTGAACATGGCGTGCGTACCAGCCAGGGTTCAATCAGAGAAGCAGGGCCACTCTGCATACCTACACACATATACAAATGTGTGTGTTATAGGGATTTGTGCAATTGTGGAGCTGGTTGAGCGATTGTTGCTGTTTTTTTTAAGGCTGGTTGTCTTTGCCCTTGGATGCTGGAGCTTGAAGTTCCCAGTGCAGGCAGTTGGGAAGGGAAGGGGGCTGGAAGGTGAGGAGATAAGAGCAAGGTGGAACCCAAAACCATGAGTTGGAACCCCATGAGATGAACTGAAGTCAGTGTTGGCTCTTGTTTCCTCTGATCTTGGTGGAGTGGGTGTCCTACACAAGCCAAGGCCCTCTGTCATGGACCTAAACATACACACTTGGCCCAGGAGTCAGAGATGCTAAAGGGAGACACCCAGGGGAAGGGGCCTGGCCACTGCCTTGAGCCAGTGAGGTGAGCCAGCACATAAGTAACCATGTGTGCAAGCTACAGAAGGGCTGATGCTTCCCTTCTGCCCTCCAAATCACCTGAAGAATTTCTCTTGTGTCCTTTCCACCAGAAATGCACGGGGCAGGGTATTCTGGGAAATGACGTTGAGCCCAGTCAAGCTGACACGTCATGAAGACCACAGCATTTGTGGGAAACAGTGAGAAGCTGACACCCAAACAAGGCCAACACTGATGGCTGTAGTAGAGGACAGGGGATGGGACCCCCCAGGGTGCAAATTAAGGGACCGTGGGAAGGGTATTTCTAGAACTACCATGGAGCCCCATTACTCTGGGATAACACTGACCCCTCCTTGGCCTTTTAAAAAATGCAGATACCCTGGGAGAGGAATTCACTAAGACAAAATTTACAGGGTCTAAGGGCTTCTTGCCCCTCTTCTGCTTCTAACTGGTCTTCTCACTCTTGCCTGCCTCAAACCTCTAACACAGCAAAGCAGACGTCAAATACCCCATGGCTGGTAGAATCGAGATTTTTTTTGGAACGAGTTTCTATACGAGCCAAAGGCAGATCCAGAAGTGTTCAAGATGATGGCTTTGCATCTCCATCACTGAATCCACCTACCTACCTCACTAAGGTTTGCAAGATAAAAATCAAACCAAACCTATTGCCGTCAAGTTGATTCCAACTCATGGTGACTCCATGTGTTACAGAGTAGAACTGAGCTTCATAGGGTTTTCTTGACTATAATCTTTACAGAAGCAGATCATCAGGGCTTTCTCTTACGATGCCACTGGATGGGTTCAAACTGCCAACTTTTCAATTAATAGACGAGTGCAAACCATTTGCACCACCCAGGGACTCTGCAAGATACAAAGGACTTAAAATGTACCTTGGAGTCCCTGGTCATTTGCTGCTAACTGAAAGGGTAGAGGTTCAAGTCTACCCAGATGCACTTCAGAAGAGTCCTGGCAATCTGCTTCCAAAAGGTCACAGCCATTGAAAACTCTATGGAGCACAGTTCTACTCTGATCCATATGAGGTCACCATGAGTTGGAGTTAACTCAACGGCAAGTGGTAAAATGTACCATCGGCTGGTCTGTGAGTTCTACTTCCTGCCTCTCAGCACTTCTGTCCAAGAGGAGCCAAAACCCAAAACAGTCTGCAAGCCAGTGTAGAGAGAAGGATGGAGAGAAGATGGGAAATCAAGGAGCTAAAATGATGGCTCAAGTTTATCAGTTCCTTTCAGTTATGCATTCTCTGCATATCTGAGAGTAATTAAGACATATATGGAAAGTACATGCAAAAGAATGTGCTGGATACTTGATAAGCTAGTAAGAAACAGGTGTAGATAGATCTTGTATGTCCTCAATTTCTCAAGATTAGTTTCATTTCAAAAGTCCCTCCTGTTGCTGGATGAAACATCTTTATTTTTTCTTAGAAAAATATGGGCAAAATACCTATAGACTAGAAGCCAGCAACTTGGCGGTCATCCTTAATTCTTCTCTCCCTCCAAATCCAAGCCATTAACAACTCCTATGGATTCTACCTCCAATTACATTTTGATCCTTCTAATGTTCTATTTCCAGAGCATCACTCAAGTCCACACTCCAACAGCTCTTGCCTGGATAATGGCAACAGCTTCCCAGCTGGTCCCACGCACCTTCTCTTCCCGTTGACATGGACTGCTGCATATTCTTGGCTGCCCATCTTCTTGGAATAAAGAATTCTTTCATGTGCATCCCACCTTCTCCATGGTTTACAAGTCAGGACACAAAGTCCCAGATTCCCTTGCAGGCTGTGCTCCAGAATACACACATAGGCTCTGCCCCAAACAGTGGGCATGGAGGGTCCATTTTCACTGGCGTGGGTGGTAGCAGGGGCTCCCAGCTTTGTGTGGCCACAACAGCAGCAGTTGCCCAAAGGCTGCGAGGTTCAGATGCTGGCATTTGGTACCCGACAGCAGTAGCATGGATTTTAACATCAGGCTTGTTCAGAGGCATTGTTTTGGGGGGCTGCTCTTGGAAGCTTGATTTCAAGTTCTGGTTCTCCAGCCCTTTCCATAATTTTGTGAGCTACCTAATAGCCTCTAATAAATAAATCTCTTTTCTGCTTAAACTAGCCAGAGTGGATTCTGTTGGTAACCCTAAGAATGGACTAATATACCCCTCTTCAATCCATTCTCCCATCAGCAGTCAAAATGATCATTTAAAAACTTAAACCATGTTACTTGCCTTCTTAAAGCCCTCCAGCAGCATCCCATTAAAAGGCCCTATACATAGATAATTCTTTAAAAGAGCACGATGCTCAAAGCAGATTTTACTAATTAAAATATGCTATTTTTGGTTCAAAGAAGACATCAAGGGGTAGATTTGATTCAAGGTTTAAAGATTATCTCAGGGCAATAGTTTTGGGAGTTCATCCAGCCTTAATGGTGCCAGAAAATCTGGATTCCATTGAAAATTTTAAATTCTATTCTACACTTTTACCCCTTTTGATCAGAATTCTTCTATAGAATCTTTGATCAAAACAGTCAGTAATGGTAGCCAGGTAATGGGAAGCTCAGGCAGAAGTGAGTTTGAGAAAATGGTGGTAAAATAATGTGGGAAATAATAGCAAGAATGGGGGTACAACTTGAATAATGTAACCAACATCACCAAATTGTACATGTAGAAATTGTTGAAACTGTGTACCTTTGGCTATGTATACTTTCACCAAAAAAAAAAAAAAAAAAAAGTGAGGGGGCTTGTACAATGGGATTCTGCCCAGCTCTCCAACCTCATCCATCTCACGCTCCCTCTAGCTCTGCTCTAGCCACAGAGGCCTCCATTCAGTTCTCCAACACATCAAGTTCCTTCCCAACTGAAGACTTTGCTCCAGCAATCCCCTCTGCCTGGAAAGTTGTCCCCGACCCCTGGATCGCAGCTTAAACATCACCCCCTCAAACAGGCTCTCCTGGACCATCCTATAGCCAAAGAGCACATCTCCCTCGTTATTCTCTATGGTAGCACCCTATTTCTTTCAGAGGATGTACCCCAATCTGTAATTATTTTACTTTTTTGTGTATTGTTTATTAACCATCTCACTTCACTGGAATATAGATTCTAGGAGGGCAGAGATCATGTTTTCTCATTGATGCAAGGTCTGCACACCCTAGCACAATGCCCACTCCATAATAATAACTCAACAAATATTAGCTGGATGAACGAATTATAATAACAGCATTTATTGAGCTCTTATATGCTAGGGCTGTTTTAAGTGCTATATGCATAGTAATTAATTGAATCGCTAAATAACCCGGTACGGTAGGTACTATTATTCTCCCTATTTTACAGATGAGAAAAACTGAGCACAGAGAAGTTAAGTAATTTGCCCAAGGCCACACAGCCAGTAAATTAGAGAGCAAGACTTTGTACCCAGATAGTCTAGCTTTAGAGTCTATGCTTTTAACTGGAGGGAGGGAGGGAAGGAGGAAGGAAGGAAGGAAATAAAATAATAAGTGAATAAATGAGTGACAAGTATTATGTAAGTCCAGTACTTCCAGAAGCTCAGGATCTCCAGAGATTCCTTTGAGTCCTAAGATTCCATTATTTAATTGGATAGAAGCTGGCTGGAGCATCTATTGTAGAAGTAATATTGGAGGGTAAGAGAATTATCAGCTTAATGCATGAACTTGACTGTGCTCAAGATGTGACATGAGATGTCTTGGAGGGCTGTCCTTGGCCACAGTCTAGACCTATTGACCAACAAGTTCAGTTAAGTCAAGTTCACTAACAGAATGTAACATTGGTCACATTCTTCAGATTGTATATAGAAAGGGCATTTGCACTCATATGGTGCTTAAGTATTTTACCACTTCCCCCGCCAGACATTGGTAGATGATTACATTCACATCTCAGCAGGGAACTGGAGGTTTCAAACTCACAGATCTTTTACTGTATGCTGAATCACAGTGCCTCCTGTGAAACTCAGGAGATCCCAAGGGAGGAGGGGGGATTCTAGTTTACTTCATTTAAACTCTGCAGGAGTAACTGGTTGGTCAATAGGCCTAGACTGTGGCCAAGGACAGCCCTCCAAGGCATCTCACATCACATCCTGAGCACAGTCAAGTTCACTCATTAAGCTAATAATTTTCTTACCCTTCCAAAAACAATTCTTAATTAGCATTAAGTGAATAATTCTCTTACTTTTTGGACTGAATTCTAGACAAGGCAAACTGCATTTTTCATTAGCAACAGTGGAAAATACCAAAGCCATCATCAGATTATGTTAAAAATCGTAGAATCTCCATGTTTGGGTCTCTTCCAAGTATCTTGAACAATTAAAGGCAGTGGAGACACAGTTACATTCTTTCCCAGGCCACTGAAGAGTGGATGAATGAAATATGACGTTGACCAAAAGGTATGTGACTCCAGTGTTTGAAACATTAATAAAAGGATCTTCACAAAAATATTGACAGTGTTGTCCACAGGGGTTGAGATTCAGGGTGATCTGTTTTTCTCTTCATGATTATCTGCCCATTGCCTGAGTTTGTTGGTATTCTTACTCCAGTTGGCATGTTCTAGTTGCTTTTATAGTCAAAAATAAATAAATAAATAACAAACCTATTTCTAAATAATTAACGAAAGGAAGGCATTTGATAACTCAGACTCTCTGGACGTTCACCAGGGCTGCAGTCCCAGCACTCAGTAAGCTCTACATCGTCCTGGGGCTGAAGCAGGGAGGGGAGCATTGCCAAGTAGGGTTGAGGGGAGACTGAGGCAAATGCCTGGAGACTAAAGGAGGGAGGTAACTGTAAGAGTCAACCTAGAGGGTATGCCTGGGAGTAGGGGTGGGACTCTCTTGTTTTTAGCACTGAAAGCCCTGCATTCCTGGAAACCCTCAGTCCCAGGCACATCGGAATGGCTGGTCATCCTATGTTATAGACTGAATTGTATCTCCCCAAAAGATATGCTCAAGTCCTAACCTCAGTACCTGTAAATGCGACCCTGTTTGGGGAAATAGGGCTTTTCTCTTGTTACCAGTTGAGTCAAACAAGGGTGAGTCCCAGTGTTAATTCTTTCTGAGTGGTGTCTTAGAAAAAGAGAGTGACACACAGGAGGAAGACACCACAGGAGAACCCATCGACAGGCCAAGGAACACCAAGAAATGCCCAGGGCTACAGAAGTGGAATGAGACCGTGAAGGACCTTCCCACAGAGCTGACACAGAGAGAGCATAGCCCTGCTGACGCCCTGAATTTGGACTTCAGCCTCCAAAACTGTGAGTCAATGAATTCTGTTCTTTAAAGCCACCCACTTGTAACATTTTGTCATAGCAGCCCTAGGAAATTAAGACATCCTACCAGAGACTGAAGGGCAGGGGACGTAAAGAGACAGAGAACGTAGAAGAAAGTCACTATCCTGTGACTCTGGCCTGTCACCTTCATGGACATCCAGAATCCTTGAATAAAATGGCTCACTCAAGAGGCCTGTTCTCTCATTCCTTGACACTCAAAAAACCAAACCCGTTGCGGTCGAGTCAATTCCAACTCATAGTGACCCTACAGGACAGAGCAGAACTGCCCCATAGGGTTTCCAAGACTGTAAATCTTTACAGAAGCAGACTGCCACATCCTTCTCCCTCGGAGCTCTGCTGGGTTCAAACCACCAACCTTTCGGTTAGTGGCTGAGCGCTTTAACCACTGCACCACCAGGGCTCCACCATTCCCCTCGAGAGGCTCCCATTATTTCCTGAGAGATGACTTTATTCTCCATTTGTTTTCACAGTGGTCTTTTTAAAGTCTCAGCTGTTCCAGGGAGAGTAAATAGGTTTTAAAATTAATTATCAATTACAGGGAGGTTAATTGGCACCAGGCTAGTCATCTATTTTGTCTGTAACTGAAGCAGCTCTCCCCTCCCCCTTTCCAGAACCCAAGGACCTATGCCAGGGCCAATAAACCCCAGCAGTAGAAGCTGTTCAAGTGTGACTCATGGACTAATGAAAATAATTCTCGGTATTTACACAGCACCCTTCCCCTGTTGGAAGGTGAATTCTGTGGTCATTTTGATTTGCCAGTTCACCAGTGTGTAAGTCAGCCTTCTAGGTGGGCTTACACCACCCCCCACCCCAAAGAAAAGTGGCTTGCAAATATTTTTATTGGCATAAAGATTTTTCACCAGTCTCCACTGCACTTAGGGAAACTACCACGATAAATGATAGCAGCAAGGTCCTGAAGAAACAGCACATTCGTCATTGGGCTTGTATTTCCCCCTTTCATTAACATCTTGCACTAGCTCATCGCCTCATTTCATTTAAGCTCAGTCTGATTTCTTCTAAGCCCTTGAAATGTGATCCTGAGCCAGCCCTGCCCCTACTGTCATTCCCCCAGGTTAGGATAAGCCTGTGGTTTGTGTTCATAAAGATCCTTTACCGAATCCTACTGCTTCCTCTGACCTCATCATTAATGAATATTTATAAAGACCCAAACAGGAACACTTGCAAATTGAATTTAGACCAGACAGGTGAACACTTGCAACCAAGACAATTACATAATCTGGGATTATGATGTGCACACATATTAAAATATACCAATTTACAAACAGGACCAAAGACGTACGGGGAGGGCAGGCTTTCTCTACATTCTGGGTCACTAGCCCATAACACCTTAAAATGTGTAAAACACGACCTGTACCAGCCACGCGTCATTTGGGTGTTCTGGAAATAATCCATTGGTGATTCGGAACACAGCAAATCTCTTAGGAGTTAGTGTAGTACCATAGTTGTTGTTGTTAGATGAAAATGCATTTGGGAATTACCCTACAAGCATTGTCATGCCTTTTCTTCACTCTCTTACCTCCCAATTCAGGGGTGTGGATGGTGGAGGCTGCCCTCTCTTGGTTAGACTCAGAAATTGAGAACCCATACACCAGTGCAGGTGGGTGGCATGGGGGCCATCAAGAAGGCCTTCCCATCATAGATGCCATACCAGTAAAGTAATTTGAACTTCTCAAAGCACCTTACAAAGTCACTCTTGGCCACCATGCCAGGCGGGCAAAGCTGGTATTATCCCCACTGCACAGAGGAAGATACTGAGGCAGAGGAAAAAGCCACTCTATATTTTGGGAAGGAGACCAAGCTCACGGGAGAGGCGGAAGGAAAGCCAAGTTCATTTCCTGACTCCCATGCTATCTTTCACCCCTTACAGTACGCATCGTCCTATTTTTGCTTCTTTTTCTCCATCTTCCCTCTTTGTGATGGTTAAGATTGTACGTCAACTTGGCGGGGACATGATTCTCAGTGATTTGGCAGTTTTGTAAATGATGTAGTTTGGCAGTTATGT
The DNA here is from genome assembly GCA_030035585.1 of Dugong dugon. Classification (NCBI taxonomy): domain Eukaryota; kingdom Metazoa; phylum Chordata; class Mammalia; order Sirenia; family Dugongidae; genus Dugong; species Dugong dugon. The sequence goes on from CM057476.1 coordinate 14,201,371, forward strand.
AATGATGCACTTACCCTCTATTTTCTGATATAGTGTAATCACCTACATGATGTGATCCGATGTGATCAGCCAATCAGTTGTAAGGAGAGTTTCCTTGGGGGTGTGGCCTGCATCCAATATATACAGACATTCTGGCAGAGCTTGCTGGCTTTTGCTCACTCTGAATCCTGCATCCAGCTTGTCATCAACTAACATCCAGTTCTTGGGACTTACTGCCTGCTGATCTTGGATTTGTCAGTCCCTGCAGCTACATGAGTCAGGAGAAGCCTCCAGCCTGACACCTGACCCACACACTTGGGACTTGCCAGCTTTGCCAGCCTCTACAACTGTGTGAGCCATTTCCTGAGATAAATCTCTCTCTTTCTATATATATATATATATATATATATATAATATATATATATAATATATATGTATAAAATCATAACCCATTGCCATCAAGTTGATTCCGACTCATAGTGACCCTACAGGACACAGCAGAACTGCTCCACTGGGTTTTCAAGCAGTGTCTGGTGGATTTGATCTGCCATCCTTTTGGTTAGCAGACATTGTTTGCTATAGCTCTTAACCAATGCACCAGAGGTCCATATACACATATATGTATATATGTGTGTATATATGTACGTATACACACACACACACACACACACACACACACACACACACACACTTCACTGGTTTTGCTTCTCTAGAAAACCCAGCCTAAGATATTTGGTACCAAGAGTGATTCTAGAGAAACAAAATGGTAAGGATGAGTTTTCTAAATTGATTCTCAAATCTGGTTAGTCTTAAAGATGTTGATGACTCTGCTTCCAGCAGTAACGAGGGCACTGCTAATCCATGGCATGAGGTGGCGATAGAAATACACAAAATATCACCACCCACAGATCAAGTATTGGTAAGAGGTGAGGCTTGGGTGATCACGTTTGGTATTTTTCTACAATTTTGTTAGAATGATAAGTATAAGGAAGCTGGTTAGTTGGTCCTACTTTTGCTAGACAAATGGGTGAAAGAAAGAGATGATCTTAGGGTTTCAGACTCCCAGCTCAAGTGCCGCATAAACGACCTCAAAATTGCCACTTGTGCCATGAAAGAAAGCCTTATTTCTTGTAGTAACAGAGCTGATACTGCCAAAAACAAACCCAGAGTCTCATCCTAAGAATAGCTTAATTACAATGCCAATTGAATTCCCAACCTTGAATGGTGTCTGAAGTTAAAGTGAGGGCATTGATTGAGAAGAAATGGGATCCTGAAACTTGGGATGGGAACATATGGGCAGATAATCAGGAAGCTGGGGACACTGAGCCCCTAAATTCCACTGAATCACTCCTGCCAACAGAACCAGCCCTCTCACCCACATCTGATGAGATTAACCCAGCTGTGTCTGAAGAGCCTTTGTCTGAGATATCACCTGGGGCAGTGTCTGAGTCACTGCCTGGGGAATCTCCTCAGGCAGATGCCTTACAAGATATTGTTGAATGTTCTCAGAATACATCCCCACCACCCATTTTTGCTTCTAGACCTATAACTAGACTTAAGTCCCAGTGAGCCCCAAAAGGTGAAATACAAAGTGTGACTCAGGAGGAGGAACACTACACTCCAACAGAACTGCTTGACTTTTCTAATATGTACAAACAGAAGCCTGGACATGTGGGAATGGCTATTAAGGGTGTGGGATAATGGTACCAGGAACATAAAGTTGGATCAGTCTGAGTTTATTGATATGCGTCCACTAAGCACAGATTCTTCATTCAATGTTTTAGCTCAAGAGGTTAGGAAAGGATCTAATAGTTTATCTGGGTGGCTTGCTGAGGCATTGATTATGCGGTGGCCTATGCTAAATCAAGCCAAAGCACCAGACCGGCCTTGGTATACTGTAGAAGAAGATATCCAAAGGCTTAGGGAAATTGGCATGTTAGAGTAGATTTATCAGGTTAGATTCATAGACCAAACATGGAGTGCCCAGAGGACACACCTTTTACCACAACGGTGAGGAACGAATTTGTGAAGGGAACGTCAGGGTCCCTAAAGACTGCTGTCATTGCTATTTTATGTAAGTCATATTTGACAGTGGTAACTGCCCTAACTGAATTAAGATACCTAACTACAATAGGGCTGACTGGACCCCATGGAGGTAGGGGCCAAGTGGCAGCACTCAATCTACAAAGACAAGTTGAGTGTGGTTACTGTAATGGAGAGCAAGTCAAAGTAGTAATCAAAATAGTCTGACTTGTATGGACTTACGGCATTGGCTTCCTAGTCATGGTGTCCCTAGGAGTGAAATCGATGGGAAATCTACTGTATATTTACTCAATCTGTACAAGCAGAAGAATTCTAGGTAAAAGTGAACGGCAGTCTAACTCGAATTGCCAGAATAGAGTCATGGCCCCTCACTCAATTCCCAGACTTGAGCCAGTTTACAGACCCACAACCCCTTGAATGAAGGAGAGGCCAGGTCCCCTTGAGGAAGGACCTCACTACACTGCCAAAAATGTATATTGTTAATCTTTCTCCCAGCCATCCCCAGGGATCTGTGGTCTTTTATGAGAGTGACTGTTCATTGGGGAAAAGAAAATAATAAGATTCTGGGGGGATTACTGGATACTGGCTCTGAATTGACACTAATTCCAAGAGACCCAAAACATCACTGTGGCCCACCAGTCAGAGAGGCGGTATATGGAGGTCAGGTTATTAATGGAGTCTTAGTGCAAGTCTGTCACACAGTGGGTCCAGTGGGGCCCTGAACCCATCCTGTAGTGATGTCCCTAGTTCCAGAATGCATAATTGGAATAGATACACTCAGCTCTGGCAGAACCCTACACTGGATCCCTGGCAAGTGGAGTAAAGGCTGTTATGGTAGGAAAAGCCAAGTGGAAGCCATTAGAATTGCCCCTACCTAGGAAAATAGTAAATCAAAAGCAATACCACATTCCTGGAGGGATTGCAGAGATTACTGCCACCATCAAGGACTTGAAGGATGCAGTAGTGGCAATTCCCACCACATCCCCATTCAACTTGCCTATTTGGCCTGTGCAAAAAACAGATGGATCTTGGAGAATGACAGGGGATTATCATAAACTTAAGCAGGTGGTTACTCAAATTGCAGCTGCTGTTCCAGATATAGTTTCATTGCTTGAGCAAATTAATACATCTTCTGGCACCTGGTATGCAGCTACTGATCTGGCCAATGCCTTTTTCTTGATTCTGGTTTTGAAGGAACACCAGAAGTAGTTGCCTTCAGCTGGTAAGGCCAGCAATACACCTTCACTGTCCTACCTCAGGGGAGTACCAACACTCCAGCTTTATGTCATAATTTAGTCTGCAGGGACCTTATCACCTTTCCCTTCTGCAAGATGCCACACTGGTCCATTACATTAACAACATTATGTTGATTAGAGCTAGTAAGAAAGAAGTGTCAATGACTCTGGACTTACTGGTAAAACATTTGTGTGCTAGAGGGTGGGAAATTAATCCCCCAAAAATTCAGGCTCCTTCCACCTCAGTGAAATTTGTAGGGGTTCAGTGGTGTGGGACATATTGAGATATTCCTTCTAAAATGAAGGATAAGCTATTGCATGTGGCCCCTCCCACAACTAAAAAGGAGGCACAATGCTCGGTAGGCCTCTTCGGATTTTGGAGGCAACATATCCCTCACTTGGGTGTGCTACTCTGGCCTATCTATATAGTACTTGAAAAGCTGCTAGTTTTGAGTGGGGCCCAGAACAAGAGAAGGTTCTATAACAGGTTCGGGCTGGCGTGCAAGCTGCTGTGTCACCTGGGCCATATGATCTGGCTGATTCAATAGTGCTTGAAGTGTCAGTGGCAGACAGAGATGCTGTTTGGAGTCTTTGGCAGGCCCCTATGGGTGAATCAGAGCACCGACCCTTAGGATTTTAGAGCAAAGCCTTGCCATCCTCTGCAGATACTAACTACTCTCCTTTTGAGAAACAGGGTATATATATATATGCTTCACTAGTTTTGCTTCTCTAGAGAACCCAGCCTAAGACACTTTTCATGTCAAAGTCCATTTCCTCCTCCTTCCTCTTCTTCTTTGCATCTCTTAGATCACAGTTTCTTAACCTTGGCACTAGTGACATTTTGTGCTGGGTAATTCTCTGTCATAGGGGCTGTCCTTGGCATTGTAGGATGTTCAGCAGCATCCCTAGCCTCCACCCAGTAGATTCAAGCAGCACCCTCTCCCCCAGCTGTGACATCCAAGAATGTCTCCAGACATTGCCCAATGTCCCCTTGGAGGAAAAATCATCCCCAATTGAGAACCACTGTCTTAGATTAAGCAGTGACACTGAAAACTGTTGGTTCAGCACACTGCAGACACTCAAGCTGAAACCCGGCTTTTCATCTATTTCTTCTTCTCAAACCCCAAAGGCTACACTTTTGGCTGTCATTTCCAGATGCCACGTCATCCTCAAAGTCTCTCCAGGGTGTACCACCCTGTTTCTCTAGTTTCATCTTCTCAGATGACACCGGTTTACAACTTTCTCCATAAATAGAGTGATCATATAATGTATCATCTAAAGCAGGGTACTTCTGAGAGTGAAAGGGCATGGCATTAATAACTACACTGGGACAACGTGTAAATTGCGACCATCCTCGGCAGAAGCAAACATCTAGTCACCATAACATAAGACTCTTCTTATAAGGGAAGCTGGTGGAAAAACGTACTTGTTTGTGTGTTTAAAGTCTGACAAAATGACTTCCTGTTACGAACTGAATTGTGTCTTCCCAAAATATGTGTTGAAATCTAACCCTTCTACCTATAAACAGGACATTGTTTGGAAATAGGTGTTTTCTTTTGTTAAGTTCATGGGTCATACCAGAGTAGAGCAGGTCCTAAACCTAATCACTTCTGAGTTATAAAAAGAGAAGAATACACACAGACACACTCCAGGGGAACATAAACACCAAGGAATGCCAAGGAACACCAAAGATCACCAAGAAACACCAAATAACGCTTAGAAACTTTCACGGCTACCGATAAGGAAGGACCCTTCCTTAGAGCTGATGCCCTAATTTGGACTCCTAGCCTCCAGAACTCTGGGACAATTAATTCCTGTTCTTTAAAGCCACCCACTTGTGGTATCTTTTGTTATGGCAGCACTAGGTAACCAAAACACTTCTCAACATCATGCACGACTTCGACTTGATCTTTGCGCTCTTGAGCTATGTTCACCAGATTATTCTTCTCAGGAAGAGCTCACTGAGGGAGATAAAGGAAATAGAAGAGAACTAGAATTTTAAAAAAGGAGCTAGGGCTGTACTCAACAAGGAAATTCCCAGGGATGTGGCCACAGCGCTAGAGTAGGGTATCTGGATTCTCATCTCTGTTATTACTTTTGTTTCTGCCCAGAACAGAGGGAGGAGAGCATACGGATATACCTGCACTTGTCCTCAGAGAGAAGTTATATTGTCATAGGCTTGATTATTACCACTTATCAGCAGAAGCCTTGGAAAACAGCATTCTATAGTTCTCAAAACCCACTATTCTCCCTCTCCTCATTTTTTTTTTAAACTACTCATTGTGCAAACCCAAGCAGCTAACAGAAATAGCAGCATCCTCTTTGTGTGTCTGCGCAGTGTCCCTGCGGTCTCTTGTTTTCAACGATTTTCTTGAGATACTATTTTTAAATCCCATATTCGCAAAAGGGGAACACGTCTTCCGCCACCAACAACCTCCCCCCACCCCCAGCCACTGACTCCTCCAAACATGAAAACCAAACAATTTGTTCCAATCTGCCACGGCAAATTATTAGAGGGAGGCTCAGCTGAGTCACCTCCTTCGTCGGCTTTATGCAAAGGACTCACTCCAAGGCTGTGCAGTTCAGTGGCTGGGCCTGCCTTTGCCAGGGCTGGGAGCAGAGTTGGCAGTAAACGGGGTTAATCTATATGATCTGGGCGATGCATGCCAAAGGACTTATGAAAGCAATAGAGTGCAAGATAGAAAAACCTTGCGGCTCCAGTATACACGAAGTAAAGCTGGCCCTCAGCAGTGATCAGGAGACTCTGGAGCAACCTTGAGGGGCAGAGTGTAATGAGTCATGAAGTGTGTACACAATGGACACGTAATCAATTAACTGGGTGGGAAGGCACTGAGTTTTCCAGATTCCTTTAGCACTCTTTCTTTACCCTACAGAGGGAAGGATGAGTGAACTGGACAGCTAATGATTCTGAATGGGAGACTAATGATTCTGAATAGGAGAACTATTTGGGGTGTGTGTGTGTGTGTGTGTGTGTGTGCATGTGTATGTGTGTGCGCATGTGCGTGTGTGTGTAGAATATGGAAGAGTCCAGAAATGGTTAACTGCTTGGCTGATAACCGAAAAGTCAGAGGTTCGAGTCCACCCAGGGGCACCTCAGAAGAAAGGCCTGGAGATCTGTTTCCAAAAAATCAGCCACTGGAAAATCCTAAGGGGCGCAGTTCTACTCTGACACACGTGTCGCCATGAGTTGGAGTAGACTTGAGTGGTTTATTTTTTTGGTGTTAGTGTCAAGTTAAGATTCCTGGCAAAAGTTATAAGCCCAGCTGCTGTATCTGTGGAGCCCTGAAAGCCTGTCTCAAATCAAATGTTTCTGTCATCCTTAACAGAAACTCAGTATGGGAGGGTATTTTGTATTGGCTCATTGTACAGATTGAGGAAACAGGTGCAGAAATGAAGTCACATGCCAAAGGTCACATGAAGGTCAGAGCTGGTAAGTTGGGGTAACAAATACTGGCACAGCTTTATTTTGAGCAAAGTCAGGCTAGTTCATCTTCCACCATGTTCCTTGGGAAAATGTTTTCCAGGAACCAAACTATTTTCAGCCATAAAACAAAACCTGTTCATTTTGTTTGGAGTTAAATATGGAGGGAAACAGAGTTTAGCACGTTTCTGTAAGTATTCTTTAACTCAACAAAATGATCTTACTGTAGGAGCAAGGCACTAGGTTAGCTTTGGTGATACCAAGATAAGAGCATTTTGAAGTGACACATGTTTATGTAAAAAAAAACCCCTGTGTTGAAATGCCAACGTGTCCTTCCCAATTTAGGGCAGACAGGAGCCAGAGTGCCAGCATGGCCACAACAAAGCATAACTTTCCCTGGATGACGGGAATTGTCTTTTTGTTTGATGTCACTTCTGCTAACTATGTTTCTCAGAGCCAAGGTAAACATGAAGGCCAGGGGAGTTTCACAAATATTTGTTCTGTGGTTAATTTTAATATACTTTAGTGTTTACTTGAATGTTCATGTATAGGCTGAATTGGTACTGACTGGTCATAAACGGGCTAGTAGCAAAACTGCTAAAGGCAATGAGAAGGCAGGTGCTAGTTCCTTCATAACTAGCTTCAAGCCCTTTAGATGGTGTCCTGACATTTCTTTTATCTTTTTCTTCATCTTAACTGCCAACATTATGCCACAATATCAAAGCAGAAGAGAGACGTTAACATTTGCTAAGTACTCCTATGCAAATGCTTTAAATTGACTTGTCCATTTCACGCTCTTATTTAGTCCTAAATTATCCTCTGGGAGGGTATCTTTTTTTTTTTTTTTTTAATTGTGGTGAAATATATATAGCAAAACATCTGTCATTTCAACCATTTTTATGTGTCCAGTTCAGTGACATTATTTACGTTCCCCATATTGTGCAACCATCACCACTATCTGTTGCCAAATGTTTCCATCATCCTTAACAGAAACTCAGTATGGGAAGGTATTTTCTATCGTCCCATTTTACAGATTGAGGAAACAGGCGCAGAAATGAAGTCATGTGCCAAAGCTCAAGTAATTTGAACCCAAGTCTATCCGACTGTAAAGCTCTCCATAATTATGGGAATAAAGGGAAAGATATGCTTTCCTTTATGAAGCATAGAAATATGGAAAATAAATGAAACCTAAGTTAGGTTTTCCTAGTGCACGATAAAACCTTGTTTTCAGACCGTTAATCACTTGATAGAAAAGAGGGATGACGTGGAGAAACTGAGAACGTAAGCAACCAAAACTACGATCACTTTGAAATGAAGAGAAAGCATCTCTGAAACCTTCATGCTGATCAGTGGGAAAATATAACTCAATTTACAATTATCTACACCCAGCGTTCAGTGTACTTATTTACTTTGTGAATTAAAATACATCAGCAAAAAGGGCAGAGAGGCAGGGGAGCGTGTTGGGAAGAGGAGAAGCTTTAGAGCCTGACAATCCTGGATCCAAATGCTCTCTGCTACTTACAAGCTGTGTGACCACAGGCAAACTGCTTAATCTCTCTGAGTTTCAGTGTCCTCGTTAATGAAATATGGATAATAACCACTTACTTCATCAGGGTACCCATCACATTGGAGATAATCAATAAATATTAATTTCCTTTACTTCTCCATTTACTAGATATAAAATTGTTAATGAGGTGTCCCAGGCTACTTCTAGGGCTAGATTGAGGATAGCATTAATAGACCATGAAGGGATTAGAAAATAATCCACTGGGAAATTTACTTAAGGCAGAAAAAAATATATATACGTATATATATCTATGGCCCAAACATATGTACTTTTAACCCTAATGTGGACAGGTGTCCATTTGTGGACTGGTGCTTCAAATATGCTTACAGACACATATCTACTTTCTCAAGTCAAAGAATTCATTCAATACAGTTTTCCCAAGGGGTGTTCCTTAGAGCTCTAAGCTTATAAATATTTCTGAAATGGAAAACCAAATGAGCATATAACCTCTAAGTAAGTTTGGAAATCACACCCTACTGTATCTCCCTTTAGATTTATAATATGCTTGAATGGAGAACCTATTTGACCACAGAAGCCTTTTTCACTTAGCACCTATTATTCATCTTATGAAACTAGTGTCCCAGGGAACACATGCTGGAAAATGCTCTTTTTAGACCAGTCAGAACCAACTATATTTCAGCAGTAGGAAAAGGAAGGAATGGAGGAGGTGGGGGGAAGGGGAGGGAGAGAGAGAAAGAAAATTCCTAGTTCCTTCTGATTTGACCCTAGCAATGGGAACTAGTTCCCACTGTGTCTTTCAAAGTCATTTTAGCTCTCAAATGTGTTCTCTTTAGTTCATTCTACTTAATAATAAGGGGCCATTTATTTATTCCTGTTGAAGAACATGAGAGCTAGACTATTAGACAGGGGAGGGGAATGATATGACCAAGAATAGAACGTGTTTACTAAAGCTACCATCCGCCACAGGGAGCACACCCGAAGACAGTGCTTGTGTCATTGTGGGCAGACATTCATTTTCTCTGCTTAAAATTTCTTAAAAGTTCAATGGTCCATATTTGGCACACCAAAGAGGATTTTATCAAGCACAGCAGAGGGTATTTCTTTTGAAAGAGCCACAGAATCAAAAGAGAAAGTACAAGTGCAATTTATCATTTTGTCAAGGTTCAACAAGGTCCCTGTCAACATGTGAGGAACCCCTAAAGCCAACAGAAGCCATCAACAATCAACAAGAGTCAGTAAAGACAACATCAATGAATTTGCAGAATACTGTCAGACTTCAAACAGCTACTGTCTGATGTCAGGTATAAAGCTGGAACTCCTCATACGGCTGGTGCATTAAAACATTTTAGAGTTGTGGTCAGAAAAAGACCTGCTGTAGTATTCATGTTAAAAGCCTGTGATGGGTGGAATTCTAAGATGACCTCCAAGATTCCAGGCCCCTGCTATACACACACCTCTCCCGGTTATTCAATCATACAGTAATCTAAGAACTGCTATGAAGAGATTCTGTGGATGTAATTAAGGCCCCAAATCAGCTGACCCTAAGATATGGACATTATTCAAGTGTTGTGAGTCTGACCTAATCACATTAGCCCTTTAAATTTGGATCTATAGACGGAAGACAGAAAAGTCAGAGATTCAAAGAATAAAAGCATTCAACACGTTGCTGGCTTGAAGATGGAGAGGGCTGTGTGGCAAGAAATTTGGGTGACATCTAGAAGCTGAGAGTGGCCCCCAGCTCACAGCTAGCAAAGAACTAAATTTCACCAACAACCAGAATGAGCTTGGAAGCAGATTTTCCCACACAGCCTCCAGACAAGAACTAAGCCCAGATGACACTGTGATTTCAGCCTTGTGAGGTCCTGAGAGAGAACCCAGTCACACTATGCCAGACCTCTGACCTACAGAGCTGTGAGCTGATTAATGTGTTTTAAGCCATTAAGCTTGTAGTAATTTGTTATGCAGCAATAAAAAACCAATACAAGTCTCAACGTACTCAGGGGAGTCTGATAGCACAAGAAGATGCTTCTTAAGTAGAGGATAGAATGTAATCACTTTGAAGATCTGCTACCTATGCCTTGAATCAACTGGATGGCACCTAACAACAACAACAACCTATGCCTTCTCTGCTTTTCTAGGTCCAGTATCTCAGCTGCCAGTTTCTCCTAAGTCTATCGGAATTAAAATAAAGAACAGAAATGGCAGAAGCAAGTCAAACCCACAATGAGATTCCACTTCACACTTACTAGGATGGCTGTAATTTAAAAAACAAAAACAACAACAGTGACCAAAAAAAAAACAATAACAGATGTTGTCAAGAATGCGGAGAAATTAGAACCCTCATACATTGCTTGTGGGAATGTAAAATGAACCCTCATACATTGCTTGTGGGAATGTAAAATGGTACAGCCACCATGAAAAAGTTAAGCAGTTCCTCAAAAAGTTAAACCTATAGTATGTAATCTAGAAATTGTACTCCTAGATACATACCTAAGAGAAATGAAAGCACATGTCCATGCAAAAACTTGTACTCAAACGTTCATAGCAGCATTATTCATCATTGACAAAAAGCGGAAGCAACCCAAATGTCCATCAACGGATGAATGGGTAAACAAAATGTGGTATATCCATACAATGGAGTATTATTCAGCCATAAAAAGGAATGAAGTACTGATACACATTACAATGTGGATAATCCTTGAAAACAATATGCTAAGTGAAAGAAGTAAGTCCCAAAAGGTGAAATATTGTATGATTCCATTTATATGAAATGTCCAGAATAAGGAAATCCATAGAGACAGAAATAGATCAGCGGTTGTCAGGGGATGGGATGGAATTGGGACTAACTGCTAATAAAAAACTCGTTGCCATTTAGTGGATTCGGACTCATAGTGATCCTATAGGACGGAGTAGAAATGCCCTATAGGGCTTCCAAGGAGTGGCTGGTGGATTCCAAGGAGCAGCCAATCTTTTGGTTAGCAGCCAAGTTCTTAACCACTGCGCCACCAGGGCTAATAGGTATAGTGTTTATTTTGGGGATGATGAAAATGTCCTGGAATTATATAGTTGTGAAAGTTGTACAACATAGTGAATATACTAAAACCACTGACATGTAAACTTTAAACAGGTAGATTTTACGATATGTGAATTATATTTCAATAAAGAAAAAAACAGAATGGCAAAGAGCTCATGGATGAAGTGTTGTTTTTTCCAAATAAATCTATTATGTGTCTATGTTTTATTCCACCTACCCTGCAGGTTTTTTCCTGGGAAAAGTTTCAAACTTATAGCAAAGTTGGCAGAATGAGCTCCTGAATACCCTCCACTATATTCAACAATTGTTATCATTTTCCCATATTCGCTTTAATTCCCTCTGTTACAAACTGAATTGTGTCCCCCAAAAAGAAATGTTGAAATCCTAATGCCTCTACCTGTCAATATGATCCTGTTTGGAAATAGGGGTTTTCTTTCATTATGTTAATGAGCTTATACCAGAGTGAGGTGGGTCCTAAACCTAATCACTCAGGAGTGTCTTACAAAGGAGCAGAATAGACACAGAGACACACACACACACCAGGGGAAGATACAATATGAAGACAGACACACAACAGATGCATCTATAAGCCCAGGCATGCCGAGGACTGTCAGCAGCTATTAGAAGTTGAAATAGACAAAGAAGGACCTTCCCCTTGAGCCACATACTGAATTCAAACTTCTAGTATCCCAAACTGTGAGAACATAAACTTCAGTTCTTTCAAGCCACCCACTTGTGGGTTTTTTTTTTTTTTTTTTTTTTGTTGTGGAAGCCCCAGGTAACTAAGACCCCCTCTCACTCTCTTTCACCAAATACACATGTGTTTTCCACCCCCTTAACTAGATCATGGGTGCTTGTCTTGCCTACACCCTGAATACGTTTCTTGAGGGTAATAACTTCTTTTGTATTCCCCAGATCATCTAAAATCAGTACCACCTAGCAATGAACACCGGTGAGCAAATGCAACACTATGCCTCACTCATCTCAGAAATAGGAAAGCAGGAGTTTTCAAACTCTTTGTAAGCAAAGGAACTCTTTCTTAGATTGAAACGTTATTCAGATGAGCTTTGCTCACCTAGAAAATGAACACTTGTGAAACTGAATGTAGACTGCCTGGTACCCAACAAATGTTCAGTAGCTGGTGGTGTGAGCTTGCAAAAAAAACCCCAGGGATACTAAAATAGTCAACGAGCGGCTTAAGCTGGGTATAAACAGCAGATCAAAAAGCCTTTGAATTAAGTAAGTTAATTAATGCAGTAAAATATATGTTCTAGGCTTACTGTCTAGCTCAGAGACGACAGATAGGTTTCATTGACTGGTCGTGGCTTCCCGGAGTGCTGGGCTGCAATGATTGATTAGCGATGTCTTCCATGGTGCTGGATGTGGTCTATTCTGAGTGGACATTATGTGTTTTCCACGTCTCATCTAGATTTATAAATACAACATTAAAGCAGAGTAGAGACCTGTCCAGTAGAAAATCAATTTTGATGAAGACGTGTCTAGGTTCTTACTCAATGCTCTTCATCTTATCTGACTTTTTCTTCCTGGTGTCATTTTACTGCTCACCTATGCAACTTCCCACCCACTCTTTTCTCCCATCCTCCTTTCTCTATTACCAAAATGACAGAAACCACAGAAAGTTAACAGACGAAAACAGCACGTGGTGTGATTGCGATCAAATGCTAACATACCGGTTACAAATGCCCAGAAGCATGAGTAGAAGAACATAAAACTTATCTTCCTCCCCGCTTTCTACTTAAAATAATTCAGAATCTCTTGCTGTCCTCCTTTGGGGAACGGCTCCAAGCCAGGTATAATTCCTCAAACAGGGAATATACCTATATCAGAACGTTATTCACTATCTCAAGTGAGTGAAGACTCAAGCACTCTAAGCCAGGGTGACGATTTCTATAAATATTTTGTCAATTCATTCAAGACTCTTTGTCAAGCCATCTCTTTTTTTATGTGAAGACTTTCTGGTGAATCCAATCTAGATAATATTAACTCCTTGCCTCTATATAACACATAATATTTTCCAAATAATTTTCACAAAAATTGTTTAACTTTATTCCACCTATCTGTGCAGGAAGGGCATATTATGATCCCCATTTTACAGATAAAAACACTGAGGTGTCTGAGAAACTAAGTGAACTGCCCGAAATCACACAGGATACTGCTACAGCACGGCCCAGTATTCTCCCCCTGGAACATTCTTTGGGTGTAGTGGGAAGAGCCTGGGACCAAATCCAGGTTCTGACACTCATCAGCTGTATGAGAAATACAGGCAAGTTACTAAAACTCTCTGAGCCTCAGTTTCTCCATCTATAAAAAAGCAAAAGTAATAGCTAGGTGCCTCACTTTTCCCATCGGTGCGTAGGACCTATGGACAAAGCGGAACTGCAAGCAGGGATCCTCATCTGTGCCTCTTACTCAAAACCCACATCAGATATATGCTAACCCCATCTGCCCCACACTGAATCCTGGGTGAGAATCAGCGTTTCCGGTCTTTCCGCGGCCATCAGCAGTTTCCCTGCCTGTCTAGAAGCTCTGAATTAGCAAAACCAAAAGTTGTGCTGTGTCAAAACCTTCCAGAAGTGATCAGTGTGTATGGCACGGGGAATGTCATCACAGCCCTTCACCAAGACACAAGGGGCATAGACAGTCCCTCACAGGCACGAACTGACCTGTAGGCCCTTGGACACACGTACACAGATCAGAATCTTCGAATGACGTCCCAATCATGCATACGTCCAAATGGGACTAACTCGGGCTGTGTCCAGATGAGCGTGTCCCTTTAACCCAAAGCCAGTGAGAACTGGCCCTGGCACTCTGGGGTCACCCACAGTTCTTCATCCTGGACTGTCTCTTCTCCACCCACTCTTGCTCCACTTTGAACCTGCTCCCGACGTGAAATCTCAGTCCCAACTCATGGCCTCAGAATGCCTTCCTGGCACTTGCTCCTCTTAATGGTATTTCTTCCTGACCTGCAGTTACTTGACCCTTGACTCATGCATGGCCCCACCCACTCTCCACCCTCCTCCAAGAGGCCTGGGCAGAGGCCTGGGGACAGCAGCTCCACTGCAGTCACCAAGCGCGGAAATGCCTGCTCTTCCCTGCCCACCGTTTCTCCACCACATTGTTTTCCAGGATTCCTTGCTGCTCTGTACTGCATGCTATACTTGGTGGCAGCAGTGACAGAACTACTGGTTTCAAACACAAGTTCAGGGATCGAGGATTCGAGTTCTGGCTCAGCAGCTCACCAGCCGCATGGTCCAGGACATTTAATCTGGCAGTTCTCAACTTCAGCACTGCTGACATTTGGGGCTGGATAATCCCCTGTTGTCGGGAGCTGTCCTGGGCATTGAAGGGCGTTTAGTGGCATCCCTGGCCTCCACCCACTAGATACCAGAAGCTTTCCCCAGCAGTTGTGACAATCAAAATTTTTCCAGACACTGTCAAATGTCCTTTGAGGGGGAATATCACCCCTGGTTGGAAGAGACTGCTCTAAGCTTTAGTTCTTCATCTACAAAATAAGGATAACGATGGTGCATACCTTGCAGGGCTGCTGGGAGAACTGACTGAGGTCTGTTCAGCAGCTGGCACAGTCCCTGGCACATGGTTAACACACAGTAACTGCACGCTATTACTATAATATAAAAAGCCATGGTCTCAAAGTAAAACTCAAACTTAAGGTAGAAGTCTGTATTAGTTTCCAATTGCTGCTGTAACAAAGCACCACAAACTGAGTGTCTTAAAACAACACAAACGTATGATCTTACAGTTCTGGATATTAGAAGAATAAAACGAATCAGCAGAGCTGATTCCTTCTGGAGGCTCTAGAGAAGAATGCATTTCCTTGCCTTTTCCAGCTTCTAGAGGCCAGCAAGGAAACCCTGGTGGCATAGCGGTTAAGAGCTATGGCTGCTAACCAAAAGGTCAGCAGTCTGAATCCAACAGGTGCTCCTGGGGAACTCTACGGGGCAGTTCTACTCTGTCCTATAGGGTTGCTATGAGTTGGAATCAACTCAACAGCAATGGGTTTAGAGGCTACCTGTGTTCCTTGGCTTGTGCCCCCACATCACTCCAATCTCTGCTTCCATCGTTATATTTCCTTCTCTGATTCTGACCCTCCTTCCCTTCCTCTTCTAAAGATCTTTGTGATTACATTGGGCCCAACCAAATAATCCAGGATAATTTCTCCATTGCAAAATCATTAATTTAGTCACATCTGCAAAGTCTGTTTTGCCACGTAAGGTAACATCTTCACAGGTTCTGGGAATTAGAATGTGGACATCTTTGGGAGCCACCACTATTCTGCTTATGGTATCCTGGGTGTCCCAAATGGTTATGCACTGAATTACCAACTGGGAAAGGCTGCTGGCTCAAACCCGTCCAGAGGTACATCAGAAGTAAGGCCTGGTGATCTGCTTCTGAAAGGTTACAGCCTTGAAAATCCTATGGAGCAGTTCTACTCTGCACACATGGAGTCGCCATGAGTTGGAAACAACTTGACGGCCACCACCACCAACAACATTCTGTTTACCAAAGAAACCCTTAGTGCTCTGCTTCATCCATCAGAGGGAAGAAAAGTCATCCAAATGGACCTACTTTATTTTTATTGAACATAATAGAAAAGGATGGAAACCTGCATTTAAATCAGGTATTTATACCCAGCAGACATTCTGACATGCTTAGGAGCCTATCAAATTAGGAGATTTAAAATCCATCAGGCAGATCACTTACCTCAAACACATAATAAAGGAGGACAATGGGGGGCTCTTGGATGATGCACATCACTTTCTTTTACAATGTCAGAGAGAATTTGAGACGGATCACCCAGCAACATTTCTGCTGCCGCTTGTCAGCAAGCAACTCGTGTAATCAATGGGAACATTCATTCCAATAATGTCCCTGACTCCATCTAATTTCCATTACGCCATTGTTTCCGTTGAAAGAAACAAACCCTACAAATTTTTCTAAGGGGTACTTTTGGGTTCATCCCTCCCTGCCTATTTCTCTCTCAGCATCTTCCACTTTCTTTTCTTCTAAGGATCTTCTAAGTCTCAATTTCATCTATATCTGCTGCCTCTCTACCCCCTTGTGCCTGTCCCTTCCTCCCTCTCATCTGTTGCCTGGAAAAACTTTCTCATTAACACAGATGTTCAAACCTGACATCCAGTGGGGTGAGAAGTGGGGCCCAATGCTCACAGTACTTAAGACTGTCTAAGAAGATGGAGTAGTGGTTGCCTGGGGCTGGGGATGTGGCAGGGATGGGGAGTGACTGCTAATGGGTCTGGGATTCTTATTGGTGATGGTTGTACAACTTTGTCAATACACTAAATATCACTGAAGTGTACACTTTAAATGGGTAAATTATATAGTATGTGGATTATACCTCAATAAAGCTGTTTAAAAAATGATTCCATCAATAGGCCCAATAAACAAGGAGGCGCCTGCTTTCCTTAGGAAGTATACTTGTTTTCAAGAATTTTTCATTCTTGGTCAGCCAAAAGGCCATATATTTATTTTAATATAAATAAATCCTAGTTGTTTAATAATTAGTTTTGATTAGAATTATATTTAATTTAATAATGTCTAGAAATTTAATCCAGTCTCTTTGGTCACTGGGCTAACATCTTGTTTTGACTTGTTCATTTTACCAGGAGCGACCTGCTGTGTGTTCCAGTCTCTTGGCTGGGCTGAGAACTCAGTGACTAATGACAACAGGGGGTCCCTCCTAACAAGCTCCAAGTTTACTAGAGGAGACAGACAGACTCATGGACTATGTACAACACAGTAAGAGCTGTGACAGAAATAAGCAGGAAGAGCTTTAGGAACCAGCCGCCTTGGAATACGTAAAGCCCACCTGTCCCATTTAAGCCAGAAAAGCTACCCCCAGTAAGAACCTGACACCACAGCACACTTCACAATAACACCTTGCCTTACCTCACCATGTCCTCTACTCCTCTGCCTGCTTACCAGTGCCTGGGCCCTCATCCCATTCCTCATCTCTTGCTCTACATGTGCCCCTACTTTTTTCTCTGATCCTACCTAATTCAGCCTGGGGATGGGTTGAAAAGTGAGTTATAGCGTGCTGGGGATGTCTTCACTAAACAGGTGACACTTCATCTGAGTTTTGGAGGACAAGTAAGAGACAGTCAGGTGAAGAAGGGAGGGAAGAAAGAATTCCAAGCTGAAGACGCAGCCTGTACAAAGACACGGGGGCTGGAAAACATATTTAATCATATTTCAGAGGCTATAAGTAGTTCTGTGTGGTGGAGCAATGGTTAAGCACTCAGCTGCTAACTGAAAGATCAGCAGTTCAAACCCACCAGTAGCTCTGTGGGAGAAAAGACCTGGCAATATGCTCACGTAAAGATTACAGTCCTGGAAATACTATGGGACAGTTCTACTCCGTCCTATAGGGTCACTATGAGTTGGAATCGACTTGACGGCACACAACAACAGTCCATAAGTAGGGATATGTCTGGAACAGGTGAAACAAAGTCTGGAGAGAAGGGGCCTCATAACGAGTGTCACACGAAGGAGTAGGATGTTATGCTGAGGACTATAGACACTCTTCCAAAACATATGAGAGACACGCATGTTCATAGCCTCACTATTCACAATAGCCAAAAGGTAGAAGCAACCCACTTGTCCATCAACTGGTGGATGAACACACAAAATATGGCACATCCATACAATGGAATGTTATTGAACCATGAAAAGGAATGCAGTACATGCCATAGTATGAATGAACCTCAAAAACATTATATATTAAGTGAAAGACAGACACAAAAAGTAATAATAGATTGTATTTATAGGAAATGTCCAGAATAAGCAAATCCATAGAGACAGAAAGTAGATTAGTGGTTGCCAGGGGATTGATGTGGGGGTGGAGAGGATGAGGAGTGATTGCTCATTGGGTATAAGATTTCTTTTTGGGATGATAAAAATATTTTTTAACTAGATAGAAATGAGGGCTGCACAACACAAAACTGAATGTACTAAATACCATTGAACTGTATACTTAAAAACAGTTCATTTCATGTTATGTGAATTATACCTCAATTAAAGAAAAAGAAATGTATGAGGTGAGCAGCTTCCTGTTTCAGTAAATATCTCTCCTACAATTTAAAAGATTTATACCACAGAGCAGACTGGAAAACCCAAGGCAGGGCCTCCACTCTGATAGCAACATTCTCCCAAATCCTTGGTGACCGCTGCTATTCAATCAAAAGAGCGGGAGCTTCGCAGTCCAGGTTATAATGCTGTCACATTCAAATGGAAACCAAAGATAAGAGTTGTGTAAAGGAGGCAGATTCAAGGCCTACCTTCCTCTTGTTCTAGCCACAAAACAGACTTAACACTCAAAAGGGTCACTATCTAATCTGCCTGAGAATGAGGACTGCTGTTTCAGTACTATAGAAACCTCTGCAGGAAGTACACTTTGTTCTGGAAGGCTCTGTGTACCTGTCTGCATCCTTTCCCCAGACTCCTCGTCCACAAACTATTTTTAAATTTCCTCCGAATGATTTCCACTCCTAGTTCTTGGTCTTTCTTCTAAAACCACAATCTTATTCCTTCTATTTCAGTGAGTTGGGGAAGAATTCGGCAATGGCTTTAAAAGATTCTGGGGCATTGAGACTGGAGGAACCCCTGAGACTATGGCCCTAACACACTTCTGACCTGGAACTGATGCACTCCTGGAGACCATCTTTCAGCCAAACAACAGATAGGCCCATAAAGTAAACAGTAACACCCGAGAGGAATGTGTTCCATAGAGCAATCAACTACACAAGATCAAAAGGACAACATTTGCCCAAAAGCAAAGATGAGAAGGCAGGAAGGGGTAGAAAATCTAGATGAAAGGTAACGAAGAAACCAGGGCAGAAATGAGGAGAGTGCTGACACACTGAGGGGAATGCAACCAATGTCAAAGAACACTTTATGTACAAATTATCGAATGGGAAACTAATTGGCTCTGTAGACTTTCACCTAAAGCACAATAAAACATTAAAAAAAAAAAAAAAAGATTCTGGGGCATCAAAAGTGGTGCATTTCAGAGCACCAGTTTGATTTCTCACATTCCTCAAGTCCTTGAGTCTTTATAATAAGCAGGGGCACTAATTTTGTCCTCTGTATGAATGAGGCCACCCATGGGTCCCAGATGTACAGAGACAGGAGCAAGCAAAAGCTAGGTCATGCAATATACTCACAGGGCCAGCAGTCTCAGTGCTGAGCAGCCTTAAGAGACAAGGAAAGTATTAAAAAGAAAGCAAAATAAAGAGAAATCTGGATGATTTTCACAACTTTTACATTAAAATTTCCAAACTCCTTAAGGTATTCTACAGTGGTTCTCAACTAGGGGTGATCCTGCCCTCAAAGGGACATTTGGCAATGTCTGGAGACATATTTTGTTATCACAACTGAGGAGGGGAGTGCTGCTGGCATCTAGTGGGTGGAGGACAGGGATGCTGCTCAACAACCTACAATGCACAGGACAGACTCTCAGAACAAAGAATTATCCAGCCCAAAATGTCAACAGTGCCAAAGTGCAGAAACCCTGGTATACAGTATTTATATTAAAAGGTTATTTTTATATTTTAATCAAAAAAAAGGGGAGGGGAATTCCACATAGGAAGACATTTAGATAAGGCTCCAAATATTTATTTATTCAGAGTATTTCCTAATGATAAAATTCCTAAACTAGAAAATTAAATAACACAGAGTCCCAAAAGCTTCCTCCTCTTTTCAATAATCTACAAATCTACAGACTGAAATTTTTTCTTATACATGCCTAAAATGAATAAAGACCCACGGAGAGAATCAGAATCTTAGAGGAGATTTAAGATGGATTCTGGGACTCTGAGCTCTATTCCCAGATGAGTAAGGCAGCTTCTGCCCTCAGGCTGCTGCATACAGTGTGATAGATTTCTCCAACAGAAGTGTGGAGTGCCATAAAGACAGGCAAGGAGGTGATTCATTTTACCTGGAATATTCTGCAAAAACAACCAAGAAGGTGAACCTTGAACTGGGCCCTCTGGTAATTCTCAAGGGAAAAAAATGAGAAAGACCATTTGAGACAAAGAAAGAGCTAAGGCACAGAGGCATTAAATCACATAAAATCCCTTCATTTTGAGTAGCAACTGTATAATGGTAATCAGTGTGGTGGGAAGTAAAGGAAGAATCAATGTTGAAAGATATCTGAGAGAACCTGTCTCATCTCTCTGGAAAGCTTCATGGAGGAGGTAGGATTGTGGGAGCTGGGAGAAAGAAGGAAAGTAACAGAAAGGAAATGGTTTCATGAGCTGAGAATTATTCCATGAATAGCTGTAAATTCTTTGATAGGAAGGAATACGTAGGGTAGAATCACTGCCAATCATGCCTAAACCATCAATGGAGATCTCTTGGACCCTGAGAATGAACAGTGTCCAGGACAAGAAGGTATATTTAAGTTTGGCTACAGCCAGGAAGGAAGAAATCACTTAAAAAAAAAAAAAAAGGAGGGGGGGCAACAAACAACTGGAAATTGAAATAGAAAATAAAATTCCATTCTAATGAAAACTACAAAACATTCCTGAAAGAAGTTTTCAAAGACTGAAAAAGATGGAATGATATACCATGTTGATGGACTGGAAGAATCAACAGTTGTCTATTCTCCTCAAATAAATCTATAAATTCAATGTGACTCCAATCAAAATTCCAGCAGGGTTTATGTAGAAATTGACAAGCTGATTCTAAAATTTATGTGAAGTGCAAATGACCAAGAATAGACAAAGCAAATTTTTAAAAAACAACAATAAAACTGGAGGACTCGCCTGACAGTGTAGTATTGGTTGAAAGATTAGACATATAGACCAATGGAACAGAAAATGGACTTCAGAAATATACCCAAAGGAATATGGCTAACTGATTTATGGCAGAGACGTCAGGACAATTCAATAAGGAAAGAAAAGTTTTACAGCAAATGCTGCTTGGACAACTGGATATCCACAAGGAAAAAAATAAATAAATATCAACCTTTACTACATACTATACACAAAAATTAACCAGAAATGGATCACAGACTTAAATATAAGAGCTAAAACTGTAAACCTTCTAAAAGAAAGCACAGGAGAAAATCATTGTGATCCTGGAGTAGGTAAAGATTTCTAAGATAAGAGACAAAAAGTACAGACCATGAAAGGAAAAACTGATAATCTAAACTATCAAAAATAAAAACTTTTGCTCTTGAAAGACACAGTCAAGAGCATGAAAAAACAAACTACAGACTGGGAGAAAATGTTTGCAAAAATACATATGTCTCACAAGGAACTTGTACCTAGAATCTAAAAAGAACTCTTACGACTTAATCATAAGAAAACAAACAACCTAAATTTTAAAAAAAATAGGCAAAAGATTAGAAAAGTCACTCCTAAGATTTATGAATGACCAATGAGCATATTAAAACATGCTCAACACTAGTTATCAAGAAAATGCACATAAACCACAATGAGATACTAGCCCACACACCCATTTAAAAAAAAATAAACAAACCATTGCCACCGAGTCGATTCCCACGCACAGCAACTCTATAGGATGGAGCAGAACTGCCCCATAGGGTTTCCAAGGAGCAGCTGATGGATTCAGACTGCTGATCTTTTTGGTTAGTAGTTGAATGCTTAACCACTGCACCACCAGGGCTCCACACACCCACAAGAATAACTAAAATGAAACAGACTGACAATAACAAGTATTCGCTAGAATGTGGAGTAATTGAAACTCTCACTTGTTGATGGGAATATAAAAATGGTACAACCCCTTTAGAAAAGGTCTGCCAGTTGCTTACAAAGTTAAATATACACTTACCAGACAATAAATACCTACTCTTAGGTATTTAGCCAAAAGAAATGAAAACATATGTTTATACAAAGACTTGTATACAAATGTTTATAACACCTTTATTCATAATAGCCAAAACCTGGAAACAACACAAATGTCCATCAACGGACAAATGAATAAACGAATTGTGCAATATTACTTAGCAGGAAAAGGGAACAAACTACTAATATATGAAACAACATGGATGAATCTCAAACATCAGTAAAAGAAACTGAGTAAAAGAATCCAGACACAAAATAGTATATACTATATAATTCTATTTACATAAAATTATGTATAAAATGCAAAAACAATAGTAACAGCAGCAGATCAGTGGTTAACTGAAGCCAGAGGTAAAGGAGAGAATGACTTCAAAGGAGAGTGAAGGAATCCTGTGGGGGTGACAGTAGAACTATTCTGTATCTTGACTAAGGTGATGGTGAACTGGGTGTATATATTTGTAAAAATTCATCAAACTTTACATTTAAGGTACAGCCACTGTGGAAAAGTTGGGCGTTTCTCAAAATGTTGAACAAACAGCACCATATGATCCAGCAGTCCCAATCCTAGGTATATATGCAGAAGAAATGAAGGCAGGAATGCAAACAGAAACCTGTACATCAGTGTTCATTATGGCGCTTTTCACAATAGCTGAAAGACAGAAACAACCAAAATATCCATTAACAGATGAATGGAGAAACAAAATGTGGTATATACACACAACAGACTGCTGTCGTTTTAGGTGCCATTGAGTCTGCTCCGACTCACAGTGACCCTATGTACATATACAACAGAACAAAACACGGCCCGGTCCTGCGCCCTCCTCACAATCATTGTTATGCTTGAGACCATTGTTGCAGCCACTGTGTCAATCCACCTCCTTGAGGGTCTTCCTCTTTTTCGCTGACCCTCTACTTTACCAAGCATGATGTCCTTCTCCAGGGACTGGTCCCTCTGATAACATGCCCAAAGTATGTGAGATGTAGTCTCGCCATCCTTGCTTCTAAGGAGCATTCTGGCTATACTTCTTCCAAGACAGATTTGTTCGTTCTTCTGGCAGTCCACGGTATATTCGATATTTTTCGCCAACACTATAATTCAAAGGCATCAATTCTTCTTCAAGTCTTCCTTATCCACTGTCCATTTTTTGCACACATATGAAAGTATCATGGCTTGAGTCAGGTGCACCTTAGTCCTCATAGTGACATCTTTGCTTTTTAACACTTTAAAGAGGTCTTTTGCAGCAGATTTGCCCGATGCAGATACGTCGTTTGATTTCTTGATGGCTGCTTCCATGGGCAATGATTGTGAGGCCAAGTAAAATGACATCCTTGACAATTTCAATCTTTTCTCCGTTTATCATGATGTTGCTTATTGGTCCAGTTGTGAGGATTTTTGTTTTCCTTATGTTCAGGTGTAATCCACACTGAAGGCTGTAGTTTTTAATCTTCATCAGTTAAGTGCTTCTTAGCTTTCCGCAAGCAAGGTTGTGTCATCTGCATATTGTAGGCTGCTATGAGTCTTCCTCCAATCCTGATGTCACATTCTTCTTTATATAGTCCAGCTTCTAGGATTATTTGCTCAGCATAAAAACTGAATAAGTATGGTGAAAGGATACAAACCCGAGGCACACATTTCCTGATTTTAAACCATGCAGTATCCCCTTGTTCTGTTGGAATAACTGCCTCTTGGCCTACATACAAGCTCCACGTGAGCACAATTAAGTGTCTGGAATTCCCATTCTTTGCAATGTTATCCATAATTTGTTACGATCAACACAGTTGAATGCCTTTGCCTAGCCAGTAAAACACAGGTAAACATTTTTCTGGTATTCTCTGCTTTCAGCCAAAATCCATCTGACATCAGCAATGGTATCTCTCACTCCACGTCCTCTTCTGAATCTGGCTTGAATTCCTGGCAGTTCCCTGTCGACGCACTGTTGCAACCACTTTTGAATGATGGTCAGCAAAATTTTACTTCTGTGTGATATTCATTGCATTGTTAGATAATTTCTGCATTCTGCTGAATCACCTTTCTTTGGAATGGGCACAAATATGGATCCCTTCCAGTCAGCTGGTCAGATAGCTGTCTTTCAAATTTCTTGACATAGACAAGTGAGCACCTCCAGCACTGCATCCGCCTGCTGAAACATCTCAGTTGGTATTCCTTCAATTCCTGGAGCCTTGTTTTTCGCCATTCCATTCAGTGCAGCTTGGACTTCTTCCATCAGTACCATCGGTTCTTGATCATATGCTACCTCCTGAAATGGATGGATGTTGACCAATCTTTTTGATATGGCGACTCCGTGTATTCCTACCAACTTCTTTTGATGCTTCCTGTGCCATTCAATATTTTCCCTGTAGAATGCTTCAGGATTGCAACTCGAGGCTTGACTTTTTCCTTCAGTTCTTCCACCTTGAGAAACGCCAAGCATGTTCTTCCCTTTTGGTTTTCTAACTCCAGGACTTTTTTTTATTACATTTCATTGTAATAGTTTGCTTTGTCTTCTAGAGCTGCTCTTTGAAATCTTCTGTTCAGCAATTTTACTTCATTATTTCTTCCATTCGCTTTAGGCACTCTACTTTCAAGAGTAAGTTTCAGAGTCTCTTTTGACATCCACTTTGGTCTTTTCTTTCTGTCCCATCTTTTTAATGACCTTTAGCTTTCTTCATGTTTGATGTCCTTGATGTCACCTACAACTCATCGGGTCTTCAGTCATTAGTGTTCAATGCATCAAATCTATTCCTGAGGTGGTCCCTAAATTCAGGTGGGATATACTCTAGGTAGTATTTTGGCTCTCCTAGACTTGCTTTAAGTCTCTTCAGTTTCAACTTGAACTTGGCATATAAGCAATTGATGGTCTGTTCTGCAGTCAGCTTCTGGCCTTAGTCTGACTGATGATACCGAGCTTCTCCATCGTCTCTTTCCACAGATGTAGTCGATTTGATTCCTGTGTATTCCATCTAGCGAGGTCCATGTGTATAGTCACCGTTATGTTGTTGAAAAAAGGTATTTGCAATGAATAAGTCGTTGATCTTGCAAAATTCTATCATGCGATCTCCGGCGTAGTTTCTATAACCAAGGCCATATTTTCCAACTACTGATCCTTCTTTGTTTCCAACTTTCGCATTCTAATCACCATAACTATCAATACATCTTGTTTGCATGTTTGATCAATTTCAGACTGCAGAAGTTGACAAAAATCTTCAGTTTCTTCATAGAACAGATTGCTATTCAGCCATAAGGAAAAATGAAGTCCCGAGGCATGTCACAATATGGATGAACTTTGAAAACATTATGTTGAGCAAAACAAGTCAGTCACAGAAGGGCAAATATGATATGATCTCAATTATATTAAATTAGCAAATATATAGAAACCAAAGATTATTAGTGTTTACCAGGGGTAGGAGCAGAGGGAAAGAGGGAGTTTTTGCTTAGGTGGCATTGAGTTTACATTAACAGGGCACAATAACCCAGAAAAGGATAGTGCAAAAGGTTGCACACCTTGAAGAACGCAATCAATGTCACTGCATTGTACAGGAAGAAATTGTTGAGATGGTATATGTTTTGTTATGTATATTTTCACCACAATTTTTAAAAAAAGAACTTTACACTTAAAATGGATGCAGTTCATAGTATGTCAATTATACCTCACTAAAGTTGATTACAAGCATAATAAAGGAAGAGGCAAAGATCTATATATTTTTGGAGTCTGAGAAGGCTTGGGCTGGGTCGTGGCTTGATTTTGTTCTCTGTGTCAGTAGCCTGCATATTATTGGGGCATTTTTTTGACAAGCAGCTGGACACCAGGATTCTGAGTTTTCCTCTGCTGACTCATGTGTATGTCTTTCCAGCACTCAGTGAATGATGGCAGTAAAAGGTTTTAGGTCAATTCTCATCTCATGTGCTCTGCCGCAGCAAACTCTTAACTGTGATTCGCAGTGCTATCTCTCTGTCAGCCTCTCTTCCAAAACACAAAGAGACTGGAAAATGTGTCATTAGCCTGAAAGAGGGAGGTCAGTTTTGGTAAGCACAGAGCTGAATCGGGAGCCACTGGGCACAGCCTCTGATGGGGAAGAGTTGAGACATGAGGCTCCTCCTTGGTCATCTTCAAACCAGGAGCCCTAGTGCGTTCACCCAGACACAGAGTGAGGACTCTGGCCTGTAAGGTGACAACCTCACTGATTTATTCCCTACCATCTAAACGAAAAACCAAACCAGTTGCCATGGATCCCGACTCATGTCGACCCCGTGTGTGTCAGAGTAGAACTATACCTCTCCAGAGTTTTCAATGGCTAGTTTTTTAGAAGTAGATCACCAGGCCTTTCTTCCGAGGCACCTCTGGGTGGATCTGAACCGCCAACCTTTCAGTTAGGGCCAAGCATGTTAACCATTTGCAATACCCAGGGATTCTCCCTACCACCTTAGCCTAGCTCACATCCAGACTCAAAGGGCTGGAAGAACACTGAGAATTACCAAAAGGTTCATCCCCGACTCACAGTCCTAACACTACCTAAACCATCCTGGACAGGTGAGATGACAGTTTGTCCTACACTTTTAGGGAGATGAATCCCTTGGCCACCAACTGCTGTGTTGACAGAAGCAACTGTGTGAGATGTTAAAGGAGCAACAGACAATCAAAGGCCCAAGACATGGACAATCCAAGGGTCAGTGTCAACCCACATGTCATTGTGGGGTCCAGGCAGCCACAGATGAGGGCCTAGCTGGCCAGGAAGAATCTGGCAGGTGCCCCAGGACTGGTTAATGAAGGAAGGAGCAAGTACACCCACTGATACCCAGTTAAGCAAAGGACAATGCAGTAGCCTTCCAAGGGGTCTCTCCATCTTCACACTTACTCCACTCAATGCCTACACAAGAGGCAGAACAACAGCTGTAAAATGGACATCATTCCTCTCTTTAAAACCCTTCAGTGGCCTCCCTTTTCCCTTCAGCTAAAATCCTGAAAGCCTTACTGTAGACTATGAAGCCCTCCCTCAGTGTGAATAAAATAATCCTCTAGGGAACTACTGAAAAAAAGGCAGATCCCCAAGCCACTCCCCCAGACATGCTGATTTAGAAAGTCTGAGATGGATCCAAATACCTGCATTTGTAACACCAAAAGCCAGTGGCTGTGCAATGGCCTCCAACTCATGGTGACCCTCTGTGTGTCAGAGTAGAACTGTGCTCCACAGGGTTTTCAATGGCTGATTTTTCAGAAGTATATCACCAGGCCTTTCCTCCTAGTCTGCCTTAGTCTGGAAGCTCCACTGAAACCTGTTCAGCATCATAAGAACACACAAGCCTTCACTGACAGATGGGTGGTGGCTGCACATGAGGTACACTGGCCGAGAATTGAACCAGGTCTTCCGCATGGAAGGCAAGAATTCTACCGCTGAACCACCACTGTATATAATTAAGAATTGCTAAATATTTGTTCCATGAATATGAAAAAGCAGGCAATTTTTGGAGTATCTCCAAGTAACAAAGTTAGTCCAAGGTCTGGGAGGCCCCTAAAGGCAGGAGGGAAGAACCAAGGTAATAAAAGTGAACAAATGAGCAGGTCCTAGGCCAGAGGTAGCAGCTGTCTGCCTGGGATGCTCGTTGCTAGGGCAAGCAGTGCAAAGGCTTCCCCATCTAATACAGGGAGGGCAAGGCCCACAGGTAGAGCAGAGCCTCAGTCCAGTGGGGAGGGGCTCAGCCCTAATCCAATTAACACTTTCAAATAGCCCCATGGCTTTTCTCCATCTTTTAAATCCTTTGCCAGATGTTATAGCTCAGTTCTGATTCGGGAACCACCTGCAACTGTCGATTTCTGCTTAAGACCCTGGGCTTCCCTTTCTTGCCCCACTCCCCAGGGGCATAAGTGATGTCAGTGTGGAGTCCCAACAGACCCTTCCTGTCAACCTACCCTGGGCCCTCGCAGATGAGACTCAACTCACCTTGAAATCAAAGTTTCCTTATTTGTCTTTTCTGAGGAAAAAAAAAAAAAAATTCCGAAGGAGCTATTCTAATGAATTTACTTCCTTTGACTTCAGGATAGAGATCACCACCCATCTGTCTGTCTGTCATACTGTGATGGCTTGCATGTTGCTGTGATGCTGGAAGCTATGCCACCGATACTTCAAATACCAGCAGGGTCACCCATGGTGGACAGGTTTCAGTGGAGATTCCAGGCTAAGACAGACTAGGGAGAAAGGCCTGGCGATCTACTTCTGGAAATTAGCCAATGAAAACCTTATGGGTCACAAGGGAATACTGTCCAATACAGTGCTGAAAGATAAGCCACCTAGGTTGGAAGGTATTTAAAATACACAGTAACTGAAACAATGGACTCAAGCATACCAAGGATCGTGAAGATGGTGCAGAACCAGGCCACACTTCATTTTGTGGTACATGGAATCGCCACGAGTGGGAGCCGACTGGACAGTAACTTAACAACAATAAGGACAGGACGATGTCTGGTCATTTTAAGGATCCCTCCTCCATTTTACTAAAATTCGCTGTTGTTGTTGTTTTTTTAATCCCCTAGCAGGTATACTATAAGAATTAACTGGGATCCCTAGACTCCTACCAGGGGCACATGGCTTCAGTAGGTCATAATCTCTTTAAAATTTTAAGTGATATTTTGTGTGTACATTCATGACTTTTTATATATTAGTCATTCATGACTTTTTTAATGGATTAACAAACCGTGGTACATCCATACAATGGAATATTATTCAGTGATAAAACGAAATGAGCTATTAAGTTGTGAAAAGGCATGGAAGAATCTTAAACGCATATCGCTAAGCGAAAGAAGCCAGTCTGAAAAAGCTTACATATGTTATGATTCCAACTATATTCTGGAAAAGGCAAAACTATAGCGACAGTAAACTGATCAGTGGTTGCCAGAGGCTGGTGGCGGGGAGGGGTCGGGGAGGGAGGATGAATAGGTGGAGCACAGGGCATTTTTAGGGCAGTGAAACTATTCTCTATGATATTGTAATGGTGGACACATGACATTACGCATTCGTCAAAACCCACAGGACTTCACAACACCAAGAGTGATCCCTAATGTAAACAATGGACTTTAGTTAATAATAATGTATCAATATTAGATCATCAACTCTAACAAATGTGCCACACTAATGCAAGGTGTTAATAACCAGGAAAATCGTGTGGGGAGAGGGTGTATACGGGAATTTTCGGTGCTATCTGCTCAATTTTCCTGTAAACCCAAAATTGCTCTTAAAAATAAACTTTATTAATTTTTTTTTTTAAATCACTGGTGTAGTAGAAGAAGCATTATCTTTGTAATCAACAACCTGTGTTTAATCCCAGCTTTATGCTTTACAAAGGAAGTAACTATGGACAAATCTTTTAACTCATGTGAAAGCATCACAGAGGGCCGCTGTGGGATCTTACTAGATCATGTTCAGAAAAGCACTCTTAAGCCACAAAGCTCAAAATACAGGTGTGTTTTCTCAAGAACCTCAGCCAGGTGCCTCTAGGAAATTACATTCCCTCGCTCTCATTTAACTCTTCTAAATCACTGTATTAAGGAGCCCCCCTGGTGCAGTGGTTAAAGTGCTTGGCTGCCAGCTGAAAGATCGGCGGTTTGAACCCACCAGCCGCTCCACGGAAGAAAGATGTGGCAGTTAGCTTCCATAAAGATTTACAGCCTTGGAAACTGTCTTAGATATCTAGTGCCGATATGACAGAAATACCACAAGTGGATGGTTTTAGCAAACAGAGTTTTATTCTCACATACTTTAGGAGGTTAGAAGTCCGCATCCAGGGTACCAGCTCCAGCAGAAGGCTTTCTCTCTCTATCGGTTCTGGGGGAAGGTTCTTGTCATCAATCTTCCCCTGGTCTAGGAGCTTCTCAGCGCAGGGACTCCAGGTCCAAAGGACACATGTGCTCCTGGCTCTTCTTTCTTGGTGGTATGAGGTCCCTGTCTCTCTGCTGGCTTCTCTCTCCTTTTACCTCTTGTAAGATAAAAGGTGATGCAGGCCACACCCCAGGGAAACTCCTCTTTCATTGGATCAGGGCTGTCACCTGAGTAAGGGTATTGCATCCTACCCTAATCCTCTTTAATATAACCTAAACTTACCTCATTAACCACAGGCAGAGATTAGGATTTATAACACACAGGAAAATCACATCAGATCACAAAATGGAGGACAACCACACAATATGGGAATCATGGCCTAGCCAAGTTGACATATATTTTGGGGAGACACCATTCAATCCATGACAGAAACCCTATGGGGCAGGTCTACTCTGTCCTACAGGGTTGCTATGAGTCAGAATCAACTTGACAGCAATGGGTTCATCATTGCATTAGGAGACCTGGTGGTACAGGGGTTAAGCACTCGACTGCTAACTGAAAGGTTGGTAGTTAGAACCCACCAGCCACTCCACGGGAGAAAGATGTGGCAGTCTGCTTCCGTAAAGATTACAGCCATGGAAACCCTATGGGGCAGTTCTACTCTGTCCTATAGGGTCGCTGAGTCGGAACTGACTTGATGGCAATGGACAATCACTGCATGGGGGACAGTAGTGGGTCAGTGGTAGAATTCCTGTCTACCATGCAGGATACTTAGGTTCGATTCCCAGCCAATGCATCTCATGCCCAGCCACCACCGCTCTGTCAATGGAGGCTTGCATGTTGCTAATGGAGCTGAACAGGTTTCAGGGGAGCTTCTAGACTAAGATAGACTAGGAAGAAAATCAGTCAATGAAAACCCTACGGATTGCAACAGTCCAATCCACAACTGATCGTGGGGACAGTGCAGGAGCCGGTACGTTTTGTTCCCTTAAGCTGGGCATCAACTCAACAGTAGCTAACAACAACAACTACAAATCACTGCGTCAGGTCTGTACAAATGATGTCGTTGTTGTTGTTAGGTGCTGTCAAGTTAATTTAGACTCATAGCGACTCCATGTGACAGAGCAGAATTGCCCCACAGGGTTTTCTAGGCTGTAACCTTTACAGGAGCAGATTGCCAGGTCTTTTTTCCATGGAGCCACTGGGCAGGTTCAAACTGCCAACCTTTCAGTTAGCAGCCGAGCACTTAACCACTGTGCCACCAGTGCTCCTTGTACAAGTGATACCCTGAGGAAACTGAGGCAAAGGTAGGTTATTGAACGTTCCCAAGATCACAGCGAAATAATTGAAAGAGGCTGAACCTTGGAAGTAGAAGGTAAAAGTAAGAGAGGGGAAAAAAAAAAAAAAACAGACAAAATCACACTTCTTTTCTTTGTTCTCCTTCTGGAACTCAGACGCCCAACTCTCCGGAGCGAGCATTCTGTGGAGTTTTGGGATGTTTTTCAAGACCAAGATAGCTTTCCCATCCTGTCGCGCTTTTCGCTCTCGTCTGAGTCCCACCTGCTTGTTGCTATCTGCTGGTGTCACACCTTCTGCACACGCGGAGCTCAGAGCAGAGTGCGGCTGGGTGAGACCAGGGCTCCATCTGCCTGCATGCTTTCTGGGGAAGTCTGAAGGTAACTCTGTGCCGGCACCCTTTGCCAGGAGGCTGAGAAGCCGTCTGCAGTGCCACCCGGCTCCCATCCACTTTCCACGGAGTAAGCTGGTACCAAACCCAGCCCCTGGTGCCACTTGTGCAGATGGCAGGGGAAGCAAAACAAAAATGACCTTGTTAGCATAATGTGTCTTCCTCGGAAGAAGCTATTTTTGTTGTGGTTGTGAACTGAAGTCGTCTAAGCTGAATTCTCCTTCCCTGCAAGGGCTGTGGAATGTTAATGTGTTCCAAAGTTCAGTATTTTGATTAGAACCAGGAGTGCCAGATTTTGTCAGAAACATTTTGGAATGGGTAGGCTCACGCGCATTCTCTCTCTCGGCCTGAGTACAAAGTAAATGTTGTTGCAGCGGCTGCTATGGGGGGACAGCCCATCACAAATGGGAGCTGAGGAAAGCCGGCTGTTCCGTATAGCCAAGATCTCACTGCCCAAGAGGCACCCAGACTGGGGACAAAAGGGGAACAGCGATGCAGGACACACCGTGGGTTTGCTTACGAAAAGCAGCTGCCTAGAGCCCAGCACAGAGCCTGGAACACTGGGGTTAAGAGCGAGCTTCCCTGAGATTTGAAGCCATCCAAGTTTCTGCATCCAAGAGCTCATGTTCAGAGGCAGTTTCCGGATTCTGAGAAGCTTCCATTTGTCTATATTGTTGGGTCTCTTGCCCTGACCCTCTTCACTTTCTCTGTCTCTTTCTCTTAATGAGGTATCCACCCAAGGACCAACACCAAACCAATTGCTGTCGAGCTGACCCCAACTCGTGGCAACTCCACTTATGTCAGAGTAGAACTGTGCTCCATAGGGTTTTCAATAGCTGATTTTTCAGAATTAGATCACCAGGACTTTCTTCCAAGGTGCCTCTGCATGGACTTGAACCTCCAGCCTTTCAGTTAACAGTTGAGCGTGTTAACCGTCTGCACCACCCAGGGACTCTAAGTACGCTGCAGGGATGGCTTTCACCATCACTGCTGTTGTTTACCCAATCGCTCATGATGTTAGGCAGCCCCTCCTTCCTGTACCTTCACTTTGAGGTCTGTGTGTACAGTCTCTGACATTTCCCAGGTTCCGCACTAAGGCTAGGAAAGACCCCCAGGGCCCTGAATTCTGGGCTTCTGCCCCAGCTGCTCCACAGCCCTGCCGGCTTCCCATGGCGCCTCTTCAACGGTCGGCCCAAGTGGAACTTAGTCCCTAGGATGCGGTGGTTTTTCTGTTCCCTCCAGATGGGACAACTAAGGTCCTGAGGGGGTAGAGACTCCTCCAGGGGCAGAGAGGCCACTGGGGCAGAGCCAGGGCCAGCACACTACAGCTCCCCCTCTCCACCTCCAGGGCCAACCCCGCTGACTCGTGGTAGCTTGCCAAAGGGCAGGTTGTGGAGGATTATGAGCTGTATCAGAGCTGAAGGAAGGGCAGCCAGCCTGAAGGGCAAGCAAGGGTGGTGGTGGCGCATACTGTGTCAACCTCTCCCGCTCCTCTGCCTACCGGCAAATTAACCCATTCACTGAGTGTGAGAAACAGAACCCTTGAGGGCCCAGGCCCCCCAGGATTCCTTGTGCTTGGCCTCTTTCTTCTTCCGGCCTGATCTGAAGGGCCTCGGTCTGGGGTTGTAAATGGTCGGATGGCCTGTGAACAGCCTTCTCCAGCAGAAGCAGCTGGGTGCCCTGGGCCTCTCCCTCCTCCACTTAGCGGCCACATAGATGTCTCGCTGGCCTCGCAGAAATGCAGCAGCATGGCCACCAGGCACCGATCATTTCAGGAGCACCAGTAAGCCTGCAGCTAGACTTGAGCTCTCCAGGATGTCTATAAACTCTCAGCCAAGGATCGATACTTGGAAGAGGAGCCGACGTGCACACCATGCCACAGAAGCTGAGCTTGCGGCCTGAGGCTACGGCTCTCTCAGAGAGGAGCCTCGCCGGCCGCCCCCTCCCTCCCATTTCCCCTTGCGGGGCCAGTGGGAGTGTGGAGGGCTCTGCTGGAGTCTGCCATCTGCTGCTGCAAACATCTGTGCTTGCTGCCTTCCACACAGAAGAGCTGTCTGTCCTTCCTCCCACCCCTCCCTCCAACTGCTTCTCCTCCCCTCTCCTCTGAGAAGGCTATTCAAGCAGTGGTTAAGCTCTCTGATGCTAACCGAAAGGTTGGTGGTTCAAACCCACCAGCTGCCCTGCGGGAGAAAGATGTGGCAGTCTGCTTCCGTTAAGATTTACAGCCTTGGAAACCCTATGGGGCAGTTCCACTCCATCTATAGGGTCACTATGAGTCAGAATGGACTTGATGGCAATGGGTGAAGACTGAAGGCAGATGCTCGGGACACTCCCGGCCAGGCCTGTCCAGGTACAAGGCAGCTTCCACACAGATGGAAGCCCATATCTGCAAGCCCTGGGTAGCTCACAAGTACACCCTGATTTAAGAAAACCCAGTAGAAGTAAAGTTCACATTTGCAAAGTGGACACCTGTGGGCAATGATTCTCTCTGTTGCACAAAGACCATCCTACCCCATAAGATGCTTCCTTTCCACCGATGGTTCCAGGTTCTTAACCAGAAGGGGTGGGGGGCATGTAGTGAATCACCTGGGAGTTTTTCTAACCTTCACCTGGTCAGCCACCAGGTATCCTACTCCGAGACATGCCACATTCAGGGATGGGAGGTAGCTGAAAATATGTCCCTAGGGCCCAGGTGATTCTAACAGATCCCCCTTCTCCACCACCACCACTGCTATCCTTGTGCATCTCGGCTACTTTTAAAAATCAATAGTTACCCAGGGTCGGGGAGGGAGGACTTTAAAGCTGAACTGTTCCACAGCACTGTGAACTAAACAGCAATTTGAAAAGAGGTTTAAACACCTCAGAAAAGAATATGTATGTTTATTTGATAATGGCATTAAATTTAATTTTTTTTATTTATACAAATTAGATCCAGAACACAGCACTTATATAAATCGAGCACATTTGAGGCAAGTCCCTGCCTTCAAAGAAATCATTTTATTTCATAGAATAATCTATTTTGTGAGCAGGAAGGGACTTTTAAACTGCATTAACTAGCTAGCTAGCAAGCTGCTGTCAAGTCTGACTCATGGTGACCTTATGTACAACAGAACAAAATGTTGCCTGGTCCTGCATCATCCTCACAATAACCGGCATCACTGAATCTACTGTGCCAACGCATCTCACTGAGGGTCCCCTTGCCCTCGCTGGTCCTTTACTTCACCAAACACAATGTACTCCTCCAGAAATTGATCCCTCCTGGAAGTTGTGCCCAAAACAAGCGAGTCGGTGTTCTGTTGTGATCCATAGGGTTTTCATTAACTGATTTTTGGAAGTAGATGGCCAGGCCTTTCTCCGTAGTCTGCCTTAGTCCTGAAGCTCTGCTGAAACCTGTCCCTGTGGGTGACCCTGCTGGTATTTGAAACACTGGTGACACAGCTTCCAGCATCACAGCAACACATAAGCCACCACAGTACAACAAACTGACAGATGGGTGCTGGAAAGGACATAACAGCCTCCCTTAATTTAAGGATGAGGATTCTGAGGTTGACTCGCTTCTCCCAATGCAGGTGAGGATGCACGGTTCTCTACTAGTTCATTTCTTAGAGTGTAAGCCTGCTTCTGGTCAGGGATTGTGCATTGGTTTCCCAGGGCTGCTATAAAAAAACACCACTAAGCTTATAAGCGGGGGGCTTATAAAAACAGAAATTTATTGTCTCCCAGTTCTGGAGGCTGGGAGTCCAAGATCAGGGTGTCAGTTGTGTTGACTCCTTCTAAAACTTTGAGGGTGAATCTGCTTCATGCTCTTTCCTGGCTTCTGATAGCTCCAGGTGTCCCCTGGCTTGCAGCTGCAGCATCACATGGCATCCTTCCTCCATCTCCCTCTTCTCTTTTATAAGGACATCAGTCATACAGGATTAGAACCCACCCTACTTCAGTACAATCTCATGTTATAACGAATGTTGTTGTCAGGTGCTGTTGAGTTGATTCTCAACTCACAGTAACCCTAATAGAACAGAGTAGAACTGCCCCAGAAGTTTTTCTTGGCTGTAATCTTTACAGGTGCAGATCACCAGGTCTTTCCTCCTGTGGAGCCACTGGGTGGGTTCAAACTGCCAACTTTTTGGTTAGCAGCCAAGAGCTTAACCATTGTACCACCAGGGCTTCTAACCTAACTGATTACATCATCAAAGACCCTGCATCCAAACAGGGCCATGTTCACAGGTACAGAAGTTAGGTCTTCCACACGTCTTTTCTGGGGACACAATTCAATCCGTAACTGACTGTATCTGCTTCCCACTGCTGCATCCCTAGTGCCTAGAACAGTGTCTGGTATGCAGTGGGACCTCAGTGAATGTTTGTTGAATGAATGAATGAGCGTGTGAACAGATCTACCTGTGGGTGTTAACACCGAAGGGATCTGTGAGAGTGCAATGATACATATGCCTGTGTTGTTTTAATACATCCACGTCTATGTTACTAATGCGTGTTTTTGTGGACAAACTGACCATGAGTTCTTAGAGATGACCAAAGTATACATTCAGGTGCTGCTATTGTTCTTGTTGTTAGGTGCCATCAACTCGGTTCCAACTCACAGTGATACTATGTACAACAGAATGAAACACTGCCTGGTCCTACACCCTACTCACAATCGTTATGTTGAGCCTACAGTTGCAGACACTGTGTCAACCCATCTCATCGAGGGTCTTCCTTTTTTTTTGGCTGATCCTCTACTTTACCAACCACGATGTCCTTCTCCAGGGACTGGTCCCTCCTGACAACATGTCCGAAGTACGTAAGACGAAATCTCACCATCCTCGCTTCCAAGGAGCATTCTGGCTGGATCTCTTCCAAGATAGACTCGTTTGTTCTTCTGGCAGTCCACGATATAGTCAATATTCTTCGCCAACACCGTAATTCAAAGGCATCAGTTCTTCCTCAGTCTTCCATATACATTGCTCAGCTTTCACATGCATATGAGGTGACTGAAAATACCATGACTTGGGTCAGGCACACCTTAGTCTTCAAAGTGACATCTTTACTTTTTAACACTTGAAAGGGGTCTTTTGCAGCAGATTCACCCAATGCAATACATCATTTGACTTCTTGACTGCTGCTTCCATGGGCGTTGATTGTGGATCCAAGAAAAATGAAATCCTTGACAACTTCAATCTTTTCTCCATTTATCATGACGTTGCTTATTGGTCCAGTCGTGAGGATTTTTGTTGTCTTTATGTTGAGCTGTAATCCACACTGAAGTCTGTAGTCTTTGATCTTCATGAGTAAGTGCTTTAAGTCCTCTTCGCTTTCAGCAAGCACCACTGTATCATCTACATATCACATGATGCCATGTTCTTCTTCATATAGTCCAGATTCTCAGATTATTTTCTCAGCATACAGATTGAATAAGTATGGTAAAAGGATACAACCCTAACGCACACCGTTACTGATTTTAAACCACACAGTATCCTCTTGTTCTGTTCTAACGACTGCCTCTTGGTCTATAAACAGGTTCCGTGTGAGCACAATTAAGTGTGCTGAGTGCTGCTAGCTAAGATAATTCTTTTGAGGCACCAGGCATTGTGTTATTATATTTTATAAATGAGGCTAAAAGGTGTACATATTGAACTCTCAAATCCTGGACGACTAGTTCTGGGAGATGCTCCGAGAAACAAAGTTTCCATGTTCAAATGAGTTTGGGAAATTCAGGACTAAACAAAATTAAACAAGTCTCTAAATGTGGGAGTCTTTAAATGTCAAAGTGTGTGGTCACTCTCTAAACATGGAAAGAATATGCAGCATTCCTCAAACTCAGTTGATTTTGGGGCCCCTTTTAGACCTCTCCTTTTAGGAGGATTTTGCAGTAAATGCAAGTAAATGCTGAACTAGAATAATTTTGCCTGCAGTAAGAATTTATCCTGGCTGGGATTAAAGAGAGCTGGAGGCAGGTAGAAGCATCCAGAGTTAAAAAGATTTCTTCTTTTCATTCATTCAGTCAACACACATGGTTGAGTGTCTATTAAGAGCCAGGCCTTCTGATAGACATTGAAGATATGAAGATAGATGAGAGATGGGCTGTTGCCCTCAACCCAGCACACAGTCAAGAGGAGAGA
Source organism: Dugong dugon (assembly GCA_030035585.1). Classification (NCBI taxonomy): domain Eukaryota; kingdom Metazoa; phylum Chordata; class Mammalia; order Sirenia; family Dugongidae; genus Dugong; species Dugong dugon. The sequence continues at coordinate 14,239,106 of CM057476.1, forward strand.
GAATTCTACTACAAATGTCAGAAGTCCAGTCAAGCTGACTTAAGCCAAAATGTGGAAGCAATGGGCTCAAATATTTGAAAAGTCTAGGGAAATGGATAGGAAGGCAAAATAAGATGTTATTATCAAGGTCTAGGGAATAGATAACGAGGGCCTGGGGCAACACAGTAAGGGTGGAACCAAGAGATATCTCACCTTTGGAATAACTGGACTTGGCCAATCAACCAATAAGTGATCTTAGAATGATATTTTATCCTAGGCACTGTAGGCATAGAGAATAAATAAATACTAGACCTCTTTCCGATCCTACAGGAGTTTATATCTAGTTGATACACTAACAATTATCTTCTCAACAAGGCTAATCAACCTTGTCAGAAGCAAATGCACCCAGGATTGAAGGGACAAAAATGTAAGTGCCACTCAGACCCAGGTTTATTGATGCAGAAAGAGAACATAAAAGACCGACCAGATCCTCTGAACCAGGTGTCACAAGATGTGCTACCTTTGGGGACACAGACAACCATTGGGTGACAGATCAAAATGCTGCACATTTTTTTTTCTCCACAACAACCCAGAATAATCCCTGCCTAAGAAGGTAAGGGCTGGGGGCGGGGCGGGGGGGGGGACGGTTAACTTAAAAAGCAGAACAGGACAACAAATTGTAAGACGCAATAGCAGTCACCAAGCTGAGCTGTGCCAGAGGAAAAGCAGGAGAAAGAGGCGTCAGATGTATCTGTTGTTGTTATTGTTCTTGTTAGCTGCTGTTGAGTTGGCTCCCAATTCATGGTGACCCCACACACAACAGAATGAAATGTTGTCTGCCCGGTCCTGCGCCATCCACATGATCCCCTGCAGATTGTATAGTTGTGATCCACAGGGTTTTCATTAGCTGATATTTTGGAAGCAGATCACCAGGTCCTTCTTCTTTGTCTTAGTCTGGAAGGTCCACTGAAACCTCTTCAGCATCATGGCTGCACATGAGATACATTGGCAGGGAATGGAAACAGGGTCTCCCATTTGGAAAGAGACCCATGGAAGATGTGTCTGCAGACACCCAGAAAGATGAATGACTTCCACCACAGAAGGGTCCTCCAAGGAGGGCAATGTGCTTTGAGGGCTGTGGCTCCCTAGAATGGACTCTGCCCTTCCCCAATTACTTCTTTACCCCTCAAATTAAATGGCTGCCAACACTGACGTGAGTCATGAGAGCAGGTGAAGGGCCGTACACTTGTAGAGGAAAGAGCTCAGGTTGGTGATGAAATTCAAGGTTGCCACTGTATTAGTTTCACCCTGGGATTGTGGGTCTTAGAGTCACAAATGCAAACCAAATGTTCCCATTGAGACTTCTGGGCTGGATAATTACTATTTCCACTTGTGTGGGGGTTGGGAGAGAGAGGGTGGCTAGAGAATGGACCCTTGCACTTGCAGCCGTTAGAAAGCTTCTTCCAGGAAGCTCTGGTGGGGGAAACCCGATCCCGGCAACTGCGATTCATCATGAGGACACGTCCCAAGGCAGAGCTCAGCACGGGCCACTTAATACACATACAGAAATGAAATGGTGAGAGGTGAAGGCAGGGGAGGGAGGCGGGGAAAGAGGATTGCTGATTCCTCCATAAATAAAACAGGGAAGGAAATCGTTTGGTTTAGGGTTTTATTTCAAGTGATTTTCACACTGTGGGAAACTTCCAAAGATCCTGCACCAACCGCGGCTCCATTTCCCCCTCATACGTCCTCAGGATATCAACAGGTTTCTTGTTAGACATGGTCATCTTAGATGAACCTTACATGAGCCAGAGAGGCCCGGGCCTGAGAGATGGTGCTGATGGTAAACGCGTCCATGATATTTCATATTGTGAAATGTGAGTCAGGATTGCTTTAACAGAACCTGCCCTTCCAGCCCCAGTCAACCCTATCTCGGGAGCTCAGTTTTTAGAATTATTCCCATTTTACTGACAAAGAAGCTGAGGGTAGAAGGAAAATGTCCCTAGCCAACCAGCCAACAGCTAGTTCAAGACATTAAACTTTATTGCCATGTTCAAGACATTAAACTTTATTCAAAAGCCAACAGGATCCCCTAGGGACTCAGTGACTGAGCGGCGCAAATGGTTACGTGCTCCACTACTAGCCAAAAGGTTTGGCAGTTCAAACTCGCCCAGAGGAAGTACAGAATTTGAAACCTTTGGTTTTAGGTTTCAAATTCTGTACTTCCTGCATCCCTCTAGGCCAAATCCAACCCTCTATCTGCGAGCTAAGAATGGCTTTCACATTTTTAAATGACTGGAAAAAATCAAAAGAACACTAACATTCCGTGACACGTGAAAATTATATGAAATTCAAATTTCAGTGTCCAGAAATAAAATGTTATTGGCAAACAGCCATGCCAATTCATTTCTGTATTGCCTACAGCTGCTTTGGAGCCTCTACGATAGAGTCAAGTAGTTGCAACAGAGATTGTATGGTACACCAAGCTGAAAATACTTACTATCTGGCCCTTTATACATATAAAGTTTGTTAACACTTGCACAAGGCCACTGAGTCGCTGCTGTTGAGCTGATTCCAACTCATGGCAACCCCATATGTGCAAAGTAGAACTGCTCCATAGGGTTTTCAAGGCTGTGATCTTTAGGAAGCAGATCGCCAGGCCTGTCTTCCGAGGTGCCTCTTGGTGGGTTCGAACCACCAACCTTTTGGCTAGTAGTCAAGCACTTAACCATTTGCGCCATCAAGGTACTGAGACTCTAATAGAAAGCAAAAGGATCCCACTGGCTACTGAATAAAGTTTAACATCTTGAACATGGCATTTAGGAAATCTGCAGATCAGCCTCACTTTCAACGTTATGCTGCACTCTGATTTATTCATTGTAGACCCCCGTTTTTAAGTGCCAGGCAGTAGTATACGCTCAATAAATATTTCCCGCTTATGTGACTAAGCAAGGACAGTCCACCTGCACAGGTTATCCCACTTTCCAAGCAAGAACCCTCACTTCATGTACTTTTAATGGCCCGCTTTGCCTGCAGGTCCCAGAGGGGCCAGGGCGGAAACCAAGAGGAAAGACTCACAATGGACCTGGGATAGTGGTGCCAAACTTCTCCCCTGGGGACCAGGCAGGGAGGAGGCGGCAGAGCTTTAGCGTAAACACACATTTCCTTGTCTGGTAGGTCATTCTGTAATTATGTGCAGGTCAAGCACTTTAGAGCTCCCGGAAGTCAGACAATATCTGCTTGCAAAGACCATTAATGCTCAGGGGCCACCGGAGTAAAGGGGGACTTTCATTAGAAGGTCTTTTCCTATTCAGGCAGGAAGCTTGCTAAGTGACAGTCCGGTGTGAAACAACGAAACCAGCAAAAAGCAATAGGAAGGGCATCTGACCTCAGAGTTCAGAGAAGAGGAGGGCAACAAAACAAACATACTAACTCAGGGAATCAGTCAAGTGCAGCTTGAAACCCTTGGCAAGGTGCTCTGGGGACAAGGGGTTGGGAAGGACTTTGGCAGGTCTACTCTCGGAGAGGGAAGCTGGGAGAGAAATGGGGAGTGGTTCCTTTCTCTATTGTTATGTTAGCTGCCATTGATTCGGCCCCCAACTCATTGTGACCCTATGCATAATGGAATGAAACACTGCCTGTTCCTGTGCCATCCCTACTGTTGTGATCCATAGGGTTTTCATTGGCTGATTTTTGGAAGTAGATCACCAGGCCTTTCTTCCTAGTCTATCTTAGTCTGGAAGCTCTGCTGAAGCTTGTTCAGCATCATAGCAACATGCAAACCTCCACTGAAAGACAGATGGTGGCTGCGCATGAGGCATATTGGCTGGGAATCGAACCGGGGTCTCCCTCATGGAAGGTGAGAATTCTACCACTGAACCACCATTCTAAACTACCATTTGCAGGCTCCATGGACAGTATATGTGTCAGGCCAGTTAGAAAGAGGCTAATAGGAGGTCACTAAGAAAGAGCAGGAAAGGCTTCAGCCAGATGTGGGATCTGGTTCTTGCCAACTGGCTGCCCTCATTCATTCCTTTCACTCTGCAGACGTGGCCCAGGACTTTTCACTTAACCTTCCTGACCAGGGTTCAAGTACCCAGGGAGGTGTGACAGTTGGAGGAGAAAGAGTGGAAAGGAGAGACCTGAATTACAGCCAAAAAGAAAACGTAACTGCAGACACATAAAACCCCCAGCGGGTAGAAACAGGATGGACTGGGTGGCCACATGACAAGACCCTTTGGGTTCACATCTGACGTGGGCTTAGTGGCACAGCAGTGGGACTTCCCTTTGTCGGAACTAGACAGATTATGAGAAGAGGTACAGGCATTCTTAAAATTCCCCTGCCTTCATCTAAAAGTAACATGACTGCCTACTTGTGCTGGGTGTGGACTTGTAATATCATATTAGTAAATAATATGAGAAAGATACAGTGATACAATAATGCAATTCTGAACTGGGGTTATTTTGCTCATGCCTACCAATTGCTAACAAATTTAACAGGTCATAATTATCAGCAATTATGTCATTGTCCTTTGAATTCAAGGATAATGCTGACTAATACTGTGTCAGTATGTGGTAAAAACATGCCACACCAATGCATAAACTGTGTCATCTTTTTCTTTAAACAGCTTTCTGAAATATAATTCACATACCATACAATGCACCGATTTAAAGAGTACAGTTCAATGGTTTTTAGTACACTCACGACATGTAACCAACACTACAATCTAATTTTAAAATATTTTTGTCTCCTATGAAAGAAACCCCATATCTATTAGGAGTTAGTCCCAATTACTCCGTCCCTCCATTCCCTGGCAACCACTAATCTACTTTTTGTCTCTATTGCTTTCCTTATCCGGGACATTTCATAAAAACTGAATCCTACAATATATGGTCTGCGGGAAGTGGCTTTTTTCATCTGTCAGTTTGTCCCTACTGTGGTGGCTTGTGTGTTACAACGATGTTAGAAGCTACGCCATCAGTATTTTGAGTACCAGCAGAATTACCCATGGTGGACAGGTTTCAGCAGAGCTTCCAGACCAAGACAGACTAGGAAGAAAGGTCTGGCAATCTGAAAATTAGCCAGTGAAAACTTGATGGATCACAACAGAACACTGCCTGACTTGCTTGCTTTGGAGACATCATGAGCAGGAATCAATCGCTGGAGAAGAGCATCACATTTGGTGAAGTAGAGAGCCAGCGAGGGCGAGGGAGACCCTCGGTGAGATGGACTGGCACAACAGCTGCAACAACGGACTTGAACGTGCAGGCCATCGTAGGGAAGATGCAGGACAGGGCAATTCTGTTGTGCATAGGTCACCATGAGTCAGAGTTCACTCAATGGCAAGTGGTTTAAGGTGACAGCCTGTAAATGTGGAGTCAGGATTTGAACTAAGGACTTTCTCCGCAGCCCAAGCTGTTTCCACTAAGTGGCCCCGATGACCTCAGGACTACCAACCCTGCAGATTTTTCTTTTGACCCAACGGGGAATGAGAACGCACTATACTGCCCACCTCATCGTTTCCTAAAACGCAGTTTTGGTGGATGGATTACTGCAGCCTGTGATTTGGAATAGGAAAACCTGCGATGATCTTTCTTTCTTTTTGGATTTCATTTATGATACTTTTATGATTTGGAAAAATAAAATCTCTCAGCTAGGCAATACCTTTCATGTGGCAATACATGTTAATTTGCATGTCTGTCCTCTTACAAGGTGGGCCATATGCAGAGTTTGCAAACTGGGGGCCCATGGGCCAACTCACCCCCACAGGCACGTTTTGTTGGACAAGCATATTATCTTTTATCCAACATTCAAAAATGGTAGAAAAAAATCTGGATATCTGCCTTCTCCTGAAAATAGTGGAGACTTCCCCACCCCTAACAATTGTCCCTTGATGCGGGGCCCACGCTCCCCAGGTTGCCTGGCCCCTCCACTCCCTTTCATCTCCCTGGTTCGGAGGCCGGGCTCAGCTGCTATTTATCATCTCGTGTGCACGGTTGTTTTTCTTATGGTATAGAACCATTTATCTGTAGCCAGGCCTCCATTAAACGTGAGAAAATCTAGCTGAGCAAGCTTCAAGAAAAATGGAGAAAGGATATTTCTTTGTGAGAAAGAAAAGATTATTCCTATGTGACTTAATATGCACAAAGTATATACAGGGTGCCTGTCTGTCCCCCATAAGCATTTGGGTTGCAACCCTTGGTATTGATTTCACATGTGTTTGTGGTATCTCTCCTAGCAGAGCCTAAGTTCTTTGAGGACCACCCCTCTCTTTTCTGTTAGTATTCACTGACTCTGGTTCCCTGTATGGCACTGTTGGATGGCACTATTGACCAAAGATGACAAAAAAAAACATAACAGGCTCTCCTATTCCAATGAAATCCTTGAAGGTGATAATATGTACATATATTAAGCACTTGCTATGTGCCTAGCTCTGTTCGAAGCTCCCTAAGTGTTATGGGCTGAAATGTGTACACCCTCCAAAAGATATGTTGAGGTTTTACAGATCTCTATCAGAAAATCAGAGCCAAAACACAAAATGTACAAAGGATATGAAAAACCAGTTCGTAAAAGAAATATAAATGGCCGATAATCACATGAAAACTTACTCATAATGCACGAGGATTAAAAGACGCTAATTCTTCGGCAGTGTTTCATTATATAGTACACAGGGTCACTATGAGTCGGAACCCACTTGACAGCACCTAACAACAACAATTCTTTGGCAGTAAGATTGGCAAAGATTGAACAAGTCAATAATGTCCAGGGTGGGGGAGGGTGTGCAGGGTGGCACTTTCACAGATTCCTGGGGGAGGGTAGATTGTGCAGCTCTTTGGAGCACAATTTAGCAATATCTATCAGAATTTAAGAAGAAAAGCCTGGCAATCTACTTCTGAAAATCAGCCAATGGAAATCCTGTGGATCCCACAGTTCAGTCTGCATTTGATCATGGGGATGGCACAGGACCAGACAGCATTTTGTTCCACAGACATGTCATGGGGTTACCATGAATCAGGGGCCACTCGACGGCAGCCGACTACAACATCAAATTTTAAAGTAGGTATACTCCAACTCATAGCAACCCTACAGGACAGAGCAGAACGGCCCCACACGGTTTCCAAGGAGCAGCTGGTGGATTTGAACTGTCAGCCTTTTGGTTAGCAGCTGAGCTCTTAACTACCATGCAACCAGGGCTCAGGTCATAGTAAGCACTATCTAAATACTGGAGTTTTAAAACTTATCACTAAGCAAAAGAGCAAGTAGTAGAACAAGGAATACAGCATATGCTATATAGCATTTGTATAAAAACAGAAATAACACATGTAAGTATTAGTTGCATATGCATAAACTATCTCTGGATGGATACATAAGAAAATGGTGACACTGGAGGGGAACAGGGTGGCCGGGGACAGCAGCAAAGGAGAGATTTCCCACTGCCAAACCCTTTTGAATGTTGAACCATGTGCATGTATTAACTGGCCAAAAATAGATAAAATCAAACATGAGAAAAGGAGGCTATGCATACATATATATGCATATATATGTATTTGTATACATATATACTAATAGAAAACTTCAGGAAAGCCGTACAAGAAACTGTTAACAGTGGTTACATCTGGGGAGTGAGGCAGGGGTAGGGAGGAGACTTTGATTTTCATTCTCTTTTCATACTGCTTAATTTTTTTAACTCACGCGTAAGCTTTACAGCAAAAAACAAAAAAGCATACCCAAAAAGAAAAAGGCTCCCTTTCCACATCACTAGCAGACTCTTCCCTGTGGATAGTGTGGCTCTATCTGCTGAATGGCTGACCATATTGGGAGGCCGGGCAAGAAGCTAGGTGGGCAGCATTTGAATTTGGATAGGTGGTCTCAGTTCCAGGCTGCATTCCGACCAACACAGGGTATTTCTTCCACTCATCTCCCATCAGTAACAGAATCAATACCATTTTAAAAACCTCTGCTAGCTTCCCACTGCCTACAGGAAAGGGTCCAAACTCCATAACACAGTGTGAAAAGTCCTTTGCAATCTGTCCCCCTGCATCTCTCCAGTTTCATCAACTACGTTCAAGTCATACCAAGCAGGTGGCGCATGGGTAAAGACAGGAGCATGAGGCACGGGCAGACCTGGGAATCTCAGTTCTCCTGGACTGGTTAGCCCATAACCTTGGCCAAGCAATTCAGTCTCTCTGGGTTATTTTAATCTGTAAAACAGGGATAACACCACCTTCCCCACCGCAGGCTGTCGGAGGATTCCATGAGATGATGTATGTTGAAGTATTTACCATACTGCTTGGTGTATGAAATGGCATGTAATAATCAAACGATGCTATTTGATGATTCTGGCTTTTTTTTTTTTTCCACCTCTTCAAATTCTTCCTGCTGCCCCCTAATGTCTTTCTTACTTTCCTACCTAGAAGACTTCTCATGAAGCCTTCTCTGACTCCCTCTTTGGATTCCCATGGCATGAATTCATTTCTCCATGGTGCCTTTCATCACTTTGTATTAGAATTATGTTTGCTTGTCTATCTGCCTCCCGTTGACTGAAATCCTCAAGAGCAAGGACTAGGTCTTATTTATCACCTTCTACAGCTCCCAGCAGAGGGCAGTGGTGGTTCAATGGTAGAATTCTCACCTTCCACTCCAGAGACCCAGGTTCCATTCCCTCCAATGCACCTCATGGGTAGCCAACCACCCGTCTGTCAGCGAGGCCTGCATGTTGCTGTGATGCTGAAGAGGTTTCAGCGGAGCTTCTGGACTAAGACAGACTAGGAAGAAAGGCCTAGCGATCTACTTCTCAAAATCAGCCAATGAAAACCCTACATACAAATCTCAACAGTCCGATCTACAACTGATCATGGGGATGGTGCAGGACCGGGCAGCATTTCATTCCATTGTGCATGGGGTTCCCATGAGTCAGAGGCCAACTCCACAGCAGCTTCTGCACCACCCAGGGACTCCTAGGGCAGAAGAGGAGCTCAGTAAACATTTTCTGAACGAATACATTTACTCACCTGCCCTCAGTGAACCCCTGGGCATCAACTGTATCATCTTTGTTGTGACAAAGGGATTAACTGAGAAACAGAAAATATGTTTCAAATCCGAGGAAGCAGAAAGGGGCTGTAGTCTTTTAGCCTTTCGTCTAAAAGAAAGTGGCAGAGACCTTGCAGGTGGCTTCCATAATAGCTTTCCCATTTCTCACTTACGAGGCTGCGACTTCCTTTTAATGCATACCTGTATGCATACAATGTAACTCCTGGGCACAACAAGCTGCCTTTTCTTTGGAATGAAATGTTTATGATGAAATGGAGAACAAAGGCAGACCATTCTGCTTTCCAACTACAGATGAACTAGGCCCCAGCCACCAGAGAAACAGTAACCTTGTACCCTGCCCGTCTGCGACCCAGAAGACGTCAGAACAGATGTTTCTAAATTGTGTATAAAAATAAATAAACAAACAAGTAAATGGCTCCCTGGCTGGACCCTACATGCCAAACTTCAGTCTGGAGTGCGGTTTTACGGCCGTGGCATAAACCCTTGAAATGAGAGACCCACAATGAAAACAGCTGCTTCCCCATGTTGGTGACGGCCTGGTCAGTGGGGAGAGAGGAGTCCCAGCCTGGCGAGCTGGGAGGCCTGATGAGAGAGGCGTGCAGCCTCCCCATCCTCAGAGGGAGTTAGGAGTGGCAGGATCCGGGTCTTTGCATGACTCTGGGATCTGGGTTCCCGCAGTCTAATTGAGCACTTTTACAGCACAGATATATAGGGCTGGTGAAAAGAATGAAGGCATGAAGGACGGAAAGGGTAAGCGAAGAACAAGAAGGCAACCGCGTTCATTTAGCAGCTCCTATGCGCCTGGTCCTGTGCTGAGGGCTTTCAGATATATTATCTCATTTCATTCTTAACATCCATTCTGGGAGACGGGTATTCCCATCCATTTTGCAGATAAGGAAACTGAGTCCCAAGGGGGCCACACAGTCAGTAGCCCAGTTAGAATTCCATGCCAGCTCTATGTAGCTCCAGTCCAGTCCTTTTTGCACTACCCAACACCCCCCCCCGCCCCACCCCAAAACTCTTGCAGAAGCAAAGACAGGAAGCCAGCAACAAACAGGGCAGTGCTTTACCTTCTGCAAGCAGGGGCACTCTCTCTTTGCACACCTATGAGGTTTAGTTTCGGGGAAGGCTGCACCCTCATCTCCCCTACCCAGGCAGCGCTAGCCTTCCCTCAGGCAAGAGGAAAAGCTGTTCCTAGAGAAGTTACAGTGGTTAAGTGCTCGACTACTAGCCCAAAGGTTGGCGGTTCGAACCCTGCACCTGAGAGGCACCTCAGAAGACAGACCTGGCAATCTGCTTCCAAAAGGTCACAGCCTTGAAAGCCCCTATGGAGCACAGTTCTACTCTATACACATGGGGTCTCCATGAGTCAGAATCGACTCCAAGGCACCTAACAACAAAGGCAGAGGAGGAGGTAATACTGCCCCCTAGTGTTGGATGAGCCACACACACATCAGCCGCTCACCAGGCTCACAAGCTTTCGGTGACATTCACTCTCTTATGACAACTCGTTCCCTTTAAGGCTGCCCTAGATACCCATTTTGACCAGATTTGACTTTATAAAAATAGAGGAGCACTGTTACTCATCCTGACGGCCATCCAGAACTCTAGGGGTGGCCCCGACTCAGTGTTAACAATGTGTAAAAAGAGGCCAAGTGTGGGGAAGTGCCTAGGAAAGTCCCTGGCCCACCCTGAGTACTCCACGTTAGTGGAATTGGATTTCAAGGGCTTTCCTTTAAAAGGCACATCCGCAAACTTTAGTGGAACGAAGGCTCTGCTCCTAAGCACATTTGTGCAGAAACAATGTTCCCATGGAGGCAAACACTGCCCCTGCCCCATCTTCTAAAGACAGTACAACTCACCCAGGGTATGGACCCCATGTTTGCTTGGGGGATCTCCCCTACTGGGAAAAAAAAAAAAAAAAAGTTTATGTGTAACTGATGCAAGGTGTCAGTTTTTTGGATCAGATCAAAGATTTTCTGGTCTTCTACTAAAGAGACTTTCTACAAGTTCCTTTTTATAGCATAAGTGCTCAGTAATCAGAAAAGAATTAAATTCCTGATAAGTCCATGCTTTAAGACAGAATCCCGGGCACTTTCTCCAACAAGGGATGGATCCTGGTTTCCCAAAGCCCATTCTTGCTCCGCAACTTCCTGGAAATTTCCCAGTCCCGTGTTTGCCTTGGTTTCTCCATCTGTAAGGGAGTCATGCTATTTACTACTCATGAAGAGAATCAAGGAGATTTAAGGCTCTTCAAGAAGCTTTCAAGTATCCTGGACTTAGAATTCTTACTACCAACAGCTGGTTTCACCTTCAAAGTATAGAGCATTAACTAGACCTGCCTAATTATGTTGTGGGGGGAAATGGTTTGCGTTTATTTTGCATGAATGTGACAGAAACTGGGGTGGTCGTCTGTCAACAATCTTCCAATGCTGGAGAGATAAGATACATAAACTCAGTCTTACCTGATTCCCAATGAAGGGGGTGTGTGTGTGTGGGTGTGGGTGTGTGTGTGTGTTTGATGGTCTAAATACTGGATGAGTGATAAAAGAACAGTTCCTTTTTTGCAATATGCCAGCCGTCATGGGTTTCCAGGGAAGTTATTATTTCTGATAAATAGATATGGACAGTAGATAATGTCTATATTAATATCACTAAAAAGTGGTCCTTTCCCGCAGCTCACCCAAGACAGGGACGACAGCGTATGAAGAGGCAGACTGCAGATGCCAGACAAGAGACTTTCTTCTTGTAACAGTCTGAACTCCCCTGCTGCAATTAACTACCCCCCTCCTCCTTCATCTCATGCAACGTGGTTCAGAAAAAGGGGGACTGTATTTTCCTCCTGCTGATGGAAGTTGATTAGCAGTCAGGTGGAGTGATGCTCAGGGGACAACACGGCAGATTAATTAAATCACTTCTACTGGCTAAGTGGTGACACTTTGATTTATAGCAGACCTCCCTCAGCCAGACAGCAGCTTTTCTTGCATGCCGAAGGAAGAAGGGCCAAACTGGCCAGTGCTTGGAGGCCAAGGGCTTTGCAAACCTGAAAGAGCTGCATCCTGGTCATTAAAGCAGGGGCCCCTGCTGAGCTCTTCTCTCCAGGGCAGGAGGGACTCACAAGGCAAAGGAATTGGAGAGAATGAAGTGGCTGAAGCAGGCCAGCGCTCTTAACGAGGAACTCGGGGATCCCTTTCAGAACACGCAGAACTATATGACGCCCCTGAAGAAAAGCAGGCTTGAAATAGTTCAGCTCGGTTTTCTCCGGGTCTGTTTTGACTGAACGGGTCTTTGGCACCGTGCCTTGGCTTGTCCTGAAGGAATAGCCCTTTGACAGTCCTACGGTGTTTACTCAGGGGCGTTTGTGACTATTTTCCGTTACAGCAGTACAGCCTCTCAATGAGGAGCCAGCAGAGCTATTGCCTGCAGACAAAAACGTATGGAATAGCTACGCTTCTAGTGGCAGGCTTTACATTAGGAACTCGATACATCTTCTGACTGATCCCATTTCACTCTTTGCTTGGGCTAGTAAGAAGCTCAGAGTCATCACTGTGGAAAACAGTTTGGCAGTTGCTCAAAAAGTTAAACATGAAATTATAATAGGACTTAGCAATTCCATTCCTAGATATGTTGTGGTTGTTAGTTGTCGTCGAGTTGATTCCAACTTGTGGCAACCCCATGTGTGCAGAGGAGAACTGCTCCATAAGGTTTTTAAGGCTGTGACCTTTCAGAAGCAGATCACCAAGCCGGTCTTCCGAGGCGTCTCTGGGTAGGTTCGAACCACCAACCTTTTGGCTAGTAGTTGAGTGCTTAACTGCTTGTACCACTCAAAGACTCCTCTTCTAGATATATCCCCCCCAAATTGAAAACAGGTGTTCAAACAAATACATGTACACAAATGTTCATAGCAACACTATTCACAATAGTCAAAAGATGGAAACAGCTCAAATGTCCCTCAACGGATGAATGAATAAACAAATTACGGTATATCCATACAACAGAATATTATTCGGCCATAAAAAGGAATGAACTACAGACATATGCTACTGTGTGGATGAACCTCACAAACCTTCCACTAAGTGAAAAAGAAGCCAGTCACAAAGGCTCATACATTGTACGATCCCATTTATATGAAACACCCAGAATAAACAAATCCATGGAGACAGAAAACAGACTGGTGGTTGCCAGGGACTGGGGAGTGACTGCCTAATGGGTACAGGTTTCCTTTGGGAGTGATGAAAATGTTTTGGAACTAGACAGAGGTGATGGTTGTACAACACTGTGACTGTAGTCAATATGCCACTGAATTTTTCACTTTAAAATGGTTAATATTATGTTATGTGAATGTCCCATAATAGGGAGGGAGGGAGGGAAGAAAGGAGGAAGGGAGGAAGGGAGGATGGATAAAAGAAGCTCAGAGTTGAATGTGCAGCCTAAACTGCAGGCCCTCACACACGCTCCTGTGTATCACTCTATGAATTCCACATGTAAATCTCTCCCAACTCTCTCTCTACCTCTCTTTGACATTTTATCTTTAAATGTTTTGGGAAAGCTGCTTCAAGTTCCCTTAGGAATGAGGTCATGTAGGGTAGTAGTCAAGTTCCCAGACTTGAGAGCATATTTAGCTCACTGTGGTTCTCTGAAAGCCTATATGAGAGGAGGGTACTTGTTAAAATACAGATTTCCGGGTCCCATACCGGACCTTGTGAATCAGAATAGCTCAGACAGGGCCCAGGAATCTTTATTTTTAGTAGAGTCCCCTAAGCATCCTGGAGCACACCAACATTTCAGAACCATAGTTTTAGAGTTAGCCCTAGAGCCAATTCTCAGTCCACCAATTAACAGCAGGTTGCCCTGAGCAAGTTTCTTCATCTCTCTAGGCTTCCTTTTCTCAACCATAAAATGGTATCGGTGAGAATTAAATTAGATGTGTACAAGTATGTAAACACCCACTGTGGCTGGCTGGCACTCTGTAAGCTTCAACAAAGGGAGATGGTGGTGCAGTGGTTAAGCACTCAGCTGCCAACTGTAAAGTCGGTGGTTAGAACTCACCAGCTGCTTTGTGGGAGAAAGACATGGCAGTCTGCCTCTGTAAAGATTAACCAAAAAAAACCAAACCCATTGCCATCAAGTCAATTCCAACTCATAGAGACCCAACAGGACAGAGTAGACCTGCCCCATAGGGCTTCCAAGGAGCTGCTGGTGGATCCAAACTGCCGACCTTTTGGTTAGCAGCTTAACCTCTGCGCCACCAGGGGCAGTTCTACTCTGTCCTATAGGGTAGCTATGAGTTGGAATTGACTCGATGGCAATGAGTTTTTATTATTACCACCACCACCAACAGCAACAAACAGTTTATTTTTTGACTTCCCTTTGCCCCCTTGCCCCCTCAAATCCTCTACCCTCAATTTGCAATAAGCGTCTAGTTGAGGTACAAGAGGAAGGTGGACAAACAAGGAATGAGAAAGAAAGAATGTTCTCTGGCCCTCTGATTGCTTTTCCTTTACCTAGGAGTCCAAAAAGTCCCCAAGAACCCCCACAATGCTTAGCCCAACAAACGGTGAGAGAAGCTGATGTGACATCAAATATTAAAAGGGTAGAGAAACCAGCATAGTTTTCCATATAAATGAATCTACTTACATATATGAAGATAGCTTTTAAAATTCAAATATAATTATTTTTTAAAAGGCATTCGGTCTCTCTCCCGACGCTGATACTTCTGGGCTGTTGTGTTCTTGTGAGGTGCCTGTTGGCAGACAGCCCAAAGCACTTTGTAATGTGCCCTCCAGATCCTAAGTGAAAACTGATCAAAGAATTGGCACCGGCAAAGACAAGACTGAAATCAGCTATAAAAGGGGTGGGGTGGGACTATTGTCCCTTTTTGTGGGAACAGCTGCTTAACGGGAAATTGGAGCGGTGTGATTATAATATGCATACCGACTGCTCTGTTCACAGAAGCCGGCTTAAAGTACTCGGGGGGGCCTCCACCTTGTGCTTTGGCACAGGGATCTAGGAGGATGCTGTGTCAAATCTTTTTGAAAATGTCTCCTTGACGCAGGGGGTGAGTAACACGCCTGCGAATCTCATTACTGTCCCATGCCTCTCTCGACTTGTCTACTGCTCCCGTTTTTGCTGCTGCTGCCGCTGTGTGGTATGTGCACCGCCGTGGCTGTCCTGTCCCTGGTTTTAATCAGGACAGAGAAAGTGCACAAAATCAGCGCTGCCAGCTACCTGCGAGGACCTGGGAGCCCAGCTCCTGAGTCATCCCGGGAGGATCATTTATTTGTCTGCAGATTCCCTGGGGGCCAGTAAAGTTTCACTCAAGTTCTTATAAATTATAACACACCACCGAGCAATTACTCTTCTTTGTGCTGTGTACTGAATGGGCTCGCCAGCTTCCGAGTGGAAGAGGAGACAGGACGGCCCCAGGACGGGAAGAGGAAAGGGGTGTGAGCAACTCTGGCACACATCTGACCTCTGGCACCACGCCACAGGCCAGGGGAGAGAAGTGAACCGTCTAGGTGGTAGAGCGTGGTGCTGGGTTCTTCCACAGTCGTCCTCTAACATACTTCTCTGGGCAGATTGGAAGTCAAGAGGCTATCGTCCCCATTTCAACAGAGGAAAACCCATTGCTGTGGAGCTGATTCCGACTCATAGCAACCCTATAGGACAGAGTAGAACTGCCCTGTAGTTTCCAAGGCTGTAATCTTTAAGCAGACTGCCACATCTTTCTCCCTCAGAGTGCTGGTGGGTTCGAACAGTGGACCTTCCAGTTAGCAGCCGAGCTCTTAACCACTGTGCCACCAGCACTCCTTCCAACACAGGAAAGGTGAAAGCAATTTCACCAAGGTCTCATCGCTAGTAAGTGGCAGGGCTAGGACACAACCCCAGGTCTGTCCTGAGGCCAAAGCCTGCTTGTTTTGTTTGGTGGGTGTGTTTTAACGTGCACGTGTCCAATGGTAAAGGACATGCGTCCTAGGAGAGAGAGAGTTCACTGCTGCCACTGACCTGCCCCACTTCTGAATGGTTTCAGGGCCACCTCCTCTCCCTGTTGGCAGTTAAAAGGCCCCTGATCCAGACCTCTGCAGTGACGGTGGGTAGAAAAGCAAGGGGGGATGGAGGAGGGGAGCAGTTTTAAAATGAATATATGCATGTGTCTCTCTTGCTAATCACTGGAATGCATTTTCAGGAGAGGTGAGAAGAGGCATTAGCTGCAGGACTCCCATTAATGTTAACTTTATTTCAGTAATGAGGTGCCAAGGCACAGAACAATCACTGTGGCTAATACAGTGTAATCACAGTGATGAAATGAGCGTGCTGGGAAGGGAGGGAGAGAGGAAGGATAGGCAGGAGAGGAAGGTGCTTGTGGGGACGGATGACACAGAAGAGAGGCAGCAACAACAAAATGGTACAGGGAAGGGAGGGGGCTGGTGAGCCCTGGCGCGGGCTGACCAGGTCAAGGGAGAGCCCCAGCACCCAGGAAGTGAGAATAGCGACGCTTCCGTGAATACGTGTTATTTACCAGGCCGAGGGATGAACACTGCTTATTTAATTTAATCCTCATGACAATGTAGAGCGTTAGGGAGTATTTCCATTGTATAGATCAGCAAACTGAGTATTAGGGAGTTAAGTAATTTGCCCAAATTACTGGGAGGACTTCAATGCAAGGTCAGGACTCTCCTAATCACTGCTTTACAGTACTCCACCCCCTCCATGAAGAGGGGGAGAGGCATAACATGCAAACACCCAGAGCTTAAACAGGAGCGTTTGGAGGAGGAAGAAGTGGCTTTGCCAATAAGCACATGAGGATACTCGACATCATTAGTCATTAATTAGGAAAATGCAAATCAAATCCATGAGCTACCACTTCACACCCACTAGGATGGCTGCTATTTTTAAAAAAAAGGAAAATAACAAGTGTTGGCGAGAACGTGGAGAAACTGGCACCCTCATCCATTGCTGGCTGGAATGTAAAATGGCGCAGCTGCTGTGGAAAACAGTTTGGTGGTTCCTCAAAAAGTTGAACCCAGAATATCAAGCGATTCACAGCTCCACTCTTAGGTATGCACCCAGAATAAATGAAAACAGGGACTCAAACAGATACTTGTATGCCAATGTTCATAGCAGCATTATTCACAATAGCAAAAAGGTGGAAACAACCTAAGTGTCCATCAACAGATGAATGGATAAACTAAATGTGTCTATCCACATAATGGAATATTCTTCAGCCATAAAAAGGAATGAGATTCTGATACATGCTATAACATAAATAAACTCTGAAAACATTACGCTAAGTGAAAGAAGCCAGACACAAATATTGTATGATTCTACTTTTATGAGATATCTGGACTTCCCTTAGGAACAAGGTCATATAGGGTAGTAGTCAAACCCCTAGACTTCATAGAGACAGAAAGTAAATTAGAGGTTAATAGGGTGGGCAGGGTGATGAGTTATTGCTCAATGAGCAGAGTTTCTGTCTGGAGTGATGAAAAAGTTCCAGCTCAAATGTGCTGGCACGTGGGGGGTTTCGAGCAGGACTATAATATGCTGTCACTTAAACTTATACTGGGTCTTCCAGCCGCTGGGTGGAGAATGGCCTGGGCGGCAGAAAGGTGCCACAGGGGGACTGGGTGGGAGCTGTTGCTGTCATCCAAACAAGAGACGTAGGGGCTTGAGCTAGAACAGGAGCAGGTGAAATGAATATATACAGACAGAGAGGAGAGCAGGTGGTATAAGAAGTGGTCTGATTCAGAACCAACTGTCAGAATGGAGCCACTGGGATTCACAATGGATTAGATGAAGGTGTGAGACAAAAAGAGGAGTCGAGAAGCGTGCTTAGATGCCCTGCTTTTCCATCTCAAGGTGCCTTTGTATTAGATCCGTACTCCAAGTGTGTCCATGAAAAAAGTGACCCCTAAGCCTAACCCTGACCCTGACCTGGTCGTTCTCAACCAGGGGCAACGTCATTCCCAAAGGCCACCTGGCAATGTCAGGAAATATTTTTGGTTGTCACAAATGGGGGATGGGACAGAGGCCAAGGAAGCTGCTGCTGTCAAGTCGGCCTCCAACTCACGGCGACCTCACGCACAATGGAACGAAATGCTGCCCGGTCCTGTAGCCATCCCCATGATCGGTTGTGGACTGGACTGTTGTGATCCACAGGGTTTTCGTTGGCTGACTTTTGGAAGTAGATCGCAAAGCCTTTCTTCCTAGTCCATCTCAGTCTAGAAGCTCCGCTGAAACCTGTTCGGCATCATAGCGACACACAAGCCTCCACTGACACACTGGCGGAGGCTGTGCATGAAGTGCATCGGCTAGGAATTGAACCCGGGTCTCCTGCGTGGAAAGCGAGGATTCTACAATGAACCACCAATGCCCTAGGGATGCTGCTAACTGTCCTCTAATGCACAGGACAGCCCCCACAACAAAGAATTATCTGCCCCAAGTAGTAACAGTGCCGAGGCAGAGAAACTCTGCTCTTGCACACAGCCCAGCCTCGCCAACTTCACAGGGACTTCATCAGAGCCTGGAGATTCCAAATCGATACATCTCGGTGGCTAAGGTCCATATTAACTACATCTCACTTGCTTTGACAGTGACACAGATCAGATGCTGCTGCTGCCACCACATGAAACAAGGATGTTGGAGAGCAAATTCATTATCCAGCTGTTAAGCGCAACGGTGCATGCACACATTTCCCCCCGACTGGGTTACCTGAGAGCAGGCCCTGCTGTCTGATTGAGCAGCTGCCAGCCTCCTCCTCTCCGTAACCTTGACTCGGCAAAGCAGGGCCCCTTGTGCAGAGGCGAAAATTCCAAAAGGCAAGGTCAGTGGCAACAAATGGACAAGTTCGTACGTTTAATGCCCCTGTCGCTACCAGACTCTCACGAAAACCCTCCATTTGCGGGGTTTAATATCCCAGCTGCTAGGAATCGGCTTCGGCAGGAGGAGGAGAACGTGACATCGTTGATGTGGAGATCCGTATATATTCCGTTCTGTTACCATAAAAACCGTTTGTCATCTGCAGGCTATTTTTGCAGGCATGGACCTCAAGCAACAGAATATCACACTTCCCGGTAGTATCTTTAAGGAAAGCTGATTAGAATTCTTGGCGCTTGTGGCACGAAACACTTTACAATTTTCTTCAAAGCAATTTGCCGGACATTAGCCAATTAAAACACCCAGCCCTCCACTGAGGGATAGTGGGAAAGGAGCACAATCTTCATTTCTCAGCATCTGCTGTGAGGTTAAAAATCCAAATTCCTTTTGCTTCCACTGGGTCAAGGTCCTTCTCTGAAGGTGGCCTTTCATTGTTTTTAGCAACCTTCCTGGGAAGGACTTAGGAGAAGATTCCAGCTACTATAGCACTTGGGTTCTAAGGTAAGGGATGACGCTAGAAAAGGAGTTTGAGCACTTAAGGCTGGTCCACTAAGCCATGGATCAGCAAACTAGAGCCCACAAGCTGAATCCTGCCCACTTCCTATCTTTGTAAATAAAGTTCTATTGGAATGCCCAAATCGTACCAAACCCACTGCCATCAAGTTGATTCTGACTCATGGTGACCCTACAGGACAGAGTAGAACTGCCCCATAGGGCTTCCAAGGCTCTAAATCTTTACAGAAGCAGACTGTCACATCATTGTCCCACGGAGCACTGGTGGGTTCGAACTTCTGACTTTTTGGTTAGCACCAAGCTCTTTAACCACTGTGCCATTAGGGCTCCTTTACTGGAAACAGCCACGCCTGTTTGTATATGTACTGTCGATGGCTGCTTTTGCTCTATAATGGCAAAGCTGAGTAGCCGTGACACAGGCTGTGCTGCCTTTAAAGCCAGTAACATTTACTATCTGGCCCTTAACAGAAAAGTTTGGCAACCCCTGCACTAAGAGGTTCTTTGCATCTGACCAACCATAACCTTTCAAAGCAGCAGGTCTAATTCTGTCCACCTCAGCCGTGACCCAAGACCCAGACACATCTCCAGGTGTCTATATCACCAGTGGGACTTCCCCAACTCAGCACTCTAGTACAAAGCATAGAAACGGCAAGCCCACCAAGGGAGAGAAAATTCTCCATACTTTGACAGGCTACTCGGGGCAGTATTCGGCTTTGATGCATGTATGCTGTAGATGGCAGGCACGAAAGAGCCCAACAAAAATCACAGGTTACCTTCGCCTAATGGTACTGCACTGTGGTTCAGCAGACCATGTGGAGAGGCTCAGGAACCAGGCCAGGCTGTGTCTGAATCCCACTTCCCCACTTACTCGCTCCTCAGCCCTGGGCAAGTCACCTCTTGCGGCTCATTTCATTGAGTGAAAAAAGGGAAATATTACCTACTTTCCAGGGTGGCTGCGCTGTGTTTCACCGTCTTTCAAAATCCCATTGTCATCTTTGTCACACACACTCACTCCATCAAGGGCCAGAGAGGAAAACGGACCCCCATTTCCCTGTCTCCCCTATTAGAACCAACCTCCCCACTCCCGGTTCTCTGCTCAGCAGCTCCCCTTCTCGCATAGTCTCATTACGGTTATTAACACTAGACCCCAAATCAAGGCCTTTGAGTCAGTGTCTCCAAACAGTAGAAAGGTTACTAAGCAAAAAGGAATCTGCATTTACTTCCCCCTAGTGTGAAAGTAAGGAGCCCTGGTAGCACAATGGTTGAGCACCCAGCTGTTAACCCAAAGGTCAGTGGTTCTGCTCCCATAAAGACTGTAGCCTAGGAAGCCCTACTGGGCAGTTCTATCTTGTCACATGGGGTCGCTATGAGTCGGACTTGACTTGATGGCCCACAGCAAGTGTGAAAGTGACAGTCTGGAAATGTAAAAGCCCAATAGATTCTTTCTCCCTTTTGTTGTTTCATTTTCATAAGCACTGAAGCGTCAGCCCTCCCCAGCAATTTATCCAAAACATTTCTCCCTACCCCATGCCCACCACTGAAAATTCCATCTTTGGGTACTCAGCCCCTGTTTGAGCACTGCCCACTGGGTGGGGCCTCTTCTAGACACAGGCAGTCAAAGAAGGAGCCCTGCTCTTCTGTTGTTTGTGGACAGGGCTCATCAGGTCACCTGGATGCGAGGGGAGGGGGCACTGATAACACTGATTTCATTTGGGTCCTAGGGTATCTAACGGCGGGGCCCATGCAATTTGTCAGTTTGGGGATGGCAGGAATGTATCTAGATACCCCTTACATTTTTCCCAGCCAAAATACATTCTTGTTTGCCTTTATAAAATACATAGTTCATGTTGAGTAGCTTGAAGGGTCCTTATTCATTCAGGAGAGAGCTACTTCAGCGGATGTAGGAAAAACTGCTGGCTGCCACACCACCAGGGTCACCCTTGTAATAAGGCTCCTCTATAAATCAGCTCCTTATGGAATGAGTTGGTAAAGGGAGGGCTGGGGATCACCAGCTCAAGGACAGAAAAGCACCCTGCCTAGAGACAGTGCAAACTTCCTGGATGATGCAAATGGTTAACATGCTTCGCTGCTAACGAAAAGGTTGGAAGTTCAAGTCCACCCAGAGGTACCTTGGCCTGGCAATCTACTTCCAAAACATCAGCCATTGAAAACCCTACTGAGCTCAGTTCTACTCTGACACACATGGGGTTGTCATGAGTCGAGGTCAACTTGATGGCAACCGGTTTTTAGAGACAGTACACCGTCGGTTCCAAACAAGTTGGAGACAATGGCATGGATCCCACAAACTCACAAAGCACCACTGCAGGATCTTGTGATATAAAACAGAACAGGGCCGAGCCAAATACCTAATTCAGTGAGGGCACCTACACGAGGAGACCACAGTCTGCTACAATGGCAAGGATTTCAGCTTAGCCCAAACCCCTTGTTTCAGATTTAGGATCCACTCAGCTACATGGTCCACTGGAAGCTTCTGGAGGCAAGTGGACTTAACAGAAAGCTCTTTCACTAGCAGGAAGGTCACAAAATCATAATATCTATGGGTTAGAAGAAGATGGGAAAGAATATTTGCTGAACACAGCATGTACAAGAAATCATACATATATTATCTATTTAATCCAAAGAAAGCCTATGAGAAGGGTATTTTCATGCCTATTTTACAAATAGGGAAACTAAGATTCAGAGTGAGGAACAATGTAAAATCATGCTCTAGTAAGGGGCAGCAAACCAAACCAAACCCATTGCCATCAAGTCAATTCCGACTCATAGCGATCCTACAGGACAGAGTAGAACTGCCCCATAGGGTTTCCAAGGAGCAGCTGGTGGATTAGAACTGCTGACCTTTCAGTTGTCAGCTGAGCACTTTAACCACTGTGCACCAGGGCTCCAGTAAGGGACAGAGCTGGGGCTTAAGTCCAGGTCTATCTGGCTGAAGCCTGGGCTCTCTGTGCTGAGCTCCACTGCCTCCTTGAGGGGTCTCAATTAAAACCCACCACACACACACAATACACATTGCCATCAAGTTGGTTCCAACTCCTAGCAACCCTACAGAACACAGAAGAATTGCTCTAGAGGGTTTCCAAGGCTGTAATCCTTACAGAAGCAGACAGCCACATCTTTCTCCCATGGAGCAACTGGGGTGAGTTCAAACTACCAACGTTTCGGTTAGCAGCTGAACACTTTAATCACTGCACCACCAGCACTCACTCCTTACCACCTCCCCACCAAAAAAAAAAAAAAAAACCACACACACACACACACACATCCAACTCTGTACAAAGCTTTACAGTACATGTTTTTAAACAGCTTTATTGAGATATAATTAATATACCATAAATTCACAGCCATTTAAACTATTCAGTTGTTTTTGGTATATTCAGAGTCACGCAATTATCACTATAATCTGAGAACATTTTCATCTCACCAAATAGAAACCCTCTACCCATTTGCAGTCTCTCCCCAACCCCCTCAACCTCCAGGCTCTAGGCAACCACCAGTCTACTTCTTCTGTCTCTATAAATTTGCCTATTCTGAACATTTCATATAAATCATAATACGTGGCCTTTTGTGTCTGGCTTTTTTCACTTAGCATGTTTTCAAGGTTCATCCGTCCTGTAGCATAAGTCAGTACTTCATTCCTTTTTATTGCCAAATGATATTCCATTGTATTCCATAGACCACAATTTGTTTATCCATTCATCTGTTGATGGGCTTTTGGGTTCCTTCCACTTCTTGGCTATTACAGTGAAACCTGTGAGAGCAGGAATTCACTGGGTCTGCCTTGCTTTTCAGGGTCTCGCAGGGTTTCCACATTTGACAGGCTGCAGTCTTACCACTCTTCCTTTTAATGGAAAATATTTTAGTTTTCCTCCTCTGACAGGTTTCCACTTACACGTGTTCCAGCTCTCACAGGTTGTACTGTATAAATAATTCTGCTATGAACATGCATGTACAAGGTTTTCTGCACATTTTAAAAAGTCACATTTTTACCCCTTTCACTAAAGACTAGAAGAAAAGTTAGAAACACATGCTCTCATTGAACAACATTACAAATACTTATTGAAATGACTGAAGCATTTGAGAAAGAGAGAAGCAGGGGAGTATGTTGAAAAGAAAACCAGGTTAGGAGTCAGGACACAAAAGTCATTAATTATTTTTCATTCACTTGATAAATACTAATAATATACCTCCTGAGCATAAGACACTACGCTAGGCTCAAATGATTTCACATTCTGACTTTCTATCATTTATTAAAAGAAAAAGAAAAAAAAAAAACAAAGTTGTTGCCCATGCTGTTCCAGGAACAATCAAAGGTGAGTCCTTTAGCCTCATTCTCCTCACCAGCAAAGCAGGGAAAATACATATACCTGCGTGGGCTGGGAGAAGCAGGTATAATGACACACATGAAGGAACTCTGGCTTTATCAGGGACTTGACAAATGTAATAATAAACGATGATGATCATTAATGGCATAAGAAGCAATCTGCATCTTCCCTGCATAAGATAAAGTATTGCTGCCTACTCAATGAAGAAATACCAAGAGTTACAAGCTTACTTACCTTATAGAAAAGATACAATTTTAGTAAGTGGTTTAATATTTAATACTACCTCCAAAGGTGGACCGCAACAGGCTCAGAACAGAACCAAACGAACGTGGAATTTTAAGATTCCCGGTCTTGCACTTGCTCGACTCTGCCAGCAGATGGCGACAAGGTTCCGCATGGTGGCATTAGTGCAACCATTGGCAGTGAAACGACAAGGATGGGGGCACCTGAAGCTGTGCTACTTGGAGACTTGTGCACCTTGTCAGTTACCTGGAGAGGATTAAACACTGCTAACCACACTGTGAAGAAGAAAAAGAGGCATGTGGAACCAGGATGTGTTTATAACAGCTACAGGAATCTGACAAAATTTGCAAATGGTTTGAGTTTCAACTCTAGACAGTCCCCAGAACAAAGACTTCAGTGTGGGGAGTGGGGCATTTAAAATAAACAATTTCATGCAAACTAGAATCAAATAATTAGTTTCCTAGGACACATCCATTCTAAGGAATATTATCATCCATTAAAAATCAAGTGGTATTAGATACGGCAACAAAAGAGAAAACAAACGGAACTTCATCAAACCTACAAACTTTTGAGCTTCAAAGGACACCACCAAGAAAGTGAACACACAACTCATAGAATGGGAAAAAATATTTTCACATCATATCTCTGATAAGGGATGTACATACAGACTATACAAAGAACTCCTACAGATCAACAGCAATCAGACAAATAACTCAATTAAAAAATGGGCAAAGAATCTGAATAGATACTTCTCCAAGGAAGATACGTAAGTGGCCAATAAGCACGTGAAAAGATGCTCAACATCATTAATCATTACAGAAATGCAAATCAAAACTACAATGAGATACCACTTCACATTCACTACGATAAAAAAAAAAAAAAAACAGATAATAGCAAGTGCTGACGAGGATGTGGAGAAACTGGAGCTCTCATATGTTGCTGCTCGGTATGTAAATGGTACAGCAGCTTTGGAAAACAGTTTGGTGGTTCCTCAAAAAATTAAACATAGTTACCATATGACCCAGAAATTCCAATCCTAAGTATCTATCCAAGAGAATTAAAAACACATGTCCATTTGCTAAGGTTTATGACTGCCTGGTCACCTTGAATAAGACTATTTTTCTTATTAACCCTGCTGCCATTTCTGGACACTCTCCTTCTTGCTGCTTATTTGTGATTGTGTATAAGATTATCCTGAAATATTTCTTCCTTGTATTGTCCTTGACAGCTTTTGGTATCAAGGTCAAACTGCTTTCAAATATTAGCTGAGAAGTATATCATTCATTTTACATTTTGTTTCCCCCAAGTTAACCAGAAATAACTTGAATAACCTTACTCAAGTTAAAACAGGCAATAATAACCCTTAGCAAATGTGAAACACATCCTGGGACCAGGCAATTTTTTACCAGTATTTAAGACGCAAAACTTTCCATTGATTTATATTACCTAAAGTAGTTCATAGCAAGCATAACATCAGAACACCAAGTCTGGAATTTGATTGCTGGTAATCCTCTTAAATATTGGGAAAAGGAACTAGATTACCATGAGGGGAAGAGGCAGGAGTTTTGTACTGCAATAAATTTGTGTTCAAAACCTGCACACACAAAAAACAAACAAACAAACAAAATATCCACACATAGACTGGCACCTGACTATTCAAAGCATCATTATTCATAATAGCCAATAAGAGAAACCAATACAAATGTCCATCAACTGATGAATGGATAAACAAAATGTGGTATAGCCATGTTGTTGCTGTTGCTGTTAGATGCTGCTGAGTCAGCTCCGACTCATAGCAACCCTATGCACAACAGAACGAAACACTGCCCGGTCCTGTGCCATCCTCACAATCCTTGCTATGTTTGAGCCCATTGTTGTAGCCATTGTGTCAGGCTATCTTGTTGAAGGTCTTCCTCTTTTTTGCTGACCCTCTATACCAAGCACGATGTCCTTCTCTGGGGACTGGTCCCTCCTGATAACACATTCAAAGTATGGGAGACAAAGTCTCGCCATCCTCACTTCTGAGGACCATCCTGGCTGTACTTCTTCCAAGACAGATTTGCTCGCTCTTCTGGCAGTCCATGGTATATTCAATATTCTTCACCAATGCCATAATTCGAAGACATCAGTTCTTCTCTGGTCTTCCTTATTCATTGTCCAGCTTTCACATGCATACGAGGTGAGTGAAAATGGCTTCAGTCAGGCACACCTTGGTCTTTGCAGTGGATTTATTACTTTTGCGTGTGGCCTTTGTAGCCATGGTCTTTTAACTCCCACCCAGGTGATTGGGGGGGACTGTGTGATAGGGTAATTGTGGCCCACCAAGGGGATTGGTCAGTTTTGCATTAAAAAAGAGCCAATTCCAGAGCAGAGAGGATGATCCTACCACCACCAAGGAAGAACAGCTAGGAGAGGAGAGCATGTCCTTTGGACCCCGGATCCCTGCGCTGAGAAGCTCCTCTAAGCAGGATACCGAGAGGGAGAGAGAGAGACAGAAAGCTGTTACCCTGAAGATGGTGAGAAGTGGTGGCAGGAGACACCGGCAGCAGGAGATGGTGCGGTGGGCCTTCTGGCCCAAGGAGAGAGAAAGCTGAGTGCCTTTGGGCAGAGGCCGAGGGCCCGGGAGAGGTATACTATGAGCACATCTGGAAAGATGCTGTCTTGATGGAAGAATCCTAAGTGTATCCTGAGTGTTCCTGAGCCTGAAATGTAACTGTTACTTCCCTAATAAACCCTGTAATCTTGAGTATGGTCTGTGAGTTCTGTGTGGCCATTGCAAGGAATTATCGAACCCAGTAGAGAGTGCTGTAGGAGGGATGGTTGGTGTCAGAATTAGTAAAGATGGTGGAGAGAGGAGGCTTGTCTGGCATCTACCTCGTGGGAGTCAGCCTTGCACTGTTGATCTTGGTTCTCCTTCCCCCTTGTGAGATTGGAGGAGGTCAGACACTGCCCCACAGTTTTTACAGTCCTCAAAGTGACATCTTTGCTTTTCAACACTTTAAAGAGGTCTTTTGCAGCAGATGTGCCCAATGTAAGGCATCATTTGATTTCTTGACTATTGCTTCCATGGGTGTTGATTACAGTTCCAAGTAAAATGAAACCCTTGACAACTTCAATCTTTTTTCCATTTATCATGATGTTACTGATTGGTCCAGTTGTAAGGATTTTTGTTTTATGTTGAAGTGTAATCCATACTGAAGGCTATGGTCTTTGATCTTCATCAACAGGTGCTTTAAGTCCTCTTCACTTTCAGCAAGCAAGGCTGTGTCATCTGCCTATCACAGGTTGTTAATGAGTCTTCCTCCAATCCTGATGCACCATTCTTCTTATACAGTCCGGCTTCTCGGATTATTTGCTCAGCACACAGATTGAATAAGTATGGTGAAAGGATACAATCCTGTTGCACACCTTTCTTGATTTTAAACCACTCAGTACTCCCTTGTTCTGTTTGAATGACTGACTCTTGGTCTATGTACAGGTTCCTCATGAGCACAATTTTAAGTGTTCTAGAATTCCTATCTTTTACAATATTATCTACACAATGGAATATTTAGACATAAAGAGAAATGAAGCTCCAACACACGCTATGACATGGACAAACCTTGAAAACATTACGCTGAATGAAATAAGCCAGACACAAAAGGACAAATATTGTATGATCCCACTTATATGGAATATCTAGAGTAGGCAAATGCATAGGTGGGAGAAGGGAAGAACAGGGAGTTATTGCCGAATAGATACCGAGTTTGGGGTGATGAAAAGCCTTGGAAATGGACAGTCGTGATGGTTGCACAACATGGTGAATGCTACATCATTGTACATTTAAAAATGATAAAATGACAAATTTTGTTATATATACTCTACCACAGTTAAAAACCAACCTTGTGTCAGAGATGGTGCAGTCTGAACGTGCCACTGTGTGTACAGAATGGTACATGGTAAGTATTACATAAATGTTGGTTTTCCCTGTCTGCGTAAGAACAGTTCAGGCCCATCCTACCTTTTGTCTTGGTGAATGGCAGGGAGAGAAACGGGGTGGCCATGGGCTACAGCGTTTATTTAAGCCTTGGGTCTTCGGTGGCACCAGTGGTAGTCCTGTCTTTCCTCCCTAAGGGCTACTTTCCTGAGTCCCTTTCCACAAAAATGACACGAGCCAAAGAACAGTCCTGATTTGTCAGCACCACCAGATGGTTCTCCATCTATAAAAACAGCTTCATTGTTTTAGAAAGAGGGGAGCTCCTTGCAGGCACAGGTCCCACAATCCTTTGACAAGGAGTGTATTGAGGGCAGAAAACCTATGGAATTGGTGCCACCAAGTGGTACAGAAGGCAACTGTTGGTGTCCCTGCTCCTCTCCTATTCTTTTCTTTCCATTTCTCAATCTTCTCCTCCCACCCCTTCCCTTGAAATAGCGCCCACAAGCGTCCTTTTAACTCTGCTGCTGTCCTTCAAGGTCTGAAAAGGCTGCAGTGAAAAGAAAGGGTTTTAAGATCACATTTAACTCCACTGCACAATTCCTCCCAGTGCTAAATCGGGTCAATGAGCTTATTTGTGTCAAATAAATTAATCCGCCCTACTGCTCAGCTGCCTGCAATACCATGTATCTCCAGCTTCCAAGTCGGCACAGAGCAGGCTGAAGGCAAAGGCCAGGGAGGGTCTGGATGCTATGGGTTGAGATCTAAGAGCACACTCAGAGCTGCTGCGAAAACGGAAACCTACCGGAAGAAACTGAGTCCCTCAAGGAAAAGAGACTCTGGGCCACTGAGACTCCACTGATGGATCACCTGGAGCACACAGGATCACTTTACAATCCAAGGTCCTTTATGCTCTTTTGGAAGCCGTCCTGCAGACTACAGATCTTGACAGAGCAGAGTTGACTCTGGGGGAAATGTGGGCTGTCCTGAGCTTAGGTAAAAGGTCCTGGGGTATCGCAAGTGGTTTTTGATCAGCTGCTAATCTAAAGGTTGGCAGTTCAAACCCACTCAGTGGTGCCGTGAAAGAAAGGCCTGGGGATCTGTTTCCATAAAGATTACAGCCAAGAAAACTCTATGGAGCAGTTCTACTCTGTCAACACATCGATCACCATGAGTTAGAATCGACTTAATGGCAACGGGCTTGGTTTTCCGGTTTTTGAGCTTAAATACTTCTCTCATTGCACCAGACACCCACTAAGACTACCCGCATATCCTTCCTTGACTAATTTTTTTTTTTTATTTCTGCATTTATTGATTCACTAAAATGAACGACATGCTTAGGAGACCTGGAGTGGAATTTTCCCCATCTCTCTTAGCTCTCTCAGGAAAGTGGAGGTCAAAACCCCAAGATGCACTGGCCTGGCCTGTCTTTTGTGCAGGTCGACTCTGGTTGCGGTGGGATGGCTGTAATTTATTTGCAAAGAACAGAAAGACTTCTCTCCCAACTGTGCACAATCGGACAAGGAAAAAGGATGCAGAAATTCAAAGCTAAACTGGTGTGGAATTGTAAAAGGGCTTTAACCTCTCTCAGCTTCAAATTTAGATGCAGGAAGCTGTAAGTAGATGGTATATTTTCTGCTCTGCAAATGAACTGGCTACGATTGGATTAAATTAATTTAACAGGAACTGTTTATTTTAGAAATTATATGTACAGCAGGAGTCTACTTTTATTTACGCACAAGTACAAAACACACATTTATGTACAAAATACAGGCAAAACTTTACATCACAACTTTAACGAGTGGTTACCTTTGGGGAACAGGAAGATAACTAATTTGGAACAACTTCATTTCTTTCCAATTTTGTACCTTTTACGTTTCTGCTTTGTAATTAAAAAGAAGTGGAACGAAAACCTTTTATTGAGCAATGACTGCATAAGCCCTAACTAGGATTTCCAAGATGCTCTGGGTAGCTCAGGTTTAGCACACCTAAATAATTTAGCACTGTATTAAGGTCCAGCTACGTACAGCAGCTCTGTGCTTCCCTGCCAAGAGGCAGCTGTTTTTATGATGGAAAGCACAGCAGCTGTTTTCACAGGTGCGGAGCAGCAGTAAGTGATAAGTTGAGAAGAATATGGTGTCTATTTAAAATTCTAGGAGGAAGAGGCAGAAGTGGTTAGGCACAGATGAAAACATCAAGACAGCAGGCTGAGAGTCCTGGTTTGAGGAAAACAGCCTCCAGGTGGTTTGCCCCACTTACCCCGTGAGAATCAAAGCCTAGGACCAAACCACTGGAGACACAGGGTCTGGTCAAGCCATGGGGCCTTTGGCTGGATGTAAAAACCAGAATTTTAGCCAGAAAAGGCTAAGTAATTTACTCAAGGTCATCAATGCCTGTGTGGTTCTAGTCAATAAAATTAGGATGCTATCACATACTTCCTGTCGTTACCTACACACACACAGTCAAAGTATGGAAATATACCCAGAGAAGCATATATAATGTCATCACATTTACCATTCAAATTAGCATCAACTGATCAGATATTTACAAAGGGCTAAGGTGTAAAGAAGTATTTAATTCAACATTTCTTTCTGTCTTGACATTCCCCCAATAAAACTTAATAGAACACCCTAATCCTTATAGGATAGAAAACACACACATACACACACACATCTTCTTACAAACAGTGACGTGTGGCCAACAAAGTCTAAAACCTTGAATTTCAGTGACAATAGTAGTGATGTCTCATTTAGACTTTCTACCCTTTAGACTTCTGATTTTGTGATCATTTGATTGCAAACTCCACAGAAGCTTATTTACTCTACCCTGCATAAAAAATTTACCTGTGAAAAAATTCCAGCAACTGAAGAAACTATTTACCCTACCAAAAACTTTGACAGCACTCACTTATAAACAATGTGTTTTTAATAGTGACATGTTTTGGTCCCAACACGTCCACAGAATATGCAGTCCTGATAAACCACAGAACTGAACTTCTGTTAAAATATCTGAAAAATCGACTGCCTCATCCATTGGTTGTAACTGAAAAGTTGTTTTGTTTCTTTTACTACAATATCAGAGACTGTACCTTCATTGTATAGAAAGTCAAAGAGTCAAACTCAAACAACATAAACTAATAAAGTTGTACGAACAAAGACAATGGCCGAGGCCTCATTCACACATTGCCCGCGTGAACAGAACCACTCTTCTCCCACCTATCGCCTGGCACCAAGACTGCTGTGGGCCACTAGTTCAACTTCCTTTACGTGAAAGCAGACTGGACTGGAGTGTGGCAGTAACATGACTGAATGAACATAGGGTCACTGAGACATAAAACTGCACTTACACTGATACTATGAGGAAAAAAAAAAACTCACAGGAAAAGAGCCTGGAAGACAATGCACTCCACGTGAAAACCACCTGTGTTAGGAAAGAAAACGCCAATAACTCCACTGTCTTCTCCTTAACTTTTTAATTGTTAATATTTACTTAAGTGGAGCTCTGGTGGTGCAGTGGTTAAGAGCCCAGGCTGCTAACCAAACAGTCAGCAGTTGAAATCCACTGGCCGCTCCTTGGAAACCCTTTGGGGCAGCTCTACTCTGTCCTATAGCGTTGCTATGAGCTGGAATCGACTCAACAGCAACAGGTTTTTGTTGGATTTACTTACATAAATAGGTCCCCTGGTGTCACAAACAGTTTGTACTAAACTACTAACCTAATGGTTGGTAGTTTGAATCTACCCAGAGGCACCTCAGAAGAAAGGTCTGTAGATATGCTTCCATAAAGACTAAACCAAAAAACCAAACCCATTGCCGTGGAGTCGATTCTAACTCATGGCGACCCTGCAGGACTGAGTAGAACTGTCCCATAGTTTCCTAGGCTGTAATCTTTATGGCAGCAGATAGCCACAACCTTCTCCTACAGAGCAGCTGGTGGGTCCAAACTCGGACCTTTTGGTTGGCAGCCAAGAGCTTAACCACTGCACCACCAGGGCTCCTTCTAGAAAGATTACAGCCAAGAAAATCCTATGGAGTGCAGTTTTACTCTGTAACACACGGGGTCACCATTATTTGGAATCGACTCGACAGCAATAAGCTTGTTTTTTGTTTTGTTTTTTCACTTATGTAATTTTTTTTTATGGAACAACTACTTTTCTAAATGAAATCAGTAATGCATTCTGCACCTCTTTTCCATTCCCGTTCCCAAAGTAACTCCATTCAAAGTACAGCTGCAGAGGCAGTGGTGAGAACAAATTTGTTGTGGAAGGGAGGGGCGAGGTTTATAAGCCTCCAGTTCATTCTGCAGACAGGAGGCTTTCTGCACTTTGTGGATTACGTTATTGCAGTAAGAACACCATGGCAGAGTAATACTGCCATACCTGGAGGCAGCGCAAGGCTGGTAGAGACCTGCAAAGAAGTACATGTGTCCTGTGGGAATTTCAGGGTAATTTAATCAGCAGCTCTTCAGCACAGCAGAAAGCAAGGGCAGGGAAATAATAAAGTCAGCACTCAGTTACTGGTAGCTCCTCTGTTCAGCCGAAGGGAGAAATATGACCCGAGAGCACGGCCTCTCCTCTGTGGCACTACCGACATTCTATGCCAGATAATTCTTTGCTATGGGGGGCTGTCCTGCATGCTGTAGGATGTTTAGTAGCATCTCTGGCCTCTACCCACTACATGCCAATAGCACTCCAAGCCTTCACCAAGTTGTGATAAAAATGCCTCTAGACATTGCCAAATGTCCCCTGGGGGACAAAATCACCCCCATTGACAATCACCACCCTAGATCAACTGCAAAAGCTGGCTTGTGATATATAAGCTACTCATTTCTGAGTAATACAGGACTTAGGGAGAAAACGTAAGGGGCTCAAGGCTTCCTCCATTTAAGGATGCTCTGTAGTAATCAGTATGAAAAAGAGAGAAAAACTGGCTGTCATGGATTCAATTATGTCCCCCCAAAAATGTGTGTATGAGTTTGGCTGGCGCATGATTCCCAGTATTGTATGATTGTGTACCATTCTGTAATCTGATGTGATTTCCTTATGTGTTGTAAAATCTATCACTATGATGTAACAAAATAGATTAGTGGCAGTTATACCGATGAGGTCTACAAGATTAGATAGTGTCTTAAGCCCATCTCTTTTGAGATATAAAAGAAAGAAGCAAGCAGAGACACATGGGGCCTCATACCACCAAGAAAGCAGTGCCAGGAGCAGAGTGCATCCTTCGGACCTGAGGTTCCTGTGCTGACATGCTCCCAAACCAAGGGAAGAATGATGACTCAGACCTCTCTCCAGAACCAACGGAGAAAGCGTTCCCTTGGAGCTGACGCCCTGAATTTGGACTTGTAGCCTACGGGACTGATAGAGAATAAACCTCTCTTTGTTAAAGCCATCCACTTGTGGTATTCCTGTTATAGCAGCACTAGATGACTAAGACACTGGCCAAGGTCACAAATAGGCAATTCACCAAATATGAATCACAAATGTCTGATCAAAACATGGAAAAGGGTTCACTCCACTAGAAAGTGAATAAATACAAATTAGAACAGTAAACATCATGCTTGGTAAAGTAGAGGGTCAGCAAAAAAGAGGAAGACTCTCAACGAGATGGACTGACACAGTGGCTGCAACAACGGGCTCAAGAATGACGACTGTGAGGATGGCACAGGACTGAACAGTGTTTCGTTCTGTTGTACATAGGTCACCATGAGTCAGAACCTAACAACAACAGAACACTGAGATTTATCAGCAAAGAGTTAAAATATAATAACGCAGGATTATCAAGCGTATAGCACAACAGATACTCTCATACACTTCTAGGTGAGCATATAAATATACAAAAACAAATACACAAAGATGTTCGTAAAATGATATCAATGCATTATTTGTAGTTAAAAAAAAAAGACCCAACCTGGAAACAACATAAATGTCTTCAGCAGAGGGTTAACTATATTACTGTATATCCAAGTAATCAAACACTATGTGTCCATAAAAATAATTATATACTCAGCAACAACAAAATAAATAAATTTTTTAAAAAATGATTGTATACTTTGTCGTACTGCAGTGGCTTGTGTGTTGATGTGACACTGGAAGCTTTGCCACTGGTATTACAAATACCAGCAGGGTCACCCTTGGCGAACAGGTTTCAGCTGAGCTTCCAGACTAGGAAGGAGGACCAGGCAGCCTACTTCTGAAAAAAATTAGCCAGTGAAAACCTTATGAATAGCAGCAGAATATTGTCTGATATAGTGCTGGAAGATGAGCCCCTCAAGTAGGAAGGCACCCAAAGCAACTGGGAAAAACTGGCCTCCTCCAAGTAGAGCTGACCTTAATGATGTAGATAGAGTCAAGCTTTCGGGACCTTCATTTGCTGATGTGGCACGACTAAACATGAGAAGAAACAGCTGTAAACATTCATTAATAATTGGAACGTGCAAAACACAAGGTATGAATCTAGGAAAATTGGAAGTCATCAAAAATGAAATGGAACGCATAAACATCAATATCCTAGGCATTAGTGAACTGAAATAGACTGGTACTGACCACTTTGAATCAGACAATCATATGGTCTACTATGTCAGAAATGACAAACTGAAGAGAAATGGCATCTCATTCATCATCAAAAAGAACATTTCAAGATCTATCCTGAAGTACAACACTGTCAGTGATAGGATGATATCCATATGCCTACAAAGACGACCAGTTAATACAACTATTATTCAAATTTACGCACCAACCACTAGGGCCAAAGATGAAGAAACTGAAGATTTTTACCAATTTCTGCAGGCTGAAACTGATCTAACATGCAATCAGGATGTACTGATAATTACTGGTGCCTGGAATGCTAAAGCTGGAAACAAAGAATTGGTAGTTGGAAAATACAGCCTTGGTAACAGAAATGACACTGGAGATCACGTGACAGAATGTGTCAAGACCAGACTTCTTCATTGCGAATACCATTTTTCAACAACATAAATGGGAACTATACATGTGGCGGAAACCAGAATGACATAGTTGTTAAGAGCTACGGCTGCTAACGAAAAGGTCGGCACTTCGAATCCACCAGGTGCTCCTTGGAAACCCTATGGGGCAGTTCTAGTCTGTCCTATAGGGTTCCTATGAGTTGGAGTCGACTTGACAGCAACAGGTTTGGTTCTGGTTTTGGTTTTCTACACGTGAACCTCGCCAGAGGAAATACACAAGAATCAAATTAACTACATCTGTGGAAAGAGACGATGGAGAGGCTCAATATCATCGGAACAAGGCAAGGGGCTGACTGTGGAACATACCATAAATTGCTCATATGCAAGTTGAAGCTGAAGTTGAAGAAAATTATAGCAAGTCCACGAGACCCAAAGTACGATCTTGACCATATCCCATCTGAATTTAGAGACCATCTCAAAAACAGATTTGATGCACTGAACACTAATGACTGAAGACCAGATGAGTTGTGCAAGGACATCATACATGAAGAAAACAAGAGGTCACTGAACAGACAAGAAAGAAAGAAAAGACCAAAATGAATGTCAGAAGAGACTCTGAAAGTTGCTCTTGAAGGTCAGGTAGCTAAAGCAAAAGGAAGAGATGATGATGTAAAAGAGCTAAACAGAAGACTTCAAAGGGCAGCTTGAGAAATAATGAAATGTGCAAAGACCTGGAGACAGAAAACCAAAAGGGAAGAACACGCTCGGCATTTCTCAAGCTGACAGAATTGAAGAAAAAATTCAAGTCTCAAGTTGCAGTACTGAATGATTCTACGGCGAAAACATTAAACCATGCAGAAAGCATGGAAAGAATACAGAGTCAGTACCAAAAAGAATTGGTCAATGTTTAACCATTTCAGGAGGTAGCATATGATCAAGAACTGATGGTACTGAAAGAAGAGGTCCAAGCTGCACTGAAGGCACTGGTGAAAAACAGGCCTCCAGAAATTTATGGAATACCAATTGGGATGTTTCAACAAACGGATGCAGCATTGGAAGTGCTCGCTCATCTATGCCAAGAAATTTGGAAGACAGCTACCTGGCCAACAGACTGGAACAGATCCATATTTGTACCCATTCCAAAGAAAGGAGATCCAACAGAATGCGGAAATTATTAAATATCACATGCAAGTAAAATTTTGCTAAAGATCGTTCAAAAGCAGTTACAACAGTACATCGACCAGGAACTGCCAGAAGTTCAAGCCAGATTCAGAAGAGGACGTGGAACAAGGGATATCATTGCTGATGTCAGATGGATCATGGCTGAAAGCAGAGAATACCAGAAAAATGTTTACTTGTGTTTTACTGACTATGCAAAGGCATTCAACTGTGTGGATCATAATAAATTATAGATAACACTGCAAAGAATGGGAATTCCAGAACATTTAATTGTGCTCATGAGCAACCTGTACTTAGACCGAGAGGCAACTGTTCAAACAGAATAAGGGGATACTGAATGGCTTAAAGCCAGGAAAGGTGTGTGTCAGGGTTGTATCCTCTCACCATATTCAATCTGTATGCTGAGCAAATAATCCGAGACGCTGGAAAATAGAAAGAACGGGGCATCAGAATCAGAGGAAGACTCATTAACAACCTGTGATGTGCAGATGATACAACCTTGCTTGCTGAAAGTGAAGAGGACTTGAAGAACTTATTGATGATGATCAAAGACCACAGCCTCCAGAAGAGATTACAACTCAACATAAAGAAAACAAAAATCCTCACAACTGGAGCAATAAGCAAATCATGATAAATGGAGAAAAGACTGAAGATGTCAAAGATTTCATTTTACTTGGATCCACAATCAACACCCACAGAAGCAGCTGTCAAGAAATCCGATGACTCTAAAACACTGGAAATAACAAATGTTGGAGGGGCTGCGGGCAGATCGGAACTCTTATGCACTGCTAGTGGGAATGCAAAATGAAACAACCATTTTGGAAAATGATATGGCGCTTCCTCAGAAAGCTAGAAATAGACATACCATTCGATCCAGCAATCCCACTCCTAGGAATATATCCTAGAGAAGTAAGAGTCATCACTCGAATAGACATACGCACACCTGTGTTCATGGCAGCACTGTTCACAATAGCAAAAAGATGGAAACAACCTAGATGCCCATCAACAGATGAATGGATAAACAAACTATGGTACATACACACAATGGAGTACTATGCAATGAGAAAGAACAATGAATCTGTGAAGCATCTCATAACATGGATGAAACTGGAGGACATTACGCTGAGTGAAATAAGTCAATCACAAAAGGACAAATATTGCATGAGACCTCTATTGTAAAAACTTGTGAAAAAGTTTACACAAAAAGTAACAATCTTTGTTGGTTACGAGGGATGGGAGAGGTGGGGGGGGAAATACTAAATAGGCAATAGATAAGTGGTATCTTTGGTGAAGGGTGAGACAGTACATAATACTGGGGAAACCAGGACAATTTGTACAAGGAAAGGTCATGGAAGCTCCATAGACACATCCAAACTCCCTGAGAGACTGAATTGCTGGGTGGAGGGCTGTGGGGACCATGTTCTCGGAAACATCTAGCTCAACTGGCATAATACAGTTTATAAAGACAATGTTCTACATTCTACCTTGGTGAGGAGCGTCTGGGGCCTTAAAAGCCTATAAGCAGCCATCTAAGATACTCCACTGGTCTCATCCCTTCGGGAGCAAGGGAGAATGAAGAGAACAGGATACAAGGAAAAGATTAGTCCAAAGGACTAATGGACCACAGCTACCAAGGCCTCCACCGGACTGAGTCCAGTACAGCTAGATGGTGCCTGGCTACCACCACTGACTGCTCTGACCAGGATCACAACAGAGGGTTCTGGACAGAGCTGGAGAAGGATGTAGAACAAAATTCGAACACACACAAAAAAGACCAGATTTACTGGCCTAAAGGAGACTGGAGAAACCCCGAGAGTATGGCCCCCAGACACCCTTTTAGCTCAGCGGTGAAGTCACTTCTGAGGTTCACCATTCAGCCAGGGAGTGGGCAGCCCCATAAAATAAAACGGGACTAGTGAGGCACAGCAGTCCAGGGACAAGGGCTAGAAGGCAGAAGGGGACAGGAAAGCTGGTGATAGGGAACCCAAGGTTGAGTAAGGACAGTGTTGACATGTAGTGGGGTTGTTAACCATTGTTATAGGGCAACGTGTGTACTAACTGTTTAACGAGAAACTATTTTGTTCTGTAAACCTTCATCTAAAGTGAGAATAGCAGCATAACTGGAAGGGCATAGTTGATGTTAGTGAACTGTGCATGTAGAAATTTTTGAAATGGTGTATCTTTGGCTATGTGTATTTTCAGCAAAAAAAAAAAAAACAAAAAACAAGGTCAAGAATGGAGAGGGTTGACATGTTGTAGGGTTGTTAACCAATGTCATAAAATAATATGTGTACTACTGTTTAATGAGAAACTATTTGTTCTGTAAACCTTCACCTGAAGTACAACAGAAAAAAAAAAGAAAGAAATCCGATGATGCATTGCATTGGGCAAATCTGCTGCAAAAGATCTCTTTAAAGTGTTAAAAAGCAAAGGTATCACTTTAAGGACTAATGTGTGCCTGACCCAAGCCATGGTGTTTTCAATAGCTTCATATGCATGTGAAAGCTAGACAATCAATAAGGAAGATGGAAGAAGAACTGATGCCTTTGAATTATGGTGTTGACAAAGAATACTGAATATACCACGGACTGCCAGAAGAACGAACAAATCTGTCTTGGAAGTACAGCCAGAATGCTCATTAGAAGCAAGGATGGTGAAACTTCGTTTCACATACTTTGGACATGTTATCAGAAGGGATCAGTTCCTGGAGAAGGAAGGACATCATGCTTGGTAAAACAGAGGGTCAGTGAAAAAGAATACCCTCAAGGATATGGACTGACAGAGTGGTTGCAACAAAGCGCTCAAACACAGCAAGGATGTGAGGATGCTGCAGGACTGGGCAGTGTTTCATTCTGTCATATACAGGGTCACTATCAGTCGGAACTGACTGGACAGCACCTGACAACAGCAACAATATGTAACATAGACGGATGTCCACTGTAGGATTGTTTTCAAGAGGAAAAGCATCTAGAAAAATGTCACATAGGAATAGAAAAAAAAATTGTGCTTATCTGCAGATTTTTAAGTTATCATTACCTTTCTTTTTCATATTTTTGAATTATCTGAAATTTATTTTTAGCCTAAGTTGCTTTTAAAATAGAAGTAATAAAAGAGAGCTGCAATGACCACCTTTTTGACGCCAGGGGTCCACTTTCCCCCACCCTCGCCCACGACCTGACATTGTCCCCACGGGGTCCTCTCCCACACTGACAC
The DNA here is from genome assembly GCA_030035585.1 of Dugong dugon. NCBI lineage: Eukaryota > Metazoa > Chordata > Mammalia > Sirenia > Dugongidae > Dugong > Dugong dugon. Next base: position 14,278,344 of record CM057476.1, read on the forward strand.
CTCACAATGACCCAGGGGAGGCAGATGTCATTACCCTCATTTTTCAGATGAAAGGCCTGAGACTCAGTAAGACGCCTGTCCAAGGGCACACCATTAGTAAGTAGTAGTTACTAACTGCTGTTCGTTGCCGTCAGTTGATTCCAACTCATGGCGATCCCATGTGCTCAGAGTAAACGCTCCACCCATGCGTTCAGAGTAAACGTTCCATAGGGTTTTGAAGGCTATAACCTTTCGGGAGCAGATCCCAGGCCTGTCTTCAGAGTCACCTCTGGGTGGGTTAGAATAGTCAACCATTTGGCTAGTAGTCGAGCACTTAATTGCCTGTGCCATCCAGGAATCCCTAGTTACTAACTACAAGGTAGAATTCTACCCTGCCTAGGAATAGTATCCCAAATAAGCAACATCTCTGCACATTTCCAAATTATCTGCGAATCCTGTGATGGTAAAAGCTTCGCTGGAAACACTTCCCCCAGTTCCCTTGGATCCACAATCACTGAGGCACTCCCCTGAGGCCCTCTCAATCAGCTTTGGGGAACATGGTGAAAAGTACAATCGCTGCTCTAAAATCCTGCCCTTTTTTCCAATAGCTGCCAATAACAGCCCCAGGGTTCCAGGCCATGGAGGCAATCATGGCCTCCTTTCTATGTGCCTATATCAGAGCCCAAGGAACCCTGGGGTCACAGTGTTTAAGTGCTCAGCTGCCAACCGAAAGGTTGGTGGTCCTAACCCGCCACCCGCTCCACGGAAGACAGATGTGACAATTTGCTTCCGTAAAGACTACAGCCTTGGAAACCGTATGGGGAAGTTCTACTCTGTCCTATAGGGTTGCTATGAGTTGGAATTGACTCAACAGCAATGGGTTTAAGGCTTTTTTGGGGGGGGAAGAGTGGGTTATCAGAGACCTATTTATACTCTACTGTATGCTTCTTTCCCTGCTATGCCCACAGTTCATCTTTATAGCGCCAGTAAATAAAAGATTCAGAATGCGGGAAAAGACTTGGAATTACCAAATTACCTTTAGCCCAAAACACTCAGTAACACATTTTCTCTAAAGCAAAGAAGATGTTTTCTCCATTTCTGTGACCTTTTCCTAAATTCCAAGCATCAATTACACATTTTGCTAAATTCCAAGCATCAATTACACATTTTGCTAGGCTCTGACATACAAAATACGACAAGGTCCCTATTTCTAGAAACAAACCAGAGAGTAGAGAGCAGTGAGGAGGAGGCAGAGAGGGATCTTTGGTTGGAAGGTTGGGGAGGCCAGCGTCATTCTAGGTCCTTCGGTGTCCTGGCTTCATTATGTAGTCCGAAGTGTCACGAATTCCCAAAACAGTGAACATACACCTAACTGACTTAAGTACAAAAAACATATTCCATAGCCAAATGAAAATGACCTTTGGAAGATTTGGATATTTATGCCACCTCTCCCCTCTTTTGGCCTGGACAACTGAAATACATACGCCCTCAAGGGAGATGTTTAGAGATGAGTCAGCCTTGGAACGGGCAAGAAGCGGTGGAAAAGACGCCGGACCAGGAGTCGGAGATGAAGTGCTTATTCTGCTTCTGCCATTAACTCTCAGCGAGGACTCTGGGAAGTCACTTCACCTCTTGCTATTTCCTCATCGATGAGGTGGGAACATAAGCAGGCTTAATTCTCTCTCCAAAGGTGATAGTTATTGTTTGTGAAAGCACTGAAGATGTACCACGTGTTACTCAACTGCAAAGCTGGAGACGACCAGTCAGTAGACATGGTTGGCCTACAATGTAATGTCATCACATTAAACCTGTGTTAGGTTGCTCAAGGGTTAAGATAAGCTCAAAGATGCTGTTGATACCAATGACAACCAGAGGAAGACAGACACTCAAATTCTGAGTTACCAAAAGGAATAAGGTGGTAAAACATTCAGGCATGCCACAGTTCTTTCACACGCAAAGATTTAGCACCAGGGAATACACATAGAATCCAAGAAGTACAATGCAAACAGAGTAAATTCCTTCGGGTCTAGCATTAAAAAACAACTGCCTGGCAGTTTACCCTCTGTTGTTGTTGTTGTTAGGTGCCATCGAGTTGGTTCCGACTCATAGCAACCTTGTGTACAACAGAACGAAACACTGCCCAGTCTTGCGCCATCCTCACAATCGTTGCTATGTTTGAGCCCATTGTTGCAGCCACTGTGTCAATCCACCTCGTCACGGGTATTCCTCTTTTTTGCTGACCCTCTCAGAAGGCCTATTTAGGAGAGCAAAGTACTCTGGGAAGGTAAGTGTGAAAGGTAGGAGGAGGAAGTTAAGGATTACCACTGTGTACTGTAAAAACATACTGGAAGCCAAAGGAGATCGCATCACTGACAAAACCATTGAAAGCTCATCATAAAACTAGAGGTAACTCTTGTTCCCAACACAATAAATTTATTGTTGTCGAGTCGATTCCGACTCACAGCAACAGTACAGAATAGGTAGAACTGCCTCATGGGGTTTCCAAGGAGCAGCTGGTGGATTCAAACTGTCGACCTTTCGGTTAGCAGCCTGAGCTCTTAACCACTACGCTACAAGGCCATCCCCCGCAACACGACAGGTAAACCCAAAGCAGTGAGATGGTGAGTAGTGAGCCCTGCTCCCAGATCAACAACGTGAACAACGAAGAAAATGAAAGAGGCCTTGTCCAATCCCAAGGATAGTGAGGGACTCCAAGAAAGAGTTGTGAGTTAATGTGGCTCCTGAAATCAAAAAGCAATACTATTCAAGGGGCACAATATCGTGACCTTAGAACCAAATACTTTAAGCCTCAAGCCAGAGAGATTCAGCATTACACTAGAAGAACGGGGAGCACCTCAAGTGTGTGGATCCAGGACACCCCACAACCCACGAGCCAGGCATCCTCTAAGTCATGACAATCAAACACAGCTCCACACCCCACTGCCCCTCCCCGCCAAGGGCAGCATGAGAGTCTCTTAGAGCACTTTGGCAGGAAGTTGGGTTTTCTTTTCCTCTTTTTCTAAATGTAGGCTAGCTATGAACTATTTCAAGTGCAAGTCATAGGGTATCAACTGCTAGAGATCTTGCACACGATTAGAATGCAACAGTGTCTTTGACTTTTCAGATAATTTTATATGTCAGGATATGGTTAGAAGGTTGGTGTTCAGGGACCACTCTGGAAGATGCTGTTAAAACAAAAACAAAAATATTCTAGACAGAAAATCCACATTCTAAGAAACAAAACATTTTATCTGGGCAAAAGAATAATTCAACTGATCAAACACAAGAACACAAGAACAACAACAAAAAACTAATTTCCTTGAATATATTCAACTAGAAAGGCCAACAAAACACTAATTTCCTTGAATATATTCAACTAGAAGGCAAGGCATTTTCCTACACAAAACATTATAACTTTCCTACTACACCAAAGAAACTCAATAAATAATTTTACAGTGGAAGGGCCCAGGTCAAAAACGTAAGTGAAAACTTGACTTCGGACACAGAGGTAACACAAGTCACAGTTCCCTTTGCAGGTACGTTAAGAGTCATTCAAGAATGTCAACCGCACCGGAAGCTCGGCCCATAGTTTAGTCTTTTCTGGGTGAGAAGGGCTGGAGTTTCCAGGCTGCTTTACAGTACAGTTCCACCTGGTAAAGCCCAGGCAATGAGAGAAGCCAAAGAGTACAACACAAGAAAGGGTCAACACCAAGGTTTCCTCACGCCGCCTTTGTCTTCTTCCATCGCAGTAGCGTGAACACTCAAGTCTGGCTTCAGGTGGCAGTCCTTCAGCAGTGCCACCCTGCTTTAAGTCCTCTGCGCCCATCACGCAGGGAAGAGCTCGGGAGGGCTCTCTCCGTAGCAGTACTTTGCTATGGGATCCCTATAGGTGTTCTCGTGCTGCACGCTCTGTGGGCAAGAAGGGAGATAACACCGCCGTGAGAGACAGCAGGGTATCACAACACCTCCCTCACGGAATGGCAAAAGTCACAAGAGGACTGCCGTCAGTTACTCCCTGTAGGAGCCTGGCTACGTCCATCTCCAAATATCACTAAAAGGCTCCAAGGCACCTTCTGGAACAAGGAGGAACACTTGACACGGACTACCAAAGAAGAGCATTAAAATGCAAATGACATCATGGCATACACATTTCGTTTTACGTACAACCTGGCTGTGACCTGGGTGTCTCAAGACAACTCATTTTTCCACAACATTTTAAGCTAGATTAAGAATCCACAGGTATTTTGTGCCTGATCCTGTGCTTCAAAGAAATTCAGATCTGGGTACTGAACCCTGCAGAGAGATTGAGGAGATGCACTTCAAGTCACTTCCATAAAGTTTATGTACCTACAGGTCTGGCACATGAGCCAAACCCCACAATACCACTCAAGCCTCATTTGGCTCAGTAAATTGCAAGTGTGATTTAATACAGACAATCATCCCCGATGGCTAATTTTCGAGCAATTTGTTTTCATACAAGCAACTTGAGTTTCTGGCTAGTCTAGAGTTCGTTAATTATCCCAAGAACAGCGCTAAGCAAATAAATTGTAAGTATTAATCCAATTTAATAGATGTAAAGCCAAATCTTCTCTTTCTTGGGATACTGTTATCAACATAAATTGAATGGCAATTGGGAAATCTCTCTTTACAATAAAAAGATAAAGTCAGAAAACATAGTAGCTTCACTAAAGATTAGAACTAACTCCCAGGTTTTATCAGTTAAGGGAAAAAAAACACTTAGCCTTTTCTAACATTTCTCAGAATTAGAGAGACTCTGAATCAAAATGAGTCATGTATTCAGCCTTCTTCCACATTTCCTTTAGAGCCCATTCAAGTGGAAAGCTCTGCAAGGAAAACAAGACTATCAGGAATTTCTCAACATTTTCAAATGCTCATTACAATCCCTGAAATATTTATCCAATGATGCTGACTGCACTCAGAGCAAAGCAGAGACATGAAAGAGGAGAAAAATCAAAAGCTGGAATACAGAAACCTGACCAAGGGTACAAGAGTTCTGGAGAACAACAAATGACTCAGTTATCACAGATGAAGCCAGGACAATCTGGGATGCACCATGAACAGAAGCCACGAGCAGTGTGCTTGTATAATAGTGAGGGACGTCTGGTGACTGCACAAAGAGAGCTGTGACAGATGCCGAACCACAAAAGCAGACAGACAAGAGCACCGAGAGCGATGGAAAGGCTAAGGACTCTCAGACGCTTACAGCAGCAGGCACAATATGTGATGTCCAAAGAGCAAAGCAGTTAAGGACAGCATGCAAATAAGTATTGAGAGCTTGACAACCTACAGATTTATTCATGTATTTTTAAATACCCACCTGCCCTTCCACTTGAAGTCCTAAAATAAATCACCACTCTGCCCCAGAACAAATTACTACTTACTCTAAACTAGTGGTTGCTGCAAAGCCTTAGTCAAATTTCAGTCAGACAGGGTGGAGAGAACTTCTCTCAGGCACTGAACTATTAGCACACCACCCAGACTCAAAAATAATTTTAAGCTCCCCCTTAAAGCACAGACATGCAATTCAGATAGGAGAGATACATGCTGATTAGACTTTGATTTACTCTGTTTTAGTTCCCTTGTTTGAATCTTTTTGCCATCCTAAATACTACCATTATGCCACGCAAAACCAAACAATGCTGGACATGGCTTCATTGAATCATTTCTCCCTCATCACATCACAAAAGGGACCTCACCCCTGACTCTCAACAGCCCATCCCCCAGCAAGAGAAATCATAGCTTCTGACCTGGGATGAGGTCCTGCATTTAGCCAAACACAATTCAAAGTGATCTTCTACTGCCATGAAGAGGTTCTGGAATGCCACGGCTGCCCGGTTAAGGAAGCGCTCCAGGAGAAGTTGCTATGGAAACAAAAGTTTGTACCTGTAATAAATTCCAGATGAAGCCAGCACAAGGTAACCTTGGATATCTCATCTTAACTAAGAGAAAAGCGGACACAAGGAGAGACAGGGAGCTGGGTACCTTACTCATCAGATATCTGAAGAGCAACACAATGGTCCACTATGCAAAAGAACCATTCAAGTAACTGAGCACCACCTCCTTGCCTTGTAGACAAAGGTGACTTCACACCAGCAATTTCTGACACCTACAAAGTTCCATTCCCAGTTCTATTTTCAAAAGACTCTCACGTGAAGAGTCTAATACTCATCATAAAGTAAAGGCAGAAAGGAAAAAGGAGATGTAGAATGAAGAGTGACTCCACATACCTTGTTGGGCTGCAGACAGCAGGAGACACAGTACTCATAGGCGCTGCAGCAGCCGTTAGACAAGCAGCCGTCACAGCAATACTGCTTTGTGTTAGGGACGTTGACATTACAGCAACCATTCACCAGCAAAGCCTTCCTTTCACAAACATATCCTGAAAAGTCAGAAACTAACCTTAGCATAAAACCAGCAGTCCTCCCACCCCTATCATGAAGAAACAATGAAAATACTGCACTCAAAGAATACAGAGACAAAATCTGCAGCCCGGAACACCCCAAGCACCAAAGAGCTGAAATCAGACGTGTTACAGGAAATATGTACTCTCGTGTTATAATCAGGTTCCACACCATAATCCACCTATGTTTTAGTCTGCTGTCACACATTTCACTTAATCACATCCACATTTTCCTATTCTAACCTATGCAAGACCATCTTTCATCACGCCTAAAGAAAAATGTCAGTCTTTTTCAAACAAAAATCTGAAAATAAGAAAAATCAAGGTGAGAGCCTTGTACGTTAGAAAAAACTCTTTAGAAATCTCTTTTGAATTCTTGCCATTTATTCAGTAGCTTTAATTTTTTCTTATATTTTTAAAGAAGTAACTAGCTATTACCTGATCTTTATACATCAATGTAGGTTGTTTTTAAGTACAAATGCCAGGGTTTAATAACCCCTCAGCATTACGGAATGCAGAGTTTTCTAATATCCAAGGCAGAGAAACTTCTTAATTCCCTCCACCCCTCATAAATCCCATCATCTATAAACATACACACCCTCTGACCCAGTTAATTCACGCTTAACTTTTGAGAAAGAATCTCTTTACAAGGGCTAATTTATTTTTCAGAGCTGCTAGATAGGCATTTCTCTACATCGTTCCGGGAGTGGGATAGAAAAATGTAAGAGTAAGTCCATGTGGGATACCACTTGGCCCTTGGGAAACCCCAGGTGCAGGCATGGGCCCACAGGTACACACACGGGCTCTGAGGTACAGAGCAGCTGTTACCAGCATCCTTCTATTGCAAATGCCCCAGCTTCCTACTCCTCAGAGAACGAGACTTGGTGAAGTATAAGGTTGTTTTCAGTAACTACTCTAGAAAACAAAGTCTGTGCAAAAGCAAGGGTCACCAGTAGAATAATGACTGTGGTAAAAGATTAAAAGGGCCCTCACTTAACAGAACCAGGTCACAGTTACCTGGGAGCTGGTGTTTTTTTTTAAGAGAGCAGGATTCTAACACCACAGTAAATGTTTCAGGGAGTCTTCCTAACTATTCCTACTCATTTTTGTCACAGGGGTTATAAACAAACAAACAAAAAGAATCCAAATTAAGTCAGCATTTTTCTCAAAATTCTGCCAAAAATGATAAATGCATGGCAACTCTATCACCTTTATATCTGGAAGATGCAAAATATTATGTGACCTAAACTCCACTTGTTGATATTATCTCTTCCCCCTCTCTTTTCTATATCATATTGTAAGTGTCAGCTTCTCAGACCTTCTTTTTCCTCACAGTGCTAACTTCCAGTACTTAGCCTGGAAACCCGCACAGGTCCTTCTAACTTCTGGTGAAAGAAAACTCATCAAGATTTCTTAGTTTGCATTCTCTATCTACTCATGCAAACATTACTTCCGATGAGTCCTGTAAGATCATAACCTCCAAGTGTGATGCCACTGCCTGGGAAATTAACTTCCAATGTCTGAAAAGTTTGTAATTCTAATTGGTTATCTTATTTAATAATGTGTTGCTCTGGCAATATTCACAGTGGCATCTGTTTTCTAAAAGGCGTAAATTCTTGCAAGTTTTCTGTATTAAGCTACTTACCTCTTTTCCCCCTTTCACAGAGGTAAAATAAAACCTGTGGCTCTTGGATTTTTATGTGTTTATTTTTGATTCCTAGAATTTTTTACTCAAGGAGACTGAGAGTGTGTTTCATCTAAATTAGTCAGAAAAAAATTATTATTCTGATAGCTATGACAAAAGAAAATGACAAGCTGTTCATAATCCAGTGCTACATATTAAATCAAACCATAAGATTTCATATTTTCTCATTGAATGTTATACAGTCTGAACTAGAAGTCAAGATACTTGGTCCTCATCCTAGTTCTGGCCACCGACTTGCTGTGGTATCTTGTGGAAGTAATTTTCCTTTACTAAACCTTAGTTAGTCTGTTTAAAAAAAAACAACAGGTTATTTGCAACATTATTTTTTTTAAGTGAGACTATAAAAACAGAGATTGAAAGTGGCATCATTACCACGTTGGGAGTGTTTCTGTCGTGCAAACTTTTCCAGCTCTCCCACCCTATTTGGGTAGTTTTCCTGACTCCTTCCTTCATCTCCCAGCACTCCCATCTCGTTTGATAATTCTGAGAAGAGCCTTCAAAAACGTGTTTTTTTTTCATTTTGTTGGGAATGCAAACTTTTTTTTTTTTTTTTAAACAAGAGTGCATTGTGGTCTTCATTTTAAGGACAGTTATGTGTCTTCATTTTGTTTAGCCTCATTAAGTATAGATGAAGATTCTAATACAAGGCTACCTATATCGATTTAAATTGTCAGGTTCATAACCTAACTTCTAGGACTCTGTGAAAGACAGTAAACTTTACTTTTGCAAACAAACAGAAAAACTGGTTTTTGCAAACTACCTGTTAAAAAAAAAAAAAATTTATAATCAGGGAACTCTGGACACTGGTTGGATATTTAACATTAAGGAATAACTGGATTTTTCTTTTTTTAGTGTGGTAATGATATTCTGCTTATGATTTGCACAAATCCGATGAAATATTTAAGGAAGGCCTTCAGCACAGTGCCCAGCACAAAGTCAGAAGAGCTCCAACAGTTGTGTAGTCTAGCCATGTAACCCATGCAGGAATCTCCTTTCTTAAAGCTTAAAAGGAAGCAAGAAAGCCCTGGGAGAAAGCACCAAAACAAACTCATGTTTCAACTGTTTAAGAGTAACACATTTTGAATGTGTTTATAATTCATTTGAAACTATTTGGTCAGTCAGTCAACAAGCACATTTCCTGAGTGCCAACACCATAAAGATATTATCGAGGTTACCCAGGAGAAAAACTGAACTCTTATCCTACAGAGTTCACCACCAAGATGTGAACCATGGCAAGATTAGAAAATACAGGGATGGGGAGAGATTGGCAGAAGTCACCTACAGACTGATGCATGATAAAATGCTAACTATAAGTCACAGGCAAAAAGAACACTTAAGAGCTATCAAATCACACTTCTCTGACATTAAGGGGATCTTCAAATGATGAGCAGGGTATGAAACAGATGTGAGAGATGTTAGAAATGAAACACTTTTAGAGAAATCTCTATAAAAATGTCCTACAAATGGCTCCACCAGTGATTTCACAGACTGCAGGACAGGAAAAGGCCCAGCCTTACCAAGTTCATCTGTGATGAGATGCTTCCCTTGAATGGAGTTACGGCATTGATTGCTTGGCCGACTGCTATTGCCCAAGTTAAACTGTACTTTCCAGGGAATGGGCTGATCATGGTCTTGAACCTGGAGGAGATTCCGATCTCTCACTGCTCTCTCCTCCTACAAAGAGACCACAAATGACAAGGGTAAAGTATGGTTTCTTGCATTTTCACCAACTTCTCATAGAAACTACAGCCTGGATAACAGGCATTTGCACCCTGCCATGTAAACAAAGTCTGAGTCAAAATCATAAAACAAAATTAAAATAAACCTAGAAGAAAAAGTGAAGCCCTGATGGCGCAGTGGTTAAGAGCTCGGCTGCTAACCAAAAGGTCAACAGTTTGAATCCACCAGCCACTCCCTGGAAACCCTATGGGGCACTTCTACTCGGTTCTATAGGGTCGATTCTGACTCGACAGCAACAGGTTTTTTGGATTAGAAGAAAAAGAAAGAAATTAGGGCTATGCTTCAAAACTGTCATACTTACATGCATGGCCCCTGGGTTACATGCACATTACAAATGTGCCTCCTACTTGTTAATTTTATCGAAACCTTTGAATGGGGAAAAGTTTTGAACTTTTCCTTTCTGATGGCAAGTCATTTACATTTTTTGACATTAAAACAAATTGTGGAACAGAATACCAAATTTGAACAAACTTTTAAAGTAGAAGAGAAAACTTCAAAGAAATGTTGCAAATGTCATTTCAGGCAATTCCTGACACCTCTGGAGCACAAGGCCGCTTTCATTTGCAGTTAGGAGTATTTCAGTAGTACACCTACGGGAATACTGAATTAAGAAGCCGACTTGGGGCAAGATGAAGCGTGACAACTTGTAAATTTCTTCTATGAAAGAACACTGAGTATGCAACCTTTATAGCATACCTTTCTTTACAAAAGACATCATCTGCCAGCCCTTTACCCAGACTTCAAAGTGAAGAGTTGCTCCAGAAGAAATAATTTAGACCCTCTTTCCTAGCCTTGAAGCTATGCGGGATTGAGCTTTCAAAACAATGTTTAAGGAACTAATGAAGAAGGTGCCTGAGTGCCAGAAAACAAGTCAAGCATGAGACAGTCATCTTCTGAATGCTTAAGCCTATTGTTGGAAAACAAAACAATCAATACAAGATTCCCTCCTAAAGGCTTCTTGTGTACATTAAACATTCCAACATTATAATGAGAGTGCCAGTGTTTTGTGGCTTCTGCCAGTAAGAATAATCTGTCATGTGTCACTGTGTAAGCAAAAAGGATTAACCTTTAAAGTTTGATGGTAAAGCTTATATACGTAAAAAGAGAAATATCTTTACAGTTACTAAAATTTCTTTAGGAAAGTAAACTGGGAAGAACGATTAACATTTAAAATGTACATACACTTTGGCCCAGTAAAATCATTTTTGAGCCCTTGGCAGCATTTTGTTCTGTTGTACATAGGGTCGTTATAAGTCGGAACTGACTTGATGGCACCTAACAACAACATCCTACAGAGAGCACCGATGCATAAGGATGCACAAAAATGTTTAATTACACACAGCATTGTTTAAATGATGGAAAAAGCTGGAAACCCATCAACAGAGAAACCACCGAACAAATACTGGCATAGCCACACCATAAAAAAATTAAAACCTAGCTATGATTGATAACTATCTAACATACTGGTTCTTAGGCCTGACTCGCACATTATATTATGTAGAGAGCTTTAAAAAATTATGATTCTTGGGCCCAATTGTAGACGGAGGAAGAATCCAGTAAAGATACTGGCAATCAGTATTTCTTTAAAACAGGCAGGGTTGCAGAGCACTAGATGTCCATGGTATGTTGTTGTTGGGTGCCGTCAATATTGACTCATAGTGGCCACACAGGACAGAGTAGAACTGCCCCGTAGGGTTTCCTAGGCTGTAAAACTTTTTTTTTTTTTTTAAAGATACTTTTTTTTTTTAGGACAGTTTCAGGCATACAGAAAAACTGCACAGGAAGTACAATGAGTTCCCATATACCCCCTTGCTCCTGTGCACATTGTTTATCCTGTTAGTAACATCTTTCACTCCTGTAGCACATTTGTTACAAATGATGAACCAATATTAATACATTGTTATTAACTGAAGTCCACAGTTGACATGAGAATTTAGTCACTCTTTGTGTTGTGCAGTCCTGTGGGTTTTGACAAATGCATCATATCATACGTCCGCCATTACAGTAACATACAGAACAGTTTTATTGCCCTGAAGATACCCTGTGCTCCACCTCTTTATCCCTTCTCCTACCTATTTTTCATGCAAGTTCATCCAACTGCATAATTCTGATGTTGTCAAGTTACAAGTTATTGTTTCAATATTGTCCTAGACATCCAAATCCTGAACATAAATTTAAATCTAAGAAACATGTATTAAGGAGAATAGCGAAGACTCCGAAGTGCAATTTCTGAGTTAAATAACGCCCCACGGCCTTAACTACATTATGTGAATACGCCTTGTGGTTAGTGTTTAAGCTGCTTTTGCAGCTGAAATGAGGGAGCGATCCGCAGCTCTGAAGCAGTCCTGGGTCCACTCTACAAACCCGTCCTCTGGTGCCAGATGCCTTGCTTGGCACCTGTTTTAGAACCTTCAGCTCTCCTTAAGATTATTTTCAAATTAGAAAACGTCGATATTCTAGGTAGGCATTGCTTTATGGGCGGGTTTCGCATTGTTTGATTCTTCATGTCTCACTTTTCCTTTTATTGTTGTACTTTAAGGGAAAGTTTACAATTCAAGTTAGTCTCTCATACAAAAATTTATACATACATTGCTATGTGACCCTAGTTGCTCTCCCTATACTGTGACTGCACACTCCTCCTTTCCACCCCTGATCTCCCGCGTCCATTCAACTAGCTCCTGACCCTCTCTGCCTTCTCATCTCACTTCCAGACAGGAGCTGCCCATTTAGTCTCATGTATCTACTTGAGCTAAGAAGCACACTCTTCACGGGTATCATTATATGTCCCATAGTCCAGTCTAATCTTTGTCTGAAGAGTTGGTCCTAGGCTGTAATCTTTATGGGAGTAGATCATCAGGTCTTTTCTCTTGCAGAGCCACTGGTGGGTTCAAACCACTGATGGTTCAGTTGGCAGCCGATTGCTTTAACCATTGTACCACCAGGGCTCCTTTTGTCCGTGGTATATTATGTGAAACAAGTTGCAGAATGATATTATCGCACATTACATTATCCTAATAATAACAATAATACATATAGACAGATTTGTAGGAGCACAAATAAAGTTACACTACAGGCTATTAACATGGGAGGGATACACGTGATCATTATCTTTCATCACCTTTGGAATGTTTGTCTTTTTAATTTAAAATAAAAATTATAAAGATACTATGAAAAACAGATTATTAATAGGGTAATTTGAGTCAGAAGTCTATGGAAACTCTGTACTATTGCTGTAACTGCTGTAAATCTAAAATCGTTCCAAAATAAAAAAGCTTATTAAAAAAACGCATAAATCATCAACATTAAAGACAAAACATTACCCACAATCTCATTACATAAATAAAGCTCTATTTATTTTTGCATATTAACGTCTAGTCTTTGACCCCTGGCATTTACACTACAAATTAGTATGCTTTATGTTCAGTTCTTCTTGACGCTAATTGCATAGTAACCAATTTTCAAGTTCTTACATTGTTTTGATAATCACATTTTCAAGGTTATATAAAAATCCATCATGTTGCTATGCCATAATTTGGTAAACACGTCCTCTAGATTAACATCTAGGCCCATCCCAGAATCTTGTTATCATATATAGCACTGCAATAAAAATGTGGAGCTTTTTTCTATTCCCTTGAATAATGTGTAGCAGTAATTAGTAATTAGTACCAGAAGTAGAGTCAACGCTATACAAAGCCAAATAACTTCCCAAAGATTATATCATTTCTCGTATTGCCAGCATTACAATAAGAGTGTTTACAATTTTATCATCACCTCACCAGTGCTGGATTTTGTTCTTTCATTTACTAGGTGTAAAATAGCCCTTCAAGGTGGCTTTAATTTGTATTCTGTCCCCTCCCTTTGGTTTCTTTTAAAGGAAAGCACTGAAAAAAATAAAAATAAAGGAAATCACTGGCTCTAGCAGAAGCAGGACAGGTCATCAAAAACAACACCTGTACTCCTCGGTTAGCACGAGAAGAGAAGCTAAGCACAGAAGCAAATCACTTTGGTGCATGCTGTGTAACTACATGTAAATTCATACTCCTCGGCCCTGCTGGGACCATATCAGGCAACTGCATAATCAAGCTATAGGCAAGCTAAACTGAGCTTCAAATGCGACCTTAGATAAATTAATAGCCATAAAGACCATTAAGAGGATGGTCAACATGAGTAAACTGGATCTATAACAAGGTCAAAACGCTCTTAACATTACTCCCAAACCACCGTTATTCTTCCTTAAAAGACAAAAAAAATTCACAGCATCCCAGAAGGACCTCTTCAACATAACTGCGTTCCTGATAAACAGGAAAGCAATTCTCCTAGCACTTGAACTTGTTTTCAAACATGAATATTCAAGACCTTGCCAAAGGACTATGCGAGCAAATTACCAAGATGTCACGCAATTGTAATGAATTAGCACTCGTTCATTCTTCCAAAGGCCCAGCCTTGCAGAGGGTACTGTGAAGGGACACTGGGTGGAGTCCTTCAGTGGAACTTTCCCAAATTGTTCCACTGACCCTATTACGCTGTCTCAATTTTAAGTTTTTCAAAATATATTTTTTTCATTCAAGATTCATTCAGAAAATATTTATTGCATTCTTACAATGTACTAAGGATACAGAGACAAATGTAGAGAGGGTCCCTAGTCTCAAAGAGCTTCCAAGGCAGTTGATAGAGATACGTACATGTATCAGTGCAATAACTTGCTGTAGATGCTAGAACAGCTGTCCACGTGGGGTTCACTGGGCGATGAAGAAAAGAGGAACAAAAAGGAGTGAAAAAATACACAAGAACTTTCTCCATAAACTGCGTAAGAGCTACAGAAATGTTTTCAATTACTAACGTTTGTTGCTTAATCTCTAAGTTCCTCACTATCAAAAAACGGGTATATTAACACCTGCCCTATTTTTCAGGGATTATCCTGAGGGTCAAATGAGATAAATATTCCATATAAGTTGTAAAGCACTTAAATATAAGGCAGTAATGTCATTTAAAAATGTACTTTGGTTCTTAAAAAAAAAAAAGAAGAAGAAGAAAGTGATAAAGATCAGAAGGCATCCTAAATGTCCAGTATTTGGGCAATGCCTAAGTACAACCAGATAATGGAAGACTTCAGTCATAAAAAAATTATGCTTACAATGAGCTTTTTATGATGGAGGAAAACATGTATGTAATCCTAAGAAACAGTATGTCTTAATTATATACAGAAAAAAAATTATGGAAAAACAACAGAAAAAATATATGCCCAAATATAACCAGTGGATACATCTGGTTGGTAAGATTACAGGTAATTATTTCTCTCCTTTACTCTGTGTAATACTTTACAAATTTTCTAAAAAAAATAAGTGAATCTTGGTGATCAGTGAAAAACAAAATAAAAAACTAGATTAGCAACCTTCTCTTATGATTTATTACACTTCACTTTAAACCTGTTGCCATCGAATCAATTTACTCATAGTGACCCTTTAGAGAGTGTCTAACTTGGCACCAATTTACATACTCAATTACTTTAAAGCTGAAGATGTTACTATATTTTCAAGGAGTTACGTGAACAGCTCTGAGACTTCTAGGAACTGCACCACTTGCACAAGAGTAAGAGCATTTATTTACATAAGAGGACCTCCCAAGATTCTAAACTTCTTTCATCTCAGCTCCCATGTCCCACAGAGTTAGGATCCCCTTGTTACTCTATTACATCATTCTGCTTTGTTCTCTTCATAGCAAAAATCATTATCTGAAATAATTTTCCTTATTTACTATTTGTCCTTCCTACCTTCTAGAAGAATATAGGCTCTTGGAGAGCGGAGACCCTATCTGCTTTGTTCTACACTGCATCTACCAGAACAGTGTCTAGCACACAGTCGGTATTCACTAAACATGTTCAATAAATGCACCCAAGTCACCTGGCACCACTCACCACTCCCAACCCTCTCCCCTAATCACATCCCCACCATTATCACTAATTTCTCCTATGCTCCCATCTCTGCAATTTAAAATTATCCCCCAAAGCATTAATTAACATGAAAACTAAAGAAAAGAGGAATTCAGAGCAGCAGAGGATAATCACCTATTCTCTAGGCAGAACGTTACTGCATCTGCTCCATGAGTTCATAGTCTCACAGAAGCAGAGCTAAGATATGGAGCTTTGAAGTTTGTCATAGCCTCTTCTCAATTAATCCTAAAAGTCTCTGGATATTCCACACCGCATCTCCATTTTACAGACGAAGAACCTGAGGCTAGGCAAGATGAAGCAAACTCGCCTGGCATCACACAGCTACGAGTGGCAGACGACCAAAGCTGCAATCTGTAGCGGAGTATTAGTTATAATGGGCTAGGCCTGCACGTCTCAAAGTTTTGGGTCCTAGGACTCCTAACATTACTGAGGACCCCAATATGTGGGTTTATGTGGGTTATAGCTATTGACATTTACCATATTGTAAATTAAAACGTAAATTCTAAAAATGTGTATTAATTCATTTAAAAATAACAGTAAACCCATTACGTGTTAACATAAATAATGTTTTTGTGAAAAAAGTTTATTTCAAAGAAAAAATTACTGAGAAGAGGGGTAATGTTTTTACATTTCTGCAAATTTCTTTGACTTCTGGCTTCACAGAAGACAGCTGGATTCTCGTATCTACTTCTGCATTCAATCTGTTGCAATATGCTGTTTTAGTTGATGCATACGAACTCATTCCCACCTCATACAGATCTGTAGTTGGAAATTAGTGAAGTATCTTAACAGATAATTATGTATATTCTTCTTTGAAACTACCCAAAAACTTGACAAATGGTAGTTTCTTAAGTTCACAGCAAATGGCGCAGCCACTCTGGAAAACAGTCTGGCAGTTCCTCAAATAGTTATGATTTGATCCTGCAATTCCACTCCTAGATATATACCCTAGAGAAATGAAAACACATGTCCACATAGAAACATGTACACAAATATTCAAAGCATTGTTATTTTCGTAACAGCCCAAAGGTGGAAACAACCCAAATGACCATCAAATGATGAACAGATAAACAAAATGTGTATCAATACAATGGAATATTTACATAAGAAAGAATGAAGCACTAGTACACGCTGCAACAGGGATGAATCCTGAAAACACAATACTAAGTGAAAGCAGTCAGTCATAAAAAAAAACTTATTATATGATTCTATTGATAGGAAACGTCCAGAAAAAGCAAATCTAGAGAGACAGAAAATAGACTGGTAGATGCATAGGACTAGTGTGAATGGTGGGATAGGGGAGTGGTAGATTAAGGAATCTGACAAAATGAAGGAGGCTCCATCTCAACATGTGGCCTCCAAGATCAACGTGGCATGGGGAAGGCAACGTACACTACCCAAAGCTGCCTGGAAATGACATCCTACGTTCTACTATCTGAAGCAAGCCACATGGCCACCCCTAACTTAAAACAGAGTGGCAGAGTTGACCCTATCACATGCCCAGAAGGAGGATAATGGGGTTATTTGTGAATTACACTGATAACTAACACAGGAGGTAAGGCTGAAAACATACATGAGGCTACGGCCCAGGGGGGGAAGATACACTCCAGAATCTGAAGGATGCGGCCTCAACTTAGCGCCCCCTGCCTGTTGGAATGTAGACCTAGTGCTGCCAAATCATCTTGATTTTCAAGAGAAACCAGGAGTAAGGATTTATACACAAATTCAAAATTTAAAAATTTTTTTTAAACACTGTGCAGATTATGTTTTTATCTCTGTAACAATGGTTAAGAATTAAGAACATGGGCTTTAAAATCAGGCAGACCTGTTTCATCCATGTTATGAGATGCGTCATAGATTCATCACTGTTCTTTATCTTTGCATAATACTCCATTGTGTGTATGTACCATAGTTTGTTTATCCATTCATCTGTTGATGTGCATCTAGGCTGTTTCCATCTTTCTGCTATTGCGAACAGTGCCGCAATGAATATGGGTGTGCATATGTCTATTCATGTGACGGCTCTTATTTCTCTAGGATATATTCCTAGGAGTGGGATTGCATTTTGTAGTGCTTTTTTTTGTGGTGCTGATGTTTTCTTTGTTCCTATTACTCTCCTGTGCTGAGTTCCTTTTGTTTGTGGATTTTTTTTTCATTTCTTTTCCTTTTGTAGGTTTTGTTTTTACTGAGACTTTATGTTTTTCTTCTTTATTCTGATGAGTAAGTTTGTTAACTTTCTTTGTGGTTGCCTTCAAATTTACCCTTATCTTCCTACATTTGAACCAGTCTATTACTATTTGGTATCGCCTTGCCTTCCTCTCCATTACGCTGAGTGAAATAAGTCAATCACAAAAGAACAAATATTGTATGAGACCTCTACTGTAAAAACTCATGTAAAAGTTTACACACAAAAAGAAACAATCTTTGCGGTTGCAAGGGATGGGAGCAGTAGGGGGAACTAAATAGACAATAGATAAGTTGTAACTTTGGTGATGGGTAAGACAGTACATGATACTAGGGAAACCAGCACAACTTGTACAAGGAAAGGTCAAGAAAGCTCCATAGACACTTCCAAATTCCCTGAGGGACTGAATCGCTGGGTGGAGGGCTGTGGGGACTATGGTCTCAGGGAACATCTAGCTCAACTGGCATAACACAGTTTATAAAGACAATGTTCTACATTCTACCTTAGTGAGTAGCGTCTGGGGTCTTAAAAGC
This sequence comes from Dugong dugon, assembly GCA_030035585.1. NCBI lineage: Eukaryota > Metazoa > Chordata > Mammalia > Sirenia > Dugongidae > Dugong > Dugong dugon. The sequence goes on from CM057476.1 coordinate 14,296,857, forward strand.
CTGTGAACAGCTATCTAAGCTACTCCACTGGTCTCACCCCTTCGGGACTGAGGGAGAATGAAGACAACGAGATACAAGGAAAAGATCAGTCCAAAGGACTAATGGTCCACAGCTACCACGGCTTCCACCAGACTGAGTCCAGTACAGCTAAACGGTGCCCAGTGACCACCACTGATTGCTCTGACCGGGGATCACAACAGACGGTACGGGACAGAGTTGGAAAAGGATGTAGAACAAAATTCTAACTCACAAAAAAAAACCAGATTTAGTGGCCTGACAGACTGGAGAAACCCCAAGAGTATGCCCCCGGACACCCTTTTAGCTCAGTGGTGAAGTCACTCCCGAAGTTCACTGTTCAGCCAGGGATTGGACAGCCTCATAAAACAAAACGGGACTAATGAGACAAGGACTAGAAGGCAGGAGGGGACAGGAAAGCTGGTGAAAGGGAACCCAAGGTTGAGAACTGACAGTGTTGACATGTCATGGGGTTATTAATCACTGTCATAGGACAATACGTGTACTGTTTAATGAGAAACTATTTGTTCTGCAAACCATCATCTAAGGTACAAAAAAAAAAAAAAAAAAAGAATTATCTATGTGAGATCAAACTGACAACAGCAGCTCAAAAGGTTTGATGGGAAGTCTAGGGGCAGTGAGTTGAAGATAACGGTGACGGAATAATTTGGAAAAGGATAGTGAGAATAGCTGCACAACTAGAAGAATGTAATCGATGTCACTGAATTGTACATGCAGAAACTTTTGAAATGGTGTAACTTGGCTATGTATATTTTCACCAAACAAAAGGTCCTCCAAGGTTGAGAAGAGAGAGTGTTGACATGCCATAGGATTGTTAACCAATGTCATAAAACAATATGTGTACTGACTGTTTAATGAGAAACTATTTGTTCTGTTGACCTTCATCTAAAGTACAATTAAAAAAAAAAAAAAAATCAGGCAGACCTGAATCCGTTTCTCTTCTTGAACCTTCATAAAGGAATAGTATCCCTACATACAAAGAATTCCTACCGTGATTAAAAAGACAAATCAATATATCTGGGGTCTTAAAAGCTTACCAGCAGCCATCTAAGATGCATCAATTGATCCCAACACACCTGGAGCAAAGCAGAACGAAGAACACCAAAGACACAAGGAAAATATTAGCCCAAGAGATAAAAGGGCCACAAATATCAGAGACTGCATCAGCCTGAGACCAGAAGAACTAGATGGTGCCTGGCTACCACCAATGACCACCCTGACAAGGAACACAACAGGCAGCCCCTGATGGAGCAGGAGAAAAGTAGGGTGCAGAACTCAAATTCATGTAAAAAGACCAGACTTAACAGTCTGATTGAGACTGGAGGAACCCCAGAAGACATGGCCCCAAGACTTTCTGTTAACCCAGAACTAAAGCCATTCCCGAAGCCAACTCTTCAGGCAAGGATTAGACTGGACTATAAAACATAAAATAATACTTGTGAAGAGGGTGCTTCTTAGTTCAAGTAGGAACACAAGACTAAATGGGCAGCTCCTGTCCAGAGGCAGGATGAAAAGGCAGAAAGGGACAGGAGCTGGTTGAATGGACACGGGAAAGCCGAGGTGGAAATGGGGAGTGTGCTGTCACATTACAGAAACTGCAACAAGTGTCACATTACAACATGCATGTAAGTTTTTGTATAAGAAATTAACTTGAGCTGTCTAAACTTTCACCTAAAGCACACAAAAAAAAGACAAGCCAATAGTAAAATGGTCAAAGAACATGAAAAACCAGCATAAGGAGCTCAACACTCAAATTATTGAAAAGCACAAAATGTTCAACGTCACCAACAGTCAGACAACTATAAATTAAAATAATGACTAGGCATAAACTTAAAAAATTTATAAAATTCAGTTGAAGAAAATGTTTAAGTGTTATTAAGGGATACAAAAGAAGGCAAACACTTGGAAAGGCCTATCACTGTTTGTTAGCAGCCAGATATTGCCACAACAATGCTGCATAAGAAACCACCGTGTCATGGATTGGCCTACTTTGGTGAGTGGCATCTGGGGTCTTAAAAGCTTGCAGCCATCTAAGATACGTCAATTGGTCCCAACCACCTGGAGTAAAAGAGAATGAAGAACAACAAAGACACAAGGAAAGTACTAGCCCAAGGGACAGAAAAGGGCCACATAAACCAGAGACTTCATCAACCTGAGACGAGAAGAACTAGATGGTTCCTGGCTACCACCACTGACCGCCCTGACAGGGAACACAACAGAGTCCTTGATGGAGCAGGAGAAAGGTAGGGTGCAGAACTCAAATTCTACTAAAAAGACTAGACTTAATGGTCTGACTGAGACTGGAGAAACCCCGGAAAGCATGGCCCCCGGACTGACAGCCCAGAACAAAAACAATTTCTGAGGCCAACTCTTCAGACAAAGATTGGACTGGACTGTGTGACGTAAAATGATACTCGTGATGAGTGTGCTTCTTAGCTCAAGTAGATACAAGAGACTAAATGGGCAGCTTCTGTCTGGAGGTGAGACGAGAAGGCAGAGAGGGTTACGAGCTGGTTGAATGTACGTGGGAAATCAGGGGTGGAAAGGAATGTGCTGTCACAGTATAGGGAGAGCAATTAGGGTCACATAACAATGTATGTACAAACTTTTGTATAAGAGACTAACTTGAAATGTAAATTTTCACTTAAACTACAACAATAAACAAAAAATAAAAATAAAAAAGGAACCATTGTGTCATGGATTGAATTGTGTGCCCCCAAAACATCTGTCAACTTGGTTAGGTCATGATTCCCAGTCTTGTATGACTGCCTACCATTTTATCATCTGATGTGATTTCCCTATGTGTTGTAAATTCTGTCACTATGACTAATAAGACCAATTAGTGACAGTTATATTGCTGAGATCTACAAGATTAGATAGTGTCTTAAGCCAATCTTTTTTGAGGCATAAAACAGAGAAGGAAGCAGAGAGACAAGGGGACCTCACACCACCAAGAAAACAGTGCCGGGAGCAGAGCACATCCTTTGGACCTGAGGTTCCTACGCTGAGATGCTCCCAAATCATGGAAAGGCTGACGACAAGCGCATCCCTCCTGAGCCAACAGGGTAAGCCTTCCCCTGGAGCCAGCACCCTAAATTCAGACTTGTAGCCTACTGGACTGTAAGAGAGTAAACTTCTCCTTGTTAAAGCTATCCACTTGTGGTATTTCCGTTATAGCAGCACTAGACAACTAAGACACACCACCAAACTTGACAGAATAAAATAATGTGCATTCATTTCTCACTCATGCATCTGTAGGTGGGCCAAGGTTTTTAAATGTAAGTTTATATAACCACAGAGATGTTGTGAAAGAATAGACACCAAACTGTTAACAATGGTTATCTCAAGGGCGTGGGAATAAAGAAAACTGAGAGACAATTATTACTTTTTCTTTTACATCTCTACTGTTTGATTTTATAATGGGCAAGTATTACTTTCAGATATTTTTAGACGCTAAAAATGTGGCTGAAGTTTTCTCAGAAAAAGAGCAGGGGAGGGAATGGGCGTTTCATACGTTATCAGAGGTCACCTACTTTAACTCCCTCAAAACAGAGGCACCCCTAACCTTGGAGATATCGAGTGGCAGAGCTGGGTCACTGGCAGCAGTCACAGGCAATAGGGTTAGTGTAGGTTTAAGAAAGTTAACACATAAGAAGGTGAGCAAGGAACGTAGCAAGTGCTCAGTAAACATGAGCCGCCATTATCATTCTATCTATGCTCCCTGGGCTTGCAGGTCAGGGCTTCCTTTCAGAACTACCATATGGAACCTGAGAAACACACTTAAGTTTGAAGGAAAAAAAAGAGGAGGTGGGGCTAGTTCTTCAATTTAGTAAAAATGTAGTGGGTGCTGACTGTTTCACGTTCAGCACTGGGTGCAGGGCGTAGAGAAATGAAAGGGGCAGGAACCCTCTGTGTGGAGTTCAGTCATCTCAGAAAGGGAAAGACCTTTGGACACGATGATAAAAGAAAAAACAAAAAACAACAGGGCTGTTGAGTCAATTCTGACTCATGGAGATACCATGTGTGTCAGAATGGAACTCTGCTCCATAGCGTTTTCAGTGGCTGATTTTTCAGGAGTAAATAATCACTGCAGTGATACCATGTGTTAAGACAAAACAGAACAGAGTTTCTTATGCCTTGGGGGAATGAGAAAGCAGAGAAACACACAAAACTAAAAATCTGCCAACAGTTTTAGAGGATTCAGTCATAAATCTTCCTTTCCCTAGATCACAGGGTTAAATAAGAAAAAAAAAAAGACACACTGTAATAAAAAAAAAAAAAAGGAACAAGGTGCCCTGGAGTGCTTAAAAAGCAGGTGTAGGGAAAGGTGAGCATGAGCAACATCTGAGCCACGAGATGAAAAATCAGTAGCAGTGTGCCAGACTGAGAAGAAAGGAAAAGCCATCCCAATTGGAAAGATGAACACTCACTGTTGAGTCAAGTGATATTTAAATGCTGGTATAGTGCCTAGCAGTATTCCAGGGGCTGGGGATTCTATGAACAAGACACATAAGGTCCCTATTCTCAAGAAAATTTCATTCTAAAAAGGAGAGTGAGGAGAGACAGAACAACAAGTGAACAAGAAATGTCCAGTCAGTGATTCCTATCACCAAAAATAAATAAATAAAGCAGGTCTATGAGCAAGGAACTGAAGTAATTTGACGGTGCCATAGGGTGCAGCTCGAGGCTGTAATGGTTAGCCTGACCTGAAATGACAAAAAGATTCAACCACGCAGAGATCTTAGAATGAAGTCTGGATTTTAATCTGAGCACAATAGGAACCTAAGAAAGGTATGCTCAGGGGAATGTTGTGTTCGGATTTTTGAAAAAGATTATCATCGCCATTGCTGGGTAGAGAATAGACTGTAGGTCAAAACAGGAAGCAGAGACCTGGTGGTAGGCTACTACTGCGGTCCTGATAGGAGATGACAGTGGTTTAGATGATGATGGCAGCTGGACTCTGAGGAGAGATGAACAGATTCAGGATACACTGAGGAGGCAGAGCCATGGTTTGGACATACGGAATGAGATTAAGAGAAGAAGGAAGTATTTATAGCTTGAACAAACTGGTGAACTGTAACATCACTCAGTGAGACTGGGAAGCTGGGGGAGGAACAAGTGTTGGCAGAGGGTAGGCGGAGGTAAATCAAGACTTCTGTTTTGGCCCAGTTTGAGAAGCCTACAACACATTAAAAAAGAGACATCAAGCAGGTAAATGGGCATAAGAATTTGGGGTTTTCTGGACAGGTCTAGGCTGGAGTTACAAACCGGAATATTAACAGCATACAGCTGGTGTTTAAACAATCGGGCCAGAGAAAATCACCTGGGTCAGGTAGAGAAAAGGCAGAAGACTGAATCCTGGAGCATTCAAAACTCAGAGGTCCATGAGAGAAAAGGCAACACATGCCTACAAGAAAGCGTCTGTGGTGTAGCAAAAAACACAAGTCACAGAAACACGGTAGTTCGTGTGAACTTCACCCATATATCCCAGCAAATAAAACAGGCTTACACACTCAGCCCGTTTGCCTAAGGGTGTTCATATCGCTTATTTATTTTCTATTCTTTTATACATTTTACTTGCAAACGACCCTTGGGAATTACAGGGGCTAAGTTCAATAATTACATTAGGATAACAGCATACACCAGGGCTGTCCCTTTATAAAAACTCGACCGCTCAAGTTGGACTTCTAAACAAACTTATTAATTATTGGCTAATATTTCCCACCAAGGCGCCTTGCCATTTCTCACAGAAATTGCCACAGGGAAGAAAAGCTCAGGAGGAAAAAGGGGATAAAAAAATTCCACTCAACCAGTTTATCCACAGAAACGGCACCTCATAGGTCCTGTTGAGTCACCCAGGTGGAACCGCAGAGCCCCAAAATAAACAAACGGCAGCCCCGCCTATGCTGGTTTCGCGGCTCAGACACTTACCGGCCCTAGTCATCTCTAACTCTCCGAGGAATGGTATCCCCGCTGTAATTCGAAGCCCCCCATCTTCCAGAACTGCTGCAAGGTTCAAGTGAGAAAATGCATACACGGTTCTTAGCACAGGGCCTGGGGGTGGAATGCCCGCTGGCACCTAGAAGAGGGATAACAACCTAACAGTCCATGGTACCGGGTTCGAGTCTCAGCCCTGCCCGTGGCGTAATTCACGCCTTCTCGTCCAAGGCATCTACGAAACCGGCAGGTCCCTTCGCCCGTCTGGGACAGACTTCCCACCTCTCTGGCAGCTTCTCTCGCTTCGGGTGCGGCTGGGAGGGCTCCCCAAGGCGGCCGGAGCAAGAGCTGGAAGGAGGGTAGACACTGACCTACCTGCTTGAAGGTGCTGGTGAGGAAGTAGACGAGCGAGAGCCCGAAGAGCAGGGCGAGCACCCATCTTTTCCTCAGCACCCGGCGCCACACCATGGCCGCCACGTTCACCATCCCGGCGCGGACGCGGGGAGCGGCGGCCGGGGCGTGAAGCGCGGCAGGCCCGGGGACCGGGCGGCATGGCCCCTAAGTGCCCGGCAGCTCCATTCCGTCAGGTGGTAGCCAGCCCAACTACCCCGACCCACCAACTCCCGGCAGCCTCCCCGCGCCGGAGCGCGCCGCGTCACGTGACTTCACTCCACGCCCCGCCTCCCCTCTGCGCGTCACGCGCCAGCCCCACTCAGCCATTGGTCCCTCCTAAGTAACGGCCTCCTATTGGCTGCAGCCCGGGAAAGGGGGCGGGCAATCGTGGCCGTGGGGCCGGAGTGGCTGTGCCGAGGTTCTGTCTCCGGCCCTCGGCAATCCTGAGAAAGAGCCAAACTGGAGGCCGGAAGCACTCGGAAGTCACGTGCTTCCCGCAGCGCGCGAGTGATTGGCTTGACTAGAAGTGAATGATGCTGCGGTGATTGCTGAATTGTCTGGGCAGGTAAAGAGATAACCGTTTTTTTTTTTTTTTTTGCCCTGGACGGTCGGTATGATCTCCTGCCCTTGCAGTTCTAGAGCGTTGTGCGCTATGCTTTGGTAGCAGGAATGGTAAACGCCCGCGGCGTTGTATCCGACGTGCACCTGCGTGCTTCCGATGCGAGTAATGCAGGAGTCGTTCCTTTGCATGTGTTTAGGTGCAGTCTTGTAACGGCCCGGGGACGCAACTTAAAACATCGCATGCATAAAAGTCCTGGTGTAATCCTTCATAGGGATGAGGTGCGATTTATGGAGCAGACGGCTAAAAGGCGTTTCATTCAGTCATTCAGATGCATCCCACGTGCAAAAAATATATTCCACAATTCGTTATTGGGATAATTATATACGGCCTGCTTCCAACGGAGAAGCTGAAAGCTCTTCGAAAGCTAGCATCTGAAAGTAGAAGCTTGGGCATTTGATATAGGAGGCTCTGTCGGATTTATGGATGGAACCTTGGACCATTGTATTTTTCCCCCCAAGGATTTGCAAGTGATGGGGAATATTTGGGGCAGGGGTGAGCATTCAGCTGAGGTTTGCAAGCTCTTGAAAAATGCCTATATAATGACCCATTTCTCAGCTAGTTTTCTAGAAGAGGAGATGCTTAACTGGTGCTGCTCCCTCAAAAACGCTGATGAAGATTAGGATTAAACAGCCAATAATGGTGCCCTGAAAGGAGCCCTGGTGGCACAGTGGTTAAGTGCTCGGCTGCTAACCAGAAGGTCGGATGTTGGAACCCGCCAGCTGCTCCACAGGAGAAAAATGTGGCAATCTGCTTCCTTAAAGATTACAGCCTTGGAAACCTGTAGGGCAGTTCTACTCTGTCTCATAGGGTAGCTATGAGTCGGAATTGGCTCAACGCAGTGGGTGTTTTTTAATGGTGCCCTGAACTAGGGATCAGATACCATCTTTGGTTCTGGTACACAAAAATATTCAAGGAAGCTAACTTATACGTGGAAAATATATGGCCTTTTTTGGTCCCCTAGGGTGAAAGGGAAGAGAGAATAAAAATCTAGGAAAGGATAACTGGGAAACCTATAGGTGTATTCATTCAATAAATACTTGCTGCGTGCTACTCTGTGCCAGACTGTTCTAGATGCTGAGGGTGAGGGGCCCACGAGGCAGAAAGGATCCCTGCTCTTATAGCATTTACATTCTAATGGGGGACAGATCATAAACAAATAAGCAAGTGGGTAAATAAGTCACAAAGCAGGGCAATTTTGTGAAGGGTCATGAGGTGAGAGGACACTGGGAGGACATTTGACCTGAGGGAGCTAGCCATGCAACATTCAGAGGAAAAGGCATTCCAGGGAGCGGGAACAGCAAGTACAAAGGCCCTGAAGCAGGAACAAGCTGCCATGTTAGAGAAACAGAAAAGCCAATGTAGCTAGGTGGGGGGACTGGCAGAAGGAGATAAATGAGATTGGGAACGTAAGTGAGGCTACATTAGGCACAACCTGTAGTCATGGATTTTAATGTGAGCTTGGATTTTATTCTTATCTCATTGAGAAGCCATTGGAGGCTCTAAAGCATGTTTTGTGTATTCCCGAGTCAGGACTCATAGTTTGACAATAGGACAAAATTCATTAAGATCATGACTGTCCTCGAGAGCCCACAGAGAGGCCAATGAGAGGCTAAGGAGATATGTTGAGCAGAAGGAATGATCTGCTTGTAGCTACTCATGATTTTCCAAGACTTATGAGTATTGGTATCCTCAAGGTATCCCACGGACTATTCACCCAGGTGTTCTGTCCCATCCAGGGTCTGTAGTCTTGCAACCTCCCCTGACCTGTGCATCTCTCTGGAGAGGAAGAGGAGGTGGAGGCCTGCTTTCTCTGGGATCCTGTGATCACATCCCCACCAGGAGCCCTGAATGCCCACTCTAGCTGTCCTCACCATGGAGTTCTGAAGTCAATGTGGCTCCTCACAGTGAACCAGGTGACATGTCTCCATTAGAACTCACATCTCCATTACCACTTCATTAAATACAAAGAGGGAAGGAAGCTTTGGGGTCAGCCACTCCACCCTGCCCTGTTTAACAGATGGAGAATCCAAGGGCCCACAGAAGCTACTGATTTGTTCTGGGGCACACAGCAAGTTCAGGGCAGCATCCGTCCCAAATCCATGTCTCTTGACTCCCAGTTGGTGCTCACTTCACTGCCTCCAGCCCCTTCATTGACTACTGCCTGATTCACTCCTTTCTCCTTTCACCTTCCCTTCAGGCCCCACTCTGGGTCTCATCGTCCTCACCTCTGAAATGGGCTGATAACTCCTTGCTCATAGAATTGAATGTTGAATTCAGGGTTGAATGGCTTAAAAAACCAAAACATGGTTTTGAAAATGTGTATGAGCTATGGTAAGGTAAAGTATGATTATTACTGCTCTATGGTTACCATAGCAAACTGACAGGCAATGGGAGCAATTGGAAACAGGCTCACGCCCTGTGTTGGGTTTCAGGTGTTAAGGAAAATGCAGAGGCGCCACAGCAGCAACACGGATAACATTCCACCTGAAAGGTAGGCTCCCCCATGGTTTGCTTCCATTAGGGAGCACTGGGCTTCATATGGTGAGGGGGGCAACCCAGAATCACCCAGCGGAAGCATATTACCTAAAGTCACATAGCCAGGAAATGGCAGGGCTGAGATTCGGGCCCGGTCTGTTTGCTCCCGCAAAGTCTGTGCTTTGAGCCAGCCACATTTTGTCTACAGTTCCACGTTGCTGTCTTCTGGGCTGCCGCAAGCTCCAGCCCTTAAATGGTTAAATTGGAAGCACAGCCTCTGCCCCGAAGGAATACTCTTTCTTGGTTAGGCTGAAATCTCAGCTGCATGCTGGGCAGAGGCCCAGGGAAGAGAGGCCAGCTATAAAAAGCCCCTTGGTGGGCAGACTGTCCCCTGGGAATACCCGAGGCCCCCTGAGCCCAGTGAACTCAGAGTGCTGGCAAGCTAAAGGTGGCTAGAAGGACTTTCTGGGACCCCATGGGGCGGCGAGTGAGAGAGGATGGTCCCCACATGGGCCAACATGGGCACCTGCCAGGATTCCTGCTTTCTGAGCTGCTTCTTGACGTGCAGAAAAAGCTCAAGGACCCTTGAGGATCATAGCCATGGTGTTGGTTCTTGTTGTCACTATTAATCCTATTATTATTATTATCCAGAACCCAAGGGAGTTGGAGCACACATTTCCAGGCTCCAAAAGCCAGCAGGGACAGGGCATCTGGGGAATGAGTAGCTGTCTTCAGCAAGTACCCTACCTTGTACCACGTTTATGATAACTCACCCCTAGGTCAAGTTTTCAAAGCCGAAGGAAACAGCCCTGAGATTTCTCCAGACTGGCATTGCCCCTGCTGTTTTACAGGTGTTCTGCAAGATATTAATAGGCTTTCCATGAAAAAAAAAAAGATTTCATGGTCAAATAAGTTTGAGAAACACTGAATTTAAACAAAGCTAATTTTTTTCAACTGCAGGCCTTCTCAGAGCCTTTAGTTTGCTCATTCATTCATTCTTTCCAATAATATTTATTAAGCATCTTCTGTGTGCCATCCTGGTGGTGCGGTGGTGAAGAGCTTGGCTGCTAACCAAAAAGTCAGCAGTTCAAATCAACCAGCTGCTCCTTGGAAACCCTGCAGAGCAGTTCTGCTCTGTCCCGTAGGGTCACTATAAGTCAGAATCGACTCGACAGCAACAGGTTTGGTTTATGCGTGGGATATTGTACTGAGTAGTAGAGATACAATGGTCTTTGACCTCATGGAGCGAGGTCTAGGCTAAAGCAGTGGTTCTCAGTACCGGGGGACTTTGAAGAAATATAAATGCCTGGACCCACGCTCTTAAGATTTTGATTCATTGGGTCTACAGTGGGAGCCGGGCACCTGTATTTTTTCAAAAGCTCCCCTGAGTGATTATAATGTGCAGCCAGTGTTGAGAAAGGTTGACAGGTGTAGAGGGAAATATAAGCAGTAAAATGATTGCTGTGGTCAGCTGCATGCAGGTGAGATTACGGTATCAGTTCCCTAGCTATTGTAGGAAATTACCACACGCTGGATGATTTAAAGAGAGCCCTGGTGGTGCAGTGGTTAAAAACTCTAGGCTGCTAACCTCTGCAGTCCAAACCCATCAGCTGCGCAGCGGAAGAAAGATATGACAGTCTGCTTCCGTAAAGATTTACAGCCTTGGAAACCCTATGGGGCATCTCTGCTCTGCCCTGTAGGGTCACTATGAGTCAGAATCAACTCGTCAGCTGTGGGTTTTGTTTGGTTTTGGAGTGATTTAAAACAATAGAAATTTATTGTCTCACCATCTGGAGGCTAGAAGTTGAGATTCAAGGTCATGCTCTCTCTGAAGGCTCTAGGTGAGAATCTCTTTCATGCTTTTCTCTGAGCTTCTGGTGTTGCCAGCATTCCTTCTTGGCTTGTAGATCCCGTCACTCCAATCTCTGCCTCCATTGTCACATGGCATTCTCGCTGTGTGTCTGTGTCTCTTCTCCTCTCCTTATAAGGACACCAATCATATCGGATTAGGGTCACTCTAATAACCTCATCTTAACTTGATTATGTCTGCAAAGACCCTATTTCCAAATGAGGTCACATTCAGAGGCACAGGAGGTGAGAAAGTCAGCGTATCTTTTTAGGGGATATAATTCAACACATAACAAGGTGCAAGGAGAACAAGGAGCAGGGGGCTTGTCATTGTCTGGAAGGTAGGAGAGGCTCCACCAAGGAGGAAGGATTTTAGCTGAAAGCCTATCGATGACCTAAAGTTACACAGGTAAGGTGGGGTGGAGACAACAGCCAGTGTAAAGGCCCTAAAGTAGGAAGCACCTGAGTAGTCAGAAAGAGGCATATGGGGAGATTGGAGTTTAGGGCCAGATAATGAACTCTGACAAGTTTATCTCTCTGAGCCTCAGTTTCTTTATCTGTAAAATGGGGGTTTATTTGAGCTGTGGCAAGCAGTTTATAATGGGAAGCCCTGGAAGGATAGTGAAATGGTATGTGGTTTTAAAAATGCACCCTGGTCTCTGAGTGAAAAATAGATTATCCAGGGTTAAGTGTGAAAGTGGTGTGACTCCTTCTCTGCAGCCTCCTTCCTGCTGCCATTTTGTGACTGGAAGATATGGGGCATACATTTATTAAGCGCCTACTGTGTGCCTTGGGACTGGGTCCAGAGGAAAAACAAAACTCAGCTCTTATTTTCAGTAAGATCAGGGTATGTTTTCAGTGTCATAGGATTTGTGGAGGTGTCTTATGGGCTCTTTGCCACAAACACACACACACACACACACACAAACACACACATCAAGCAGATCAGTACCACTTGTATCTGTTGTGTAGACTGAGTTCCCACATCCATGATTCCATTGGAAAAGAAGTGAAGTCCAAGAGGAGAGAGATGACATCCAGAACCCCAGGACAGGGTGTCTATGAGGAACTATACCCAGTTCGGGGCTCTCTGTTCCCAGGGAGGTGACCCCAAGCTCTCTGTTTCTCAGGCAGTGGCTCTGAAAGGGCCACCGAAACATTTGCCACCAAAACCTTTCAACACCAGAGGCCTGTTCTTGGAACCAGAAAAGGCAATTTGCCCTTAAAGTCTTCCATAAGGACTAGAGATGATTATTGACACTTAGTATCTGCTAGATACATTGCAAGGGGTGTTGTAAATGTGATCCCCTCCACAGGAATCATTCTATGCATGAATAATGTTCATGCCTATTTTTCAGCTGAGGAAACCAAGTGCAGGGCTATTAAAGGTCCCTAGACAGGTGGAGCTGGGGTTTGAATATGGGCTTCTCTATTAAGTCTTCTTCCCATTACAGTTTACTAACCCACAAATACCAGCTATGAGCAAGACTGGACCCTCTTGGGAACTGGGAGCCATTGAACTTGATTCTAGAGCCAGGGGCCCTTGGGTTCTGAGGTTGTTCTAGAATCATAGATAATTCTGTGCATCCTTTTCAGTATAGTGGTTAAGATGTGGACTCTATAGTTAGTCTGCCTGGGTTTGAATCCCCCTTGAAACATTCATTAGTAACTGTACCACTCTGGGCAAGTTCTTATCTCTCTGTGCCTCAGTTTCTTAATCTGTGCAATGGGGATATTATTATTAGGAGTCCCTGGGTGGCATACATAGATAAGTGCTTGGCCACTGACCAGAAGGTTGGAGATTCCAGTCCACCCAGAGGCACCTCAGAAGAAAAGCCTGGTGATTTACTTCCAAAAGGTCACAGCCATTAAAACCCGTGGAGCACAGTTCTAATCTGACACTGATGGAGCTATCATGCGTTGGAGTTGACTCAGTGGCGACTAGTTTTTATGTTATTATTATTTCCAACACACAGGGTTGATAGGAGGATTTAATGATTTGTTAGGCAAAGCACTTAGAAAACTATCTGGCACGTAGTAAGTTTTCAGTAAAGTTATGATCCTATTGCTGTCTTTGTTGGTATCGTTGTTTGTCCCCACTCCTCCACTGGAGTGGTGTCTATCTTTCTACCCACCTAACTTGGTGGGTTTTCTCTCCCCCTCCCCCCAGAAACCGCAGCCAAGCGCTCAGCTCCGAGGCGAGTGTGGATGAAGGGGGCGTCTTTGAGAGTCTGAAGGCAGAAACTACCTCTCCCCCAGCGCTCTTCTCTGGCTTAACCGGCTTAACTGGCCTCCCTGCAGGCAGCATCCCCGCCAACCCCTTCCCATCCAGCCTGGTGCTGGGGTCCTCGGCCAGCGGCGGAGACGTGTTCATCCAGATGCCGGCCTCCAGGGAGGAGGGCGGGGGCCGGGGCGAAGGGGCCACCTACCACCACCGCCAGCCCCCACACCACTTCCATCACGGCCACCATCGCGGGAGCTCGCTGCTGCAGCATGTGGGCGGGGACCACCGCGGGCACTCGGAGGAGGGGGGCGATGAGCAGCCCGGGACGCCCGCCCCTGCCCTGTCAGAGCTGAAGGCTGTCATCTCCTGGCTCCAGAAAGGGCTCCCCTTCATCCTGATCCTCCTGGCGAAAGTCTGCTTCCAGCATAAGCTGGGTAAGTGCCTGAGTGTGGGCAGCCTAGGGCATCACCTGAAGCCTGTGGGTCTGGGCAAGGTAAAGGCAGTAGAGGCATACGTGGTGCATAAAAAAAAAAACAGTTCTGTCGAGTCGATTCCAACTCATAGCAACCCTACAGGACAGAGTCCAACTGCCCAATAGGGTTTCCAAGGAGCGACTGGCGGATTCAAACTGCCAGCCTTTTGGTTAGCAGCTGAACTCTTTATCGCTCTGCCACCAGGGCTCCAATAAACCCACTAGTTGCCATCAAGTCAGTTCCAACTCATGGCTACCCTAAACATATCTGAGTAGAACTCTGCTCCGTAGGGCTTTTCATGGCTGGTTTTTTGGAAGTAGATTGCCAGACCTTTCTTCTGATGCACCGTTGGGTAGACTCTAACTCTGAACCTTTCAGTTAGCACCTAAGCACATAAACTGTTTGCACTACCCAGGGACTCTGTGAAAAATCACTACTTAGGGCAAACCCCAGGATTCCAGCTTGGCAAAGCTTGGGAACAATAAAATGAAATACAGAATAAAATTCAAGTACATCTCCTTTCTGTCTGGGTCACATTTACCTGTCAGCCCAGAATCTTTTTCTCCTTTAACACTACACTTTAATTCCTTACTGTATTGCGGTCTTCTTTGTATGCTTTTATTACAAACACACACTTTGGGTTCTTCTTAGAAGTAGAATAAAGTAGATACCACTTACTGAATGCTAGAGATTATGCAGCATAAGCGTTATTCCTCCCCAGTGTCTATTGTTGTTATTCTGCCCATTTTACAGATGGGAAACTAGAGCTCAGAGAGGTGCAGTGTCTCGCCCAAGCTCACACACAAAAGAAGTGGCAGAGCGTGGATTTGAGCCCAGGTCTGCAGAGCCATAGTCCTAACCTGGTGCTATAAAATGCCCACAGTGGCCTAAATTCCATCCCTAAATCAGGCCTGTCCTCAGAGTGGTTCAGGGTTCCCGATGGTCCACATGGCAGCCCAAATCTCCCAGAGGTGGGATTTTCTATCTCCCGTGAGTAGCCTATATGCTCCAAGGGCACCAGGAATGGGTCTTTTTTAACCTTGTTCACAGGCCTTCACAGGCCCAGTGCAAGCCTGATGATAAGTGGGTATTGTTGGACCTTCCTCTGTCCTGCAGGCATTGCCGTGTGCATTGGGATGGCCAGCACCTTCGCCTACGCCAACTCCACACTCCGAGAACAGGTCTCGCTGAAGGTGAGTTACCTGGTTTATTAGTCTCCTATGGCTGCTATAATAAATGACCGCAAACTTAGTGGATTAAAACCACACAAACTCATTACCTTACAGTTCTGTAGATCAGAAGTCCAAAATGGGTTTAAAACCAAGGGATCAACAAGATACCCCTTTCTAGAGGCTCTAGAGGAGAATCTGTTTCCTTGCCTTTTCCAGCTTCCAGAAGCCGCCCACATTCCTTGGCTCATGGCCCCTTCCTCCATCTTCAAAGCAACAACATTGCATCTCTCTGATCATTCACCCAATGTCACACTTCCCTCTGACTCTCCTCTTCTGCCTCCCTCTTTCACTTTTAAGGACTCTTGTGATTACACTGGGCCCACCTAGGTAATCCAGAATAATCTCCCCATTTTTAAGATCAGCTGATTTGCAACCTTAACTCTGTCTGCCATCTTGATTCCCCATTGCCTTGGAACGTAACATATTCACAGGTTGCCAGGATTAGGACGTGGACGTCTTTAGGTGCCATTCTTCTGCTGACCACCGGTGGGCAGATCCCCAGACATGCCATCCTTCTCCTTGGCACCCAGCAGTGTATCCTCTCTGTGTTCCCAGCCCAGTCCCTTTCACCCTCCTGGCATTCAGTCTGTTAGCTCACTTCCAACCCCCCCTCACGATGAAGACCATTCCACTGGTGCTACTGGGTTTCACCACCATCATCATGAATCCCCTCTAAGATTTTCTCTTTAGTGACTATTTGCCCAGGACAAGCCTAAGCCTATTGCACATCTCATCTTGCCATTTCATCTCAGCAACCCTGGAAGGGAAGCAAAATCATTCTTATTTTCCAAATCAGGAAGCAGTAGCTCAGAGACACCAAGTTCCTTTCCTGAGGTCACACAGCCAGTGCAGGTGGTAGCCTCAGCATTTGAACCCATGTGGTTGACCCAGAGCCTGTGTCCATCCTGGGTTCAAATCCCAGTTCCTCCACCCACTGTGAGGTTTTGAACAGATAACCTTGGTAATCTCAGCCTCAGTTGCCACCTCAGATAAAGGGTCTAATTGTGCTAACTTCATAGGCGCATTGAGAGGATTGGATGAGATCATGCATGGAAGGTATTCAGCATGGGAAACATTGAATGACATTATTTTTTTTAAACTTATGATTTCTACCATGCACAGGATCCCATAGTAATTGCCGTCACCTTTGAGCTTTCTGTGGCGCCCTCTGTTTTCTCAGAATCACTTAAGCCTCCATGAGGCACAGAGGACAGCTTAGTCTCCATTTGACCCATCAGCACCTTAAGGTCCAGAATTGGGACTGGAGTCAGAGGTTCTTCTTGACCCTTAGTCTAATCCTCTTCATTTAAACTCCTTCTGCTGCTGTTAAAACAGCAGGTTGACTCAATACCACAGTGTGAGGCTTTAGGGGCTGGCTCTCTCTCAAAGGCAGTAAAACCCAAATGGGGCCTTGATCTGAATTTTAGGGGACTAGAGTATGCCTGGATCCATGGGCAGGCTTCCAGGAGTCCTGGAACCCTACGATGCTACAGGTGGCATTTTGCCTGAATATGTGTCTTTCCTGTGAGAGACTCCACATGACTTTCAGAAAGCTTACGAATCTCAGATTTTTACTAGACAGCTACCCCTCTTTGTCTCTCAGAGCTTGACTGCTCCGAGCATTGCTGCTTCCCCCTTTCTGCTCCACCTTTGGTCTGGATTTACAGAGAATTAAATTGGAATCTATTATTTATTGGTATAAAAATGTTTGCCGACTGGATTAATCCCATTGATAAGAACCCTTGCTTGGTTGCAGGTGGTTTCTAGGGTCGTTGACCTTGAACACCCTTGGAATAATGGGTAGATGGAGATGCATCATTTCTTTTGTCCAGTCTGTGGACATGTGTACTGTAACAGTGCATGGGGCACTGGGCTGCGTCTGGAGACAGTGTGTGTTGAGCATTTACCGAAACTGCAGGGAAGGTTACACTGGGAAAGTTATGACCTCATCTTATTCCAGCAATGCAGCCACCCTGGTCCAGGAAAAGATGCACTTTTGAGCATCAGCAGCAGAGGGGTCTGTGTCTGTCTGCTAGGGTACACATGCTCTTCTCTGCACCTCCTCCGGGCATTTCTAAGGATTTGCTCTCAGGCTAAGAAGCTGCTATGAAATGACAAATTGAGAAGAGCTTCCCGTTTGTCTTTCTGGGAGTAAACAGAAATGAGGATGGAGAAAGTTATTTGGGGCTGGATTGTGAAGGGCTTGAGTGGTCAGACATATGAGTTTGAATTTAATCCTATAAATATGGCCCTACAATGAACAACCAGCCCAAGGGAGTGTTCTGGAAATCCATTCTAGGAAAAGGTTAGAACAGATGTTTCTAACCAGTGAATCTGAATCTACTGCTGGGTCATAAAAAGTCTTAACAATTAGACTTACGATTTAGTGAACCTGAAATATGTGCCCATACCAGACTGAATGCTTTGTACAGTAAGTCCCTTAGTTACGAACTTCTGACTCTTGGACAACTGGTACTTGCCCTTTAATGTTATATAAATTTGCCCTCAATTTGAAACGACTGATCCAATCCCTGCTTGCAACAAATTCTTCATCACAATCACCCTCACTTGCTGCACATGCAGCTTTTAAATCATTGAAAAGGCTTCGAGCCTTTTCTTGCACTAACCCAAACCCAAACCCACTGCCATCAAGTCGACCCTATAGATTGGAGTAGAACTATGCCCCAGGGTTTCCAAGGCTGTAAATCTTTATGGAAGCACGCTACCACATCTGTCTCCTGCAGAGCAACTGGTGGGTTCGAACTACTGACCTTTTGGTTAGCAGCTGAGCACTTTAGCCACTGCACCACCAGGACTCTTGCACTAACACACACACACACACCCATTGCCATTGAGTCGATTCGAACTCATAGTGACCCTATAGGACAGAGTAGAACTGCCCCATAGAGTTTCCAGGGAGCGGCTGGTGGATTTGAACTGCTGACCTTTTGGTTATCAGCCAAGCTCTTAGCCACTGTGCCACCAGGGCTCCCTCTTGCACTGAAGTAAGGCTAAATAAGAATCATATGCACCTGTTCTGGCTTACCTACAAATTCTTGAAGACACATTTAGGAACAGATCTCGTTCATAACCCAGGGACTGCCTGTATAAACATTAATGCTTAACATCACCCCATTTTCAAATCTGAGTACACTGGGTTTTAAAAAATGTGCCCTTTAGCAGCAGGTACTTAACTTCTCTGTGCCTCAGTTCCTAGCAGTAGATGTAAGTTAACAGATACTATGTGCCAGTCACTGTTCTAAGCATTTTTTTATGTACATTAATTTGAAGAACTCTACAAGGTAGATACTAATGTACCCATTTTGCGGATGAGAAAAAGGAAATGCAGACAGTTTATAGTTTGCCTGGGTTGCACAGCTCCCAGATAGCAGACCGAGGATTTCAGCCTAGACCGTTCAGCTGTGGAGTCTATGCTGCTAACCACAGTGCTTTCCTGCCTTTATGGATAGTTCTCCAAGCAGGTTTCCACCATTCTGTCACCTTCTCTGTGACCACTCCTTGGGTTCAAGTGAAGCAGAAAGATGCTCATGCCCTTCTCTTCAGCATCAGCTCTGCCTTCTCCAAACCCTCGGAAAACGGAAGAGTTGGCACCAGTCACAAAGCATTCTGGAGTGTTGTGCCATGGGTGCATTACAGCGTCCCCACAGGTCTCTTGCTTTGTCTCCAGGAGAAGAGGTCGGTGCTGGTCATCTTGTGGATCTTGGCCTTTCTGGCGGGGAACACCCTGTATGTGCTCTACACGTTCAGTTCCCAGCAGCTATACAACAGGTCAGCAGGAGAGTTTGACTCCTCCAGTGGGTGTGAGGGGGAGGGGGGACTTGGTGGACTTGGATCACCCGATCCCTTTACCTGAGAATGATGCAGCAGTAACTTTCAAATTCTGCCCTGTTATACACACACATACACCTAGAGCAGTGCTCTCTCCAGTAGAAATACAGTGTGAGCCACGTATGTAATTTTACATTTTCTAGTAGCCACATTAAAAAATTTTTTAAAGAAGTAGGTGGAATTAACTTTAATAGTAGATTTTAGTTAACCGAACATATCCAAAATATTATCATTTCAACAAGCAATCAATGTAAAAATTTAACTGAGATGTTTTACTTTTTTTTTTTTTTTCACGTTAAGTCTTTGCAATTTGGTATTATATACTTACAGTGCATGTCATTTCAGACTAGTTACATTTCAGTGCCCAATATAGCTAGTGGTCTCTGTATTGAACAGTGCGGGCCTAGAATATCTCTGGAGGGGCACACAGGAAAACTGGAAACAGTAGTTGCCCCTGGAATGGGGACTGTAGATCAGAAACTGTTCACCGTGTAGCCTTTTGTCTCTTCTATCTTCTTTGTACCTTATGAATATAATAGCTTTTAAAAATTATATTAACGTATATATGTTTGCATTTTTAAAAATCTATAAACACATACACTAAAACAGGTTAGTGAACTATAGCCATCCACCTGTTTTTATAAATAAAGTTTTATTGGAATGACTCTTGACCTAAAATATTAGCTATGTTCCTCTAGGTGTTAGGTGGGTTATTATTTTTTAATTAAAAAAAAAAAAAAACCCATTGCCATTGAGTCGATTTTGACTCATAGCAACCCTATGATAGAGAGGAACTGCCCTGTAGGGTTTCCAAGGAGCCCCTGGTGGATTCAAACTGAATTTTTTTGTAATGAATATGTATTTTTTTTTTCATTATTATAATAATGCTTTTTTTTTTTTTTAATTAGAGGGTGAAAATACCTATGCTCATCTGGTTTTGAGCTGGGTAGAAACAAAGGTACCGGGCTCCTTGCCCAAGTCTTATAACTTCCCATGTGAATTATTAACCCAGAGTTCTGTGCAACATGGTGACAGGTGGTGCGGCAGAGCCAGAGAAATCAAATGGATTACTTAGCCCTGATTTAGCATAAACTACCTTAAAATATCCCCATCACCCTGGCAGCTCACCACCTGGAAATTCTTTTGAAGCAAGGAAGCTGCCTTCCCAGATCTTCCGGCATTAACTGAGCAGACAGAACCTCATTTGCTCACATAAGCATGTTGAATGACCAAAAATTGTCCTTACTAAGTGCTTTCAGGACTGCTGCTAGTAAATTAGGAGTGTGTTTTCTTCTGATGCCCAGCATAGTGCTTACTTCATAGTATTTGCCCTATAATTTTTGTCAAATAAATACGTCAATTTTTTTAATAACAATATTTTAGAGCTGTTTTAGGTTTATCGAAAATTTGTTCAAAAAATACAGAGAGTTCCCCTATTCCTTCTCCCTTGTGTACGGTTTTCCTTATTCTCTTGCATTTGTGTAGTATGTATGTTATAACTGATGAACCGATATTGATTCGTTATTGCTAACTAAGGTCCATAGTTTACATTAGAGTTCACTCTTTGTGTTGTATGGTCTGTAGGTTTTTACGAATGCATAATGTCACATGTGCACCATTACAGTATCAAAAAGAATAGCTTCACCACCCTAAAAATACCTTATGCACCACCTATTCATCCTTTCCCCTAAACCCTTGTTAACCGCTAATCTTTTCACTGTCTCTGTAGTTTTGCCTTTTCCGGAATGACGTATAGTTGGAATCATACAGTATGTAGCTTTTTCAGACTGGCTTCTTCACTAGCAATGTGCATTCAAGGCTGCTCCATATCTTTTCATAGTCTCAGAATTTTAAAATTAACTTTGTTCTTCTAATTTGAAAAGTAGTGTATTTTTAATAGTGAGAATTTGGAAAACACGTAAAAAAAAAAGCAAAATCATCTCCAATCCTATCACCCGAGGGTAACTATTAATATTTTCCTACATATATGTACATATTTGTTATGGAAGTTGTATCGAATAGAATGTACCATTTAATAACCTTTTCTTTTTCATTTAGCAGTATGTTACTTTAAGTCGACAAGTAGCGTCAACTGATGCTTCCTGTGCATGTGCCCAGAACTATATTAAGAAAAGCTATCAAATCGGGTCCTACCTTAACCAATAGGGCATTCTTTTTTTAGGCATTTCTTGATCCAGGGGCTCAAACAGTTCAAGAAAAAGTTAACAAGAAGACCTGTGAGAGGGCAGGAACCAGGAAAATTTCTGGAATTTGACAGCCAGAATTCGTGGACATTCACTCTGATGTCCAGCTGTTGGCATGATTTGGTTTTTCGCTGGCAGTCTCTATTTCTCCTTTGCAATTCAAGAGAAAGAGCCCGTGATTGACTTTTCATGGGTCAGGGGTCCAGTCCTGGCCCAGATAGCTATGGCAGGACAGGCCACAGAGTCCAGTGGGAATGTGGTGGGTTTACCCAAGGATGGCTTTGGTGAACAGTTCTCAGAGTAGAGGGGCCCGGGCTGGGCAAATACCTCACGTTCTGCTGCTCCACAGAATCTCTGAGGGCTCTTTGCAGAGGGCTCCTAGGAGAGTGAGGAGGAGTCACAGATCCATATCAAACACAAAAAGTAGCCCTGGTGGCTTAGTGGTTAGGAGCTCGGCTGCTAACCAAAAGGTCAGCAGTTCAAATCCACCAGCCGCTCCTAGGAAACCCTTTGGGGCAGTTCTACTCTGTCCTATAGGGTCATGCTGAGTCAGAGTCGACTATGGGTTTTGGTTTAAGGCACAGCTGAATACTCTGTTCTTTTTATCAGTAATTTACACAACCAGACACCATGCAAAAGTACAGTCTTCCCTTTCAAATGGTTATGGTGGCATGTGAAGTTTTTTCCGTGGCACATAGTTATTAAAGGTGAATACAAATAAATGAACTAATAACCAAGCTTAGGGAGCCCTGGTGGCACAAGGGTTAAGTGCTTGGCTGCTGACCAAAAGGCTGGCAGCTCAGACCTACCCAGCAGCTTCGTGGGAGAAAGACCTGGCTGTTTCCCTAAAGAATACAGCCTTATTCTACTCTGTCATGTAGGGTTGCTGTGAGTCAGAATCGACTCAACGGCACCTAACAACAACGATAATGCCAAGCTTGCAAGAGCTGCTTAAGTGCTGGTTAAATTGAACTCTTCTGCTCTCTGAATGTTAATTGCTTGTATTATGGCTTTCAAATGCAATATTTAAATTGCTGTGGTCATAGTGGATTGTAATTCTCAATAAATTAATGGCTTTCATTTAAAAAAAAAAAAAAAGGTTCCTAAAGTTTGGAATTTCACAGACCATTAAAACATCCCCAAAGCAAAGTTCAGGGGTCCACTATATATACCAACATGTTCTTTAATTAAGAATACCTAGAAAAATGATCATCCCCTACCACTATTATATCCTAAAAGAAAAGGCATTTTAACACCAATTAGGAATAAAGAACAATCCTTTAGGTGAAATAAATTTAGGTTCATTTAAAAATATATATGTTTGATTTGAATAGAAGGGATATTTACAATGAATTTGTATTACCATTTTAATTCTAAACCCTTAACGACATAAAAAACCAATACGTAACGGTGGGAAAAAATGTTAGGGAGTCACTGAACTAGAGAACATCACCAGGCTGGAAGTGCCCGCTGCAGAAGCCAGCAGAACTGTTGTGATTGAGAGAAGAGTTTTTTGCGGATGGGCTGGGGGCAGGGGGAAGCAAGGGAAGAATGTTGGTCCGTAGTGAGAGCCTCTAGGACAAGGTGAAACTTGAGCCAGGCTTTCAGATCATGTTCATCTGCTTTGAAAATGCACTTTGAGGAATGAACGGTTACCCCACCCTCTGGGGGCAGCCCCAAAAAAGCAATTTGGAGAGGCAGTTCCAAGGCATCAGTACGTATCTCACATCCTTCATTAGCTGTGTGGTCCAGGATGCCAAGGTCCTAGCAGAGAGAAGAGGAGGTGGTGTTTCCCAGAATCTTGGGTGGATTTCCAGCTAATGCCATTCTCTGGGCACAGTCATGTTCACAGGCTCAGACCTCTGTGCTCCCATCAAGCCAGGGAGGAGTCAGACTGGCCTCACAGAAAGAGCAGAAAGGACTGGAGCAGAGTCCTCTTCCTCACTGCCTTCTCAGATCTCGAGTGTGGTTGTGGGTGGTACCAACAGCCACCTTTTCTTATTTTGTCCTGCCAGTGACCGCGCAAGGTATCGCTGTGCCCATTTCTCAGGTGAAGTAACGGAAACTTAAAGAAGCCAAGTACGTTTTTTCAGAGTCACGTAGCTAGTGACAGCAGAGCTAGACTCCAGCAGCCAACTCTGTCCAGAGCTCAGGCTCTTAACCACCGTCTCTCATCAGAATCACCCGGGGAGTGGGTGTAAAAATGGGTATCCTCAGGCCCCACCCCAGGCCTAGTGAATCAGAATCTCTAGGTGCAGGGCCCAGGAATCTGCCTTTTTTATGACGCTCCCCAGGTGATTTCTTTTTTTCTTCTTTTTTTCTTTCCCCAGCCCCAGCTACTCAGTCCCTCAAAGTGTTTGGATGTGTCCAGGAAACTTCTGTGCTTTCGCTTTGGTCCAGTTGTGCTGACTTCCCCTGTATTGTGTGTTGTCCTTCCCTTCACTGAAGTTGACACTTGTCTAGTATCTAGTTAGTGATTTGTGTTCCCCCTCCCTCCCCACCCCAGGTGATTCTGATGCACATGGAAATTTGAGAACCTCTCACATGCTTTCTGGTTCTTAATTCTTACTGTGCATTGTAGATTCTGATTTAATTGGGCTGAGTTAGAATGGACATCACCAGTTTTCAAAAACTCCCCTCTTGATTCACATGCACAACTCAGGTTGAGAACCTCTGCTCTTTGCTCTAGGAATGAAAAGATTTGACATCACCTCACTAATTATATTCTGGAAAAGGAAGATCTCAATCCCAGTGACATTATCAGAGAACTAGGTGTGGCTGGCTGCCCATCTCCTCCGGAAGTGAGGACAATACCATTGACACCCTTTTTCTCTTTTACTTGGAAGAATCCAACCCTTCTGGCCTGGCTAAGAGAGCACTAATCCCAGACCAACTCTATCGAGCTTGAGTTTCCACCTTCTCCCATCTGTGATCCCCTCTATATAGCACAACTGTATCAGTCAGGATCAGTTGCGCCATGCTGCTGTAACAGATAAACATCTACTTTCACAAATAATTAAACGCTTGGCTACTAACTGAAAGGTTAGCAGTTTGAATCTACCCAGAGACGCCTCAGAGAAAAGACCTGGCAATCTACTTGTGAAAGATCACAGTCATTGAAAATGTTATGAAGCACAGTTCTGCTCTGATACACATGGGGTTGCCATGAGTCAGAACAGAGTCAACTCGACAGCAACTGAGTAAAACAAAAAACTTTCATAGTAGTTTGTTTCTTGCTCATTCACAACCCAATGCAGGTTGGACAGCCTTCCTTCATCTTTTAGCTACACTACCTGGAACAAGTAGCCTCCAAGATCCCCGTGGCAGAGAATGATAGGAAAGCAGGGACTCCCACAACGGCTTTTAGGGAAACATCACTTCTTGGAGAGGGTGACTGTCCCACCCACATCCCTTTGGCCAGAACTCAATCACACAGTCCCAAGTTAACTACAAGGGAAGCTGGGAAATGTTGTTGTTAGGTGCTGTCGAGTCAATTTTTGACTCCTAATGACCCATTGTGACAGCAGAACTGCCCCATAGGGTTTTCTAGGCTGTAATCTTTGCAGGAGCAGATTGCCATGTTTTCCGGTCATGGAATCGCTGGTAGGATTCGAACCACCAACCTTTTGATTAGCAGCCAAGCACTTAACCATTGAGCCACCAGGGCTCCTTCTGGGAAATATAACCTTCATCTATTCCCAGGAAAAGGGAACTGTGTGATGAACACAGTTATCTCTGCCATAGGAATCCATTAGTTAATAAAAACCCATTGCCATCGAGTTGATTACGACTCATGGTGACACTGTAGGACAGAGGAGAACTGCCCCACAGGGTTTCCAGGGAGCGGCTGGTGGATTCGAACGGCTGACCTTTTTGGTTAGCGGCCGAGCTCTTAACCAATAGAAGGAGTATAAAATGATGACAACCTATCAACTACACTGACCCGACCAGGGTTAGCAGGAGAACCTTCTCAGACAGTTCTCAGGTTTGCTTAGATTTGCATATATTTTTTCTCAACCAAAAACCCTTCCTTTCTTTGTTCCAGTTTTTGACTGTGCCCCAAACCTCTCTCAGTTGGTTTGTATCACCAGTTAGGGGTGTTGTCTATAGTGCTGCCTACTTGCATTCCTAAATTTGGTTCATACACCCACTTCTTCTTGTTCTTGGGTGCCATCAAGTTGATTTCAACTCATAGCGATACTAGGTGGCAGAGTAGCATGGCCCCTTAGGGTTTCCTAGGCTGTAATCTTTACGGAAGCAGATTGCCAGGTCTTTCTCCCGGGGAGCCGCTGGGTGGGCTCAAACCTTCAACCTTTCAGTTAGCAGACGAGTGCTTAACCATGGGGCCACCAGGACTCCTTTTCAGGTGGTACCCGGCCATAGTAATATAGAGTTTTGTGGTCCTAGCTCCCTTCTTTGCCTGTGCGCATACCCTTCCCTGGTGGTAATCCCAGGCTGGCTGGTTGACTTCCACGGTCAGCCATCTCTGTTGCCCTTCTATGATCCCAATTAGAGACTTGGCTTGCACTTTACGTGTTTAATCTCAGAGACACCAGTTGGTGTTAAATTCACTTATCTGGATTTTCTTTTTTCATCATTCTTGTGCTTTTTATTAGTTTTTTTTTTTTCTCTTTGAGAAAAAGTACAAGGGTGTTTTTCCACAGAGTGATAATTACTTGTATTTATTTCTAAAGTAGTAGAAATTTAATGCTTTAGGAACTAAAAGATTTGACATCACCTTCACTAATTAGAGTCCCAAAAAGGAGGATCTCAATCCAAGTGACATTATCAGAGAACTATAATAACTTATATAACTATGTAACTGATAACATATGCGTTATTAAAAAAAAGCAAACCTGTTGCAGTTGAGTCGATTCCAACTCATAGCAACCCTATATGACAGAGTAGAACTGCCCCATAGGGTCTCCAAGGCTGTAATCTTTATGGAAGCACACTGCCGCATCATTCTCCCGCAGAGTGGCTGGTGGGTTCAAACAGCTAACCTTTTGGTTTGCAGCGAAGTGCTTAAACCGCTGCGCCACCGGGGCTCCTTATATCAGTTATATGGACTGATATATATTTTATTGTCAGTTTTATTCCTCATTAGGTGCCACCACCAATAATTATGGTAATAAATCATAACATAATAATAGTAATTATGATATGGTAGGTCAAATGTTTCATACTTTATCACGTACTTTCGTCTGTATTCTAACATTTGACTTTCCTAATTATCCCGTTGAAGTGGATAAGGTAGGAATTAGCTTGCTCCTGGTTTCACAAATGAGAAGACTAGGGAAGGCTTAAAGAGGTTAAATTATTCACCAGAGGTCACAAAGCGAGTAAGCGGGAGGATTAAGAATCTCTGATGTTGAGCATTGGTCTCTGAATCCTAGGCTAAGACTCATCAGAAAAGGCCCAGAAGTCCCCCAAGTAGACTGTGCTCCTTGGGGGATGGCTAAAGCTTGCAGGACCCCACCGACCTTACGTGAATGGCCGCTTAGACTTGAAGGCGAGGAATCCCACGGAGACAGGGCTGGGCTGCGCGAAGGACACTGGTGGTTTTGTGGGCGATTGCCTGCCAATTGTTTTGTTTTTCTTTTTTTCTAATAGAAATAGATTTTTTAAAATAAAAGTAAAAAAGAGGCCAGCGCGTTCCTGTTACTGTTGTTAGCTGCTGTCAAGTCGGCCCCTGACTCATGGCGACCCAGTGCAGAACAGAACAAAACGCTGCCTGGTCCTGCGCCATCCCTGTAATTGGTCTGGATCAGACTATTGTGCTCCATAGGGTTTTCTTCGGCTGATTTTTCAGAAGTAGATTGCCAGGCCTTTCTGCCCAGTCCATGTTAGTCTGGAAGCTCTGCTGAAACCTGTTCAGCATCATAGCAACATGCAAGCTTCCACTGACAGACGGGTGGTGGCTGCTTATGAGGTGCACTGGCCAGGAATCAAACCTGAGTCTCCTGCATGGAAGGCAGTAATTCTACCACTCTGCCCCCCCATGCATTCCTTGGATGCTACAATAAGGGGGCCTCAGTTTGCACCCTTTTCAGATAGCCTGGCGGAGTATTTCCACAGCATTTAGAAAGCAGCTACTCTGTGCTGTGTATACTGTCCCCTGCTTTGGAAGAGACAGATAAGACTCAGTCTGGCTTTTGCTCAAGAGCCGCTAATCCAGCAGGAAGAGAGGAGAGGGGAACTGGCACAGATTGAGTGCTGCTTCCAATCCCAGCTCCGCATTCTAGCTGAGACACCATGGGCAAGTCACTCCGCCTCTTAGCGCCCCAGTTCCCTTTACTCAAAGTGAGATAATCATAGTATCTACTTCATAGAGTCTTTAGGAAAACGAAATGAGTTAAAGCATATAAAGTGCATGGAGCCAGGCTGGCGTGACGTAAAATGCCAAAATATTGAAGCTGCTATTATTACAAATAACATCATCATTCTCAGAGGTGATAGAGACCAGAGCTACTTGGAGTGTGGCCCATGGACCAGCGCCAGACTGAGAACTGCTTGTTGTCTGTCAGCAAGGAGATAAGCACAGAAACTGAGCATGAGTTTAACTTACCTGGTCGCAGACAGGTAAAATGGGTTTACAGGCTGTAACAGTGCTGTAGTATTAGGATTGAGAGTACTAACTGCAGCCAAGATGCCTGAGTTCGAATCCACCTCTGTTCTTTCATTTTTGAGTGACCCTGTGCATGTTACTTTACCTTTCTGTGCCTCAGTTTTCTCATCTGCAAAATGGAGTGGATAATAGTGCCTGCCTTGTAGAGTTGTTGTTTTTGTCATCATTGCTGCATGGCAGCGACTGTAGTATGTCTATTATCACATCAAATTCTGCCAACAACACCATGAGGGAGGGAGTGATTCCCATTTTGTTGATGAGAACACTGAGGCTTTCAGAGATGATGTTAACCTGCCCAGGACCAGGCAGCAAATAAATGGAGAAGCCAGACTCATATTGAAGTCTCCCTGACACGTATGTCCTTTTGCTTATCATGAATGAGTTACCTTTTGCTTGGGCAACTCCAAGTTTTGTTGTTGTTAGCTGCCATGGAGTCATCCCCCAACTCATGGCTACCCCTCGCACGACAGAACAAAATCCTTGTTGGGGATTGGACACTCCAAGCTTTAGTGACTCATTTATAAAGTGGAGATAAGCAGTGTTCACTGTGCAGGGCTTTTGCAAGAATTTAATGAGATACAGTGAGAAAAGAACTTAGCAGAGTACCTGGCATATCAGTTTCCCTCCCTCCCTCCCTCCATCCCTTCCTTCCACCTCCTCTTCTTGTGAAGCTTGTTGTGAACCCATAAAACCAGAGGGACCACAGGAATGCTCCAGGCCAATCTCGTTGTTTAACCCTTGGGGGAACTGAGGCTCAGAGAGGTTAAGAGACTCTCCTGAGATCACACAGAAGATTAGTAGCTGATTCAGGGATAGGACACAGACTTCTGAGTCCCAGTGCAGTAATATTACATAGCTCCCAGGATGAGTAGCAGAGCTGCTGAGGGCCAGGCCCTGAGTGAGCATCCTGACTTTGGGCATCGTCCTCTGCAGCCTCATATTCCTGAAGCCCAACTTGGAGACGCTGGACTTCTTTGACCTGCTGTGGATCGTGGGGATCGCAGACTTTGTGCTGAAGTACATCACCATCGCTCTCAAGTGCCTCATTGTGGCCCTGCCCAAGATCATCCTGGCTGTCAAGTCCAAGGTAGGCACTGGCTGTGGCCACCAGGTAGCCTCAATTGTGCTGATTATGCAGGCACTCAAGGTGCCTTCTGGAGGAATAAATAAGGGAGTAGGCACAGTTGATGTCGGTGTATAAAATAGAGCCTGACCTAGTAGAACCCGTCTGCTGTTGTCATTGTTGTTAGCTGCCACTGAGTTGGCTCTCGACTCATGGTTACCCCATGCACAATTGAGCAAAATGTTTCCCAGTCCTGCACCGTCCTCTTGATCGGTTGTGGATTGGACCGTTGTGATCCATAGGGTTTTCATTGACTGACTTTCAGAAGTAAACCGCCAGGCTTTTCTTCCTAGTCTCTCTTAGTCTGGAAGCTCCACTGAAACCAGTTCAGCATCACAGCAACACACAAGCCTCCACTAACAGACAGGTGGTGGCTGCACATGAGGTGCGTTGGCCTGTAATCAAACCCGGGTCTCTCGCACGGAAGGTAAGAATTCTACCATTGAACCACCACTGCCCCACTGTTTTCTTTTCCATCATCTACCTCTTATAAGTCCTTCAAGCTGGGCATGGCTCTTCATTGTGTCCACCTTTCTGTCACACTTTGACTCTCCAGGTTCCTACATTCCTAAGTTTCATCATTGAAGGCTGCCCTTGATGCTTTTTTTATCTAAAATTTCACCTGAGAGAGAGAAGCGTGTTGATTTGCCTTGGGTCTTGTGTCTCCCAGGGGAGAATAGCCGCAATAAGTTTTGACACTTTGTGGCTTCCAGGAGCATGTTTTAGAAAGCGAACTGAGGCTTGAAAGGAAAGTGCTCTATGATCGATTAGTGATGTCTGCCATGGATACAGGGTGATATGGTGGCAGCAATGCTTTGCAGTGTACCATAGAGAAAGGCCTGCAGGCAGGTGATAAAGAGGTCTTGAGAATGACCATAGAGGACAAGACATGTGAATCCAGGCATGTGAGGAAGCTAGCTCAGCAGTGACTACCTACCCTTAACAGTAATAGTTTGGAATTATTGAGCACCAACTTTGTACTCCAGGTTCTGTGCTAAGAATGCTTCAGGTATGAATTATCTCACTTAGCCTCATGACATCCTCTGAGATAGGTACTATAGTGCGTTGAATGGTGGTCTCCCAAAAGATACGTCCACCCAGAACCTATGAATGCGACCTTATTTGGTCTTTGCTGATGTGATTAAAGACCTCAAGATTAGATCATCAAATGTCCTTAGAAGAGAAGGAGAGGACACAGGCAGAGGAGAAGGCATGTGAAGACGGAGGCAGAGATTGGAGTGATGCATCCACAAGCCAAGGAATGCCTGGAACCACTAGAAGCTGGAAGAGGCAAGGAAAGATTTTCCCCTAGAGCCTTCAGAGGCAGTGTGGCGCTACTAACAGTTGATTTTGGACTTCTGGCCTCCAGAAATGTAGGGAAATAAATTTCTGTTGTTTTAAGCTACCAAGTTTGTGGAAATTTGTTACAGCAGCCCTAGGACACTAATGGAGCCCTCGTGTGTAGTGGTTGAACGTGCAGCTGCTAACCAAAAAGTCAGCAGTTCAAATCCACCAGCTGCTCCTTGGAAACCCTATGGGGCAGTTCTACTCTGTGCTATAGGGTCGCTATGAGTTGGAATTGACTTGACGGCAATGGGTTTGTTTTGAGTTTGTTTAGGACAGTAATAGAGGTGCCATTACACTCATTTATGGAAGAGAAGATTGAAGATTGGATAGATCAGACAGCTTCTTGTAGTGGTAGAAATAGAATTCCAGCCCAGGTCTCCAGAACTACAGTGGATGTGGGAGAAAGATAAGGAAGGCAAGAAGCTAATTGTTGCTCATCACCTACTGCATTCTGGGTTTTTGCTAGATTCTTTCCCATGGCCTGACTCACTTAAGGCTCCCCACACCCCTGGGAGATAGAATTTATCATCACCTCTTTAGAGATGAAAAGCTGAACTATCCCTGTGGCTGCTGTAACAAGTTACCACAAACGTGGTGGCTTAAAACAACAGAAATTTATTCTATCATAGTTCTAGAGAACGGAGGTCCAAAATCAGTATCTCTGGCCCCAAATCAAGGTGTCAGCAGGGCCGTGCTCCTTCCAGAGGCTCTAGGGGAGGATCTGTTCCTTGCCTCTCCCACCTTCTGATGGCTGCTGATTGTCCTTGGCTTGTGGCCACATCACTCCATTCTCTGCCTCTGTCATCACACTCTCTTCCTCTCTTCTGTTATGAACTCTCCCTCTGCCTGTCTCTTATAGGGCATACATGATTGCATTAGAGCACACCCGGCTAATCCAGGATAATCTCCCCATCTCAAGATCCTTGATGTAATCACATCTGCAAAGACCCTTTTTCCTTCTGAGGTAACATGTACAGGTTCCAGGGATTAGGACCTGATGTCTTTGGGTGGCCGTTACTCAGCCTACTGCACTGAGGTTCAAAGAGGGATGAGGTAAGTTGTCCAAGAAACACCAGCTTGTTGGTTATGGAATCAGAATGACAATACAATGAGGCGGTGGGTTTGTTATCTCTTGTACCGATGAGGCAATTGAAGTTTATACAGCCTTTACTGCTGGTCCCTGTCTACCTGTCCAACATCCTTTCTCATCCCCACTCCCTCCTGCCGCCTCACTCTATTCTCTGTGCTTCAGGCAGACCATGCTTCTTTCATTTCTTTACACATGTTGTTGTTGTTGTGTGCCATTGAGTCAATTCTGACTCATAGTGACCCTGCACACGTTAACTTATTCTATTCTGACAGCAGCCCTATGTGGTAGATACTCTTCTTATCCCATTTTCCAGATGAGACAACTGAGGCACTGAGACACTGAGTAACTAGCCCAAGGCCACACAGCTTCCAGAGTGGGCTATGTGCTCCCGTCACCCACCCCCTGCACCTGCTGATCCTTCTGCCTCGAACACCCTTCCCCCTTCTCGTGTCTTAATTAACACCTGCTCCTTCTTGTTTATTTTTGTATTTCATTTGTTTTTTGGCGTTTTTAGTTGAGGCAAAATTTACGCAACATACAGTTAACCGTTTTAAAGCGTACAATTCAGTCGCATTTAGTAAATTCACCGTGTTGTGAGACCATCACCACTTTGTAGTTCCAAGACATTTTCATTCCTCCAAAAGGAAACCCGTGCCCACTAAGCAGTCACCCCTTATTCTTCCCCCAGCCCCTGGAAGCCATCAGTCTGTGTTCTGTCTCAATGAATGTGCTCGTTCTGGATATTTAATATAAATGGAGTCATAGAGTATGTGACCTTTGGTGTCTGGCTTCTTTCACTTAGCATTAGGCTTTCAGGGTTCATCCACATTGTAGCATGTATCAGTACTTCATTCCTTTTTCATTCTGAAATAATATTCCATTGTATGGATATACCACATTTTTATCCATTCATCCGTTGATGGATATTTGGGGTTGTTTTTTACCTTTTACCTATTGTAAATAATGCTGCTGTGAACATGCGTGTACAACTATTTCTTTGAACACCTGGTTTCAGTTCTTCTGGGTATATTCCCAGGAGCGAAATAGCTGGGTCATATGGTAATTCTGTGTTTAACCGTTTGACGAACAGCCAAACTGTTTTCCACAGTGGCTGCATCATTTTATGTTCCTGGCAGGTACTGTTTTTCTCTCTATTTTCTAGAAGAGAAAACAAAAGCAGTGAGAGGTTAAGGAACTAGCCCAAGGCTGCACAGCTTGTAAGTTGCTGAGCAGGGATTTGAACTGAGGCAGTCCAACTCAGAACCACTGCTTTTGGCTACTAGACACACCCACTCCCAAATAAGTTCCTTGTATTTGTTTGGAAAATTCCTCAGAGCTGATGGAGGAGACAGGTCCCCATACACCATCTACAGAAAATTCCCCCAAAGCCAGGCCAGAACTACCTTCCTTCCTTCTTGTACAGCAGGCGCTGCTGAGGGGTGAAGGGACGGGGATGGCAACCAGCACCCCTTCCTTACAACACCAAGGTGTGGACGACAGTTATTAATGCCTCCCTGGCAACTGTCCAGCTCCCTCTTTTTGATTATTATTATTTTATTCGGAGAGATTAATGTTCCAGGTCACAGCATAATCCAGCCTGTGAAAGTGATGTGAATAGTCTCCTCAAGATAAATTGCAGGCTTGGAAAAGGTTCACAGCCTTTTCTTGCCTGTCTGGGTGCTCTCCCAAATCCTCATCAATCCTTGTCTGAGGAGAAGAAAAGGACGGGTCTTCATTTGCAGCTGGGGTGGGAGGGTGGTAAGAGCGCATCTGTCAGGGACCCTAATGGCTCACAACACAGATGCTCTTCCTTGGGCCTCCACACCATCCACGGAGAGGGTTGGCTTCTTTTTAATATGATCATTATTATATTGAAAGGGCTGTTGGTATTTGGCTTTGCTTGATGGCCCCTGACGTGTGAGGCTGAGTGAGCCATCTTGTCTGGGGACTTTGGGAATCTCTTCATTTTCCTCGTATTCTTAATCATCCTTCTGGCAACACCAATTCCCACCTGCTTCCTGACACGGGAGGTTTCTGTCAGGCATCCTTGCACACCTGGGCCTCCCAGGAGCATCAGGCTGGTTGGCCACCGTGATGGGATGAGGTTAAAGATGGCGGCCACTGGTTTTCAACCCCAAGCCAAAGCACCGCTCTGGCTGGGTGTTGTGCTACCATTTGTGATTATAGATCCAGATAATTGTGTGTGTGTTTGTGTGTGTGTGCTTTAGGTGGAAGTTTATGGCTCAAGTTAATTTCTCATTCATATAAAAATTTATACATGTATTGTTATGTGACACTAGTTGTAATCCCTATAATGTGACAGCACACTCCCGCATTCCACCCCGGGTTTCCCATGTCCATTCAGCCATCTCCTGTCCCTTCCTGCCTTATCCTGCCTCCAGACAGGAGCCGCCCATTTGGTCTCATCTATCTGCTTGAACTAAGAAGCATGCTCTTCACAAGTATTATTTTATATTCTATAGTCCAGTCTAATCTTCGAAGAGTGGGCTTCAGGAATGGTTTTAGTTCTAGATCCAGATAACTTTTAATATATAACCCATATGTCGTGGCCTTGCCTGATCTGGTGTCTGCCCACTTCTCTGACCTCATCACCGGTGACTCTCTACATTGCTCACTCTGGACCAGCCTCACTGGCAACCTCGCTGTCCCTCCAGTGCACCCAGTGCCTTCAGTCTCGGGCTCTTTGCACATGCTGTTCCCTCTGCCTGGGACGATTTTTCCTCTGATGTTCCTGTGGTCATCTCCTTCTCATCATTCAACTCTCAGCTCAAATGTCACTTTTTTTGAGAGGTCGTCCTTGGCCGCACTGTTTAAAATAGTTTTCTGCAACCTGCCACTCTCATACCTCCATTTCATGTCCTTTGTGTCATGTATTATCTGAAATGATCGGAATGTTTTATTTTCTGTCTGTCTCCACTGGAATGTGAACTCATGAGAATAAGGGCCACTAGGTCTGTCTTGAGAGTAGGTCTGTCTAGGTATGTAGAAGATATTAACGGCTGAATGAAGAGCCTCATCCATAGTTAAATTATCTATTGCTGCTGTTAGCTGCTGTCAAATCAGCCCCGACTCACAGTGACCCGTTGGACCATTGTGATCCATAGGGTTTTCACTGGCTGATTTTCAGAAGTAGATTGCCAGATCCTTCTTCTTAGTCTGTCATAGTCTGGAGGCTCCACTGAAACCTGTTCAGCATCACAGCGACACACAAGCCTCTAATGACAGACAGGTGGTAGCTGTGGTTGCAGTGCATTGGCCAGGAATCGAACCTGGGTCTCCCACGTTGAAGATGGCGATTCTACCACAGAACCACCACTGCCCTCTAACTATTAAGGGGTTTAAAACCAGGCCTGCTTGTCCCCCACTACAGAGAGTTCTTCTCAGTCACTTTTCCTTTCTCTCACCAATGCCACTGACATTATTAAGGACCTGTTTGCTTACAGAGAATATCTGAGTGGTGCAAACAGTTAACGTGCTCAGCTGCTAACTGAAAGTTTGGTAGTTCGAGTCCACACAGAGGTGCCTAGGAAGGAAGGAAGGCCTGGTGATCTTCCAAAATTCACCCACTGAAAACTCTACAGAGCACTTTTCTCTAGGTATAGGTTTGAGTGAGGGGAGGGCAGACAAAAGTAAGAAAAGTGGTTTTCTCTAATGTGAGAGCTGATAGAATTCATGAGGCTTTTTGTGCCATTAAAATCCCTACGTTTCTGGGACCTCAGCCCAGCACTTTTGCTCTCAGAGTGGTTTCCCATTGATTGAGTCATCTTCCCTCCGAGAGGTCAAGCTTTCCCCTTTTCACTCCTCCCCTCCTGAGCAGACAGCTGTCTGCACCAGGGCAGGTTTGAGTTTTCTAGGTCTAAACTGTGGTTCTCGCAGCACACCATTCTGTAGGCTTAAAGGCGGTGCGTCAGTACCCCACCAGTCCCCAGAGCTTTGCTGCGTGGGTTACTGGAAAGGGTTAAAGCAGTGGTTCTCAACCTGGAGTAATTCTGCCTCCCAAGGAGCATTGGGCAATGTCTGGAAACATTTTTGATTGTCACACTTGGGGAGGAGGGTGCTACTGGCATCTAGTGAGTAGAGACCAAGGATGCTGCTGCTGTTGTTGGTTGCCTTTGAGTTGGCTCTGACTCATGGCGACTCCACGCACAGTGGAACAAAATGTTGCCTGGTCCTGTGCCGTCCCCATGATCGGTTACAGGTCAGAACGTTGTGATCTGTAGGGTTTTCATTGGCTTATTTTCTGAAGTAGATTGCTAGGCCTCTCTTCCTACTCCGTCTTAGTCTGGAGGTTCTGCTGAAACCTGTTCAGCATGATACCGGCACGCAAGCCTCCAGTGACAGATGGGTGGTGGCGGTGCATGAGGTGCATTGGCCAAGATCAAACCTGGGTCTCTTGCATGGAAGGTGGGAATTGTACCAGTGAACCACCAGCGTCATGAAACGCACAGAATATCTCCCCCACAACAAAGAATCATCCAGCCCAAAGTGTCAGTAGTGCCAAGGTGGAGAAAACTGGGTTACAGGTTTGCTTTGTGGCCTTGGGTCAGCTCCCCTACCCACCAGTTCACCCGCAGTTCTCCCTTCTGTTGAATGCTTTTGCATCCATTCACGTCGCCCAACTTTTTTGCCATCCGTTTGATTTATTAAGGATACTTTTTTTAAAATAGATAATGTAATCACAGAGTTGAAAAGTCATAGTATCCAAAATGGTACACTGATATCCATGAGAGCTGGAACTCCATGGGACAGCCTTGGTTTTCCACGTCTCACGAGTTTTCCGCCTTTGACAGGGTGCAGTCTTAACACTTTTCTATCACTGTCTATTAGTGGAAAATATTTGAGCTTTTCTTCTCTGACAGGTTTCCGCCTTACACTCTGGCTTTTGCGGGTTTTATGGTATATGGTGAAAAGTCTCCTTCCTCCTGACCCCAGGCACTCACTTCTTGGAGACAACAGTATTATCCCTGAATCCTTTCATAGCTACTGTGTGTATATATACATATATATATAAGCAAATATAGTTATATATTCTCCCCACCTTTATATTTACAAATGGTAATACTGTACACATGACTGTCATTTTACTTTATTCGCTTAATTATCTATCTTGGAGATTTTTCCCTGTAGATTAGAAAAAGAAACAAACCTGTTGTTATCAAGTTGATTCTGACTTGTAGTGACCCTATAGGACAGAGTAGAACTGCCCCATAGGGTTTCTTAGGCTGTAATCTTTACGGAAGCAGATTGACACATCTTTCTCCTCCGGAGCAACTGGTGGGTTTGAACTGCCAACCTTTCAGTTAGTAGCTGAGAGCTTAACCACTGCACCATCAGGTCTCCACAGAGAGTATAGCATAATGGGTAAAAGCATGGACTCTGGAGCTAGACCGCCTGTGTTCAAATCCTGTTCGAGAAACCCGTCGCAGTTACTAGTTGTGTGGCCTTGGGCAAGTTACTTCACCTCTCCCTGCTTCCATTTCCTCATCTATAAAATGGAATAGTAAGAGTATGTACCTGTATTAGTTGTTGTAATCGACTCGACAGCAATGGGTTTGGTTTTATATTAGTTTCCAGAGTCCTTGGGTGGTACAAATTGTTATCAATTCGGCTGCTAACTCCAAAGGTTGGAGGTTCGAGTCCACTTGGAGGTACCCTGAAAGAAAAGCTTGGCAATCCACTTCCAAAAAATCAGCCATTGAAAACCCTGTGAAGGCATAAACACACTACAAACCATAAGTAACAATGCACAAGCACCGGAAGAGAGACTAGATAAATGGGAGCTCCTAAAAATCAAACACTTAGGCTTATCAAGAGACTTCACCAAAAGAGTCAGAAGATAACCTACAGACTGGGGAAAAAATTTTGGCTATGACAAATCCGATCAGTGTCTAATCTCTAAAATCTACAAGATAATGCAAAACCTCAACAAATAACCCAGTTGAAAAATGGGCAAAGGATATGAAGAGGCACTTCGCCAAAGAAGATATTCAGGCGGCTAACAGACACATGAAGAAATGCTCATGATCATTAGCCATTAGAGAAATGCAGATCAAAACTACCATGAGATATCATCTCATCCCAACAAGGCTAGCATTAATCCAAAAAACACAAAATAATAAATGCTGGAGAGGTTGTGGAGAGACTGGAATACTTATACACTGTTGGTGGGAATGTAAAATGGTACAACAACTATGGAAATCGATTTGGCGCTTCCTTAAAAAGCTAGAAGTAGAAGTACCATACGATCCAGCTATCCCGCTCCTTGGAATATATCCTAGATAAGTGAGAGCCGTCACACGAATAGATATATGCACACCCATGTGCATTGCAGCACTGTTCACAATAGCAAAAAGATGGGAACAACCTAGGTGCCCATCAACGGACGAATGGATAAACAAACTATGGTATATCCACGCAATGGAATACTACGCAACAATAAAGAACAACAATGAAGCCGTGAAACAACATGGAGGAAGCTGGAGGTCATTATGCTAAGTGAATTTAGTCACAGAAGGGCAAATATTGTATTAAGATCACTGTTATAAGAACTCAAGAAAAGGTTTAAACACAGAAGAAAACATTCTTTGATGGTTACGAGGGTGGGGAGGGAGGGAGAGGGTTATTTACTAACTAGATAGTAGATAAGAATTATCTTAGGTGAAGGGAAGGACAGCACACAATACAGGGGAAGTCAGCACAACTGTACTAAACCAAAGCTAAGAAGTTTCCTGAATACAATCAAACACTTTGAGGGACAGAGTAGCATGGGTAGGGGTCTGAGGACCATGCTTTCAGGGGACATCTAGGTCAATTGGCATAACAAAGCTTATTAAGAAAATGTTCTGCATCCTACTTTGTTGAGTGGCGTTTGGGGTCTTAAAAGCTTGCAAGTGGCCATCTAAGATGCAACTACCTGGAGTAAAGGAGAATGAAGAACACCAAAGACACAAGGAAAGTATTAGCCCAAGAGACAGAAAGGGCCACATAAACCAGACTTCATCAGCCTGAGACCAAAAGAACTAGATGGTGCCCAGCTACCACCAATGATTGCCCTGACAAGGAACACAACAGAGGGTTCTGGATGGAGCAGGAGAAAGGTGGGGTGCAGAACTCAAATTCTAGTAAGAAGACCAGACATAATGGTCTGACTGAGACTGGAGAAACCCCGGAAAGCATGGCCCCTGAATTCTCTATCAGCCCAGAACTAAAACAGTTTCTGAGGCCAACTCTTCAGACAGGGATTGGACTGGACTGTGGGACGTAAAGTGATACTCGTGAGGAGTGTACCTCTTAGCTGAAGTACATACAAGAGACTAAATGGGCAGCTTCTGTCCAGAGGTGAGATGGGAAGGCAGAGAGGGTTAGGAGCTGGTTGAATGGACATGGGGAGTCAGGGCTGGAAAGGAGGAATGTGCTGTTACAGTATGGGGAGAGCGATTAGAGTCACATAACAACGTATGTATAAATTTTTGTATGGGAAAAAATAAAACCCTATGGAGCACAGCTCTACTCTGACACACATGGGGTCACTATGAGTCAGAGTCAACTTGACAGCAGCTGGTTTGTATTGGTTTTCAATTGCTGCCTGACAAATTACTTCAAACTTCAAACCCATTGCCATCGAGTCGATTCTGACTCATAGTGACCCAATAAGGCAGAGTAGAACTGCCCCTTAGGGTTTCCAAGGAGCGGCTGGTGAATTCAAACTGCCAACCTTTTGGTTAGCAGCCAAGCTCTTAAAAACTCTCATTTATTAGCTCACTGTGCTATAGGTCAGAAGTCTAGGCAAGCTTGACCAAGTTCTCTGCCCAGGGTCTTCCAAGGACAAAACCATGGTGTTAGCCAAACTAGGATCTTATGTGGCAGCTCTGGGGATGAATCCACTTACAGGCTCATGCAGGTTGTTGGCAGAATTCAATTCTGTGCAGCCATATGACTGAGCTTCTCGTTTCTTCGCTGGTTGTTGGCCAGGGGTTACCCTCAGCTCCTAGATGCCGCTAGTTGGTCCTTGCATGTGGCCCCCTCCGTCTTCAGGCCAGCAACAATATCTCGAACCCTCATGTTTCACATCTCTCTGACTTCTCCTTTGCACCAACTAGGGAAAACTCTGCGTTTAAAAGACTCATCTGATTAGATCAGACCCACCCAGACAATCTCCCTTTTGATTAACTCAAAATTCACCTGATTAATAACCTTCATCACATCTGCAGAATCCCTTTTGTCAGGTAACATAAACCAGGAGTGACATCTCATCATATTCACAGTACTGGGGATTCAGGGGAGTAATATTGAGGGGCCATCCTAGAATCCTGTTCACCAGACTACCTCAAAAAGGTGTTATGAAGATTCAATTGCACATTCCCTAGTATGCACTATATAAAAGTTAACTTGTTTCTAAGAATCCTGGATTTTCTGATTGTGTTTTGATTAAGGACTTTTGAATGGGATTCCTCTAAAGACTCTCTGGACAGTTTTGAATTGCTTAGCCCTCTTTGCCCAGCTGACTCTGCTGGTTCTTCAGGACTCAGCTTAGATGTCACTTCCCCCCAGTCCCCTCAAGACAAAGTTCCTCTCCTTTACCTTCCCACCACCCCCCTCACTTACCACACAACTCTATAATTGTCTTGGTCTTTGTCTCCTCCACTGGATCATAAGTTCCATGGACAGACACATGTCTGTCTTGTTCACTGACGTAGCCCACTTCTTTAGTTAAAAAAAAAAAATTCTTACATTGGCCCTGTGAGGTGGATGGTCAAGTTTGCCTATACCCATTTCACAGGTAAAACTGAGGCTTAGGGAAACTAACTGGTTTGTCAAGAGTTACTAGGCTGGTAGGTGGTAAAGCTAGGACTCAAACTCAGCTCTTTCAGTTTGAGACATAATAACAGCCAATATTTCTCAGGGGTTTGTTTTTTTTTTTTTTTTCTTTTTTTTTTTTTCGTTTGCTTATTTAACTAATGTGTGAAGTACTTTATTTAAAGTATTTCATTTGGTCCTGTCAACACTGTGAGGTTGGTACTGTTATTCCCATTTGACAGATGAGGAAACTGAGGGTCAGAGAAGTGAAGTCACCCAGCTGGTCAGCGGCAAAGCCAGAATTTGAGCCCAGAAGGGTGATCTGTCTGTCTGCAGCTGTTATTAAAGGTGTTGATCCTTTTCTCATTATCAGTTTTCATGGATGGAACAGAAAGCCAGCAACAAAGATGCTAGTATTTAGCAATATTAATATTACCTAAAGTTTAGTGTGCTTTATGTTCTTTAAAAACTTAACTCTGTGTCTGTCATTGCTAAGAAGATTCTAGAGCACTTACACAAGAAAGGTTAGGAAATTGTTTTTCACTATTCAATCCTGATTAGTAATCAAAGAAATACTAAGTAAAACAGTGAGATACCATTTTCACCAATCAGATTTTCTAAGCCCAAAAATAATCGTAATATTCAGGTTTAGTAAAGGAGTCAGAAAAAGAAAATGGACAGTCTCAAACACTGATGCAGTATTTTTACTTTTATTAATGTATTCTAATGAAATGATTAAAGATGTAAAGAAAGTTTTATCTATAAAAATTTCCAATTAAAGAAAAATGGGAAACGATCTAACTGTCCACTAATAGGGGATTAAATAAATGATGGCACCACGCCATATGAAAAAATAAATTGTTGATGTTTGGTTTCATTAAAAAAGAAAAATTGTCTTTCTCTGAAGAACCATAGGGTTAAGGAAAGAGCACAGACTCTGAAATTACACTTGGATTCAAGTCCCAGCAACACCACTTTCTGCCTCTGGGACCTTGATTAACCTCGCTGAGCCTCAGTGTCGCTATGTTTAAAATGGGCTGAGGCGAATGCTCTATCATGTCAAGGAAGTATCCATTGCATTACAGTTTATTGAATTGTTAATTCAAAAAAGGTTGTTGAATTTGATCACTAGATTTTTCTCCTGAGATCTGTTCGTAGGACAAACTGCATTATCAGGTTTCCTACTAATGCTCGAGTTTCTGCAAGGAACCCTGCTTGATCATGATGTATTATCCTTTTAATATGCTTCGGGATCCTGTGCACTACTGTTTCACTTAGGACATTTGCATCAGTATTCATAAGAGTCCTTCTCCCTTTTAAGGTGACTTCCCAGAAATTGCTCCCATCATTTCACTCCCATCTCATTGGCCACCACTCAGTCGCACTAGCTGTAGGGGAGGCTGGGGAACATCATTTTGCGGCTCTGTGGCAATAACACATTGAAGCGACCGTATAGGACGGAGCAGAACTGCCCCAGAGTTTCCAGGGCTGTAATCTTTACAGAAGCCGACTGCCACATCTTTCTCCCACAGAGCAGTTGGTGGGTTCAAACTGCTGACTTTTAGGTTGGCAGCTGAGTGCTTAACCACTGCACCACCAGGGCCCATCTGCATAACAATGGACCTGGGCAAAAAAATCGAGATTCTTATTTTAAAGGAGAAAGAAAAGAATGAATATTGGGAGGCAGTAGCTGTCTCTGTCCCAGGATGCTTATCCCTCTTTTGTCTATGAAACTCAGCAAGGTCCCAGAGACAGGGAGGCACAGCAGGCCATGATGCAGGGCCACACGGGTGTGCACTGGGGACAAGGTAACAACAAGCTGGAATTGTAGGAGACAACTGATGGATGGCAAGCAGGTTTGGGGTTAGCTAGGTTGTGGGGACTTCCTGGGGATTGGGCATTTTGAATAATTCTGCAGGTTCGGGAGATATAGGGACTGCCCCTAACTATTGGGTAACTAGCCCCGGGGCAATTAGGATGAGTACATAGTTGTCCAGGAGCCTGAGAACCTGATAAGGGGAGTGGTTGGGGAGTGGACTTAATCAGCTGCTCAGCCTCCAGCCAGTCTCAAAACTGCGTCAGGACAGCATTTTAAGAAAATGGTATTGCAGGCACAGAGAGGTTGAGTGACTTGCCAAGATCACACAGCTGGTAAGTGGCAGAGCCGGGATTGGAACTTGGGCAGTCTAGTTCCAGACCCCACCCTTTTAAGCAGTATGCAATCCTGCCTCTGTGTCCTTCTTTCCCCACCCCCACCTCCCACCCTGCTGACGCAGTTTCCCCAACTCAGATTGTAGCAGCAACTACTCTGCAGCTGAGGCAGTTAGAATGGCTCCCCACCAATCCTGCACCAGGTACCACCTCTCCCAGCCTCCTCTGACCCACATCCTCCTCCCTCAACTACCCCAGCCCTCCTTCCTCCATCTCAGGAGCCAGCATATCACTTTTTGTTGTTGTTCTTGTTTTGTTTTGTTTTTTTCCCTTCACTCCGTTCCCTGGGAGACTCTCAAAGGCTACGTTCTGCCACCAAGGGATGCAGCAGGGACAGGGCCAAGCAGACACCTGGGACTTCCTGAAACCCAGCCTCCATGTGAGCCTTTCGTGTTCTGTATTTATTTAGCTCTCTCTTCCTGCCCAGCTCCACACCCACCAAGCTGTTGTTCCCCTGCTGGGGCAGATGAAAAACCATTGCAGACAATGGGGGACAGGGCTTGCCACATGGCCCCTGCAGTTTAATTTCCTTTAATTCATTTTATATTGAACCAAATGATACTGTTTGTTTTTAATGGCAAACACTCAGCGCGGAGGAGTGGCAGCCAGGCCTCCTTCTGGGGAAATTAGGAGCACAGCTGCTATTTAAACGTGCGCTCCCATCTCTTAGCCCCCTGCCCAGACCCTCCTAGAGTGCTGCGCCTTTGGAACCATTTTTTCCAGGTTGAAAGATAATACCTTTCACCAGCTCTGATGGTCACTGTCGAGAGAACTGGCCAGCTCCACCCCTGCGTCAGTCTACCCCGCTTAGAACCGCTGCCCCGCCCCAGGGCCCACTCTTCTCTGGGAATAACAGGACACCAGGAAGGGGTGCTGGGTCATGGCTGTTGGGTGTGCCCTTGCTCCCCTGCCCATCACTGACCATCCTGGGTCGGTGCCTGGCCCCACCAGGGCCCACCCTGCCCCCTCTCCCAGAAATTGAGGACCACAGTGGCCAGGCATGACGGTTAGAGCTGAGACCCCTTCACAGCAGTTGACTGAGAGCAGGATCGCGGGCTTCCTCCCTGGTCCTGCTGCATCAGAGTCTGCACATTACCCATTTCCCTGGGTGATTCCTGTGCAGAGTTGGAGCAGCGCTGGTCAAGAGGAGAGGCTCTCCACTTCCACTCGTGCCACGAGGTTTCCGGAGCTGCCCCTCGTGGGGTCTGGTGATCCAGCACTTCTTAGAGACTTGAGATGACCCAGAATCCTTCCAAAGTCCCTTCGTGCATAAGCGGGCCAGGGTTGGTTTCAGTTCCTTGCAGGGAGAGAGAACTTTAATGCATCCACCAGCCCCTTCGGCAGAGGCTGAAGGGATTCCACAAGAGCTTTGGCCTGCTCCTGGCGTTGGCAGGGGCCAAACCAAAATGATTGGTGCCACATTTGGACATTCCTGAGGCCTCAGATCCCTCAGAGGCTGGGCTGCACCCTTGCCTGCTTGTTCACAGACTGTCAGACCCAGGATGTTGTTAGCTGCTGTCAAGTCAACTCCAACCCATGGTGAGCCCATGTACAACAGAACAAAACATTGCCTGGTCCTTCACCGTCTTCATGATTCTTGGTAAGCTCAAGTCCATTGTTGCTGCCGCTGTGATTCTGAGTGTCTTCCAACCCAGGGGACTCATCT
The DNA here is from genome assembly GCA_030035585.1 of Dugong dugon. Classification (NCBI taxonomy): domain Eukaryota; kingdom Metazoa; phylum Chordata; class Mammalia; order Sirenia; family Dugongidae; genus Dugong; species Dugong dugon. Next base: position 14,341,032 of record CM057476.1, read on the forward strand.
TCCAGCACTGTATCAGACAGTGTTCTGTTGTGACCCATAGGGTTTTCACTGGCTAATTTTCAGAAGTAGATCGCCAGGTCTTTCTTCTAGTCTTTCTTAGCCTGGATGCACCACTGAAACCTGTCCACCGTGGGTGATCCTGCTAGTATTTGAAATACTGGTGACATAGCTTCCAGTATCACAGAAGCATGCAGAGCACACAGTACAACAAAGTGACCAACTGGAAGTGGTAGACCCAGGACCAGCTGCCATCTAGTCAATTTTGACCCCATGGTTTCAGAGTAGAACTGTGCTCCACTGGGTTTTCAGTGGCTGATTTTTTACAGTAGATCGCCAGGACTTTATTCCAAGGTGCCTCTGGGGGGAACTCGAACTTTCAGCCTTTTGGTTAACAGCCGAGTGCTTTATCCCTTGCACCACCAAGGAAGACCCCTCTTATTGTACAGATGAGGAAACCAAGGACCAAGAGTGACTGGTTCCCCGGTCACATGATTTGTCCTCTCACATGTTCATTCTGCAAATATTTATTAGATAGACTCTGGCTGAGTGCCAGACACCATGCTAGGCTACCCAGACCCAGGACTTTCAAGTTCAAAGCTCATACTCTGGTGGGGTGGCCGGCAGGGAAGCACTAACCCCAGGGCCCTATGGGAAAACAGAGAAGGGCCACCTAAGCCAGCCCCCAGCAAAGTCTTCCTAGAGAAGGAAACCTTGGGACTGAGTTTTAAAAGATGGATGGGCAAAGAGAAGCCAAAAGGGCCTGCCAGGGAGGGGGACAGCTGCAGCCAAAGCACGGAAGTGGGAGACAGTGTGGCCGGTGCATATATCCGTATTTCTGGTAACTGTTGAATGTCTCATCCCCACTAGACTCCAGGCTCCATGAAGGCAAGGATGATGTCTCCCATGTTCATTCTTGATGCACAGGGACACATAGTAGGTGTGCAGTGAACAGCAAATCAATGAGTGAGTGAAAGATAAGTATTTGATACGAGTTTGCACGAAGGGCAAGGCAGGGAGGTCCATGCCCTGGCTCCCAGACCTGCCGTGCCCACCTTCCCAAACCACATTATGGGTATGTAGCTGCAGCTACCACTCTAGGGTGCTGCGGGGATTAATTAGCCAGCCAAGAGGTGATTATTTTGCTCTTCTCCAGCTAATGATTAGGGAGGCAACCAGGCTCCCTGAGGTGGACTCGGCGGCGTCCACTTCACCTCCTCCCTCCCGGCTGTACAAGGGTCTGCTTGTCCACAGTGGGCACCAGCCCTGGGTGACATTAGGTTCCTGTCGTTTGCTCCCACTGCTGTGGGTAGGTGGCTGAGGCTGGCCTGCACTCACTCATGTTTCTCCAGAAGCTGCTTCTTTCCTTTGGGGGAAGTAAGGGGGTCAGAACTGAGATTTGGCTCAAAGGAACCTACGGATGACATTTCTCAGTTTCAACTTGTCCAAAAAGGTTCTAGAGTAGATCCCACTGCTTTCCAGATGTGTGAACATCTCTGAATTCCCTTATGGATCATGTGTTTGTCCTCTCTCCTCCAGGCCAAAGGCACAATGGCTATTCCCTCTACTGGGAACACTGTCTCCCTAGCCTCCAGTCCCATCTGGCTGACCCCTACTCTCCCTCAAGTCTCTGGTTAGTTGGTACTTCCCCTGGGAAGCCTGGCCCAGGCAGGGTAGGACCATTCACCTGCATGCTCCCCTGGGTTACTTCTGTTCTGCACGCATCTCGCGATGGTGTAATTACTGGTTTGTCTCCCCCACTAAAATGCAGGCTGGGTGAGGGCAGAGACCAGGTCTCTCATTTGTTTCATTTTATTCCTCACCCAGTGCGTGGCACAAAGTAGGCACTCAGAACATGTACATTGAAGTAACTAATGAACAACAGTTTTGCCAAGGCATGTTTTCTCCAAAGCAAACCCAAAACTCATCACCATCGCGTTGATTCCGACTCATAGCGATTCTGTAGGACAGAGTAGAACTGCCCCATAGGGATTCCAAGGATTAACTGCCAACCTTTTGGTTGGCAGCCGAGTGCTTAAGCACTGCACCACCAGGGCTTCTTCTCTCTAAAGAAGGCGGTGCCAAATCAGGGGAGAGGATCTTCTAGAGTTGGAGTAAAATGAACAAGTTCAATCGCAGCTGCTTCCCTCATTTGCCATAGGACCTTGGGTAAGTTGCTAGACTTCAGTAAGCCTCAGTTTCCTCATCTGTTAAATGAGGATAGTTTCAGTGTGATGATTAAGCAAGATCATGCATCTGAATGAAGTGTTTCGATCAGTAAATCTTAATAAGTGGTAAACCAGTTGCCATCAAGTTGAGCCCGACTCATGGTGACCCCACGTGTGTCAGAGTAGAACTGTGCTCCATAGGGTTTTCAATGGCTGATTTTTCAGAAGTAGATCACCAGACCTTTCTTCCAAGGTACCTCTGGCTGGACTTGAACCTCCAACATTTCAGTTAGCAGCCAAGTGCATTAACCATTTGAACCACCCAGGGACTCCCAATAAGTGGTAGCTACTGTTTATTATTTAATGAAAAAACAAGGTAGGCGGAGGAGAAGGCGCCCCAGAAGGCATGACATCGCTCCTCCCCATCATTCCCCAGGAGTCTGATGATAGCAATAGTCACTACAGCAGCCAATCACCACATACCTACTACAGGCCAGGCACTGTCCTATGCTGTTTACATTCATTCATTCACTCATTCAACAAGTTTTTTTTTTTTGATCACCTACATTGTGCCAGGCCCTGTTCTAGGTCTTCACAATCAGTCGTAAGACAAGGCTTTACATTATTGCTGGGGAGACAGACAATAAACAAGATGCTGAAATAAATATGAAGAGGTGTCAGGTGGAGAAGAAGAGCAGGGAGTGTCGTGGTGGGAGTGGTGGGGGACTGCGCTTTTAGACAATACTCAGGGAAGGCCCACTGAGAAGGGAACATTTATGCAAAGACTTGAAGGAAGCAAGGGAGCCGACCATGCAGATACCTGAGAAATAGTATGTGCAAAGGCCCTGAGGTGGAAGCATGTTTGGCGAGTTCAAGGAGCAGCAAGCCAGTGTGGCTGGAGCAGAGTGGAGGACAGGAGATAAGTGGGAGAAGGGCTGGCTTCATGGGTGTGTGACCTGTGCAGTCACACAGGGCCCATGCTTAGAAGGGCCCTGTACTTGGTTTGGAGCCCTGGTGGCACAGTGGTTAAGAGCTCGGCTGCTAACCAAAAGGTTGGTGGTTTGAATCCACCAGCCACTTCTTGGAAACCCTATGAGGCAGTTCTACTCTGTCCTATAGGGTTGCTATGAGAATCAACTCGGCGGCAACAGGTTTGATTTTTATGATTGCTATCTTGAAATTTTTAATAATGTTTTTATAAGGGGCCCTACATTTTCATTTTGCACTAGGCCTTCAAATTACATAGCCAGTCCCGGTGGCAGGACATACAGTCAGAGGGATGGCAGGGAACCATAGCACCATAGGCCACTGCCTGCCCTGGGCGTACTTTCTGGCCTCTTCCCATCCTGCCATGGAAGCCAGCCAGTGAGGAAGACACCTTCAACTGAGATGCTCTGACTATTCCATCCTGACACTATCTTCATGATGATAGGAATGATTTCTCCCCTGCATGAGTCTCCTATTGCTGCTGTAACAAATTACTATAAATAGTACCTTAGATCAACACAAATTTATCATCTTACAGTTCTGGAGGTCAGAAGTCCAAAATCATTCTCACTGGGCAGAAGTCAGGGTGTCAGCAGGGTAATTCCTTCTCGTGTGTCTAAGAGAGAATCTGTCTCCTTTCCTTTTCTAGCTTTTGTAGGCCAGCTGCATCCCTTGGCTTGTGGCCCCTTCCTCTGTCTTCAGAGAGTGTGACTCCAAACTCTGTTCTGTTACATTTCTTCTTCCGCTGCCTCTCCTTTCGTTGTCACATCCTCTTCTTCCCTCTGATGCCCCTGCCTCCCTCAGACCCTTGTGATTACATTGGGCCTACCAAGGTAATCCAGGATAATCTCCTTACCTCAAGATCCTTAACTTAATTACACTGGCAAAGTCTATTTTTCCATGTACAGTAACATATTCACAGGCTTCAGAGATTAGGAAATGTACATCTTTTGGGGGATCCATTATTCAGCCTATCACTTCCCCTACTCTGCAGATAAGGAAACTGAGGCCCAGAGCAGTGATTGGGGCAAAGTCATCCTTTCCTCCCCACCCCCAGCAAAAGAATAGATCTGTAATTGGGGCCCAGATCTATCTAGTTCCAAGTCATGGCTCTGGACCTGCAGGAAAGGAAGCAGCCACTGCCTGTCTCTGCCTCCTTTCCTTGCACCTTTGGGAGGCAGCCAGGCTTGGGCAGTTGAGGCGAGAGCATTTGTGCCCAAGATTGTAGCCGATGCAGGGATGCAGATAAGCACATCCATCCATCCACCTAGGACCAGGACAGAGGGAATAGGCCACTTTTCCGCAGCTAACAGGGTCCCAGGCCACCCCAGGCTTAATCATCAACACCTTCTAATTAGGCTTCTCCTGGGTCCAGGGGAGCAGAGCCCTGCCCCTGACACATTGCTGGGGCATGCGGGCTGGGCCCTTCCTGTTCATGGAGTTGAGGCTCTTAAATCAACGGAACCATGGCCAATGAAATTAAGCTCCCGACTACTGCCGTTGGAGGATAGATTTCTTCTTGCAGCTTAGTAATTCCTGTGGGGTCTCAGCCTGACCCCAGGGACCTCAGCACCAGAGGTCGATCCCAGCCACCAGCATGCTTTCTGGCCTTCTCCTCATCCTGGCACAGGAGCCAGAGAGCAGAGAGAGGATCTCTGTAGGAAATTGGAGGTGGGAGGGAGAAGGTAACACGTTTTCCCTGGCTCTGGTCTTTAATAATAAGTGTCCACTTACCAGGAGGCAGGATGCGGAAGTGGGTAAAAGCATTTTTTGAATTGACATCAGACAGACCTGGGTTCAAATCCCACCTCTGCCGCTTCAAGAATTTCCCTTATCGGCAAATTTGGGGTAATAATCTTAAACTACCTCATGGAGCTGTATAGGGTCAGGAAAAAAAAAAAAAGTAAGCAAGTACATTTTCCATTTGTGGCTTTTTTTTAAAATGACATCTGTATACCCAGCTTAAGTAGAAAGTTACTTGTGCTTTAGAAACCCCCTCTGTATGCTTCCTGGGTTCCATCCTTCTCCCTCACTCCCCTTGCCCTTTGTGCCCACTTTTTGTAGTTTTTCTATCTCCTTCCTTGGTAAGGTATTACTAAAGACCAGCATAACCTTCTCCCTTCCATACCCAATTTCCTACCAAGTTCCTCCTCCTGTCTTCTTCTCTCTGCTACCAAGCAAGTGAAACCAGACATCAAGCTTGTCAATATGTAGTAAACTCAGAATTAATAGCCTCTGAGTAAACACCAGAGGGACTTTACTGTGAGTAAAGTACATACATCAAAGGGCTTAGACTTCCTAGAGAGTATGGAATGAGCCCAAGTTTTACACTCAAACCTGGATTTGAATATCAACACTCCCCACTAGCCTAAGCCACTGATTCTTTGCATTCACTACAAAATTATTTATTGAGTGTCTACAGTCTGCCAGGCACTGCTTAGGTGTGAGAATATCATGGTGAATGGAACAGACAGGGCCCCTGACCTCAATTAGGGAAATCAAAATCACCATTAAACAAATAAATGCACAAGCGGGCTTTCTCTGTGGAAATCACATTGAAGCTGAAACGTATTTGCCATCTGACTAGGTTAAAATAAAGTTTTCTGATCTGCAAAATGGGGCTGATGATACCCACCTCACAGCTTTGTTCTTGGTAACTGGCCCTGGCACGGTGTCTGGCTCAGCACAGGGCTCAAGAAATGTCCTGTCTCTTGCTCCCTGTCCACCCTGGCTGAGTGTTTTGCCAGAGGTCTGCTGAGAAGTGTTCACGAGCAGCTGTGTTAGTGGGCAGTATTGTATCCCCAGGCCTCCAGGAGAAGTGGGGGAATGAGGGAAGGGGGATTTTGTCCACTGGTCGACAGGAAAGGCTTCATCTTTTTCCAGAGAAGGTGGTAGAGAGTAATGGAAAGGTTCTGCTGTAGAATCAGATAAGCCCAGGTATAAATCTTGACTCAGCAGCAGGTCACTTCACCTCTTTGAGCCTTCTGTACCTCATCTGTAAAATGGTCCATGTGATACCTCTCCCGTGGGTGTTACCATGTGGAACAGAGACTCCAGTATAACGTGCCCAGCATATCATGAGCACCAGCAAGCGTGGGCCATTATCATCACCGTTCCCACTAGAGCAAAGAGGAACTGGGGAAAAGGTGCAGAGGTGACTTCCTCAAAAAGCCTTTTGAATAAACTAGAGAGAGAAAGGGAAAGGCAAAGGACTAACGCACACCATCTAGGTTCAAGTGCCTGCGCCACCATTCCCTAGCTGGGTAACCTGGGGCAGGTCTCTTATCCCTCTAAGCCTCAGTTCCCTGAGAACAGAACTTCCTTCACCGGGCAGCTGTGAAATCATGCAGGCAAGTCGCCTCCCATCGCTCCAGACCTAAAGTCCAAGGGAGCCTCGGGTGAAATTTTCAAATAAGAGGGCTGGTGTGAGCGGGCAAAGACGCGTCAAAAAAAAATGGAAGACAGCTTTGCCTTTCGCAAACGGCCACCTCCTTTGTCTACAAAGGCAAAAGGACCTCAGGCCCGGGGTCTGTTACCAGTCGGGGGCGCCGGGAGACCCCAGCCCCAAGTCGGCGGCACGCAGAGCGGGCGGCCTGGGGCGCGGGGCTGTGACCTCATCGGCCAGCGCCGTCCCGCGGGGCCATGAGATCATGAGATGCCAGCGCTCGCCGAGGAGTCGATTCGTTGGGAGCGCAGGGACTGCGGGCCGCCCGCCGCGGTGATCTCATCCGGCCTGGGAGAGGAGGAGGAGGAGGCAGGCGGCCCGGCCCCCCTGCGCCACGCGAAGAGGGGATTGATAGCCGCCGCCGGCCGGTGACGTCACCGGCAGCGCCCGTTCCCAGGCAACGCGCGGCCGCCGTCCCCGCCCCCAACCTGCCGCGGTTTCGGCCTCATTCCGTCCTTGGTCTTTGTTTTTTTTCTTTATCGGTTTTAAGATGTAACTTACATACGGTAAAGTGCTCTAATTATAAGTATACAAGCTTGATGAATTTTGTATGTACGTAACCACCACCCAGATCAGGATATCGAACAGCTCTGTCCAATAGAATTATAATGCAGCTGCGTAGGCAATGTAAAATTTTCCAGTTAGCCACGTTAAACAGAGTAAACTGAAACAGGTGATATTAAGAATATATTTTATTTAGGCCAATATGCCCAACATAGAATCATCTCAACATGTAAAAAGTATCAAAAATTTTAATGAGCTGTGTTACCTTCTTTTTTATCGGCAAGAGGTTAAGAGCTTCCGCTGCTAAGCAAAAGATCGGCAGTTCGAATGCTCTAGCCGCTCCTTGGAAACCCTGTGGGGCAGTTCTACTCTATCCTATAGGGTAGCTGTGAGTTGGAATTGATTCGATGGTAACGGGTTTGGTTCAGGTTTTTGAAGGCTTTGAAACCGCCTGTGTAATTTACCCTTTCAGTACCTCTCTGTTCTGATTAGCAACATTTCAAGTGTTCAGTGACCCCATGTGATGAGTGGCTCCTGTATTGAGCAGTGCAGATCTAGAACATTTTCAGCACCTACCTGGAAGGCTTCCTGGTAACCCCTTCCAGACAGCACCCTGCTGAAGTACTGTTGATCTGAATTTTATCATTATTCCTCTTTTCTTTTCTTTCTCTCTCCCCACATTGCCCTTTCTCTCATAGAGTCTCCCTTTCTGTCTTCGTGGCTCAAAACGGGCCAGGTGGAAAGTCAGATTTAATTTATATCCTAGCTCTACTACTTTTGGGCCACTTTCGACAACTTGCTTCACCTCTTTGAGCCTCTGTTTTACTCATCTGTTAAATGGTGCTAATTGGTGTTAACTGGTGTTACCTGATGCTATCTCCTAGGGTTGTTGTTAGAGTCTGGGAGCAGCATTCAGGTAGTAAGTGTTCAACCAAGAAACTTTCATCACTGAATTGAGTCTGTCCTAATCCATTGCCATTGAGTCAATTCCGACTCATAGCAACCCTGCAGGACAGAGTAGAACTGCCTCCATAGGGTTTCCAAGGAGCAGCTGGTGGATTCGAACTGCAGACCTTTTGGTTAGCAGCCGAGCTCTTAACCACTGTGCCATCAGGGCTCTGAGTCTGTCCTGGTCCTTCCCTTTTTCCGCTGGTCTCTTCTGTCTGCCCTCTTGTAATCGTCTCACTTGTTTCGTCTCCTACATTCTTTTCCTTCCTCCTCTGTCTCTGTGTTTGAGCTTTCTCATCTGAGAAATGGGAATCGGCCATACCTACCCCATAAGGCTCTGGGGAGGATTTGATGTACAATTACTGGTCTGTGTTGTTAGTTGCCATCAAGTTGGCTCCAACCCCATGTACAGAAGAACAAAATGTTCACTGGCCCCGTGCCATCTTCATGTTCATCAGTATGTTTGAGTCCACTGTTGTAACTATTATAGTGCTTTCCAACTTAGTGGCCTCGTCTTCCAGCACTATACTGGACAATGTTCTGTTGTGATTTATAACACTTTCATTGGCTAATTTTCAGAGGTAGATTGCCAGGTCTTTCTTCCTAGTCTGTCTAGTCTGGAAGCTTTGCTGAAACCTATCCACTATGGGTGACCCTGCTGGTATTTGAAATACTAGCAGCATAGCGTCTAGCATCATAGCAACACACAAGCCACTGTAGTAGGACAAACTGACAGATAGATGGTGGTCCTGGCCCATAGTAAGTGCTTAATAAAGAGATTACTTTTGTCCCTCTCCACCTCCTCCTCTCCTGGTCTCTCCTTCCTGGGTTCCCTTTTTCTGCAGGCCTATAACTATCATTCTCCCTCTCTTCTGCCTGCAGTGCCTTTTCCTCGTCTATTTCTATGTCACCCCTCCCTCCGTTACTTCATTCCCCTGTAGCCTTTCTACCATTGCTTGTCCCCCCGGCATCAACACTATTTTCTCCAGTGATTACTTCGTTCTGAAGTTACTTGTCAAACCTCCCCCTCCCTTTAAAGCCTTCTCAAGATGGAGCAGACCCAGCTTGGGCAGCTTGTCCTCTCTGCCCATCGGCTCAGCATTCCACAGGTAGATGTTCAGGCTGTTTTGTTCTAAAGGGCTCTGTCAGCAGCTGTCCCCCTTTCGGCCCTACAATCATAACAGACCCGCAGGCCACCTTCCCAGGAAAACAAGTGTTTATTTTCAGGCCGGGGTGCCTGCCTAGCCCTCCCATTTCAGAGCAGGAAATGTGGCCCCGTCCCCTGTGGCAGTTAGGCGCTAACGAGCAGTCCAGGGGAAGGAGGGAAAATCGCTGTGGAGACAGAAGGGCTGTTTGGTCTTCCCAGGAGCACTTCTTACCTGGGAGGCTAGAAGCAATTCCGGCTCATTTTCCTCCAAGTTAAAGGAGAGCTTTTAAATGTGGACTCCTTTCATCTCTGTGGTAGTTCTAGCTAGCTTTTGTTCCGTGAGGCTTTGCTCCTTCCTTTCCTGACACCCTTTTACTGTTAGGCGAACCACCTCCCCCTCAAGGTTCTGATTAGACTGTGAGTCACGGTGCACTGTCCACCATGTGAGTGGGCCTGGCCAATCATGGAACCCCATCACCTTGCTTATCCTCAGAGCTTGGTTTTAAGAGTGGATGCTGGACTCCAGCAGGGCATCTGACACCTGCCATTCGATTTGGTAAATGCACCTAGGAAGGAAGAGGGTCACTCTTCCTTTTGGAATTTAAGCTGTAAGAGTGTTGACTTGGGGCTGCCAGTGGCCATCTTTCCTACCAGATATAAGTGGATCCAGCACTTTCTAGCTGTGTGACTAGCAGCAGGTTACTTAACCTCTCTGTGCCTCCATTTCCTCATCTGCGATATGGGAGTATTAATAGCACTTAACTCATACTGTTGTGTGCAGAATGGTGCCTAGCACATAGTAGGAGCTGAACTATCATTATCATTATGTTGGAAGGAGCATCTCCTTGGCAGGAGAAAATGAGGCCTGCACACAAAGAACAGCTGGGACAACCTGGGCTGAGAGGTGGGGAAGAAAAGGACAGAGAGAGAAAGATAGAACTATAGCAATATAGAAAGATCTTGGATCACACTGTGTGAGCTTCTGAAGCCAGAGGCACCTCCACATTCCCAGTTTTGTGACCCAATAAATCTTCTTTGTATAAACTACTTGGGTTAGCTTTCTGTCACTTACAACCAAAAGTGACACTATTATACATACTCTTAAACCACTAGTTCTTGTAACAGTGCTTAGGGGCCCAGAATATCAGAGCTGGACCAACACCCCCATCACACAGAACAGAAGACTGAGGCTCAGAGAGGGAGAGCAATTTGTGAAGGCCACACAGCCATGAAAGATGCACTCTAGCTAGCTGACTTCAAACTCCACATTTTTAACATTGATTTCACATCACAAATGGTTACATGTAAAAATATATTCTTTCCCACTCTGCCTTCCTGGTCCAGTGCCATCCTGTTTAATCAGGCTTAATTCATTTTGTCTGATTTTTTTTTTTAAATGATTGCCAAATTGCTAGGCATGGTTACAGCTAACACTTGTTGAATACATGCCATGTACCAGGCACTGAACTCAATGCTATGCGTGCATTAGCTCGTTTATCTTCCCCACAATCCTAGGAGGTAGATACTATTATTAGCCCCATTTTACTAATGAGGAAACTGAGGCATAAAAGGATGAAGTAACTTGCCCATGATCTCTCAGTAATTTAAGCCCAGGTCATCCGACGCCAGAGTTCATGACTTCACCATCATGCTTGCTCAGACTCCAGGGCCTTACCAACTTGTAAGAGACAAAGGGCAAGGAACCCAAAATAATAGTGGCTTAAATAAAAGAGAAACTTATTTCTTTTTCATGTGAAGTCCAAAGATAGGCAGTCCAAGCCTGTTATGGTGACTCCCTCCAGCTTACTGCCCCACCAGCTCTAGTGTATGGGACTCCTCCTCATGGTCCAGTGTGGTGGTTAGAGTACCAGTCATCTAAGTCCCAGACCACAGGATGGAAGAAGGGGAGTAAGAATAAGGTCAAAAGTTCCTTGAAATTGCCACATGACACTTATATTTACATCTTAGAGACTAGAACGATAGCCTAGCTACACCTAGATGCAATGGAGGCTGGGAGATATAGCCTTCATTCAAGATAGCTGTGCATCCGGCTAAGAAATTGAGAGCTCTAGGACTAAGGAAGAAGAGAAAAAGGGATGTGGGGGTGACAGCCAGTAGCTAGCACCACACCCTGCCTAGGCACAGGGGAAAGATGGTGACCAAGATGTGTTTCCCTACGCTCATGAAGCTCGCAGCCTAATCAATGAAACAGATAACAACAATAACAAAGTTATTGAACACTTACTCTGCCAAGCGCTGTACGTGGATTACTGAAGTTCAGAGATTCTCAAACGTTTTAGACTCCGGACTTCTTTACAGTTTAAAAAAAAATTTAAGACCCCCAAAAAGCTTTTGTTTTTGGAGTATATTTACCATAAAATCAAAGCTGAGAGTTTTTTTTTTTTTACAATACTTATTTACTAATTAATTTAAAGTAACACTAATTAACCCATTACACTGTTAAGATAAATATTTTAAATGAAACATAACTGTATTTAAAAAAAATTTTTTTTTTTTGAGGAGGGGCATTGTTTTACATTTTTGCAGATTTCATCAGTGTCTGGCTTAATAGATGATGAGGAGCCCTGGTGGCACAGTGGTTAAGCGGTCGGCTGCAAGGTCAGCGGTTCGAACTCACCAGCTACTCCATGAGAGAAAGATGTGGCAGTCTGCTTCTGTAAAGATTTACAGCCTTGGAAACATCGTTGGGCAGTTCTGCTCTGTCCTATAGGGTCACTGTAAGTCAGAATCCACCCCGCCACAAGGGGTTTTTAATAGAGGATACTGGAATTCTCATGTTTGTTGCAACATCATATGTAACTTCAGGAAAACTCCACCGTATAGTGGTAAGAGAGAGTGAAAAGAAACTAATGTCTTAGTATTATTACGGAGTGGAGTCCTGGTGGCGCAGTGGTTAAGAGCTATGGCTGCTAACCAAAAGGTCAGCAGTTTGAATCCACCAGCCGCTCCTTGGAAACCCTACGGGGCAGTTCTGCTCTGTCCTGTAGGGTTGTTATAAGTCAGAATTGACTCAACAGCAATGGGGTTTGGTTTGGTATTATTATGAAAATAGTTTTGACCTTGCGGACCCTCTGCAAAGGTCCTGGACCACACTTTGAGAAATGCTGATTTAGTTCAATGCCCATAGTAACCCTATATAGTATAGGCGCTGTGAAGTTCACAAGGTTCCTCTCAAAGCAGACCCTGAGACAGATTTGGGTGCGGGTTGTTTTTTTGGAGGGTGACCTCTGGAAGTTCAGTGAGGGAGTAGCAAAGAGGATTTTATATAAACATATGAAATCAACTCTAATTTGCAGATGAAGAAACTGAGGCTCACAGAGAGGTGAAATTAGTATCCCAAAGCAACAATTTAGTAAGTGGCAAATTTGAGCTTGGAATCCAAAATCTCATACCCTTAACTGCTATACCATCCTGCCTCTGTAGATGAGAGTGTATATAAAAGAGGTTTGTAAAGAGGCCGAGTTGTATAAAAATTCATCATTAATCTTGATGCAGATAAAAAAACCTTTCATTTATCTATCTGTTCTTTATGCATTTATGCCACTAACAGCTCTGTAAATATGTGTCTCCTCCCTTCTTCCCCACCCCTGTAATTCTTCAAATCTTCTTCCCCATGTAGATGCATTTTTTCCTCAGAAATTCCCTTTCTCTGTGCATCTCTCCTTGTTTCTCAGCATCGCATCCCACTCTCCTTCACGTACCACCTCCCCCTTCCGGAGCCAGCCCTCTGTTGTTTCCTGTTTCACTTTTTGTCAAGCCCTCCACCCCAACCCCCCATTCCAGCCTTGAAGAAGTCAGAATAGAAGCTGCCTTCCCAACGCGTGCTCCCGCCCCCTGTATCAGAATCCAGGCGGAGAACCTTCCGTGCCCAAGCACGTTCCGCAACAGTTGCTACCATTCACCCGTCACGGGTGGCAGGGAGGCCAGACGGCTCAGCGTCTGATTGTTTTCCTTGTGCTCTGACACCCTGGAGAAACCACACACTCCATTTGGTGGTCGTCAGAGATAACATGCTTAAGAAACCTGGAATTATAAAACTGTTTAATTTGGGAGAGATGGTTTCCCTGGGATATGCCCAGTTTTCCCCGGTGGTTTTATCTCCTTCTCAAAGTGGCCTGCCCTTCTGCAGCTAATTGCTACCTCTAACATAGTGCCACACAAGCCCTCACTCCTTTTATTTTAATTTTCCATGACATCTGTGTTTGCTTATATGGAGAAGTTCTCCCTCCCATTGTTCCAACGCTCCTCCATCAGTGAACTCTAGGAAATGAACTTTAGCTTCAGAGGCTTCTGACTATTAAATGCGCACCTACTATGTGCTGGATGCTGGGGATGCAGGCACAAACCAAATTATCTTGTATCTCCAACGGGAGAGACAGATACTAAAATAATTCTTGAAACATCGTGAGAAGCACTCTGAAGAAGTGCTTTAGGGTGCTCTGGGAGAGTGTAACAGGAGGATCTAATCTAATTTAATTAAGGAGTCTGGGATGGCTTCTCATAGGAGGTAACGTTTAACTGATACCCAAAGATGAATAGGTAGGTGTTGGCTCAGCAAAGAGTAAAACCAGTTGTTGTTGAATTGACTTCAACTCATGGCAACCCCATGTGTGTCAGAGTGGAACAGTGCTCCATAAGGTTTTTAATGGCGGATTTTTTGGAAGTAGATTGCCAGGTCTTTCTTCCAAGTTGCCTCTGGATGGACTCAAACCTCCAACCTTTCAGTTAGCAGCCAAGCACGGTAACTGCACCACCCAGAGACTCCCAGCAAAGAGTAGGGGGCCTGGTGTTCCATCAGCAAAGCAAGAGCTTGATGTAGTCAAGGAGCAGAAAGGAAGGGTAAAGAGGCTGACACGTGAGCCTCCTGGAAAAGTCTAGGATGTGTTGGAGTCCCCGTTGTGACTTGAGTTATGTAGGTTCTGATGTCCTAGACCAGGGGATTGGCAGACTATGTGCTGCAAGCCAAATAAGGCCCTTCACCTGTTTTTGTAAACAAAGTTTTATTGGAACACAGCCGTGCCCATTTCTTATATGTCGTCTGTGGCTGATTTCACACTACAAGGGCAGAGTTGAGTAGTGGCAACAGAGACTGTATTGCCTGCAAAGCCAATGTATTTACTATCTGGCTTTTTTCAGAAAAAGTTTGCTGAACCCTATTCTAGACCCCCTCAATAGACAAGTGAGAAGCTTAGAGTCTGGAATAGGGAGCCAACTCACAGCTAATCTCTGAGGATTGAGATCCAAAAACAGTGATGAAGGCTAAATAAGAATAATAATAATAAGCTGGTAGGTGACAGAGCCAGGCTCCGAACCCAGGCTGTCTGGCTCTCAAGGCTGTGCTCTTAACCACTAAGCCAGCCTGGTTGTGGGAGGTTAGCCTAAGAGGAGGAGCAGACAGGCCAGCAGGGTCTGTCTAGAGAGTCAGTCAGATGCCAGAATGCAGAGACCCCCAGAGACACAGGGACATAGGACCTTTTATCTAGAGGCCATGTCCTCACACGCTATGAAGCCAGGCAGACTGAGCAGGAGGCTGCCCACCAACAGAGCACAGGGGGCATTAGCCATCCTTTCTCTCCCCCTTTTCTCCCTTGTCCTCTCCACATTTCCTTCACCTGCCTGGCTCCTACTCATCCATTAAAATAGCACTTCTCAAACTTGAATGTGCATAGAAATCACCTGGGGACCTTGTAAAGTTGCAGATTCTGATACGGAGATGTGAGATGGGACCTGAGATTCTGCAGTTCTAACAAGCTCTTAGGAGATGCTGATGCTGTTGGTCCGTGGACCACACATTGAGTAGCAAGGCTTTTAACATTAGCTTAGATGATACCTTCTCTTAGAAGACTTCCCTAACCACCACCATCACCACCTGCCACTCACCACCATACCTCAGCTCTGCTCCCGGGGTCCCCTTGTGTTTACTTCAAGCATAGTTCTACTACACTATAATGTAATAATTTGTTTACTAGCTGTCTTCCTCATTAGGTGGTGGGTTTCTTGAGGACAGGAATGATGTAATAGTTATCTTGATATCACCAGAGCCTGGTACATAGTGGGCACTCAGTAATAGAAGAGAGGGAGGAGTGTAGTGAAGCATATATTTGAAAGAGTTTTAGCAAAGGTACACATCCATATAGCCACCATCTCAATTAAAATATAAAATATTTTTCATCGCTCCCCCGTCAAGATTGCCTCATGCCCCCCAAAAGTTCACTCCCCCGACCCCTTACCCCAGGCAAACACTGATTTAATTTCTGCCCTCATAGGTGGTTGTTGTTTAGATACCATCAAGTTGGTTCCGACTCATAGCAACCCTATGCACCATAGAACAAAACACTGCCTGGTCCTGCGCCATGCTCAGAATCGTTGTTATGCTTGAGCCCGTTGTTGCAGCCACTGTGTCAATCCATCTCATTGAAGGTCTTCCTCTTTTTCGCTGACGCTGTACTTTACCAAGCATGATGTCCTTCTCCAGGGACTGATCCTTCCTGACAATATGTTCAAAGTATGTAAGACGTAGTCTCGCCATCCTTCCTTCTAAGGAGCATTCTGGTTGTACTTCTTCCTGTTCTCACAGGTTGGCATTACCTATTCTAGAGAGCCAAATAAACCAGAATTATATAGTATATACTCTTAGGACTGTTGCCCTTGATTCGACATAATGTATGTGAGATTCATTCATGTTGTTACATATGTCAGCCATTTTTTCTTTTCTATTGCTGAGTAGTATCTTATTGTATAAATATACCACAATTTGTTTATCTTTTCCTCCATGATGGACATTTGGGCTGTTTCCAGTTTTGGAGTATGATGAATAAAGCTTCTGTGAACATTTGCATACAAATGGGCAGAATGTTTTTTGGTTAGTTTGTTTTTTAAAATATTTTAGTGTGTTTTTAGTGAAAGTTTACACAGGAAATTAGGTTCTCATTTAACCATTTCTGTACATATTGTTCAATGACGTTGGTTACGTTCTTCACAATATATTAGCATTCTCATTTTCATTTTGGTTGTTCTGTTTCCATTAATCAAACTTCCCTGTCCCCCCTAGCCTTCTCATCTCTGGTTTAGGAAAATGTTAACCATTTGGTTTCATCTAGAGAATTATTTTGAGGAGTACAGTATTTACAGGTGGTATTGTTTATTTTATGGGCCAATCTGTCATTTGGCTGAAAGATGACCTTTGGGAGTGGTTCGAGTTCCAAGTTTAAAAAGTATCTCAGGGCCATAGTCTCGGGGTTCATCTAGTCTCTACTGTAAATGGCCATAATGTTTACATTTCTCTCAGGTAAATACCTAGGAATGGAATTCCTAGCAGTAAGCTAGGTATATATGTTTAACTCTATTAGAAACTACAGGGCAGGGTTATTTTCACCTTCATTTTATAGCACAGGCAACAGAAAGCTTGAGGAACTTGTCCAAGGGCAAAAGGAGGAAGAGAAGTAGAATTTATTGACCACTACTCTGTACCAGGAGCCTTGGTGGTGCAGTGGTTAAGAGCTCAGCTGTTAACCAAAAGGTCAGCAGTTCGAATCTACCAACCATTCCTTGGAAACCCTATGGGACAGTTCTCCTCTGTCATGTAGGGTCACTATGAGTTGCAGTTAACTCAACGGCAATGGGTTTTTGGTTTTGACTCTCTACCAAGAAGGAGCCCTGATAATGCAAAGGTTAAGCACTCAGCTGCTAACTGAAAAGTTGGGAGTTCGAACCTAACCAGTGGCTCTGTGGGAGAAAGATCTGGCAATACGAAAAACCAAAACCTGTTGCCGTCAATTTGATTCCAACTCATAGCAACCCCGTAGGACAGAGGAGAACTGCCTGATAGGGCTTCCAAGGAGCAGCTTAGTGCACTCAGTGGATTCAAACTGCCAGCCTTTTGTTTAGCAGCCCAACTCTTAACCACTGCACCACCAGGATGCTTCCATAAAGATTACAGCCTAGAAACCCTATGAGGCAGTTCTACTCTGTCACATGGGTCAACAGAATAATCAGGGACATGGGCAAGGATGTGCCAGTTGGAAACATAACTAAACATTCTTTATAACAATAAAAAAGAAAGAAAAAGTAACAAACTAAATATACAAAAGAGGGGCTGATAGTGAGTCAGAATCAACACAATGGCACCCAACAATAAGACCCAACAGTAAGGCATTGGTGGTTCAGGTGTAGAATTCTCACCTCCATACAGGAGACCCAGGTTCAATTCCCAGCCAGTACACCTCGTACGCAGCCACCACCCATCTGTCTGTGGAGGCTTGCGTGTTGCTATGACACTAAACAGGTTTCAGCAGAGATTCCAGACTAAGAATACTGGGAAGAAAGACCTGGCAATCAACTTCTGAGCATCAGCCAATGAAAACTCTATAGATCACAACAGTCCAGTCTGCATCCAATCATGGGGAAGGCGCAGGGCTGGGCAGCATTTCCTTCCATTGTGCATGGGGTCACCATGAGTTGGGCTGATTCATGGCAGCTAACAACAACAAGCTCTGTGTCAGGCACAATGCTAGGTGCTTTTCATGTTCATCTCATTTAATCCTCAGAACAACCCTATAAGGTAGGAATTGTGATTCCCGTTTTGTAGATGAGGAAACTGAGACTCAAGAACATGCAGCAAGACAAGATTCAAACCCAGCTCAGTCTGAGTCCCAGAGTCCATGTTCATGTACCAGATACTCTTCCTACCTCCTTGGAGGGAGTAAATGATGGAGCTGGGAAGGAGGACCCACGTCTCCCTAGCTTTCAGCCTCATGGCCTGGCCCCACCTGCACCCTGTGGCCCATGCCCCTGGAGGCAGCCACCAGTCATGCCTAAATCAGCCCTCTGGAGACAGTGTCTGGGTCCAGGGGCAGGAACTGTGCCCCACATTTGGCTGCAGCAGGAGCCAGGGAGTGACCCCACACTCCAGCCCTCTGCCAGAGGTATAGAATTTCTGCCTCCCTGAAATGCGATCCTCAGTGGTTTGATCTTCGGGGCTGGTGGGCTGCAGGCGAGGGCAGCGGGCAGGGGCCGCGTCTCCCCGGCCGTATCTTGGCCCCATTAGGAGTGGGTCTGAGTGCTTTCCAAAGCTGATTAATGGCCTGCCAGTGACCTGAAATGTCATTACTGCTCAGGCCAGGGCCCCCCAGCTCAGTCCTTTGGGTCTTTACTACTAATAATAGTTGATGCTCTTGATGTGGTTGCAGGGAAAGTTCTATCTGGTCATCGAGGAGCTGAGCCAGCTGTTCCGATCGCTTGTTCCCATCCAGCTCTGGTACAAGTACATTATGGGTGACGACTCCTCCAACAGCTACTTCCTGGGAGGGGTCCTGATCATTCTTTACAGCCTCTGCAAGGTGACATGGCCTGGGGACTGGATGGGTTACTGGGGAGTCCCTATGGGATAACCACCCTAATTTCTTGTCTATTAAATCAACATATGCTAACTTTTCATGTAGTACTCTTGACAACAACCCTTTGAGATAGATACCAATATTGCTTCCATTTTATGGATGAGGCAGTTGAGGCCCAGGGAGATAACATAACTTGCCCAAGGTGTCACTCAGCTAGACATAATAGGAAGAGCATGAAGCCCAGGCAGAGTTGCCCCCAAAGACCTGCAGCTTTTAATTGACAGGCACTAAACTTGTTTTCTGTCCATCTTAAATTGCACAGCCTTAACTCCCCAAATCAGTATGCAGTCCTTTTTTCATCAATAGTACAAATTCATTTTTCCTCCTAACAATAAAAGCATCCTCCTCTTTCTTTTCCCATCTCTGTTTCTGATTTTAGATAATCCTGGGGGAAATGCATGTGTTCTTCTCTTTCCTTCCACCCAGCAGGACTAGCGTGGCAGTGCCAGCCATTGGAGTTTATCTTCCTTGCTGATTCTATAGACTGGCAGTGGCTGACTATAGTGCTGGGCGGAGAAGGATTATCAGGCTCTGGACAGGCTGAGGAGTCCTGGTGGCATAGTGGTTAAGAGCTTGGCGGCTAACCAGAAGGTCGACAGTTCAAATCTACCAGCTGCTCCTTGGAAACTATGGGGCAGTTCTACTCTGTCTGATAGGGTTGCTATGAGTCGGAATTGACTTGACGGCAACGGGTTTGGGTTTGGTGGACAGGCTGAGAGGAAGAGTGCTTTAATCGATTAGCAATGCCTGTCCTGGGGTTGGGAGGGGAAAAGTCAGTATGCATGCCACGTATTCGCTATCCTGGCCTAGGTAGAAACGGAGACGAGACAGCTGATACAAAGCAGCAAGACAAAAGGCAAGCAAACCTGATGAGAATGAAGAGGTTCGAATCTGACAAGGTGCTCTGAGAAATTCCTGGTCAAAGACTGAGGGTGTCTTAATTTCCTAGGGCTGCCATAGCAAAATGCCACAAAGTGGGAAACTCTGGAGTACTGAAATTTATTGTCTCACAGTTTTGGAGGCTGGAAGTCCGAACTAGGCTATCAGTCATGTCAATTCCTTCTGAGGGCTCTGGGTGACAATCTGTCCATGCCTCTCCTACCTTTCGGTGGCTCCCAGCAATCTTTGGCATTCCTTGGCTTAGGGATGCACCTTCACGTGGTGTCTTCTCCCTGTGTCTATCGTTCTCTTTTATAAGACGCCACTCAGATGGGATTAGGACCCTCCTTTCTCCGGTATGACCTCGTACTAACCTAGCTCATAACATCTCAAAGACCCTATTTCCAAACAAGGTGACATTCACAGGGACAGGTGTTAAGACTTCAGCACATCTTTTTAGGGGATGCAGTTCAATCCATAACACAGTGGTTGTTCAGGGGTGGTGGGAGAGAACCTGGACAACCCGTAGATGCTTTTCAACCATCACCCTGTTGTCCTTTCAGTCATTCGACATCTGTGGCCGTGTGGGTGGTGTCAGGAAAGCCTTGAAGCTTCTGTGCACCTCTCAGGTGAGTTGGCTTCAGAGGTTCCCAGTGGAGATGATGGGAACCCAAGCGGCCCCTTTCTTGCCCTGCAGATCTCACACTGCTTCTGAGGCTGTCACTCCTCTGAAGGTGCGGAACTGTGTCTGTCTCTCTCCTCTCTCACACAGAATTATGGAGTCCGGGCCACTGGACAGCAGTGCACGGAAGCTGGTGATATCTGCGCCATCTGCCAGGCTGAGTTCCGAGAGCCTCTGATCCTCATGTGCCAGGTGAGCAGAGTTTGGGCACAGCCTCGGGAGGCTTGAGGCCGGGGACAACAGGGTCCCGTGGAAAAGCCAGAAATGTCAGACCTTGGGGTTCAGGGATGGGTCTTTGGGGGCAATCTGGTCTGGTCAAGACTGGATTCAGTCAGACCTGGGTTCAGATCTCAGCTCTACTTCTTACTAGCTGGGTGGCACATCTTGTACATGAGGAAACTGAGGCCCAAGGACATGCATCAAGACAAGATTTCAAACTCAGCTCAGTCTGAGTCCCATAGTCCATGTTCTTCACCAGATATCCATGTAGTGAAATGATGAAATGGTGACTATTTCACCTCCCTGAGCCTCAGCTTCCTCATCGGTAAAATACCAAATTCAGCATGGCATAGGGTCGGAATATCCCATGTTTGAATCCCAGCGGCACCCAGTGCCGGGTGGGTCACTCCATCTCCCTGAGCTTTGGGCGTGATAATAATGCCTACTTCACAGAGCTATGATTATGACTAAATGAGATCATCTAAGAAAAGAGCTACATTTGAATTATTCAGCCATAGAAGCTGCTGTTAGTCTCATTACAATCATTATTATCATTTGTTTTTATTATTAGTTCTAGGTCCCTGTCACATGGTGGTAAATGCTGGTCAGTTGCTTTTAACTCCCCAAATGCATCCCTCCACCTCCTCCCAACATCAGGGACGAAGATGTCAATTCAGCAAATGAGTATTGAGTCAAAGCACCATAGCAGACATCAGGGCTGGGGGACAGAGGGCACACAGACACTGGCCCCTGCTCTCGAAGCTCACGGCCTCCTTGGGGAGACAGACACATACATAAATAACTATGAAACAAGGCAGGTGGTGATAAATGCTGTGTAAGAGAGATTCATGCCATGTCTCTGGGGACCAGGTTAGAGAGCGAGGAATTCCATACTGGAGAGGATTTCAGGGGGAGGGATAAG
This sequence comes from Dugong dugon, assembly GCA_030035585.1. NCBI lineage: Eukaryota > Metazoa > Chordata > Mammalia > Sirenia > Dugongidae > Dugong > Dugong dugon. The sequence continues at coordinate 14,362,346 of CM057476.1, forward strand.
CCTGGAGACCTGAAGGAATGGGAGGGCATATATCCCCCACCATATCTTCCCAGAGATCCTTTTTGTGCATTTGAAAAAAAAAAAAAATTGTGATTGCTGTTTTGGAGTTTTAGGGGATTATTTTTAATTTTTAAAAATTTTTAATTTTTTGGAGTCCCTCGGTGGGGCAAACGGTTAACACACTGCTGTGAACCAAAAGGTTGGAGGTTCAGGTCTACCCAGAGGTGTCTCGGAAGAAAGGCCTGGTGATCTGCTTCCAAAAAACAGCAATTGAAAACCCTATGGAGCAAAGTTCTACTCTGACACACATGGGGTCGCCATGAGTTGAAGTCAGCTCCACAGCAACTGTCAGTTTTAATTTTATTTATATTTAAATCAATCATATATTTGCATGATTCAAAAGTTAAAAAGACTAAGGAGACATGACAGCTCATTGCATTGTGGGTCCTGGATTGGATCCTGGAACAGAAAAAGACATTTGTGGAAAAATGGATAAAATCCAATAAAGTCTGGAGTTCAGTTAGGACTAAGGTACCACTGTGGATTTTTTATTTGTAACAATTGTACCACGGTCATGTGACCTGATAGCATTAGGGGAGACTGAAACTGGGTGGGAGGTACCCAGAGACTCCTGTGCTCTCTTTGCAACTTTTCTGTAAGTCTAAAATTATTCCAAAATAAAAAGTTTATTAAAAGGAATGTTTAAAATAGCCGAGGAGCCCTGGTGGTGCAGTGGTTAAGAGTTCGGCTGCTAACCAAAAAGTCAGCAGTTTAAACCCACCAGTCACTCCATGGGAGAAGGAAGTGGCAGGCTGCTTCTGTAAAGATTTACAGCCTTGGAAACCCTATGGGGCAGTTCTCCTGTGTCCCACAGGGTTGTTATGAGTCGGAATTGACTCAATGGCAACGGGTTTGGGTTTTTTGGTTTATTGTCACGCGCTACATTTCACATGTATGCCAGCTCTTGGTAGGATAAATTCCTAGAGGTGGAATTACTAGGTCAGAGGGTGTATAGTTTTGACAGATATTGCTAAATTGCCCTCCATAAAGAGTGTATTAGTTTACGCTCCCAGAGCGGAGTGTGACAAAGCCTGTTGCTCCCTGCCCTTACCAGCACTGCGTTGTCAAGCTTTTTTTTTTTTTTTTTGAGCCTTGCCGATCTAACAGGTGAGAAACACTATCTCTGTGCGTCTTCAATTTGCATTTCCCTAATTATGAGTGAGGTTGAGCATCTTTTCATATGCTTCAGCCATCTGTATTTCCTTTTCAGTAGCAATGATTATTTGAGCATGATGCCAAGGTCAGAGTCTTTCTTTTTTTTCCTTCCTGGCAATCTCAGCAAGCCTCAGTCTGTCTCCCTTCCATTCTTCTCCTGGTACCATTACATCTACACAAATCTGATAGAATTCTTGGGAGGAGCCAGACAAGAGTCACCATTATCCCAGATCTGGGAGCAATGACCATGCCCAGTGGTGGCTTAGGACCACAGACATGTCCAGGCCAAGCACAAGCACACACCCTAGTCTTCCTATGTCATGGGGAAGAGATGAGCTGTGAGCTGGAGCTGGCATGGCAGAGATGACTTTACAGGTAAAAGGACCTAATGAATGCATTGAATGAATGAATGAACAAATGAGTAAATGCCTCAGCTTAAATGTTTCTTCCTCAAAGAAGCCTTCCCTGGTGCCGCCTCTTCACACTGGTCAGTGGTCCCAGCTATGTGATTTCATAAATCTCTGTACATTTCCTTCATAACATGGTTAATTGTGTAAATGGCTGCATCAGGTCTGTCTCCCCACTGCCAAATTATAAGCAACTTGAGAGTGGAGACCATGTCTGCCTTGTTTAGCAGCAGAGCTACAGTATGGCTCAGTAAATATTGGATGGATGGGGTAGGATGGATAGATGGATGGACAGATATGAATGGATGGGATAGGATGGATGGATAGATAGGGATGGTGGCAGGATGGAGGAATTAGTGGGTGAGTGCAAGGGTAGGTGGATAGAGACATAAGTAGATAAGTGACTGGGTAGATAGGCAAATGGGTGGACAGCTAGATGGGTGAATAGGAGGGTAGATGGGTCAATGGTTGGGTGATGGATGGATAAATGGGTGAGTGGATGGATAGATGGATAGACCAAGGACTGGATAGAGAAGAACCCACCAGGCCAATGGAACATCCTGTCTCCCCTTCAAAGAGTTATCAAATTAAGCTCAGTATTTAACTCCCACTTCTCCCCTGCCCAGAGCCAGGCGTGGGAAGCAGATTGTCTGTTGAAGCTAGTCAGGCAGACACTGAGCATACCCAGAGGTTAGAACTCTTGGCTCCGACAAAGCACTCTTGCCCAGTTAGTCGTTCCCCAAGTATTTACAGAATGCCTCCTGCCCAGGCTACAGGGGCCAGGGGAAGGGCATTTGGAAAATGAAGTCAGCAACTTGGTTCATTTGAAGGACTCCTTTGCTGAAGAGAAGAGTAAGAGTGCTTTTAGAAAACAAACTGCCTGCAGTTCTTGGTCACTGTGAATTTGTTTGTTGTGGCGCGTTTTATGATGTAAAGGAAAGAGGGCAAGAGAATGGCGACTCCTACTGATTGTGCGTTCATTTTGCCTACACTTGATGCCTTTATAGGCCTTATCTGTTTCCATCCTCACAGCTATCTCGTGAAGGAAATATTAGTCCTATTTTACTGAGAAGGAAACTTGGACTCAAAAAGGTAAAGGGACTTGCCCAAGGTCCCACTGCTCCTCAGTAGCAGAGTCAGGATTCGAACCCAGATCCAGAGGCCGTGTCTTTTCCACTAGGCTTAACCTCTTGCTTTGAGACATTTTAAAGGCTGCATTAAAAGACGCAGGTGCTTTTTCTGGGCATTCCTGAGAGTGCCTTGTCCACCTGAGCCTGTGCACAACACACTGCCTCCCAGGAAGGAAGGAATGGCTGAGCTGGGATTGGAGCTCTTTGCACCTGCTTCCAGCTCCTACGTCCATCATTCATCCATCCATCCGTTCATGCCACAGCTATTGATTGAGCACCTACAGTGTCCCACAGTATCCCAAGCACTGACTTCCTAATCCTGAGCAGCGTATTTCCCTTCTGGGACCCTCCATGTCCTCTGTCACCCAAGAGTGAAAACGCTTGTCCTGGAAAGCCTGCATGGTAATACAATCAAATGATATGCATAGTTATGTGTGGGTTTTGAAAAGCACAGTGCACTATATCAATATTCAGTATTAGTGTTTAGTTCCAAGATCTGGACATAGCTGACCTGGTTTGTGTAATTAAAGATCTGTGGTTAGGGGTGTATGTGTGTGTTTTCCCTGTCTGGTTGTTAGCTGCCATTGAGTCAGCCCCCAACTCATGGCAACCCCATGCACAATGGAACAAAACACTGCCCGATCCTGTGCTATCCCCACGATCAGTTGTGGATCAGACCAGGGTAATCTGTAGGGTTTTCATTGATTTTTGGAACTAGATCGCCAAGGCTTTCTTCCTACTCTTAGTCTGGAAGCTCCACTGAAACCTGTTTAGTATCATAGCAACATGCAGTAGCCACATTTTCAGTAATGTCATGTTTCACAATCTTCAAAGTACCTCAAACATCCCTTCCCACATTTTCTATGTGTGACCACTATACCTAGTCATGGTCTTCTAGGTCAGATGGACAAGAGTTCCTGCTTTCATACATTTCTTGTATATCAGTTATCTACTGCTGCATAACAAGTTATCCCAAAACTCAGTGACTTAAAGCAACACACATTTATGATCTTACAGGTTCAGTGGGTCAGGAGTCTGGGCAAGGCTTAGCTGTGTCCTCTGTTTTAGGGTCTTGCACAGGCTATAGTTAAGGTGTTGGCCACAGCTGGGGACTCATCTGAAGGCTAGACTGGGGAAGGATCTGCTTCAGAGCTCAGTCATATATATGGATGTTGGCAGGATTCAGGAGCTTCACATAAGCTGTTTCTCAGCCTGTAATGCTCTCTCCCTACCCCTCTTTTCGCCCACTTGGCTCCTGCACATCCTTCAGACGTCAAATCAAGTGTCCCTGCTCCAGGAAGCCTTCCTTGACCACACCCAGATCAGTCTGGCCCTCCTGTTACACACCCCCATAGCACCATGGAGCTGTCTTGTAGAGCACTGTCTACCATTGAGCACCTACTGAATGCCATGCTAGGAAAGGGTTTATGAGGAACTTATAGTCTGGCCTCGAGAAACAGATGATAATAATCGTAAAACATGCCAAACAGATAATAAGTGATATCATTAATATAGGATAATGATAATAAAAGCTAATATTTATAGAGTACTTACTGTTCGACAGAAGTTATTCTAAGTGACTTATTTTTTGTTTTTTTACTTTATTTTGCTTAGATTTTTATATTACTATTTCCCCCAAACCTTTTACTTTGAATAATTTCAAACCTACAGGAAAGTTGAAGGGCAGTAGAATGAACATCCTTCTGTCCCTCACCTAGATTTGCTAATCGTTAACATTTTACCACATTTGCCTTTTCTTGATATAATTTTTTTTCCCTAAACCAGTTCAGAGTAAATTGCAGACATAGTGATTCTTCAGTATGCATCTCCCAGAAGAAGGACATTCTCCCTCAAAACCACAATTCCACTTTCACAGCCAGGAAAATTGATATAATATTATCTAGTATATAGTTCACATTCAGATTTCTCCAGATGTCTTTAAAATGTCCTTTATAGCTAGGTTCCCCCCAACCCCGTCCAGAATCTAATCAAAAATCATGTACTGCATTTGGTTGTCATGTCAAAGTAGTTTTCGTATGTTAGTTAATCCTTCTATGAGGGAGTTACTATTATTATCCCCATTTTGCAGATGAGAAAACTGGGGCTCAGGAAGTTTAAGTCACTTGCCTAAGTTTATAGGGTGAGAAAGTGGTAGAGCCTGGTGGCGTTGTTCACCATTGGTCTTTCTGGTCCCCCTGCCTTCTACTCAATCCAGCAGCCAAAGGAATCCTTTTAAAACACTTATCAGATCAGGTCCCTCCTTTGCTTAAAGCCCTGCCATGGCTCCCTACCTCTCTCAGAATAAAAGCCAAAGTCCTCCAATGGCCTACAAGGCCCTACGCTGTCTACCTCCCCAGCACCTCTCTGACCTCATCTCCTTACAGTTCCTCCAGCAACCGGGCATGCTCCTGCCCGAGGGCCTTTGCACATGCTGTTCCAGCTACCAGAAATGCTCTTCCCCCAGATATCATCAGGGTCACTCTTCACCCTCTTTTAAGTTTTACCCAAATGTCACTAATCTCAGTGAAGTCTTCCCAGGCCACCCTGTTTAAAATCACAAGCCTCGCAAGCACTCTCTCTCCAGCCCTGCCCTCCTTTTTCAGCTTAGCGCTTACCACAAACATTCACTATATTTTAGTGATTCATTTTGTCCATTTTCTCCCCTACAAGAATGCAAGCCTGAGGGCAGGGCTTGTCCGTTTTGTTCGCCGCTTTGTCCCCAGCTCCTAGAGCCGTGGCAGGCAGGCAGTCGACACTGTGTAACTAGTCGCTGGTCATGCCGATTGCTGTCCCCGCAGCACGTTTTTTGCGAGGAGTGCCTGTGCCTCTGGCTGGACCGCGAGCACACCTGCCCGCTCTGCCGCTCTGTTGCCGTGGACACCCTGCGATGCTGGAAGGACGGGGCCACGTCTGCACACTTCCAGGTGTATTAGGGCCGGAAACCGAGGAAGTGAAGAGCCAGGCCCCCAGCCGCCCCCACTTCACCTTCTTCTCTCGTTCTATGGGATAGTGTGAGCAGTGCACCCTTCCCCTATAAATGGGGAAGTTCTCCTAACTCTGACTTGGTCTCCACCCAGGTAGGTAGGTCCCCCAGCCCCACTGGAAGTCAGTTGAAAAGGAACTGGTAATACATCAAGTTCCACCTCTTGGTTATTTTAACTTGTGGTGACCTAGTACCTAATGCTGCAAACTGGGGAGGGGCCTGAAGATCCCTGCCTCTCACCAGAATGGCCCAGGACCATGGATTAGAATCACTGTGAAGCATCTTCAGTATACATATGCTGGGCCCCACCTTATACCTCTAATGATTTAATGTACCAACCACTTAGCATGTGCCAAGCACAGTATCCGGCATCCTGCTTGGGACTCCTTAGGTTAATATTCACAACTGCTCTGATGGAGGTACTGTTGTTTCTCCATTTTTCAGATGGGGAAACTGAGGCACAGAGTTTGGTGTGGTTTTTCCCCAAGGTCACCCAGCTAGCAACGGCGGGCCAAGTTTCCAACACAGGTCTGCCTGGCCTCAGAGTCTGCTTTGTCACCCACTGTGCTGGACCATCTGCTCAGATACTCCAGGTGCAGAGCCCAGCAAAAGTGATCTAAAAAATCACAACAGGTGATTTGGATACCTATCTCTGGTTCAGGATCAGTGGTCCAGGTGTGTAGCATGTTAGCGTTGCACTGCATAGCGAATGTTAACGGTGAACATTAGCTCCTACAATCTAGTTGTAGTCGGATCCACAGAGAGACTGGGTCCTAAAAATTACTATTTTTCTGGATTCTGGATGGGATGCTCAGTCACGTGTGACTAGGAAGAAAAGGCAAGCTTTAGCCCAGGTATGAGTACTACTCCGTCCCCACGCCCATCTTTTTTGTGTGTGCGTGCTTTCGGTGAAAGTTTACAGCTCAAGTTAATTTCTCATTCAAAAATTTATACACATATTGTTTTGTGACATTGGTTGCAATCCCCACAATGTGACAGCATGCTCCCCCTTTCCACCCCAGGTTCCCTGTGTCCATCCAGTTCCTGTCCCTTCCTGCTTTCTCGTCCTGCTCTTGGACAGCAGTTAACCGTTCGATCTCGTATATTTGGTTGAACTAAGAAGCACATTCCTCACGTGTGTTATTTTTTGTTTTATAGGCCTGTCTAATCTTTGTCTGAAAAGCGGGCTTCAGGAATGTTTTCAGTTGTGAGTTAGCAGAGTCTACAGGGGCCATAGTTTCGGGGGGCCACTCCCATCTTTATTTCTCTCCTCCCCCTTCTATTCTTGCCCTCTCCCTCACTTAAGTCTCAGGCCTGTCAGCCACTCCCGTGGACATTGTCTTCTCTCCCAGTAGCCTTCAGAGCAAAGGGATGATCCATGTCATGCATTTTTCTACAAGCCACAGTGATGGCAAAGAGCACAGTATCTATCAGTGTTTCTGTGATGCCTGTAACAGAACTCCTTCTCCATCTGTGAACCCCCTCCCCCCCCACCACATTGAAATCTGGGATGCGATGGAACAGGTGACCACATAGAAGCCACTGGAATCTTGGCCTACCCTACCCCTCTCCCAGCTCTATTGTCTCCCTGTCAACCTCAGCACAAGGGGCTGGTGCCGGCGGCGTTACCGAGAAAGCAATCTGTGCGGCTAGTAAGCAGATTAGCATGCGCGCCCCAGGAGAAATGGTGGACGCTTCGCTGCCCTCTCATCCTGAGCCTGTTTTAACATGCCCCCCACCCTACTAGATTCAGGGCATTTGCTCCCGGGTGCCACCAAGCCAGCACTTTTTCCTTTGCTTGACAACCCTGGCTCTTTCCCGGTACCCAGCAAGACATCTCTTCCAGGGCAGCATGGCATCTTTCAAGCCCTGTTACTATGGAAATGGCTGTGATGTTACAATCCCACTTGCCCAGATAATCAAGTAGGAAGGGGAAGGCAAGGGAAACGGGGCTGGATGGGTGCGGCGGCTCTGCTCTCTCTGCCTTGAGGAACTGAAGGGAAGCAACAGGAGTTTCTATAACTGGTTTTTGTCAGAAAGATCTCCCTGCCTGCAGATGCCACCAAGGAAGCATGATAAATTAGAGCTGGAGAAGACTTAGCAACGTGGCCCTTGGGATGGAGCAGACAAAGCAGCGTGTTGGGAGTCAGACCTGAGACCTCTGATTCCAAACTCTGCATGACTTTGGGAAGTCACTTCACCTCCCTATAGCCATCTCCCTGGTGACAAAATCTAGTATATTATCTGCTGGATAACAATGTAGCGTACCAGTGAATACGCTAATGGTTTTCTCTAACATTCCGCAAATAACAAGCATGGCTCTGACGCTGTAAAGAGCATCATATGTTGGGGGCACTCGGGGACGGGTGGGATGGTTTAGTTTAGGATTTTATTTATTCATTCTGAACCCTCTGGGGGAAAGCCCTGTCTGGAGGTTTCCTTGTAGATGGGAGGATTTAACTTCCGCCCGAGGGAGGAAAAGTGGAGAATGCCGTTTTCCAAGCATCAAAGAAGAAAATGGGGCTGCGTGGATTCCCCCATGCTAGCTCAATGGCAGCCCGGAGTCACTGTTGTAAATCAAGAACAATGCCACTCTCCTTTGTCCATCTTGGCTCTGCGACTCATTTTCTATAAGAAGGATTAATCAAGTATCAAGTTCAGAGTATCTTACTCTTAATATTTTATGATTCACTGACTCAAGTTCCACAAATGTAAAAGAGCTTGAGAATAATAAACGCGATAGAATACAAAGGCACGATTTGGATCTGGGTGTAACATATTCATCACTTCCAAAAGAGGAGAGCATGCTAAACACTGGGGAGACATTCAGACTGCTAAGACTCGGGATTGGAAAGAGGGAATGTGAGGTGATTCCTGGAATCTTCTAGTACTTGTGCTCTCAGCCAAACAGAGCTGCCTGTGGTGTTTTTAATGTCTTAAGTTCCCATCTGCTGATAAATAACACCCTTCAGTGTAACCTGTGTTTGTCGCCTTGATTCGCCCTTCCCCTCTTGAAGCCAAGTGGAACTGTTTTAGAACAAATGAGAAGTACGTGGTTGTTCAATACAGGACTACAAGCCAGTTCAAACCGGTTCAGTCATGGCCGATGAAGCAAAAACAAATTGTTACAATTTGAGTGATCCAGAACAGTAACCGGAATGGGAAAAATTACGGGTCAAAGCCCTGCAATGGGAGATTTGGAAGAGGCATAGTGAGCTCTTTCAGGAGCCTGATGCATGAGATTGGATTATTGCCAACAATGGAGAATGACACACATTTACAGTGGCTCAGTCAGCCACCATCTCTGAGCAGGTCACCGCTGTTTCCTGCTCTGCTCAAAATCCATGGCAAGAGATTTGGTTACTATGCAACATGAATGCTGCCCTTGTTTTCTAAGAGGAGATTAGGTTTCTATCAGGGCTTCAACTCATGATTTTTCCCATTCCATTATCGTTCTGGTTCACCTAGATTTTACAAATTTTGGATCTGTTCTGGTTTTGCTTCCTCTTCCATGGCTGAACTGGGAAGAACTAGTTTGAAGCCCTAGTTCAATGGTGTTATCCTCCAAGCAGACCCGACTGAGGTACACTTGGTTTATTAAGTGTTCCCATCCCAGTAGAAACCATCCGTAAAGGAATGAAACAGGGCAGAGAAGGGGAAGAAGCCAGTCAAGAGTGTAACTTCAAGGTAAATCCCAGCCTCAGCCTGATCCCATGGGGAGCTCTGGAGCAGAAATTGCACCTCAGAGTTTGTCCCTCCCCAGCGAGAGCTAGTCAGTCCTTGGCTGTGAGTTGATGGGGGGATCTTGCAAGCACTTCAGACTCTCCACTGAGGAGGCCCCAGTGCCCAAGGGCAAGTCTCTGAAGATCACAGGTGACAGCAGAACTCACAAAGCTGTGGGATGGGAACACAGAACTGATGAAAGGGATCAGAAGGGATCTCGGTGGGGCACCCAGAGTGCCCACTAAGTAGTCAACTATAGGTTGTATGGACCCAGACTGTAGAAACTGGTTCAAGAAGTGCTGCCAGATTATGATGGACACTTAAATGTAAATTAACAGCATTAGGTGACAATTCCTTCCCCTCAGGGCAACATTATGAGGCCAGCCATGAAAAGTATTATCAGCCAGAACCTTTTGGCTGCAAGTGTTAGAAAATCAACTCAAACTGGCGTAAATAAAAGGATTTTATTTGGCTCATGTAATGGTATGGGCATCAGGCACAGCTGGATCCAGAGGCTCCAGTGATGACATTAGAAGCATGTCTTGATGCTGTTTTCCTCTGAGATGGTCTATTTTTCAGCAGCTGCATCCCATGTAAGATGGCTTCCAGCAGCTGTATGCTCATCTTCTATCAGCTTAACAATCCCAGCAAACAGAGCTTCAGCTTCCCCAGAACTCCCACAAGAGACCTGAGCCTGACTCTCATTAGTTTGTCCCCAAAACAATTACTATGGTCTGTGGGATACAGAGCTTTGGCCAGGCCTGGGTCAGGTGTCGAGCCTGGAAATGGGGATAGAAGTAGGTGGCAAGGATGGAATTAGCCCTTCTAAATCACATGGACTGAGAGCGAGGAAGGGTCTCCAAAGGAAAGGAGGGGATCGATCATCGAGAAAAACAACCTGGCCTCCACCCACCATTCTTAGGATAATACTAGAACCTGGTCTCTTGGTACATCTCAGACCAGATAAATGCAGGTGAAAAGTAACTGACCCAGAGTGGCTTATTTGCCCATAGCTGGAGAATCAGTCTGTAGGCTCATGAACATATCACATGATGCCGTACGTTATAGTTTTGTCTACTGGCCTTGTACCGCTGGATAAGTTCCCCAAACCTGTTGCCCAAACCAAGGGTACTGTTTAGGGTAACCTTTCTCTTGGGGGGTTCTCAGGAATAGGACAGAGAACGGAGGTGAGTGTGTGGCCTTCTGTCCCCAAGGAAGATTGGGGTGTGCAGGATATGGGGACAGGGATTCTCTCTCCCATCTTTGAAGCCAGGTCCTCCCATAGTCTTTGGGGATCAACCTCCCAAAAGGAAATGAAAACACAAAGACTGTTGGCTACAAGTGCACAACCAATTTTTTAATAAAGACATTAGAAATATGTACAAAGTGTCTCCAAGGTATGAAATTCCTCTTACAAAAGATGAATGAACCAACAACATCAGAAACCAGAACGGAATTTACCCAAGCTTATTGCCTCTCTGGCTGGGTGAGGGGCCTCACTGAGGTTCCAGATACCCCCGCAGCCATCCCTACCACACACACGGGCTCCTCAACACTTACAGTGCAAAAGACCTTGGGAAGCAACTTGGGGGTTCAGGTGAGGGGGAGGGGCAAGGAGGAAGTAAAAGCATTCCACATCCTAGGAGAAAAGTGGAACAGGCCCTGTTTGCAAATTAGATGCTTCTCCCAGGGACCTTATAGAAACCAGGAATAGGAAGAGTAGGGAATGAATATATAAAATCCCAAGCTAAACAATCCAACCTGCCCCCAACTAGCCCCAAAAGTGACACTTTACAGCAGACCTAAGTCAGGCTCCCTGCTGTGCACTTCCCTTTGAATTAACAACTCCATGGAAGGACATCAAAAGGGGATCCCATGTAGCATAGCAGTCCACTCATGGCCTTGGGGAGTACACAGATTAAGTCCAAATCTGAGTCAACCACTTAACTATTTTTGTGGCCTTAGGCCGAGTTGCTTAACCTCTCTGAGCCTCAATTTCCTAAACTGTAAAAGGGGAATCATTAGAGTTGACGGGAGGAAGAACTGAGGAGACTCCACATGAAGCACTCAGCACAGTGCTCGGGAATGATGAGCACTCAATGGATAGTAGCTTTTATGGTTATGGAAAGCAGCAAAAGCCAGGCTTTTCATGCTGGGAATGAGCTGAGAGCACAGGCTTTTTAACAATGTTTAGATGAACAGCGTGGCTCTTGGTAAACACCACATAACAACCTGCCAACAAGGTGTGGGGTTACGGTGGTGACCCAAGAAATCTGTGAAAAATTGTGAACCAGGCTGGAAAGGGGCATCTAGCGTCATCTGGTTCCAAGCAGGACTGCTCCTCCACAATAAGTGAGTCTCTTCCAAGATGGTATCTACAACTTGGCACATTGTCAGTGCTCAATAAATGTTGAATGAGTGAATGAAATTTTTAAAAATAAAAATGTCTGTTTAAGCTTTGAAAGGACTTTGACATCAATTTCCTTCCTCCATCAGCTCCCACGGGTCAAAGCCAGGATGTCTAGCCTGCTCCCCCAACCCTCCCACTTCTGACCCTCTGACTGGCCCAGGCTGACTCAAGGGAACATCCAGAAAAGGAATTGGTATCAACACAAAGGAACAAAACTTATGTGATAGTCACTGCAGCTTCTAATACCAGATGGACCCTCAAAAAGTCCACAGGGATGAGGCAGTATCCCCAAAAGATCCTTGTGTAGGCTTGGGGGAGGGATCCCCTAATTTCCGCGTGAGGGGGAATGATGGTTTTTAGCTGTCTGAAACATAATAGAGTTAGATCAGCTACATAAATTGTGAAACAGAAATCACAGCTCCATTGTTCTGTGACAGTATTTTTAAATCACTAGTTTTTCATCAAAATAGAAGAGAGAAAAAAAAGTGACCATCGGAAGAAGTGGAAAAGAAGTCACCAGCATCCCAAGGAAGCAGGGCCGGGGGGTGGGGGGGACACAAATTGTGCCCTAGAAGACTCATGACTCAGCATGGACAGCAGCCAGTGGGGCTAGCAGGCTTCCCTAAAGAGACATGTTAGAGTCCCTGGGTGGTGCAGTTAACTGCTCTCGGTTACTAACCGAAAGGTTGGAGGTTCGAGTTCACTCAGAGACACCTCAGCAGAAAGGCCTGCCGATCTACTTCCATTGGAAGCCCTATGGGGCATACATGGGGTCACCGTGAGTCTAATCAGCTCCACAGCAACTGGTTTAAGAGGCATGTTACTCACGCTACACCTGTGCCAAAGGGAAGATGAAATAGAAGCCCACATTTAAAAGGGAGGAAGGAGATCTTATTTGCTTGTGGTGTTTGGGGTGGGAGAGAGAAGCTTCCTAGAAGGGAATGGATCTCATCTGGGATGTTGGAGTCCCAGGAGGCCCCAGACTCTACAGCTTCCTCCACCCCCACCTCTGCGAGCAAGCAGCCCCATCAGCAATGAGGAGGCCCTTCTGTCTGCCCCCACCTCATTATGCAGTGAGCTACCTAAACGATGATCTCAGAGGCCTCCCTCTGCTTTGCGTGGACACACTCACACACACACACACACACACACACACACACACACACACACACCCGTCTGCTGAAACCCAATGAGGTCTTTTTTAAAATTTATTTCAAAGCCTCCCTCCTTCCCTCTCTCTCTTCACAGACGCTCTACAGTGAAGCTAATCAAAATCAATGACTCCCTGGCAGCTGGAGAAAAAGGAGAGAGAGAGGGAGGGATGATGCCAGCACTTTGCACACTGTGGAAATAGTAAAAAGAAAAACAAAAAAAAACCACCCCACTATCTCGTGCAATCCAAGTAATGCAACAGGAGAGATGGTGGGGACCATATATACACATATATATATACACGTATATATGTGTATATATCTCATGCTTCAATTTCCTAATACAAATGTCCCTCAAGAAGTCAAATCTCATATAAAAACAACCATTAAAAACAACCCCTTGTCAAAAATCGGGGCAATCAAGAAGTGCACTCGAATGATGTGCAAGAAAAGGCAGGGATTAGATAAATACACGGTTTCTAATAATACATGAGAATTATGTACAAGGAACTTGGCTGTAAAGCTTCATCAGGAGGTCGTGGGTGCCCAGTTCTCTCAGCAGTCTGGCTTCACTGAAATCAAAACCGCCCAAAACGCCAACCCCACCATTCGGGAGTTTGGATCCTTCAGGGGAAATGTGTTAAGGTAGTAGGCAACTCAGGGTCCGAAAAGGGTTTCTCTGATCTTTCACCCTTCTCCTGTGTCTAGGTGGCCAAGTATGTCCCCATTGTGGTCTTGAAGGTACAGGCTTCTAGAAGCAGAGAACTGTGATCAAATACAACAGTAGAGATGCCAACCCCCTCCCTGGAAAATGGGGTGAGCTGGAAAGATCTAATCTAAGGCTAAAGAGGTGCCTAAATACAAGCAGAGACTGTGTCTCATACCATTCTACTTAATTTGCTTTCTTTAAGTCCGTGCCTTGGTGAGGAGCTCGCCAGCTGCTCTTGCTGCCCTGCCTACATGCCTGTGCCCTGCACACATCAGCTGGGGGAGGGCTTGAGCTAGGCTGAGAAACAAGTTCTCCATAAACAAGCTTTCCTTTTTGCTTTGCTGAGTTCAAAGCTGTCTGAGGGGACTTCCCTCACCTTCAGCAGTTCTGGGTTGCATTTTTCTTTCAAATGTTATTTAGGGAAACATAAGGCATGGATTAATAAAAAAGAAAGCAAGAAAAGAGACCATGCTGCCAGCTTGCAGCAGCATGGGGGAGGTGGTGTATTCTAAAGGACCTGGTTATTTGCAGCAAAGGCTATGGGGGGCGGTGGGGGGCATTACCCTTTAGCCCCATGGACCTTAACAACTCCTGATCCTTCTGCTGACTTCTTAGAACAGGAGGGCTTTCTGCCAACCAGCCCACGGGACCCCCCTACCCCGCCCCGTCCATACATTCTGGGTGGTGACTGCAAAGTCAGCTTTGTGGAATGACTCCATCTCAATCTGCAGCCTGACACCTCGCCATTTCCACTTTGAAAATGGAAGTGCATGACACCTTGTTCAGAGAAATAATACCTGTTTTTGTTGGATTTTTAAAAATGAAAGCAAAAAATAGTTACTGCTCCCTGAAGAGTCTTTGCAGCCAAGTCTCAGTCCAGCACACATCTTTTTTTTTTTTAAGCCCTTCTAGAAACTTCTGAAAATAGTAGCTTTTCCTGGAAAAAGCAGACCATCTGTCAGTCATTGAGATGCTGGCGCATTTCATTTGAATGACCCGCTCCCTCCCCCAACATCCCTTGGTCATAAATCACCCTTGACCACAAGGTAGCCATTTCTTGGCTCTTTAATCCATAAAACCTAAACTCTGAAATCCCCTTGAGGAGTGGGGGAGGCCATGGGCTAAACTCCCAGGATACTTTTGTAGGGGTGGAGAGAAGACATACGAGTCACCTGTGAGGCCAGCTTTCCATATCAGTGGAAATCATGGAGTCGCTCAATGCCATCCCCTCTCTCCTCCCTCCCAGACCCCAAGGTTTGCTCAAAATACTTCTGGCTCCATCCCCATGTAAAGAGAAGAGACAATCAAATGGGACTTCTGCGACTCATCCCTTTAAATAAAGAATCCTAAACAGCAAAATAGAAATCTTGTGTCCTCTGGCCTTACAGGTCTATCAACAAAATAACATGGCAGCACCAGCAAAAACACATGTAGCACCGGCAAAATTTAAGTGAAGCACCAGAGACACCAAATCAGTAGGGGAAAAAAAAATCCCATTTCTCTTGCTGTGATAGTGGGATCCATCTATCTAGGTACGTATACATAGATTAGACTTGTCAAGATTTTTAGAGATGGAGGTATCCCAGACTGCCCTTAGAAAATTGGCCCCAAGTCCACCTCGACGTCTTTTTTATCTTGCCTTTTGCAACTTCCCCTCCTCCTCCATCAGCATCTGTCCCCCAGGCAATTGCTTGACTCTGAGGCTAATTCCCACCAGTCTTTGCAAATTCTCTAGGCAGGCATCTCTCTTCTGGTGCCCGAGACATGAAAGAGAATCACAGTTCACATCGCAAGGTGCAGAAAAGGGAGGGGACCACGTCCTCGACAAGGCATGCACTGATTAGTAATATTCATATTTTCTTTCCTTTTTTTTTTTTTTTTCAAATATATAGAGCTGTATGTAAACAGCATCAGGGTGTCTGTTTCCGCAGCCGCAGCCGGATAGCCGAAGGGCTTCCCCAGTCCTGTTCCGCATTTCTACTATTGCTCCAGGCACTGTTTTTATTCTCCACTTCCTTCTTGAAGTGCCAACCATGGCCTCTCAAGCTCTGGGCTCCCCTCAGAAAAACGGCAACCAGCTTTCTCCAAGGACACAGGGTTTTCACCAACCTGCAGAGAGAAAGATTTAGATTTCGGTCAGTAGTCTCATGCAGACAGCTGATGGGGATGACGTCAGCGCAGAGGGCTCTGCACAGCCAGCCTCCGTGTGTTGTATGTCGCGGTAGATGGGGGATGGGGGACAGCAGCTAGATACCGAGCTCTGATTTTGGAAGAAAGGTCCCCAAGAGCTAGTTTTAGGGCTCCCCACAGAAGTTCTGTCCATGTAGCAACCTCGCTAAATTTACATTTGCACACACACACAGCACCCTGCTCCGTTTTCAGACCTAGATCTTTACATAATCATCTTGTGTGACTAAAAACAAGAATACAGCCATACTACCTTATTGCTCCTCCAAATTAGGAACAGGACCTTCATCTATTCATTTCATAGATCCCTTCTCAAGGCAGAGTTGTAAGACAGCCTCTACGCTCATTCATTCAGTCAGTCATTCATTTATTCCCAAACATGCCAAGCACCATTCCAGGTGCTGCAGATCCAGTGATCTTGCCCTTGAGGGGTCAGAGGCCAACAAAAGGAGATGGAAAGAAATTGATAATGACAGTCTCGTGTGACAAACATGAATCTGGGTGCTCATGGGTGGGCTCATGTGGGAGGGGGGAGTCCTTGGAGAAAGAAGACCCCTGCTGAGTGTGGATGGATACCAGGGAATCAGCCAGGATGAGAAGATGAGGCCCTCCAGGCAGAGCAGAAGAAACAGCACATACCGAAGAGAAATGAAGACGGGTGTCCATACAAAAACTTGTACACCCGTGTTCACAGCAGCATTATTTGGAATAGCCTAGAAGTGGAAGCAACCCACATGTCCATCAACTGATGAATGGAAACATACACTGTGGTCCATCCATACAATGGAATATTATCTGGCCATAAAAAGGAATGAAGTCCTGCTACATGCCATAACATGGATGAAAGTTGGAGGCACTATGCTGAGTGAAAAGTCAGGCACAGAAAGCCACATACTGCAGGATTCCCTTGATACAAATGTCCACAATAAACAAATCTTTAGAGACAGAAACTAGATTAAGTGGTTGCCTAGGGCTCGGGGCCCGGAGGGCGGGGGGGGGGGGGGGGGCGGGGACTGGGGAGTGATTGTTAATGGTTACAGGTTTTCTTTTGGGGAGATAAAAATGTTCTAAAATTGATTGTAAGGAGCCCTGGTAGGACAATGGTTAAGCCCCCTGCTGCTAAGCGAGAGGTTGGCAGTTGGAACCCACCAGCTGCTCACTCTAAGGGAGAAAAGACTCACCCTCTGCTCCCCATAAAGATTACAGCCTAGGAAACCCTATTGGGTAGGTCTACTCTGTCCTATAGGGTCACTATGAGTCAGAATGGACTCAAAGGCACATAACAGCAACCACAAAATTGCCTGTAGTGGTGGTTGCACAACCCTGTGAATATACGAAAAACCACTGACTGATACATGTTAAAAGGGTGGCGTTTATGGGACATTAATTATATCAGAAGAAAGAAGAAGAGAAGGAGGATAGAGCGAAGGGCGAAAGGGGAAGAAAGCCAGGGGAGAGGAATGAAACTATGTCAGAGCCCCAGTGGAGCCTGCTGAGGCTCAAGCAAAGACAGAGTGATGAGGCCTGGGGAGAGACGAGTGTGGAAAATTAGCAGGGGTTATGACATAGCAGGGGAGATAAAAAACATTCCACACCTGCTCTAAAGCAGGCAGTATAATAACTGCAGTGTGTGTCATACAAACCAAGTGATGTAGAAGGAAGAGAAATCACCTTATTATTTCCACCTGGAAGAAGAGAAGGAATGGTGTGCTACATCATCGCCCATTTGCCCCTCCAGACCCAAACCCCACCTTCTCCTTCTCCCACTCCCATGCCCTGCGTCCCCACATGTTGACCTTATCAAGAGCCTCTCTTGGTCTCTGGCTTCCTGCTGGGTCACAGGTTGGCCATGGCTCCTGCCAGGTGGCCCCACTGGTAAGCTATAGCCCCCTTTCCAAGATCCAGATCCTGTTCCCTCCCCTTGCCCCTTCAGGCTAAGGGTAGTAACAGCTCCTTTCCATCGCCAACCCCGGGGTACTGCGTCACCCCTTGTTTCCTACACACTGCCTACACCTGCTCAAACCTTTACTAAACTCTCCTCCGATTACTCAGTTTGGGGGTGCTCTCTGCCTCTTCCTTGAACCCTAACTAGTACATACAGCTGCATGAAAGAAACAAACAAAAAAAAAACCCAAACCTGTTGCTGTCGAGTCGATTCTGACTCGTAGTGACCCTATAGGACAGAACAGAACTGCCCCATAGTTTCCAAGGAGCACCTGGTGAATTCGAACTGCCGACCCTTTGGTTAGCAAACGTAACCCTTAACCACTACACCACCAAGAGGTGGGTCATAAACACTGGACCACACAATCTACACTAGCTGACTATCATGAGGATCTGAATTAATGACTACAAGCCTTCTGCTTTTGACCTGTTTCTTCTTGTTGTTGTTAGATGCTGTCGAGTCAGTTCCAACTCATAACAACCCTACGTACAACAGAACTAAACATTGCCCGGTCGTACACCATCCTCACAATTGTTGCTATGCTTAAGCCCAGCCACTGTGTCAATCCATCTTGTTAAGGGTCTTCTCTTTCTCACTGACCCTCTACCAAGCATGATGTCCTTCTCCAGGGACTGGTCCCTTCTGACAACATGTCCAAAGTATGTGAGACAAGTCTCACCATCCTCACTTCTAAGGAGCATTCTCTGCAGCCAGCCTATCTGATTTTCATTTTTCCTGCCTGTAGATCATTGAGCCTACAGGGAGTTTTTCTCAGGGATTTTCCCAGGTGGCTAACCAGATGAATTCCTGCACCCACTTACATGCCTGGGTTGGTGTCCACAGTGACACACCAACAACAGGAACACGCCTCTGCACAGCACCGACAGAAGTGTGCTTCCCGTGCCATAGACACCACGTCACCCCATCCCATGATCAGGGGATGGGCCTTTTGAAGGGATCTGAAATTGGACACCCTAAGTTAGGGACCTGTTGTTGTTAGTTGCCATAGAGTGGATTCCAACTCATAGTGACTCCATGTGTGCAGACTAGAACTGCTGCACAGTGTTTTCAGTACTGTGACCTTTTGGAAGCCGATCGACAGGCCTGTCTTCCCAGGCACCTCTGGGTGGGTTCAAATGGCTAACCTTTCAGCTAGTAGTCCAACGCTTAATCCTGTACGCCACCCGGGAATAGCCCCCAGGGATCTAGCACGCAGAAATAGTCACATAAATGTGCAAGGACATGTGCTTGAAGGTGCTCCCTCCAGCTGTATTTGTAGTAGCAGCAATTTGGAAACAACTTACCTGTCCATCGATAGGGGCCTGGATTAACACACTAAGCTACACACATATTAGAAAGACTAGTAACCAGTTGCTACCAAGTCAACCCCAACTCATGGTGACCCCATGTGTGTCAGAGTAGAACTGTGCTCCACACGGTTTGCAATGGCTAATTTTTCCAAAGTAGAGCGCCAGGCCTTTCTTCTAAGGGCCCCTCTTGGTGGACTTGAACCTCCAACCTTTCGGTTAGCAGCCAAGCACGTTAACCGTTTGCACCACTCAGGGACTCTATATTAGAAGGAGGTAGATCTATTTTCATTCTATTTAAGTTACTATTTAAATGCTGCTTGTGACCCATTAAATTGATTTCATGATTCACTAACCTGTTGCTGTTAAGTTGATTCTGACTCACAGCAACCCCATGTGTTTCAGAGTAGAACGTCGCTCCATAAGGTTTTCAATAGCTGGGACCTTTTGAAAGCAGATCGTCATTCCTTTCTTCCAAGATGTTTCTGGGTGAGTTTGAACCACTAACCTTTCAGGTGGCAGCCGAGCGTGTTAACTGTTTGCACCACTAAGGGACTCTAGAAAGAGATACATCTAAAATGTGCTGAGCCAGAACAATGGCTATGATTCTTAACTGAAAAAAGAAAATGGCCAAAGAGCATGATCCCAGATGTTTTTCATTTAAGTAATATATGTACATGTGTTTCATATATATAGATACAAAAAAAAACCAAACCCATTGCTGTCGAGTCAATTGCAACTCATAGTGACCCTACAGGACAGAGCAGAACTGCCCCATAGGGTTTCCAAGGAGCAGCTGGTGGATTCAAACTGCCAGTCTTTTTGGTTAGTAGCCGTAGCTCTTAACCACTGCACCACCAGGGCTCCATATATATAGATAGATATCCATGCACATACATTTCTGCATATAAGTATTGTTGTTGGTTGCTGTCCAAAATTCAAGTCCAAATTCAGGGCATCAGCTCCAGGGGAAGGCTTTCTCCATTAGCTCTGGAGGAAGGTCCTTGTCATCAGTCTTCCCTTGGTCTGCGAGCATCTCAGCACAGGAACCTCAGGTCCAAAGGATGCACTCTGCTCCTGGCACTGCCTTCTTGGTGGTATGAGGTTCCTATGTCTCTCTGTTGCTTCTCTCTTTTATATCTCAAAAGAGATTGGCTTAAGACACTATCTAATCTTGTAGACCCCATCAATATAACTGACGCTAATCCATCTTATTACATCATAGTGATACCATTTACAACACAGAGGGAAATCGCATCAGATGATAAAATGGTAGACAGTCATACAATACTGGGAATCATGACCTAGCCAAGTTGACAGATATTTTGGGGGGACACAATTCAATCCATGACAGTGAGCAAGACAAAGTCTCACCATCCTTGCTTCTAAGGAGCATTCTGGCCATACTTATGTACATAAAAATGTATGACAGAGAGGCAAAATAGTATAATGGTTAAGAGCACAGACTCTGGAGTCAGATGCCTGAGTTGGAATCCTGATTCTGTCACTTAAAAGCTATGTGACCTCCAGCCAGTTGTTTAACCTCTCCGGGCCTCCGTTTCTTTGTGTGGGCGAAAGAAGGGTACCTGCAGTGCGTTACTTTACATACTTTTGTATTGTTTTCTCTTTCTTTTTTTGGAAGGAGCAAGTATTAGTTGTACAATTGCAAACTATTTTTAAAACATCGAGTCTATCACAAACTATGAGCCACTGTCCTGCACCAGGGATGTGTCCCCTCAACCTTGGCTCATAAAGAACTTTCTCAGATGCTGACTTACAACCAAAGCTCAAGACTGAAGAGAGTAATGAAACATCTTTATAAAAATGTCCCTGGTTCCACTTTTCACCCCCTATGTGGAGAGGAGAGGAGGGCAAAGGTGGGGAATGTGAAAGCTCAGGGTCCTGACTCCTTGAGCTGCAAACCGTGACCCCCTACTGCAGCATTTGATGAAACAGGACCCTCACTCCCCTTTTCCTATACAGGTTCCTTGCCCCCCCCCCCCATGAAATCTTTCATAAGCTGAAATGGCATAAAGCGAAAAAGCAATTACCATTAATTTATATGGGAAAATATTTTGAGCATTCCCAGACCCAAAAAATAACCTACTAAATCATCTTAGGCTTTTCTCATACCTTAAGACACATCTTGCTAATGGATACACAAAATAAATCGAGATAAAGCACAGATGCTCACAGACACAGTTTAAAGCTATGGCAGCTTGATGCTGAATGTATTTCCCAAGGAAGGAGTTGGAGACGCCACTCTTGCTGCTGCTGGGGTTGTGCGCTGCCTTTAACAGCTCGCTGCAAAACAAACACTGAACGCTATTTCCACCTTTCACCTTTTTTCGTAAAAGCAAGAGTTCTCTTCAGATTTCTTTCTGTTCTTGAAAACAGGTACTAATGTAGATCTTTCATAAAAGCGAAAAGTGAACTTTTGAAAAGCGGGGGATACCCGTATCTGAGAAGCGTTAAAAGTCTTTGGTTCCCTCCTAAGAGGTCCCCACTTTTTTTTAAAATTTTTTATTGTTTTTGGTGAAAATATATACACAGCCAAGCACACACCCATTTGACAAATTCTGTATGTACAATGCAGTGGCGCTGGTTATAGTCTTCGCATTGTGACGTCATTCTCACCATCTCTTTCCAAATTATTTCATCACCGTTAATTTAGACTCAAAAACAAACAAGCAAACCTGTTGCCGTCGAGTCGATTCCAACTCACAGCGCCCCTATAAGACAGGCTAAAACTGCCCCATAGGATTTCCAAGGAGCGACTGGTGGATCCACACTCCTGACCTTTTGGTTAGCAGTCAAACTCTTCACCACTGTGCCACCAGGGCTCTGCCCCTTCAGCTTCTCATCTGTGCTTTAGAGTTACTGTTCTTAATTTGATCCCATATACAGTATATAATTCTTTAAAAGAATGCAGTGCTCAAGGCTAACACTCTTTACTAACTGAGCTAAGCTATTATTTGGTTTAAAGATGACTTCTGGGGATAATTTTTGCTTCATGGTTTAAAGATTATCTCAGGGCAATAGATTCAGGGGTTCCTCCAGTCTCAGTGGGTCCAGAAAATCTGGGTTCTATTAAGAATTCGAACCCAATTTTTAATTTAAAAAGTACCTTTTTTGGCTCTTATTATTTGCACAAGTGATAAGTTACAAATTCAAACAAGAGAGAGGGAAATAAAAGTAAAGTTCCCTTCACTCCACCCTTAAATCTCACTCCCCTTCCCAAAGGCAGCCGGTATTAACAGCTGGTTGTGTAGCCTTCCAAAGTATTTTGTGTGCATTTACAGACACCTTGCCTTTATTTAAGGAGCCCTGGTGGTGCAATGGTTAAAGTGCTCACTGCTAGCCAAAAGGTTGGCAGTTCAGACCCACCAGCCGCTCTGTGGGAGAAAGATGTGGCAGTCTGCTTCGGTGAAGATCTACAGTCTTGGAGACCCTATGGGGCGGTTCTACCCTGTTCTTTAGAGTCACTATGAGTCAGAATTGATTTGATGGCAGTGGGTTTGCCTTTATTTATTTCTTTATTTCTGCCTACCATTATGTCCCCAGAGCTCAGCACAATGCCTGGCACAGCAGGTGCTCAGTGCAAGTGAATAATGGTGGCAACCTCTCAGCTCTTCCATCTTTGGTTTCAGAGGGTTGGTTTTGACCACGGAACTCTGATGGTGCCAGCTGTCCTAGTGCCTGAGATCCATGGGGAGAAGCTCTCCACAAAGAATCATTCCAGAAGGAAGAAGGTTGCTTTGGTCTTTGTTATCACTTAAGTCTCCATGCATGCATATAGCTCATACTGGCCAGTTAGGAAGCTGTACGCTAAGAAGACTATGATGAGATGCTGAAGGTGTGAAAGGTTAGGTTTTGGGTGTGCAAAGAGGCCACCTGGTAGCCTCTGGAAGAAGTATTTGCCCCCATCTGCCCAGCCCCATACTATCAGTGAATAGTAACCAATATTATCAATGAATAGTTATTGATTACCCAAAGTCTCATGGCAAGGGAGGTAGAATTTCAGGAAGGCAATTAGACGTGCCAACTGTTCCCTTCTGATTCCTGGATCTCCTTCCTCTGTTGCTCCAGGTGATTAGAGACCAGTTGTTGTATACTGGATGGCCTTTCACAAGCTTTTAACACCCCAGGTACTACCCACTGAACTAGGAGGAAGAGCGAAAACTCTTAAAATAATATTAGGCAAATTGACTGGACAAGCTTATGTAACCAACTCGTGGTTTCTTATCTCACCTAGTTTGTCCCCAGCCCCTGGATTATCTACCTCCTCCCTGCCCCATTATCTTAGGCTAGGTTCTCTAGAGGGGCAAAACCGGTGAAGTATATGTATGTAAAAATATATAGACAGGCAGATTTATTTCTAGTCACACAGTTGTGGAGGCTGGCAAGTCCCAAATCCGTGGGTCAGGCATCAGGCTGGAGGCTTCTCCTGACTCATGGTTGCAGGAGCTGACAAATCCCAAAGTACCCAAAGTCTACGGAGAAAGACTAGAAAAATCCTAGCTCCCACACACTGCAGATTATGGCAGGTGGGACTTGAGTGCCAAACTAACTTGACTTCCAAGAGGAGAAGCACTGAGATTTAGGAGGAAGTAGCTCAGCACAGAATCGACACCAAATAAAAATATGCAGACCCTTCTTAAACTGTGACCTATGAGAATAATCTTAGTCATACGTACCAAAGGAGCCCTGGTGGCGCAGTGGCTAAGAGCTTGGCTGCTAACCAAAAGAACAGCAGTTGGAATCTACCAGCTTCCCCCTGGAAACCCTCCGGGGCAGTTCTACTCTGCTCTGTAGGCTTGCTATGAGTTGGGATTGACTGGATGGCAACAGGTTGGGTTTTTTCTTATGTACCAGATGTTTAAATATGCTCATCCCTTGACCCAGCAGTTTCACCTCTAGGAACTTCACTTTTTGTTTGCAAAGTTATCCAAACAAGAATCTCCGGTACACCTTGTTTACAGGGTCAGAAAATGAGAGACAACGGAAATGTCCCTTGGGAGAGGTGACCGATTAAGTCAATCATGGTACATCCAAGCACTGGAGCACCATGCAGCCATTAAAAAGGATGATGAAAACCTTTCTTCATGGACATGGGGAGATCTCAATAACCTAGTTTTAGTGGAGGGAACGGCAAGTTACCAAACAGCATGAACAGTATGATCTCATGTATTTAAAATAGGATACATATGTGGGTGTGTATATGCATCAAGGGATGTCTAACAGGATGGTCCCCTAAATCAGGGCACAAATTTAAACGCATTGAGCCAATATGGTGCACCCTTTAGGGACTGGAGCTAGCTGAAGAGTTTGTGTCCCATCTTTTGGGGTTTCTAACACTCATCTCCAGTCCATTGCTGACAAGTGGGAATATAGACTCAGCATTACCTGATCTTTCCATTTTTCAAGGGAAACTGGATATACAGGCTTCTACACAAAAATGCCTTATTTTTAAGTGTTGGCGGAAAAAGTATGGAAGCCAAATACAACTCAAAACAAACAAACAAACAAAAAAACCAGACCCGCTGCAATCGAGTCAATTCCGACTCATAGTACAAGTACCACACATTTTGGAAACACTGCATTAAATTTGTAAGTCCTGATGGAAAGGACAGGCCCTCCCAATAAAATCCCATTGCTGTTGAGTCAATTTTAACTTATAGTGACCCTGTAGCAACCCTATAGGACAGAGTAGAACTGCCCTGTAGGGTTTCCAAGGAGCAGCTGGTGGATTCAAACTGCCAACCTTTTGGTTAGCAGCCAAACACTTAACCACTGCACCAAGGCCCCAGTAAAACGCAACTGCAGGCCAAATTCAGCCAACAGTCCACCAATTTTCTACCCCTGCCTTAGATACTCAGACTTTCTTATACTCTGAGTCAGTTACTGTTTGAACCCAACTAGAATTTAGGCACTCAGCTGCTATTCAAAAGGTCAGCAGTGCGAACCCACCCAGCATCTCCACGGGAGAAAAGACCTGGTGATCTGCTCCCATAAAGACTGCAGCTTAGGAAACCTATGGGGCAGTTATATTCTGTCACATGGGGTCACTGTGAGTCGAAATCAACTCAATAGCACCTAACAACAAGAACAACAAGAGTATTTGAGCTATCTCTGGGCCTCAGTTTCTCCATCTGTAAGGTGAGGGAGTTGGGTTAAATGGTCTCCAAAGTCCTGTTGAGCTCTGTCTGTGACCTTTAGGGTCACAGATCCTTGAGGAATTGGATAAAACTATGGTTTCTCTCTCAGGTAGGGGGAAGCAGAGGAGTATGAAATCAGCCAATTTTATGTCTAATTTCTGGGGGTCACAAATTCCTTGAGGCCTACCCCCATTCATTCATTCACTAGTCAGTGAATGATCACTGTGTGCTGTGCCATGTGCTGGGATACAGTGATGAGCAAAATAGACATGGTCTCCACCCTTATGGGATCTGGAGGCCAGTGTTGCCCGGGTTGGGAAGCCCTGTCCTGTAGGTTCTCCCAGCCCTTGAGAAGAGGCTTAAGCAGCTCTTGGTGAGCCACAGAAATGGGGAGGCAGGATTAGCAGCTGCTTTCAGGAAAAGGCTCAGATAAGTCCCCAGAGCTCCCACCCATACCATGAATATGGGCCCATGGACTGAATTTTACACCAAATAAGGACAACATACAAGGGCCCTGGGTGGTGCAAACAGTTTGCTCTCGACTACTAACCTAAACGTTGGTGGTTCAAACCCACACTGTGGTGCTGCAGAGGAAAGGCCTGGCGATCTGCTTCCATAAAGATCACAGTCCAGAAAACCCCTACTCTGTAACACATGGGGTGGCCATAAGTCAGAACTGACTCAATGACAACGAGGTTTGTTTGTTTGTTTTAAAAAAGACAACACATACTCCATCCGCACCATTACACCGTTTTCTGAATACCAACAATGTGCCTTACCCTGTGCTAAGTTAAATATAGCATGTGTCCCTTACACTAGGAGCTCACGGCTTAATTACAGAGACAAGACAGGATCAGCTCTCACAGTGACTCACACCTAGTGACTGCCTACTATGTGACAGGCCCTTTATACACCGTGTCCTAGTGACTGCCTACTATGTGACAGGCCCTTTATACACCATGTCATAAAGTATTGGTAAATCAGACAAACAGTTGCCAGTGGTTAAATATTGCTAAATAGTGCTAAAATATTTTAAATCTGGGCTGTCCTTGAACATGGAATGATTGTATACATGATACTTCTTTTTGAATTCATCCATCCCATTGTCCCCTGACACAGCCTCACTCACTGAAGACCCCTCAAAGCCACTTTGTCTAAATTTCCCATCATCTGTATTTATTAAGTGCTGTGCACCTGACCAAAGCCAGGATATTTTCAGTTGCCTCATATGCATGCGAAAGCTGGACAGTGAATAAGGAAGACCAAAGAAGAACTGATGCCTTTGAATCTTGGTGTTGGTGAAGAATGTTGAATATACCTCAGGTTGCCAGAAGAGCGAACAAATCTGTCTTGCAAGAAGTACAGCCAGAATGCTTCTTAGAAGCAAGGATGGTGAGACTTTGTCTCACGTACTTTAGACATGTTATCAGGAGGGGCCAGTCCCTGGAAGAGGACATCGTGCTTGGTAAGGTAGAGGGTCAGCGAAAAAGAAGAAGACCCTCAGTGAGATGGATTGACACAGTGGCTGCAACAATGGGCTCAAACATAGCAGCGATTGTGAGGATGGCACAGGACCAGGCAGTTCTGTTCGGTTGTGCTTAGGGTCGTTATGAGTCGGAACAGACTTGACAGCATCTAACAACAACACGGGCTACACCCCATAATATCAAATTGACACGATTCCTGCCCTCAGGGTGATTGGGTACAACCAAGTAGGCAGGGAAGCTCCCCAAACCTTAGTGACATCGTTATGACTTGCAGCCTTCTCCCTGAAGCTGGGACAGGCATGCAAGGAGCCATGTGTGCTCTCACAGACTCCAACAATGGCTAGAGGTACGGTCTACTGGATGCAAACAACATTCAACAAGAAGACAACAGATTTACTTGAGGACAGTAACATCCAGCTCAAGAGCCAAGCCAATAGCCACATTAATATAGAGGTCGGTGTCATGAATGAGAAATGGGAACAAACAGAAATATTTGTCTAGAAAACTCTTATGGACCCTTCCACAAGATTTCATACTTTTTAGACAGCCTTTATGGAGTTCCTGAGTGGTGCAAATGATTAGTACACTCGGCTGCTAATGGAAAGGCTGGAGATTCAAGTCCACCCAGAGGCACCTCAGAAGAAAGGCCTAGCGATCTACTTCTGAAAAATCAGCCACTGAAAATCCTACGGTGCACAGTTTTACTCTAAGACACAAGGGATTGCCATGAATCAGAACTGACTTGACAGCAACTGATTTTCAGATAACTTTTATAATAAAAGAATGTTAGCGTAGGCTTTGATATCAAAGTTCCACCTCTAGGAATTTTTTAAGAAAATAACCATTGATATGCACCAAGTGTTATCCACAAAGATGTTCTTCACTATATTGGAAACAATCAAAATGTCCAAGATTAGCAGATTAGGAAGGTAATGATGGAAGACCCCTAAAATAAATACTAAGCAACCACTAAGAAGAATGTGACAGAAAAGTATTTTATGAAATGGAGAGATGCCCATGATAATACCGAAAAAGGATGATTACAAACAATATATTCAGAGTGATTCTATTTGTTAAAGTACCTATCAATGCACTGTAGAAAATGGAAGGAAACATACCAAAATGTAAACATGGGTAGAGAGATAAAAACCATCAACTAACATTTTCTTTTTTCACCATTTCCAAATATTTGATAATGAATTTGTAACATTTTTTGTAAATCAGAAAAAAAAAATTTGAAGGCATATTAAACAAAATTTCCCAGAGCAATTAAAATTTCATCTTGCCCAATTCTGCAGCCCGTGGAACAAAGATTCAATGATGGTAAACCTCTGTGGGGCAGCCATCTTGGACAGGCCGATTTTTTCTCCGACAGTGGATTGTTATGGACTGAACTGTGTCCCCTCAAAATACATGTTGAAGTCCTAACCCCTGAACCTGTGAATGGGACCTTGTTTGGGGAAACAGAGTCTTTCTTTGACGATATTATCAGTTAAATCATACTGAAGTAAAACCAAAAAACTAAACCCATTGCTGTTGATTCCGACTCATAGCAACCCTATAGGACAGAGTAGATCTGTCCCATAGGGTTTCCAAGGAGCAGCTGGTGGATTCAAACTGCCAACCTTTGGTTAGCAGCCAAACCCTTAACTACTGTGCCACCCCACCAAAAAAAAAAAAAAAAACCAAACCGGTTGCCATTGAGTCAATTCCAACTCATAGCGACGCTATAGGACAGAATAGAAAGTAGGGTGGGTCCTAATCTTAATCCCTTCTGAGTGGTGTCTTATAAAAGGGGGACAGGGAGATATAGGAGAAAGCACAGCCCTGTGACAGACACATCTGCAAGCCAAGGAACACCAAGGATTGTCAGCAGCCACTAGAGATTCGAAGAAACAAGGAAGGATCTTCTCCTAGTGCAGACAAAGAGCATGGCGCTGCTGACACCCTGAATTTGTACTGCTAGCCTCTAGAACTATGAGAAAATAAATTTTTGTTCTTTAAAGTCACCCACTGTGTGGCATTTTGTTATGGGTGGTGCAAATGTTTAACACACTCAGCTGCTAACTGAAAGGCTGTAGGTTTGCATCCACTCAGAGGTGCCTTGGAAGAAAGTCCTGGCAATCAACTTCCAAAAAATCAGCCATTGAAACCCCTATGGAGCACAGTTCTACTCTGACCCACATGGAGTTGCCATGAATTGGAATCGACTCGACGGCAACTGTAGGAACCTAAGACAGGGGTAAAGGAGTTTTCTTCTTTCCTGGGTATCCAGCAGTAATAAAAGGATGTGTCTCACAGATGTAGGCTAAACAGAGACAGATTCCCCCACCCAATAGCAGGGGCATAGTTTACAGCAGGAAGCAGAGGGGAAACAATGCCAAGTTGAATGGTGAAAGTTCTTAGGCAATGGAAATACAAACAGTATCCATAATATGCCCCCTTACACTGAGGGTTGAGCTGGCACAGGGGTCAGGGGACCTTGCAGACCTTGGCTCAGAGCTGAACTGGTTCGCTTCCCCTGAGAGGCTGGGGTGGGGGTCAGAGCCAGGTCTCCTGCCTCTTGAAGGAGCCTTGGGAGCACCTGGAGGGCAGGGGCCTGGACTTGACCATCTCTGCATCCCTGCATCCTAGTGCCTGGCTCAGAGCTGGTGCTCAATTCATGTTTGCAAATGCATGATGACCGAAGACAGGATACAGTCCCCTTGATTGCAACCCATCTAATCTTCCTCTTGTAACATGCCTCCTCATTCACTGCTGGCACTTGTGAATCTCTTTACTTACAAAAACCTCTCTAAGCCCGCTTTTCTCACCCACTTCAACACCTCCAATGGCTTCCCATTGATGGATCTTTAGACTCAAACTCAAACTCCCACCCATGGTCCAATCTAACCCCTGCCTGCCTCTCCAGCTTCTTCCCCCCAAGTTCATATGGCCTTAGCCACACTGCTTGTTTTACTGTTCCCCATACATACCATGAGAAGTCTGACCTCTAGGCCAGTGGACTTGCTAGTCTTGCTAGTCTTTCGTCCCACAACACCCTTCTTTCAGGTCTTCACATGGCCAGATCCTTCTTGTCATTTAAGTCACGACTCCAGTGGTTCCTCCTCAAAGTGGCCTTCCCTGGCCTCCAGAGGTGAGGAGTCCCCAGGCAGTTTCTACTGCACTGTTGTTGTTAGCTGCCATGCAGTCGGCCCCTGACTCATGGCGACCCCACGCACAACAGGATTGGATCATCATGATCCAAGGAGTTTACACTGACTGATTTTTGGAAGTAGATTGCCAGGCCGTTCTTCCTAGCCCATCTTAGTCTAGACGCTCCACTGAAACCTGTTCAGCCATCATAGCAACACACAAGCTTCCACTGACCTTCATGTATTATATTCAGAGAACCTCAGCAATTTCTGAAATGATTTCTGTGTTAGATTGCATATTCCAAAGATGGCCACAACAATATCTCCTGTTTCACAACCTCTAGAAGAAGGCTCTACTCCCCCACACCAAGGACCAGAGTCTGATTTGAATTTGAGTGGGCTTGCAACTCACTTCTAATCAACATGACCTCCAAAGCTGGGTCAGAAAAGGCAAAGCAGCTTTCACTTTATTCCCTGAGACACTGACTCTTGGAGCTCTGAGTCACCAAGCTCTGAGGCTGCCATGCTGTGAGGAAGCCCAGACCACAGGAGGAGGCTCAATGGAAGTGCTCCAATTGACAGCTCAGCTGAGATCCCAGCTGACTCCCTGCATCAACAACCAGATATATAAATGAAGATGCTTCTGGATGATTCCAACCCCCTTGCCATCCTGGAGCAAAGATAAGTCACCCCTGCTATGCCCTGCCCAAATTCCTAATCCACAGAATGTGTGAACATAATAAAATAGTTGTTTTAAGCTGCTTAATTTTGGGATAATTTGTTACACAGCAATAGTAACCGGAACAATCTTTATTTTCTTATTGTCTGTCTCCTCCCACTAAAACATAAGCTCTCTGAGAGTATCACACTGCCCTGCACACAGTAGGCACTTAATAGTTAATAGCTGAATGAGTGAAATAATCTGAATTTGGGAAACAATGCTACCTATCTTGCATAGTTTCTGACTGATTCATGGATTCAACACATATTTAATGTGCACCTACTATGTGACAAGCAAGTCACCAGGGGCTAGGGACACCAGGAGCTAGCTCGCTGTTCTGATGAAATTCTGTGGTTCACTCAGTGATAAGAAAGGAAACAGAAGCCCCCATCCCACCCCTCCCTACCCCTCAACACTGGTCTGAAAAGCTGACTTTTCAAAAACCAGAGGTATGCCTGCCAAGTCCACCCAGCCACATCTGGAGGTGTATTTAATTATCCCTGAGTGTAGCTGTTTTTACATCCACAGCTCTGTCACTTGTGCGCCGGCCTCTCACTAGACAAGCGGATGACTCTCGACAGGGACCATGTGGCAGGAAGGCTGCTGGGGTCCTGCGCATCTGGCCCCTTCGCAGGGGTTTGTCCCCAACAGCTATCCTCTTCAGCTCCCTCCCAGGCTCCTAGCAGAAGCCCAGGCTTTCAAGCTATAAATGTAATCCTGGCTAGGGTGCTGAGGGCCAGGAGGGAGGCCCACGGGATGCGCCTTTAGGTTTAACCACTTAATTCCCAAAGTACCTGCCAAGAACCAGTTAGCATGTCTGGCTGGTGAGCCAGGCTGTCATTAATTCATTAAAGCAGGCTCCTGCTGGCCCATTATATCCATGCCACTGACCACGTCGCCTCTTGGGCCTGCAGAGTCCTCCTTTCTCCCCTTCTGCGTGGTCCCAAGGCAGGAGTCTGCCTACCCTGGCCCTGTCTCCCAGCCAGATCCCTAGGCTCCGTGCTCTGTCCCTCCCCGCCCCCTCCAAAGCCACTCTTCTCCCTCCCACACCTCCCCCAGCCAGCACTCACCATAAAGCATCTTTTGTTCCCTCTCTCCTGTGTCTCTGAGCAGTGACTGGTTAAATCGTACCCATCCTCCTCTAGGCCTCCCCAGCCTCCCAAGGAGCCTCCCCCAGGTAATCTCACTAGTGCAAGAATTCACTGCTCACCACCCCTCTGCTTGCTGCCTGGTTTATCTTCTCTTCTCCTGCATTCCCCACAGTACTGGCATGAAGCAGGCCCTCAAAAGCAGACACTGCAATTCTGACTTTGCTTCTGATCCTTCGGGATGACTCAAGTAGACTCTTTCTGCCTCAGTTTCCCCTTTGAAATAATAAGAATAGGAACCAACCATATAATATATAGGTCCCTGGGTAGCCCAAATAATTTGTGCTCAACTACAAACTGAAAGCTTGGCTGCTGGATCCCACCCAGCAGTGCTGCAGAAGAAAGGTCTGGCGAGCTGCTTCTGTAAAGATTACAGCCAAGAAAACCCTATGGAGCAGTTCTATAACACACCGGGTCACCGTGAGTCAGAATCATCTCTACGGTAACAGGTTTGGTTTGTTGTTTTGGTAACCATATCATAACATCCTCTTGGGTGTGAACTAAGTGCCAGGCATTGGACTGGGCTTTTTAACAGATGATCTCCTATTATTTTCGTAACAACCCTGGAAGAAATTGTTATTGTTGTTAGGTGCTGTCAAGTCGATTGCAAGTCACAGCAACCCTACAGGACAGAGTAGAACTGCCCATAGGGTTTCCTAGGCTGAAATCTTTATGGGAGCAGATTGCCACATCTTTCTCCCACAGAGCGGCTGGTGGATTGCAACCTCTGCCCTTTTAGATAGCAGCCGAGCACTTAGCCACTGCACCACCAGGGCTCCTTCTGGAGGTAGTAGCTCCATTTTACAGATAAAGGACAGGCTCAGAAAGGTACGGCTGCTTACTCGAAGTCACACTGCGAGCAGGTGGCTGGGCTGGGACTTAAATCCAGTTCCATCTGATCCCTAAACTCATTCTCTTAATCATTATGGTATCCTGGCCCTTCTGGCACTGACTTTCCACCAGGACAAGTAAGAATGGTGTGGAATCGCTAGCAATAACAATGGTAAAATGTTGGCTACTTTGAGAAAGAACGATATTAAGTACACTATAATAAGAAATTCATGTCCACTTCTTATGCACCAGGCACTGTTCTAGAGCTTTCTGTATATGAATTCATTCAGTCCTCTCAACAACCCTGTGGGTTAAGTACATGTCTTCTGAGAAAAGAATGGCTGGCTCACAGTAGGGATTCAAAACAAGTTTGCTAAAACTACTGATCCTCCGTATAGGTGAGCTCACCCTTAACACCTAAGAGAAGAATTAAGTGGTGGCTCCTGCCCTCTGTGGCTGGCACAGGCCTCCCTGAAACACGTATGGTACTGATGAGCATTCCCATTGCTCCGACAGGGTAGGGAAAGGTGGAGAACACCCTACATCCAGCACGGAACTCAACATACTGTCTTTTCTCCAGTGGATCTTCTTTCACTTCTTCCTAATTTACTGGAGGCTGGAAGAAGATAGGTTTCCACAGATTAAACCAAAAACGCCAGAAAAAAAAAAGCTCAAAGCTGCAGGTACTGAGATCAGGATGTCCGCAGCAGGGAGCGGGGTGCGGTCCGGGGGAGGACCGCGAGCCTGGGAGGGAAGCGCAGGAAGGTGGGGTGATGCGATTCCGTCGACACCCTGAGCGCGTGAGGCGGCGCTGGAGGACAGCCACGGGGCATTCTGGGGTCAAGGCCCCCGGGGCGGGGGAGCCCTGGAAGATATTGCTGCTGAGGATACCCTGGCAGGATAGTGCAGGAGGCAGGAGAACCTAGAGGCGTGGTGAGAGGGTGGCCCGAGGTCAGGACGCAGCAGAGAACTAACTGGGGCCGAAACATAGCGAGGAAGGGGAAAGAAATTCTATGACGCCTTCCCTCCAGCAAGACACCGCCCCAGGGAAACTCCTCTCCGCCCCTCACCCCTGCCCGAAGGGCCCCAGTCTCCCAGCTGTTCTCCCGCGCCCAGGCGCAAAGGGGCGCACTCTGTTCGCCAGGCGCGGCCTCGTGACAGCCTCGGGCCACCTCCAGGCCCGCAGCCTCCCCTTCGAGGCCTCGGAGCACCCCGACCCTGAACACGCACACACGCCTTCAGACACACATAGTACCCTGGGTGGGGCGCCCGGCATCCCGCACCGCCTGGTCCCAGGAAAGGGAGCGCTTTCCCAAACTCGCCTGGATAAGAAGACCAGAGGAAACCGTGTCCAGCCCCCTCCCCTATTTCTGAGACTTCTCTCCCTTCCCATCTTCCCTTCTAAATTCACTTTCCCACTGTCTTGCAGCTTGTTCTCCAGACAATTTCTCTTTTGTTTTAGCTCTCCCGTCCTTCCTTTCCCTCCCCACCTCGAGGCCGGTGTTTTCTTTCCCTCTTCTCCCTCCTCCTTTCTCCTTTTCCCCAAATTCCTCCCTTTGCTCTTTCGCTCAGATCCCTTTTCCCATTCCGGCGCTGTGCCCCTACCGTTGTTCTCAGCCCCGGGATTCGACAGCCCCAGCCCTGGGTTCTTCTGGCCGCGGGAGGCCGGGGCCGCTCTTCCGGGTTGGGGAGAAGCAACGGAGGGGACATCCAGCGCCCGGCATCCGGGCGCCGCCTGCGTGCCGGGGAGAGAGCGCCCTGCAGCGCGCACCTCTTGTCGCCAGCGCCAGAGCTGCGCCAGCCCACGCGGCATCTGTCGCCCGCGCTCCCGGCTTGCACCCCCGCAGCTCCCCGGGCGCTGCCACCCCCCACGCTCCGGCTGCCGCCTCTCCCCGAGGGCGCAGACGCTCGGGCCTCGCCCGCGGGCGCCGCGCCAACTTCCCAAGTTGTCGGTGAACGGCGGGCTCGGCTTGGATCCGAGCGCGGGGCACCCGTGGGCCGTGGGTTCATCCTGGTGCCTCTGACTTTCTCATCTTCGACCTTCACCTTCCGGCCCTAGACTGACCTTTAACTGGCTCCGCCTGATTGTCTCCACGCTCGTTCTCTGCGGCGCTCCCCTCATCTCCAAAACCTATAAGGAGCTCTTCACCCACTTTTGTTCCCCCCAAGGCGCCTAGGGCATTGCATGGCGCACAGTTGGTGCTGAATAACTGCCTCACTCCCAAAGCCTAGCGCACAGTAGGTGCTCAGTATCTTCCTCCCGAGGTATCAAACACTCTGGGCGCTCAGTATGCACCCCGCACCTCCACTCCCTTACAGTGCCTAGCTAACCACGCCTGCTCTCAAAACATCCCCTCCCTAAACCGGGCCCAACACCCAGAAGGAGCTCAGTAAGTGTTCAGATTAAGGCGTCTCTCAGGGGTTTCCCTTAGAGCATCCGATCCCATCCTTCTTCGGGGACATCTCCTCCATCGCAGCTCCAACGGCCAGGTCTGGAGAAGATGAAGCGACACTCCTTAAACGGGACACCTCACTGGAGAAGGAGCTAAGAAGTTGACAGAGTGAAGGGAAACTGCAAAGTCCGCGGGCCTTGGGGAGGAAGAGAGAGCTAGCCAGAAACCCAGAGGGGAGGAAGCCGAGAAGCAGGCTGAAAGCAGAGGTGATGGAGATGGTGGCGACTTAGGGGCGGAGGACTGCTTCTAAGAGGACCTGGAATTGTCCTGAAACCGCGATAGATTATAATTATTTGCTGAGGCTTGAAACTACCTTCTAACAGCAAGCACACTTTTTACTTGCATTGTGTGTTTACCTGAAGGGCTGGTGGGGACTATGGGGGCTAACGTTCGCGCCACCCCGCGCCCTGCAAGCCACCGCACCTGAGGGCGTGGCAAGATGTGCTTAAGGAGTAGGAGAGAAATGGACAGAAACTGTAGCCCTGACACTTGGAAGGAGTGAAGGGGACTTAGTCAAAGGGAATGGAGGTCCCAGCGAGAGAAGAAAGAAGAGGAAGAAAGAGAAGGGAAGAGAAAAAAGCTAAACTTGTCGCTCTCCCGCTCCCGGGCGAGCCCGGAGTCTCCAATCCTCAGCTGCCGCGCCCTGGCGCTCGCTCGCGTACCTGTTGCTCGCTCCGGCTGGGTCTCGGCTCCGGCCCCACCAAGAAGCTCCGCGTTCCTACAAGTTCCGCCTGCGGAGCAGCCAGGCCGCCAGCGCCGCCACCTGCGCCGCCGCGCACAGCCAGGGCCAGTAGGTGGGGAGCGCGCCGGGCGCTGGCGCCCTCCGGCTCCGCGCGCGGCGCCGCCACATGGTACGCTGGTGTAGCTCGTCGCCGAGCGTCTTGAGCCGGGCGGCGGTGAGCTGCGCGGCGGACGAGCGCAGACCCAGGCGACCCGCGCTGCAGGCGCACACGGCAGGGGGGCCGCGACCGCGGTGCAGGGGGCAAGGGCACATGACCGCTCGCCTGGCTCCCTCCCCGCGCTCGGGTCGCCCCTCGCCTCCTCTCCCTCCGGCCTGGGCGCCCGCCGCCACCGCCGCCGCGCTCCAGCCGCCGGGGGCCTCCCCTGGACACCAAGTTTCTCCTTGTGTTGTGCGTTTGTTGTGCTGACGGCGCTATTATTAATTAAAGTGTCACATGGTGGAGGGGGGCGGGGAGGGCGCGAGGAGGGGGGTTACATCATCCGGCCCCCGGGGGGGGGGCTGCTGGCAGAAGAAACCAAGAGGTAACTTTTAACCCTAGCGACGCCGGCAGCGAGGGGGCGCGCCGTAGGGGAGAGGAGGAGCGCGGCGCGCGGGGACGCGAGAAGGCGTCCCGCCGCGGAGGTCCTGGGCTTTGGGGGCCACGGGAGGCCCCCGCGGAGGCGAGGAGCGCGAGGAAAGATTTTCTCCTACCTCTTTTCCTGAATTCAGCTCCGGTTCCGATCTGGCGAGAGAAGGAAGCTTGTTTGCCATTTTGGATGAAGCTGATACCAAATTCTGCTGCTTTATTCAAAAATATCCTGAGGTTGTTGTTTGGCTTTGGGGAGGTGGGTTGATTCAAAACCTTATGCGAGGGCCAGATTCAACCCAACTTGCCCAGTTCAGGGCTGACTTGGCACCTGTAGGGTTCGCGTTTGAGCACATCAGGCACACTCCTCCACCTCGCCTCTGGGATTCGCGGCCTCACCCTAACGCACCTGCAGCAAGGGGACACTGGAAACCCTGATGGTGGAGGGGTGGTTTGGGGAGGTCTGTCCTTAAACTGGCAGGGCACGGACACACGCATTCGCGGCGTGGAGCACCCGCACCCAAAAGAACCTCACAAGGGCCCTTCTAGAAGGAAAGTCTTCTTTTGGTCTGCTTTCTTTTGTGAATATTGTTTACCTGAGCAGGATTACAGTTTCTAGCGGCAATCCCCAGCAAATGCGCAGTGGCGACCCTAATTGGCCAGCGTGGGTGGGGGTATTTCAGCTCCCCCTCTTTGCAGTCTGACAGCCGCCCTTGTGCCCCTCCAGTTGAGAAATTCTGCAGTTGTCACCACTAGGGAAGGTACAGATGGGCGAGGGCGACTCAGGATGCTTTGGGAGAGAATGAGATCTTCTAATCTTAAATCCGTTGGGGGGATCTTCCCCCTCCTCCCCAACACATCAGCATATCTGCACACCTCTATCTCCTTGTAGGCTGCTATATTCATCCAAGATTAAAGGGCAGGTTTAAGTCTCCAAAAAGAAGCAATCACAGGCCCCCACCCTCATCATGGCCCCCACGTTCCCTTGGGAGAAAAACTGCTAAAGGCTGAGGACTGAGAGTTGTTTTTAGGACAACTTTGGGAACCAGAAAATGGAGACACCCAACAGTGGCTCCAAGCTGCCAGTGCTCCTGGGTCTTTCCATTCTTTTCTTCCCACGGGAAGGCCTGATGATTCCTTTAGTCCCTGGGAAAAGGTTCTTTGAAGTCTGTGAATTTAGCATTGGTCTGGATTTATCCTGAGGAGCTGTTTCCCCTTGGCTTCTACACGTGGTGAAATGGAAAGATCAAGGCTCAGATTCTCAGCTCTGCTGTGTGGTCTTTGTGGCCCTTACCCTCAGTGAACCCGTTTTCCTTCCTTTAATAATGCCCAGCATTTACTCATCCTGCTGTGTCAGTCACTGGGTGAATATCCTAGCCCATCCTGTCTCATGCAATTCTCCCAACAATTCTGTGGGGCAGATGCTATTATACTTCTATTTTCCAGATGAGAAAACTGAAGCACAGGAGGGAAAGTCTCTTGCCCAAGCTCATGGAGTTAGTAAAGAACACAGCCTGCATCTAAACTCAGGCAGTCTGTCAGCTGCAGGCTCCAAAGTTTTAACCATGGTTTTGTACTGCCCCCTGTAATCTGTGAGTATAATACCTCCCTCCCAGGATTGGGGCAAAGATTAAATGAGAGAAATGTATGCCAGGCACCTGGCATGCAGCGGGGCCTGGATAAACCTCGGTTCCCTTCGCTTCTGGCTGGAACCACTTTCTTGTTCTCTTGAGACTCGCCTCCTTAATCCCTCCTAGTCTTTGCAAAGGGGCCCTGATCCACTGCCCAAGTGCAGCGTTCCAAGAATGAAGATACAGTGTCTATTTAAAAAGCCCTTTGGATTTAAATTGAACAATTCCCTCTCTCCCCCTGCCCCTTTTTAATCTGCACGCCTTTAACGGCTCACTTCATGGACATCAATTTTAATGGAACGATTATTACCCTGTTTGGAAGCCTGCCCCTCGAAATGCTGGGCTCACAAGGTGGCTGGGTCGGGTCCCAGCCGCTTGGATGTTTTCTGTAGCTGAGAGTGCAGTCTTGGCCATGGCGACACATGATTCAGCCGAGGGAGAGGAGAAGTTGTCGATGAAAAAGTGGGAAAGAGGGGAGATCACTCTCTCCCCGCTGTTCTAAATCTGACAGTCCCTGATTTGGGCACACTGGAGTTATCCTATCCTATCCCACCAGTCACTAACTGGAGAACTTGGCCTTGGGCCCTGGCTTTTTAAGCCTCTGTTTCTTCACCTGCAAAGTGAAAATAATAACAGTACATACCTCACATGGTTGTTGGCAGGGTTAAGTAAGATAATGCTGGTAAAGCTCTTAGCACAGTGCTGATATTTTAAAATAGATCGTGTAATCGCTAAATGATGTGCTTTGAAGAATGTTGGCGATTCATGCCCTCAAATATAGTTGCCCTACTGTGAATTTACTGATGTTAAACAATGTCCAGGAGTCCCTGGGTGGCGTACACAGTTAATGCATTCAGCTGCTAACTGAAAGTCTGGAGGTTCAAGTCCACCCAGAGGAGCCTCGGAATAAAGGCCTGGTGATCAACTTCTGAAAAATCACCCATAGAAAACCCTACGGAGCACAGTTGTACTCTGACACACGTGGGTTTGCCATGTGTAGCAACAGACTCAATGGCAACTTTTTTTTTTAAAGCAGTTTCCAGAAAAAGCGAATTCTCAGGGAGAGTAACATGAGTCCTCGTGGTACAGCGGTTAAATGCTAGGCTGCTAACCAGAAGCCTGGTGGTTCAAACCCACCAGCTGCTTCACTTGAGAAAGATGTGGCAATCTGCTTTTGTACAGATTTACAGCCTTGGCAACCCTATGGGGCAGTTCTACGCTGTCCTATAGGGTGACTATCAGTTGGAATTGACTTGACAGTAATGGGTTAACACTTTAGTATAAGTGAATTTTTAATTTTAATTTTTAAGTTAATAGACACGTTGTTGTTGTTGTTAGGTGCCATCTAGTCGGCTCCGACTCACAGGAACCCTCTGTGTAACCACTGTACCACTAGGACTCAAGTTACTCTCCCTGAGAATTTGCTTTTTCTGGCAACTGCTTAAAAAAAAAAAAAAAATGTTGCCACTGAATCTATTGCTACTGCCTGGTCCCGCGCCATCCTCACAATCATTGCTGTTTTTGAGCCCCTTGTTGCAGCCACTGTGTCATTGCATCTCACTGAGGGTCTTTCTCTTTTTCTCTGGCCCTCTATTTTACCAAGCATTCATCATCATATAGCCCCGCTTCTCAGAGTATTGACTCAGCATACAGATTGAATAAGTATGGTGCAAGGATAGAACCATGGTGCACATCTTTTCCAATTTTAAGTCACACAGTATCCCCTTGTTCTGTTCAAATGACTGCCTCTTGATATAAACACTTATATAGTGCTAATTCTGTGCTAGGTACTGTTCTAAGTGCCTTAGACATATTAACTTCTTTAGTCTTCTAACAAACCTGTGAGATGGGTACTTTACTAGTCCTGTAATAGAGATGAATAAACTGAGGCAGAGCATGTAAGTAGCTTATCCAGGATCATACAGAGTTTGTGCTCTTTAGCATTCTGTTGCCACCGGGGACTTGGGAAGAAGGATGGAAGGCAATGAAAAACATCATAAAAGGGAAACTAGAAGCAGATGCTTCACTAGACCATGACTGCCTTTACTGGTGAGCATGTGCTTGGACATTTTTCTGAGTTCTTGAGAAGTGGTGAGTTCTAGGACTATTCAGCTGTTCCCCTTCTTCCTCTTGTGTGTCTTATTGGAGACCTTGAAGGGAGTAGGATTTTTAGGGGATTATTTATTTGGAAACGGGGTTATATCCTTTCACTGTACTTATTCAATCTGTACGCTGAGCAAATAATCGGACTAAATGAGGAAGAACATGGCATCAAGATTTGGAGGAAGACTCATTAACAACCTGTGATACGCAGATGACACAACCTTGCTTGCTGAAAGTGAAGAGGACTTGCAGCACTCACTGAGGAAGGTCAAAGACTACAGCCTTCAGTATGGATTAAACTTCAACATAAAGAAGACAAAAATCCTCACAAGTGGACCAAAAAGCAACATCATGATAAATGGAGAAAATACTGAAGCTGTCAAGGATTTCATTTCACTTAGATCAACAGTCAACACTCATGGAAGCAGCAGTCAAGAAATCAAAGGACTCATTGCATTGGGCAAATCTGCTGCAAAAGACCTCTTTAAAGTGTTAGAAAGCAAAGATGTCACCTTGAAGACCGAGTTGTGCCTTACGCAAGCCATGATCTTTTCAGTCACCTCACTGTGCATGCGAAAGCTGGACAATAAATATGGAAGACCGAAGAAGAATTGATGCCTTTGAATTATGGTGTTGGCAAAGAATATTGAATATACCGTGGACTACCAGAAGAACGAACAAGTCTGTTTTGGAGGAAGAACAGCCAGAGTGCCCCTTGGAAGCCAGGGTGGGGAGACTTCATCTCATGTACTTTGGATATGTTACTAAGAGAGACTCGTTCCTGGAGAAGGACATTATGCTTGGTAAAGTAGAGGGTCAGTGAAAAAGAGGAAGACCCTCAATAAGATGGGCTGACACAGTGGCTGCACAATGGGCTCAAACATAGCAATGATTGTGAGGATGGCACAGGACCAGGCAGTGTTTTGTTCTGTTGTACATAGGGTCACTATGAGTCAGAGCCGACTGGACAGCACCTAACAACAACAACATTTTGGAAAACAGTTCACGGAAATCCAGTTGATACCTTCACGTGGAGAAAGCTTTTCCTACCAGTTGCAAAGATGTGCAACCACACTCACATAGAGTGAAGAAATAAGGTACGCATTCTCGTATATGTTGAAGGAAAAAATGAGTGAATGACTTATGGGACAACTCAGTCAATGGAATAATGTAGTTCAAGAGTTCATGCTCTGCATCGTAGTGAGGTGAGTAGCGTCTGGG
This sequence comes from Dugong dugon, assembly GCA_030035585.1. Lineage (NCBI taxonomy): Eukaryota > Metazoa > Chordata > Mammalia > Sirenia > Dugongidae > Dugong > Dugong dugon. The sequence goes on from CM057476.1 coordinate 14,403,707, forward strand.
GTCTTAAGCTTGCGAGCAGCCATCTAAGATACAACCGTTGGTCTCTATTCATCAGGAGCAAAAGAAAAAAAAAAAGAAACCAAAGTTTCAGAGAAGAAACTAGTCTACAGGGCTAATAACTTACGTGAGCCACAGCCTCATCTACCCCGAGACCAGCAGAACGGGATGGTGCCAGGCTACCACTACCAACCGTTCTGATCAGGGCCACAATAGATGGACCCTGATAGAATGGGAGAAAAATGCAGAAGAGAACTCAGATTCTTAAAAAATCTAGACTTAGTGGACCGATTGGGACTAGAGGGCTCCCTGAGACTATCACCCTGAAATACTCTTTAAACTTTGAACCAAAGCTATCCTCCAAGGTCACCTTTTAGTGAAATAATAGATTGGCACACAAAGGAAACGATATTATCCGTGAGTCCATCGTTCCATTTAAAAACCATCTATATGAGACCAAAAGTCAACAGTTACCATAAAGCGAAGATGAGAAGATAAGGCAGTAGGGAAACTAGAGCACTAGAAATAGAACAACCGGAATGCAATTAGAGAGAATATTGACACATTGTGAAAAATGTAACCAATGTCACTGAACAATTTTGTATAGAAGCTATCAACTTGGAAACCTGATTTGCTGTGTAAACTTTCACCAAAAACACAATAATTTTTTTTAATGAATGAACATATGGTAAGCATCCCTGATTTATCTGTCTCTCTTTCAAATACACACTGATGTATATAGAATTGTTACAATAAACAATATAAAAATATTTCTTGCCTCAGATCATTCCCTTACCTCCTATAGAAATCAATAGTCAAGTGTCTTGCGTAGGAAGCAAGGTGGGTATTTATTTTCTTTAATTAAAACAACAATTACCTATCCTAGTGTTTGAGACCGAGTGAGCTTACCTTATGGTGTTTTAATTCGGGTGGCTTGGTGGAGTAGTAAATGAATGAACAGCTGTTGCGTCCTCCAGACAGCTGTGTTTCCTGAAGCCATGTATTAGTGCCAGGGCCAGATCTGGTGCCAGGAGTCTTCATGGTGAACGACAGAGTTCTTGAACTGAAGTCAGAGTTATAGCAGAGTTGGTTGACACTAAGGAGCCACGGTGCCACAGTGGTTAAGCGATTGGCTGCTAACGGAAGGGTCGGTAGTTCGAAACCACCAGCTGCTCCTCAGTAGGGAAAGATGTGGCAGCCTGCTTCCGTGAAGACTGCAGCCTTAGAAAGCCTATGGGGCAGTTCTACCCTGTCCTATAGGTAGCTACGAGTTGGAATCGACTGGACGGCAATGGGTTTGGTTTGATCCTACGAGCCAGAGAGACCTGGGTCTGAACCTTAGCCCCACCATGTAATAGCTGGGTACCCTGAGCATATTTTTCTCCTCTTTGAGTCTCCGTTTTCCCATCTGTAAAATGGGAATAATAGGACCTACCTCACTGAGTTGTTGTGAGGATTAAAGGAGATAATGTATGCCAAGTGTTCAGCAAAGTGCTTGACACTCAGTAAATGTAAGTTATGGTTCTTGTTGATATCTCAGGGTTAGTAAGCATCCACTTAAGAAACAGAAGAGAGACTCTGACCCAAACCCACTGGGAAAAGAAGAGGACTCAGATTCCAGTGAGTCTGATATTCAATTATATGACACTTATTCCCAGGAAGCTCCACTCCATTCAGTAACCCTGGATATCATCTCTCATATTTCTCCCATTTAACTCTCAGATACCCGAAAAGATGGGGTGACCCCTTCTCTAGGGACTTCCTAGTTATTCGTTGGATACCTCTCCCTTAAGGATCTTTGTATTGTGAGTAAAGAGGGAACAGCAGACAAATGTCCACAGCAGGGGAGAAAAAGTAACCAGTCCATAATTATTGTCTCATCAATACTTTAAGTGTGACGGGTATAGTTCGCTTAAATAAAGCCTAATCCCTTTATTACCAGAGCCACAAGAGATAGGTTGATTAAACTTCCACTCCTGCTGTGAAAACTCAGACATATTGTCCTTTATGCGGGCAGTAATCACTTTATTGAAGACAACTGAGCTTAGTTTAAACAAGCAAATCACTAGACTTGAAATTATACTGATGGGAGTGTCAGTGAGGATAAACGCTGGAAGACAATTTGGCAGATCTGGAAACAATGAAAGTACACATCCTATGACCTGGTGATTCCATTTCTAGCTATTTACCCTACATTAGTGATTCTCAACTGGGGTCAATTTTGCACACCCAGGAGACAGTTGACAATGTCTGGAGACATTCTGGTAATCAAAAATTATGAAGAGATCCATATTTGTGCCACTCCAAAGAAAGGTGATCCTACGGAATGCAGAAATTATCAAACAATATCATTAATATCAAAATGAAGAAAAATTATGCTGAAGGTCATTCAGAAATGGCTGCGGCAGTACATCTACAGGAACTGTCAGAAATTCAAGCCAGATTCAGAAGAGGACGTGGAACAAAGGATATCATTGCTTATGTCGGATGGATCCTGGCGGAAAGCAGAGAATACCAGAAAGATGTTTGCCTGTGTTTTATTGACTATGCAAAGGCATTCGACTGTGTGAATCATAACAAATTATGCATAACACTGCAAAGAATGGGAATTCCAAAACAATTGTGCTCATGTGGAACCTGTACATAGACCAAGAGGTAGGTGATGAAATAGATTTTAAAACAGGTTGCATGTTTTAAAATCAGGAAAGGTGTGCACCAGGGTTGTACCTTTTCACCATACTTAATCTGTACGCTGAGCAAATAATCCAAGAAGCTGGACTCTATATGAAGAACTCAGCATCAGGATTGAAGGAAGACTCAATAACAACCTTCATTATGCAGATGACACAACCTTGCTTGCTGAAAGTGAAGAGGACTTGAAACACTTACTGATGAAGATCAAAGACTACAGCCTTCAGTATGGATTAACCTCGACATAAAGAAAACAAAAATCCACACAAGTGGACCAAAAAGCAACATCACGATAAACAGAGAAAATATTGAAGTTGTCAAGGATTTCATTTTACTTGGATCCACAATCAACACCCATGGGAGCAGCAGTCAAGAAATCAAAAGATGCATCGCGTTGGAAAATCTGTTGCAAAATACCTCTTTAAAGTGTTAAAAAGTAAAGATGTCACCTTGAAAACTAGGGTATGCCTGACGTAAGCCATGGTATTTTCAATCACCTCATACGCGTGAGAAAGCTGGACAATGAATAAGGGAGACTGAAGAAGAACTGATGCATTTGAATTACGGTGTTGGCGAAGAATATTGAATATACCGTGGACTGCCAGAAGAAGGAACAAATCTGTCTTGGAAGAAGTGCAGCCAGAATGCTTCTTAGAAGCAGAGATGGCAAGACTTCATCTCACTTACTTTGGACATGTTATCAGGAGGGACCAGTCCCTGGAGAAGGACATCATGCCTGGTAAAGTACAGGGTCAGCGAAAAAGAGGAAGACCCCTAGTGTCTTAGGGTCGCTATGTGTCAGAACCAACTCGATGGCATCTAACTACAACACTGGCATCTAGTGGGTAGAAGCCAGGGATGCTGCTTAACATCCTGCGATGCACAGAAAATGAAGAATTATCTGGCCTAAAATGTAAATAGTGCTAAGTTTGAGAAAACCCTAGATAAAGCATTTAGTATGTGTTTAGTGCAAGTAACAGAAGATGCAACTGGTAAAGTCTTAACTCATGAGGAATTTTATTGCTTGCTTGATAACAAGTCCAGAGCGAGGGTTGGCAAACTAAGGCCCCTGGGCCAGTTCTGTCTGCTGCCTGTTTTTGTAATAATTTACTGGAACAGAGTTATGCTCGTTCATTTACATATTATCTGTGGCTGCTTTTGTGCTACAACAGTAGAGCTGAATAGTTTATCTCAATAATAATTTTGCAACAGAAACTATATGGTCCACAAAGCCTAAAATATTTACTTTCTGACTTTTTGAGAAAAAGCATGCCTACCCGTGGTCCAGAAGCAGGCTCAGGACTGAGTTTGTATTGTTGTTAGGTGCCCTCAAGTCGGTTCCGACTCATAGCGACCCTATGCACCACAGAACGAAACACTGCCCGGTCCTGCGTCATCCTCACAATCGTGTAATGCTTCAGTCCATTGTTGCAGCCACTGTTTCAATCCATCTTGTTGAGGGTCTTCCTCTTTTTCGCTGACCCTGTACTTTGCCAAGCATGATGTCCTTCTCCAGGGACTGATCCCTCCTGAAAACATGTCCAAAATATGTAAGATGTAGTCTCGCCATCCTTCCTCCTAAAGAGCATTCTGGTTGTACTTCTTCCAAGACATGCGTTTGTGATGCAGATATTTAATTAAGGATAAAACTCCGCCCTTGTTTCCTCTTCATCACTCTTAGGATTTTGGTTTTAGTCCTCAGGCTTATTGCCTCATGGCAGCAAAACGGTTGCTGCAGCTCCAGTTATCACATCCTTAGTAACAGCATCCAAAGCAGAAAGAATGGGAAACAGCAAAAAGATCTTGTTTGGGTGGGGGGTTGAATTTAGATCTTGTTCAGGTGGGGGGTTGAATCTTTCCTAAAAGTCTCCCAGTGGATTTCCCTTTATCTTATTGTCCAGAAGTAGGTCACATGGTCACCTCTACACCCATGGCTGACCAACTCAAATATGATTGCTATATATATCAGTTAGAATTAGGTTAGGCTATGAATAACCAAAAACATCCAAAATATTAGTGGCTGTTTCCACAGACATCAGGGTCATAGACTCCCTCAGTGTTGCTCTGCCACTAATCTTAATATGTTGCCTCATGACCCAGGATGGCTGCTTGAATTCCCATACACTTCCACTTTCCCAGAAGTACCATTTAACACTTTCACTTACATTTCATTGGTGGAAACTTAGATGGCCACACCTAGCTGCATGGGATGCTGGGAAATGTAGTTTTTTAAGCTAGGCAGCAATCTGAGAACTCTGTTACTAAAAGAAGGAGCCCTGGTTGCTAACCAAAAGGTGGACAGTTCAAACCCACTAGTTGCTTCAGGAGAGAATGATGTGGCAGTCCGCTTCCATAAAGATTTACAGCTTTGGAAACCCTATGGGGCAGTTGTACTCTGTCCTGTAAGGTCACTACAAGTTGGGATCTACTCGACAGCAACCGGTTTGGTTTGGTTTTGTTTATTAAAAGGGAAGGGAAGAATGGATATTAGTAGTTAACCAAAGGGTCTCTGCCTCTCAGTGGTTGCCTTAGACCAGAGGTTGGCAGATTATGCCCTGCAGGCCAAATTTGGCCTTCTACTGTTGTGCTGTTGTCTTTAATTAAGCTTTTTATTGAGATCATTGTAGATTCACGTGCAGTTGTAAATAATAGTATAGAGAGATCCCTTCTACACTTTGCCCATTTTATTATGTTACCTTTGGGAGTTTTGATAGTATAATATCATAACCAGGATATTGATATTGATACAACCTACCAATCTTATTCAGATTTCCCCATTTTTACCCGTGTGTGTGTGTGTTAAATCCTATACAATTTTATCATCTATTTAGGTTCATGTACCAACCACAGCTCTAACAATACAAGGCTTCCTCTTGTTGCCCTTTTATTAAGTACATCTACCTCCCTCCCACCAACCCCTGCCCTAAGCCCTGGCAACCCCCAACCGTCCTCCGTTTCTAAAAATGTGTCATTTCAAAAATGTTACGTAAATGGAATCATACAATGTGTAGTCTTTTGGAACTGGTCTTTTTTTTTTTTTTTTGGTCCAGTATAATTTTCTGGAGATTCATCCAAGTTGTGTCTCTCAATAATTCATTCCTTTTTATTGCTGAGTAGTATTCCATGGTATAAATATAACATACCGTGTTTCCAATTTTTGGTTATTACAAATAAAACTACTATGAAAATTCGTGTATAGGTTTTTGTGTGAACATAAATTTTCATTTCTCTAGGATAGATGCCCAGGAGTGTAACTATTAGGTCACATGGTAGTTGCGTAGTTTGTTTTTTAAGCAACGTGCCACACTATTTTCCAGAGTGGCTGTACCATTTTACGTTCCCACTAGCAATGTTTCTAAACATTCCTCCGTCTCTGAATTGCCCAAATCCCCAATTCATAACACCTCCGCTCTTCTCAGAGCCCTGGTGGCACAGTGGTTGAGAGCTCGGCTGCTAACTGAAAGGTCGGCAGTTTGAATCCACCAGCTGCTCCTTGGAAACCCTATGGGGCAGTTCTTCTCTGTCCTATACGGTCGCTATGAGTCAGAATCGACTTGAGAGCAACGATTTGGTTTTTTGGTTTTCACTCTTCTCATCCAAAGCCTTCCATTTCTCTTGCTACATTGTACTGTTATTTTTATTCTGATATATGTGATCTACCTTTCCAGATAGATTGGAAATTCCTTAAAGAAGGTGCAATGTATCTTCGTATCCACCCAGGGCCTCATGTGATGTACATCCCTAGTAAATGTATGCTGATAATAATGGTTTTGAGAATAGGAATCAGCAGGCCAAAGATAAAGTTTAAGGAGAGTGGGGTAGACTGTGAGGCCTACGCTATTAGTTAGCATTGAATATCATTCATCCATTCCAAAGACATTTACTTAGCACTTAATATGTACTAGGTGCTAGATGCTGTGACCCAATCATTTTCCTCCTTTTTTTCTAGAGAACTGACCTGTTCTTATTCCATGTTGTTCTGATGGTGCTAGCAATGAATACATAGGGCATATCACAGAAACACAGTGCCTTGGATTGGCCAATCACAGTATCACACCTCCTGGAATCACACTCTGGCCATGTGACCCAAACTGAACCAATCAGAGTCCTTCCCTGGGATATTTACACATGGATGCTGGGAATGAGAAGTAGCTTTCCTCTGAGGTTGTTGAGTTGGAATAATATAAGCTTGGAGCTGCCTACAATGCTTTTTCCCCAACTGCAATAGAAGCAAGTGAGGCCAGCAAGGAGGGAGTGAGTGAGATAGAAAGAAAGAGACAAAGAGAGGAAAAGAACCAGAGAGAGACTTGAACTCATTGCTTGAGAGCCCGAGTTACTTCCACCCTTGGACTTCCCAGAGCAAATAAATTTCCTTTTTAACTAAAGTTATTTTGAGGTAGATTTCTGTCACCTTCAACCTAAGAATCTTCAGTAATACAGAACCCATCCCACTCTAGAGAAACAGGAAGGCAAGGAAGTCTTCTTGGAGGAGATGAACTCCAAAACGAAACCTGGTAGGAGTTAGGCAAGTGCATATGAGAGGGTTGAGTGTTCCAGGCAAGAGAGAGCATGATGGGATGGAAAGCTTAAGGGCATTGGATGATTAGACTTGGAGACCAAGGAGGGAAAGTGTTGAAAGATTGGGCTGTAGAGGTGGCTAGAGTCAAATCTCAGAAGGCCTTAGATGGCCTTCACTTCGGAGACATGTTGTGAAAATTGACATTAAGATTCATAATATTGACATGTCTTCAGAGAGCTCAGGCGTGCTACAGACATCCCTGATTTCATCTTCATGATGGCCCCTGTAAAGTCCATCTGCAAAGTGCTTTGAGGAAATTCTGAGCGGCTTAGGGCACTTACCACTATCAAGTGTCCATATAAATCCCAACTTATTGGCTCAGATGTTTGATTTCCTCTTTGTCTTCCCATTTGCGTGTCACCTGCAATTAGAGTTCCAAAGTACTCAGAGTGATTTTTCTATTAAAATAGAAAGTAGACCCTCGAAACTGTGGCTCCTGGATGCTCTGTTAACCCAGAACTGAAACCATTCCCAAAACCCACTCGTCAGACAAGATGGGACTACAAAACAAAAAATAATACACGTAAAGAATGTGCTTCTTAGTTTAATCAGATATACAAGACCAAATGGGTAGCTCCTGTCCAAAAGCAGGATCAGAAGGCAGGAAGGGACAGGAACTGGTCACATGGACACAGAGAACCCAGGGTGGAAGGGTGGAGTATGCTGTCACATTGTGGGGATTGCAATCAATGTCACAAAACAATATGTGTATAAGTTTTCGAATGAGAAATTAACTTGAGCTGTAACCTTTTACCTAAAGCACAATTTAAAAAAAAAAAGATATAAAACAGTATTAACCCTGGCAGCGGGGAGAGGGGGGACAGAAAGGAGAGAAGACTCCTTGCCCGGCCTGAGCAGCTGTTTCTATCTCTTGAATGGGCGTTTGTGTTCAGATTTATGAGACTTGCAGTGACACTCCCCACTTTTTTCTTCAAGAAGTGAATTCATCTTTCTCTTCTACTCTGTGTGTGTGTGTAATTGTGTATATCTTCCTTACTTGCAGCCTCATCAGCAACACAAACATTTATTGAGCACTTACTATGTGTGTGAGGCATCCCTGGTAGTGCAGTTAATACACTCAGGTGCTAATGGAAAGATTGGTGGTTTGAATCCACTCAGAGGCACCTCGAAAGAAAGGCCTGGTGATCTACTTCTGAAAAATCAGTCACTGAGAATCCTATGGAGCACATTTCTACTCTGACACGCATATGTCTCCCTGAGTCATAGTCGGCTTGACAGCAAAGTATTTGGTTTTGGTTTACTATGTGTGGATACAAACCTCGGAAACACCTTCTGCCATCTCTGAGCTCCATAATTCAGTAATTCATTTGTTGATTCATTCATTCAGTCAACCAACTGACCAGCATTTACTGAGCACATTCTAGGAGCTAGGCTGTGTGCTAGGGGCTGAGACTATGGGGTGAACAAGATAGACATGGTCCACACCCTCAAGGAGCCTATATTCTAGTGGGAGAGACACACAAAATAAATAATAAGTAAAACAATTTATTCATGGAGGAAGAGTCAATGTTCAGTGATGAAGAAAATTGTGTGTGGGTGGATGACTTAGATGGGGTGGTCAGGGAGGGCTTCTCAGAAGAGGTTACATCTGAGCTGAGAACTCAAGGGTGAAAGGGGCAGTTGCACTGAGTAGTGTAGGGGAAGGGTGTGAGGTGGGAAAGGACTTGGCTTCTGCAGACCACAGATTGTTTGAGTAGGGAGGCGGCCGGAAAAGAGGATGGGAAATTAGTCAAAAGCTAGAAGCTGTAGGATCTTGTGGCCACGTTAAAGAGTTTGTTCAGTTCTTCAAATGGTCAAACATAGAGTTACTATGTCGTTGTGTGCTGTCGAGTTGATTCTAACTCAAAGAGACCCTATATGACAGAATAGAACTGTCCCTTAGGGTTTCCTGGGCGGTAACCTTTATGGGAGTAGATCTCCAGGTCTTTTCTTCCATGGAGCGTCCGGTGGGTTTGAGGCGCCAGCCTTTTGGTTAGCAGCCAAGCACTTAACCATTGTGCCACCAAGGCTCCTTAGAGTTACTGAACAAACCCATTGCCGTCGAGTCAATTCTGACTCGTAGTGACCCTAGAGGACAGAGTAGAACTGCCCTATAGGGTGTCTAAAGGAGTGGCTGGTGGATTCCAACAGCCAAACTTTTGGTTAGCAGCCAAGCTCTTAACCACTGTGCCACCAGGGCTCCAGAGTTACTACATGATCCAGCAATTCCACTCCTACATACAGTCCCTCAAGAAATGAAAATATGAATCCACACTGAAACTTGTACATAAATGTTCATAGCAGCATTATTCATAATAGCCAAAAATTAGAAACAACCCAAACGCTCATCAGGTCATGAATAATAAACAAAATGTAGATATTCATACAATGAAATATTTTCCGGCAATAAAATGGGATGAAATACAGATACATGCTACAACATGGATGAACCTTGAGCACATGATGCTGAGCGAAAGAAGCCAGACACACTGGGGTCTTAAAAGCTAGCGAGCAGCCATCTAAGATGCATCAATTGATCCCAACCACCTGGAGTAAAGGAGAGTGAAGAACACCAAAGACAGAAGGAAAGTATTAGCCCAAGAGACAGAAAGGGCCACATAGACCAGAGACTGCATCATCCTGAGACCAGAAGAAGAACTAGATGGTGCCTGGCTACCACCAATGACTGCCCTGACAAGGAACACAACAGAGAGTCCCTGATGGAGCAGGAGAAAAGTGGGGTGCAGAACTTAAATTCTAGTAAGAAGACCAGACTTAATGGTCTGACTGAGACTGGAGGAACCCCCAGAAAGCATGGCCTCTGGACTGTCTGTCAACCCAGCACTAAAACAATTCCCGAGGCCAACTCTTCAGAAAAAGATTAGACTGGACTATGGGACATAAAATGATACTCATAAAGAGTGTGCTTCTTAGCTCAGGTAAATACATGAGACTAAATGGGCATCTCCTGTCTGGAGGGGAGATGAGATGGCAGAGACAGTTAGGAGCTGGTTGAATGGACACGGGAAATCAGGAGCGGAAAGGAGTGTGCTGTGACAGCATAGGGAAAGCAATTAGGGTCGCAAAACAATGTATGTATAAATTTTTATGAAAGACTAACTTGAACTGTAACCTTTCACTTAAAGTACACCAATAAAATAAAAATAAAAAATACAAAGAAAGAAGCCAGACACAAAGAACACATGTTCGTGAAATATCTAGAACAGGTGAATTTATAAAGACAGAAAGTAGAGGGGAAGAAGCCCTGGTGGCACTGGGCTGCTAATTGAAATGTTGGCAATTCGAACCCACCTAGTGGCTTCACGTGAGAGAAGACCTGGCAATATTCTCCTTTAAAGATTACAGCCTAGAAAACCCTGTGAGGGCAGTTCTCCTCTGTCACATGGGGTCTCTGTGACTTTAAATCAACTGGCTGGCACCTAGCAACAAAAACAGAGCTGGTGGCAGGGAGGTCGGAGGCATCGAAGGTGAAGGCTAAGGGAAGGAGGTTTCTTTCTGGGGCGATGAAAATGTTGTAAAATTAACTGTGGTGATGGATCCACATCCCTATGAATATACTAACAGCCATTGAATTGTATACTTTAAATGGATGAATAGTATGGTATATGGAGTATATCTCAATAAAGCTGTTAAAAAACCTGTTATCTCAAGAATAGTGGGACACCTTGAAGTGTTTTAAATACAGGAGTGCCCTGATATGATTCACGGGTTCAAAAGATCCCTCCAGCTGTTGTGCGATTCATTGAAAGGAGTAAGAGTGGAGGCGGGGAGACCAATGAGGAGGTTACTGCAGTGGTCCAGGCATGATGATAACGGTGCCTTGGACTTAGGTTTGCCAGATTTAGCCAATAAAAATACAGGATGCCCAGTTAAATTTGCATTTCAGACAAGCAAAGAATTCTTTTTTTCTTTTTTTCAATTTGAAAACAGTCGCGGGTTTATTAAGTGACCAGATTACAAAAATAATCATGGTAGATACCTTAGTTCATCCTTCTAATAAGTCTGTTGATCTGGTCTTCCCTGTTGCCAGCATCTCCACCTTCTACAAAATGGGTGGTCTTTTTCTTCATTCCACCTCTTGGAGAAGATAATTTGAAGGGCTACAGGAAGTTGTTTGCTTTTTTAAAGTGTTTCCCAACAGTATAGATCTCATGAATTAGATCCTCCATGCAGATGGTGCCGTATTTACCAAGAGATGGTGCAATCACAGAGTTATCTGTCAGGGCGATTCGCTTCTTATTGATTTTGCCATAACCACGCTTATAGATCAGTTCGTTCACCAACTTCAGGTTTGGGTACCCCCATGCAATATAGGGTTCCACAATTCTCAGCATGTTAATTGAAGCCTTGTTGAGCTTAACAAAGGTGCCATTGAAGATCTAGCGAAGGCGAAGAAGCTGCAACACCTTTCGAACCTTTGGGCTCACACCATTGATACCTCTGATCCTGATAACAAATGCCAACTTGGGTTCTGCAGGTACATAGAAGTTGCCAGCTTTTCCTGCCATCCTAGCCATTCAAATTTCCATTCTGCACATCTGCCTGTATTCCTTGTGATGGTGCTTAGCTTTTTCATAGATAAGCTTCCTCCTTGCCTTTCGAAGCATCTTTTGGGCGAACTTCTTTCTCAGGCGCTTGATCTTTAGTTCTGAGAAATTCCTTCGCTTTTTCTTAAGGGTTTCTGGCCAGCAGGAACCTTCTTTTTCTTCTCTTCGACACCCTCCATGGTTCCAGCCAGAAAAAAGAGCAAGAATAATTTTTTTAGTATATCTCAACTATTGCATGTTGTCTTTAGGTGCTGTTGTTGGCACCGACTCATGGTGGCCTTATGTACAACAGAACGAAACATTGTCCAGTCCTGTGCCATCTTCACGATTGTTGGTATGTGTGAGTCCACTGTTGTGACCACTGTGTGTTTTGAGTGCCTTTCAGCCTATGGAACTCATCTTACAGCGCTATAGGGGACACTATTCTGTTGTAATTATAGGGTTTTCATTGGCTAATTTTGGGAAGTAGATCTCCAGGGCCTTTCTTCCTAATCTGTCTTAGTCTGGAAGCTCCACTGAAACCTGTCCACCTCAGGTGGCCCTGCTGGTATTTGGAATACAGGTTACAGGTGGCATAGCTGGCCGAAGCGTCACGAGTGGTGCCATCAGCTGAGACAGAAAAATCTAGTTGAGAGAGGAGTGTAAATAAACAAGTTGCGAGTATTTGGAATAAAAATAATAATAATCTAAACGTATAACTAAATGGGCACACCAGCCCAGGGGCAAGGATGAGAAGGCAGGAGGGGACAGGAAAGCTGGACAAATGGAAATGGGGAACCCAAAGTTGAGAAGGGGAGAGTGTTGACACTTTGCAGGGTTGGCAACCAATGTCACAAAACAATATTGTATTAATTGTTTAATGAGAAACTAATTTGCTCATAAACCTTCATCAAAAACACAATTAAAAAAAAAAAGCAGAGTAAAATGACAAATGCCCTTGTACCTACCACACAACCTAATAAAAACATTAAAATTAAAAAAAAAAAATCTAATCAGAGCAGCTCCTTAGCTCAAGTGTTCTTGTTCCATAGGGGTCAAGGTCCAAGTCATGTTAACAACAAGAGTATCTCTTCCCCCAACTGGGATGGCTCCTTGTCTTGGTAAGACGTGTTGCAAGCCGCCTCCTATCCCTTCAGGGAAATACATCGATAGGGACAATCTTGAACCTGCACTCATTTATAAAAACCCACTGCCATAGAGTAAACTCCCACTCATGGCGCCCCCACGTGTGTCAGAGTAGAACTGTGCTCCATAGGGTTTTCAGTGGCTGATTTTTCAGAAGTAGATTGCCAGGGCCTTTCTTCTGAAGTACCTCTAGGTGGACTCGAACCTCCAACTTTCGGTTAGCAGCCGAGCACATTAACCACTGCACTACCCAGGGAGTCATCCTGGAAATCCAGCATCTTATAATTCCACCTCCCCCACCCGTCATCAAAGGCTGAGAATGTGACTCAAACTAGGCCATTCGGATGATCCTCTGGGAAGTGATTTTCAAACTGGAGCACTCATCGGAACGACCTGGGGGGATTACTAAAACACAGGTTGATGAGTCACATCCCAGAGTGTCTGACTCTGTAGTCTGTGCTGAGAATTTGCAATCCTAACAAGTTGCCAAGTGATGCTGGTTCAGTGACCACTCTGTCTGGGAATTGAGATTCCAGAAGCTGGAAGACAGGTGGTGAGTTCACCCAAAAGAAGTAGTTCATCAATTTCAGCAATGAAATTCTTGGATCTGATCCGGCTCTGGGCATTCTGAAGGTCTGGTTATTCCTCTTTACCTTTGACTCTGGGAGCCACCCCCCAGTTCGATTCCATTTTGCTTAAGATAGCCAGAAAAGATGTCTGTTGCTTGCAACCAAAGAACTTCAATGGATTGAGCTTGCAAGGAACACTTCAGTATGTGAAAAGGTGGGGACTGTGGAACACCAGGTTTAGAGAGCATTGGTTAGACATAATCTTTATCTGCTGAGATAATATGGATCATAACCAAAAATAATATGATAATCATATGGATAATATGGATCATAACCAAAAACCAAACCAGTTGCGGCTGGGTTGATACCAACTCGCGGCAACTCTACACGTGTCCTAGTAGAACTGCTGTCTCTAGGGTTTTCAATGGCTGATTTTTCAGAAGTAGATCACCAGGCCTTTATTCCAAGGTGCTTCTGGATGGACTCGAACAACCAACCCCTCAGCAGTGAACAAACGCACTGTTTGTACCACGCAGGGACTCCTAATATGAATCATAGCTCTCATTTATTGAATGCCTACTGTGTGCCTCATGGGTGCTAGGAGCTTTAAAGGCATTTTATCAGCTTTACACGGTCACCCTGGAGGGAAGGTATTTTTATCTTTGATTTTCACTTGAGGAAATGGAGACCCAGGAACTTACTGTTGGGAAGATATAAAATCAACATAAACTTTGTCAGAGTGAGTGGTAGGCGATATGGAGGAAAGGACAATATTTTCCTTCCTCTTAGCATGCTTCTGTCTCTCTGCTTCATTTTCTCTGGGTGACTGATGGCCGCATTAGCCTGCCAGCACTGTTCCTATAAAAATTCTTTCAAAGGGGCAGGAGGAAGCATTGATCTTGACCAGCGTAATTAGCTGTTTTAAAATTTCCAATTTGCTTTTTGTTTTAAATATGAGAGGTTGCATAAATTCTAGAAATATCAAAAGAGCCATATTTGACTTTTGACCCACAAGTAGAGATAGTCAAAACAAGTTGACTGACCCTTGGAAATCCATATGGAAGGCATCTCCAATGGAGTGGGACGTTAGCTGAATGTTCAGGGAAAAGAGCACATTCTTTTTATTCTTACTACAAAAAGAACACATATTTGTATCAGACACCTGTTATGCCCATCCCACATCCTCTTAAACTACTTTTTGCTTTAATTATTGCTGTAGCAACTGGCTTTGTGCAGGGGGCAACCTGACAGTCCCTTTTGTTAGCTGCACAGAGTATCTCTTGCTTTCTGTTCCTGGGCATCTCCACTGACTTGGTGTAGGACACCCATGGGAACCCACTGACGTTAACCCACCCTGGAAACAGAGGTTGTTAAAACCCCTAGGTTTTAATGGAAGGAACTCTTCTTTAACAGGAGATGAAAGTCACTGGATAAATTCTCCCCTCTTCTGACTCTTATCTCTCGGAGGACAGTTCTGAGGTGTGCTCTTCAAGGCTTCTCTGAAGGTCGCAGTCGGATGGAGCCTATGTTGCCTACAGCAGGATCAACTCAAGTCTTCTCAGTATCCCATTCCTGTTACCTGAAATCACCTCTCCAAGTAAACGACCTGCTCACAAGCCCAAGTGTCAGGCTATGCTTTCTAGGGGAGCCCAGGCTAAGACAACATTCACTGTAGAAAATTAGAATATTCAGACAAAGAAGACAAAAAGCACCAAAATCACCATGATTCTGCCCTCTCTAGAGACGTCTTCTGTTAATATTTGGGTGTATAGTTTTCTTTTTAAATACATACAAACTAAAGAAAACATACACAAACACAGCTAGGGTCACACTGGTTATACTGTTTTGTATACTGACTTTTTTCACTTGTTATACTGTGACATCTTTTCATGTGATTAAATTTTCTTCTTCAACGAAGTGTTTAACAGCTGCACAGCATTTCATTTATTTGTTCATTATTTATTGAGAAGCTGCTATGTCCCAGCTTCTTGGTGCTGAAGATACAGTGTACTGGCTTTAACAGTGACCCCCTAAAATTCATGCCCATCCAGAACCTCAGACTGTGACATTATCTGGAAATAGAGTCTTTGCAGATGTAATTAGTTAAGATGAGATCCCAAATCCAATATGTCTGGTATCCTTATAATAAGAGGAGAGTCACACAGAGACACACAGGGAGTATGCCATGTGATAACAGAGGCAGAGATTGTAGTGATGCATCAACAAGCCAAGATACGCCAAGGATTGCTGGCAGCCACCAGAAATTAGGAAGAGGCATGGAACAGATTCTCTTTTGGAGCCGCCAGCAGGAACCAGCCCTGCCAACACCTTGATTTCAGACTTCTAGCCTCCAGCGCTGTGAGAGAATAAGTTTCTGCTGTTTTTAAGCCAACCAGTTTATGATAATTTCTTATAGCAGTCACAGGAAACTAATATATAGTGTAATGGAAAAAACAAAGCCTCTGTTGTCATGTTGCTGACATTCTAGCTAGAATCTTACTTACATTCTAATGGGACGCAATTTATTTAACTGATGCCCTTTTGTCAGCTATTTAGACGCTTCTGATTTTTCAGTACCATAAGCAATGCTTCAGTGAATATCCCTGTAATTATTCTTTGAGCTTATCCACAATTTTCCCTCTTTAGGATTAATTCTTACAAGTGGAATTACTAGAAGACAGGAAACGTGAGAAAATGACGGTGGTGGAATTCCAACCTAGATTTGTCTGACTGGAGGGAGCCCAGGCTGTTAATAGCTACGTGATCAATCTCACTACGTTGGAGAAATCATGGTAACTAGAGGCAGCCAAGTGGTTCCTAGCTAGCTTAGGCATGTGGGCTATATGATATAATAATTACCAGGTCTGGATCTGGAGCCAAAAGGAATGGGATTAGAATTCCAGGTCTGCCAATCACCACCTTGTGATTTTGGACAAATTTCTTAGGATATTATGCCTCAGTTTTCTCAACTGTAAAGTGGCAATAATTCTCCTCTTAAAGTGTTTTATTCATTCAGTAAACGTTTAATGAGTATCTACTTTGCATCAGCCTCTGAGCCAAGAGTGGACAGTCTAGTCAGGGGGGCAAAATTTGCTGTGGAGTCTAGTGGGAGAGTAGAACTGTGCTCTGTAGGGTTTTCAGATGGCTGGGTTTTCAGAAGTAGACTACCAGGCCTTTCTTTTGAGGTACCTCTGGGTGGACTGGAACCATCAACCTTTCTGTCAGCAGCTGAGTGCCTTAACTGTTAGCACCACTAACAGATTCCGAAGGAGGTATTAATAAATAATCACACAAATAGAAAATTACAAATTGTGTTATGTGCTATCTGGGGAAGTATAGGATGCTGTGAAAATGTAACAGGGAGGCCTGATTTTGGAAGTACGGGCGGGGAGATTAAGTGTGGTGTGAGCTGAAATGAGAGAGAGGTGGAGGAGTTGATCAGGTCAGGTGGGGAGAAAAATATCCTGCCATGGGAACAAGGGGTACAAAGCAGCTTGAAGATGGAATGTGATTGTATGCCAGTCTCTTTCCCACCTCACAACCCTCGCCCTTGAAATTTCTTCTGGAAATCTCTTTTCTGACATTTGATATTCCCAGGACCAGTTTCTCTCCTCATTTAGCTCTTAGTTCAAGTGTCATCTCCTGAGAGGGGTCTTCCATGACCAGCTTTTCTCAAGTTAATTTCCCCCCGCCTTGCCAGTCACTATAACGTTCCTGTCATGGATTGAATTGTGTCCCCCAAAAATATGTGTATCAGTTTGGCTAGGCCATGATTCCCAGAGTTGTGTGATTATCTACCATTTTGTCATCTGATGTGATTTTCCTGTGTGATGTAAATCCTAGCTCTACGATGTTAATGAGATGAGATTAGTGGCAGTTGTGTTGATGAGGCAGGACTCAATCTACAGGATTAGATTCTGGTTTAAACCAGTCTCTTTTGAGATGTGAAAGAAGCCAGCAGAGAGACATGGGGGGCCTCATACCACCAAGAAAGAAGCACCGGGAGCATAACATGTCGTTTGGACCCAGGATCCCTGTGCTGAGAAGCTCCTCAACCGGGGGAAAATTGATGACAAGGACCTTGCCCCAGAGCCAACAAAGAGAAAAAGCCTTCCCCTGGAGCTGGCGCCCTGATTTCAGACTTACTAGCCTCCTAAACTGTGGGAGAAAAAACCTCTCTGCTAAAGCCATCCACTTGTGGTATTTCTGTTACAGCAGCACTAGATGACTGAGACAGAATTTGGTACCGAGAGAGTGGGGTGCTGCTCTAACATAACTAAACGTGCAAGTGGTTTTGAAACTGTGAACGGATAGAGGACTCAGAAGGAAACGAGGAGAGCTGTTACACTGGAGCCGGCGCAGACAGCAAGAGAGAACCAGAAGAGCAGAACCGGGAGACCAGCGCAAATGTGCTGTAGCCCACCCACAGAGTGAGACAGCTGAATGCCTTTGGCATGAGGCTTACTGGCAGAGTAGGGTGCCTCCCAGCAATTGCTGGTGGAGCTAGGCTTGCTGACACTAGTAGGGTGGGGTGCCTCCAGGCACTTCTTGGTGGAGCTACAGAGCTTCAGAACAGTCGCCGCCACAGGGCAGATGCGGGCAGTGAGGCTCGAGGGCCTGAGAAGCCAAGGAACCAGGAAGCAGAAGCTGAAGAGGCAAGAACAGAGGAAGCCGAGCTGCCTCAGTCTCAAAAGGTATGGCCTCAATCTCTGGGGTCTCAAAGGGTGGAGCCATGACCTCTGGAGTTTCTAAGGATGGAGTCATCACTCAGATGTACTAGGAGAATGGTGTGCTTAAAGCCAAGGGAGCAGAGTTGCCATTCCAGTGGGCCTGGAAGGCGGAACTGAAGCCCAGGGCGAGGCCTCCACCCAGAGTCTGGAGAGTGTGGCCAACAGCTCGAGTCTGGAGGGCAGGGCTATTGTGTAAATGGTCTCAGAGAACACAAGATTATTTTCAAGCCTTGAGGGCTAATGTCATGTGTTCTGATGACTTGCTTGGTGCCTGTTTTCCTTTCTTTCCCTGAAATTTCTCCCATCTGTAATGGAAGTGTCTAGCTTGTGCCTATTATGCCATTGTACTTTGGAAGCAGATAACTTGTATTCTAGATTTCACAAATGAAGAGGAATTTTTGGATTTTGGACTTGGAGTTGATTAAGACTTGCTGTGGGCTGAATGTGTTTTACACGGGGCAAGGACATGAATTTTGGGGGGCCAAAGGGTGGAATGTCATGGATTACATTGTCTCCCCCAAAAATATGTGTGTTATGTGTGTCAGTTTGGCTAGGCCATGATTCCCAGCGTTGCGTGATTGTCCACCATTTTGTCATCTGACGTGATTTTCCTGTGTGTTGTATACCCTAACTCTATGATGTTAATGAGATGAGATTAGTGGCAGTTGTGTTGATGAGGCAGGACTCAGTCTACAGGATTAGACTGTGTTTTAAGCCAATCTCTTTTGAGATATAAAAGAGAGAAACGAGCAGAGAGACATGAGGGGCCTCATACCACCAAGAAAGAAGCACTGGGAGCATAGTGTGTCCGTTGGACCCAGGTTCCCAGCACTGAGAAGTTCCTTGACCAGGGGAAGATTTATGACAAGGACCTTGCCCCAGAACGAATAGAGACAGAAAGCCTTCCCCTGGAGCTAGCGCCCTGGTTTCGGACTTATAACCTCCTAAACTGTGAGAGACTAAATTTCTCTTTGCTAAAGCCATCCGCTTGTGGTATTTCTGTTATAGCAGCACTAGATAACTAAGACAATTACCTTGTTGTCTTGCTTCTGCACTAGTTTTTTTTTTTTTTTAATTTTATTGTGCTTTAGGTGAAAGTTTACAGTGCAAATTAGTTTCTCATTAAAACATTTCTACACAAATTGTTTAGTGACATTGGCTCCAATACCCACAACGTGTCACCACTCTCCCCCTTTCCGTTTACATCCCAGGGTCTCCATGTCCATTTGTCCGGGTTTGCTGTCTCTTCCTGCCTTCTCATCTTTGCTTTTGGGCAAGTGTTGCCCATTTAGTCTTGTATACCTGGTTGAAGTAAGACTCATGTTTCTCATATGTGTTATTGTTTGTTTTACAGGGCTGTCTAATCTTTGGCTTGAAAGGTGGACTTCAGAAGTGTCTTCAGTTCTGAGTTAGCAGGGTATATGGTGGCCATAGTGTCGGAGGTTCCTCCAGTCTCTGTCAGACCAGTGAGTCTGGTCTTTTTTTGTGAATTTGAATTTTGGTCTACATTTTTCTCCTACTTTGTTCGGGACCCTCCATTGTGATCACTCTCAGAGCAGTGAGTGGAGGTAGCTGGGCACCATCTAGTTCTGGACTCAGGCTGGTAGAGGCTGTGGTTCACGTGGTCCATTAGTCTTTGGACTAATATTTTCCTTGTGTCTTTGGTTTTCTTCATTCTTCCTTGCTACAGACAGGAAGGGACCAATAGTTCTATCTTGGATGGCCCCGGCAAGCTTTTAAGACACCAGATGCTACTGTCCAAAATAGGGTGTAGAACATTTACCTTATAAACCATGTTATGCCAATTGACCTAGATGTCTCCCGAGACCATGATCCCCAACCTGCAGCCCCAGCAGCTTGGTCCCTCAAGGTGTTTGGATGTATCTAGAAGCTTTTATGATTTTGCTTTGGTCAAGTGGTGCTGACTTCCCCTATATTTTGTGTTGTCTTTCCCTTAACCAAAATTAACACTGGTTTACTATCTAGTTAGGGATTTCCCCTCCCCACCCATCCACCCATCCCCTCCCTTGTAACCATCAAAGATTTTTTTTTGCTCTGGCATTGGATGGTGACTTGCAAGCTTTTTTTTTTTTTTTTTTTTTAAATAATTGAACTTTAGATGAAAGTTTCCACAACAAACTAGCTTCTCATTAAACAGTTAGTACATATATTGTTTTATGGCATTGGTTTACAACCCCATGACATGTCAGTACTCTCCCTTCTTGACCTTGGGTTCCCTATTACCAGCTTTCCTGTCCCCTCCTGCCTTCTTGTCCTTGCCCCTGGGCTGCTGTGCCCCTTTACTCATGTTCTGTCCTATGGGTCTGTCTAATCTTTGGCTAAAAGATGGACCTCCAGAGTGACTTTGTTACAGGGCTAAAAGGGTGTCGGGAGGCCATACTCTCCAGATTTCTGTAGTCTCTGTCAGGCCAGTAAGTCTGGTCATTTTTTTTGAGTTAGAATTTTGTCCTACATTTTTCTCCTGCTCTGTCTGGGATCCTCTATTTTGATCCCTGTCAGAGCAGTCAGTGGTTGTAGCCAGGCACCATCCAGCTGTACTGGACTCAGTCTGGTGGAGGCCATAGTAGTTATGGTCTATTAGTCTTTTGGACTAATCTTTCCCTTATGTCTTTAGTTTTCTTCATTTTCCCTTGCTCCTGAAGGGGTGAGACCAGTGGAATATCTTAGATGGCTGCTCACAGATTTTTAAGACCCCAGACGCTACTCACCAAAGTAGAATGTAGAACATTTTCTTTATAAACTATATTATGCCAATTGAGCTAGATGTTCCCTGAGACCATGGTCCCCACAGCCCTCAGCCCAACAATTCAGTCCCTAAGGCAGTTTGGATTTGTCCACGGAGCTTCTGTGATCTTACCTGAACAAGTTGTGCTGGTTTTCCCAGTGTTGTGTACGGTCTTACCCTTTACCATAGTTAGCACTTACCTATTGTCTGTTTAGTATTTTTCCACCCCCACCCCTCCCCTCCCTCATAACCATCAAAGATTTTTTCTTTTTGTGTGTAAACCTTTTCGTGAGTTTTTGTAGTAGTGATCTCATACAATATTTGTCCTGTTGTGATTGACTTATTTCACTCAGCATAATGCCCTCCAGATTCATTCAAGTTGTGAGATGCTTCACAGATTCATCATTGTTTTTCATCGTTGTGTAGTATTCCATTGTGTGTACGTACCCATAGTTTGTTTATCCGTTCCTCTGTTGATGGGCACTTAGGTTGTTTCCATCTTTTTCCTATTGTGAACAGTGCTGCAATGAACATGGCAGTGCATATGTCTATTCATGTGATGGCTCTTATTATATATTCCTAGGAGTAAGGTTGCTGAATCATATGGTATTTCTATTTCTAGCTTTCTTAGGAAGTGCCATATCATTTTCCAAAATGGTTGTACCATTTTGCATTCCCACCAGCAGTGCATAAGGGTTCCAATCTCCCCACAGCCTCTGTAACATTTATTATTTTCTGTTTTTTTTTTTTTTATTCATGCCAGTAATGCCTGGGTGAGATGGTATCTCATTGTAGTTTTGATCTGTATTTCCCTGTTTCCCTAATGGCTAGCGATCACGAGCATTTCCTCATGTGTCTGTTGGCCGCCTGAATGTCGTCTTTGGTGGAGTGTCTGTTCATTTCCTTTGCCCATTTTTCAATTGGATTATTTGTCTTTCTGTGGTAGAGGTGTTGGATTTTCCCATAGATTTTAGAGATCAGACCTTTGTCAGATTTGTAATAGCCCAACATTTTTTCCCAGTCTGTAGTTTGTCTTTTTGCTCTTTTGGTGAAGTCTTTTGATGAGCATAAGTGTTGAATTTTCAGCAGATAACAGTTATCTATCTTATCTTCTGGAATTTGTATGTTGTTAGTTATGGTTTGTATCCTGTTAATGCCGTGTATTAAGGTCTCTAGCATTGATCCTACTTTTTCTTCTATGATCTTTACAGTTTTTGGTTTTAGATCTTCGATCCATTTTGAATTAGTTTTTGTGTAAGGTGTGAGGAATGGGTCCTGTTTCATTTTTTTGCAGATGGACCTCCAGTTTTGCCAGCACCATTTGTTATAAAGACTTTCTTTTCTCCATTTGATGGACTTTGGGCCCTTGTCAAAGATCAGGTGACCGTAGGTGGATGGATTTACTTCTGGGTTCTCGATTCTATTCCATTGGTCAATGTATCTGTCATTGTACCAGTACCAGGCTGTTTTGACTACTGTAGCTGTATAGTAGGTTCTGAGGTCAGGTAGTCCGAGTCCTCCTACTTTATTCTTCCTCTTAAATAATGCTTTACTTATCTGGGGCCTCTTCCCTTTCCATATAAAGTTAATGATTATTTTTTCCATCTCTTTAAAGAATGTTGTTGGTGTTTGGATACGGATTGCATTGTGTTTGTAGATTGCTTTGGGTAGAATCATCATTTTCACAATGATGAGCATGGTATATTTTCCATTTATGTAGATCTCTTCTGGTTTCTTGCAGTAGTGTTTTGTAGTTTTCTTGTATAGGTCTTTTACATCCCTGGTTAGTTTTATTCCTAAGTATTTTATGTTTTTAGGGGCTATTATAAATGGTATTGCTTTCCTGATTTCCTTTTTGTTGTTCTCTTTGTTGGTGTGTAGGAATTCAACTGATTTTTGAGTGTTTATCTTGTATCCTGCTACTCTGCTGAATCTTTCTGTTAGTTCCAGTGGTTTTCTCATGGAGTCTTTTGAGTTTTCCATATATAGTATTGTGTCATCTGCAGATAGGGACAGTTTTACTTCTTCATTACCCACTTGGATGCCCTTTATTTCTTTTTCTTGCCTTATTGCTCTAGCTAGGACTTCCAGTACAATGTTAAATAAGAGTGGTGATAAAGGACATCCTTGTCTCATTCCTGTTCTCAAGGGGAATGTTTTCAGCTTTTCTCCATTTAGAATGATGTTGGCTGTTGGTTTTGCATAGATGCCCTTCATTATGTTGAGGAATTTCCCCTCTATACCTATTTTATTGAGAGTTTTTTATCAGGAATGGGTGTTGCACTTTGTCGAATGCCTTTTCTGCATCGATTGAGATGATCATGTGATTCTTTTCCTTTATTTTATTTATGTGGTGGATTATCTTGGTTGATTTTTCTAATGTCGAACCATCCTTACATACCTGGTATGAATCCTTCCTGATCATGGTGTATTATTTTTTTTGATATGATGCTGAATTCTGTTGGCTAGGATTTTGTTAAGAATTTTTGCATCTATATTCATGAGAGATATTGGTCTGTAATTTTCTTTTTTTGTAGTGTCTTTGCCTGGTTTTGGTATCAGGGTTATGCTGGTTTCGTAGAATGACTTTGGAAGTATTCCTTCCTTTTCTATGTTCTGAAATAATTTGAGTAGTACTGATGTAAGCTCTTCTGAGTGTTTGATACAATTCTCCAGTGAAGCCATCTGGGCCGGGGCTTTTTTTTGGTTGCGGGGGGAGTTTTTTGTTTTTTTACTAACTTTTCAATCTCTTTTCTTGTTATGGGTCTTTTCAGATTTTCAATATCAATGTGTGATAATTTGGGTAGGTAATGTGTTTCTAGAAATTTGTCTATTTCCTCTAGATTTTCAAATTTGTTGGAGTATGGTGTTTCATAATACTCTGTTATGATCCTTTTTATTTCAGTTGGGTCTGTTGTACTGTCCCCCATTTCATTTCTTATTTGGGTTATTTGTGTCCTCTCCTGTTTTTGTTTGGCAGTTTGGCCAGTGGTTTGTTGCTTTTGTTGATCCTTTCAAAGAACCAACTTCTGGTTTTGTTGATTCTTTCTATTGTTTTTCTATTCTCTATTTCATTTATTTCTGCTCTGATCTTTATTATTTCCTTTCTCTAGTGGCTGTGGGCCTTTTTTTTTTTTTTTTTTGCTGTTCCCTTTCTATTTGTTCTAGTTGTGTAGGTAATGTTTGATTCTGTCCCTTCTTTTTTGACATGTGCATCTATTGCTATAAATTGACCTCTGATCACTGCCTTTGCTGTGTCCCAAAGGTTTTGGTATGATATGTTTTCATTCTCATTCGATTATAGGAAGTTTTTGATTCCATCTTTGATTTCTTCTACTCACCAGTGGTTCTTTAAGCAGGGTGTTATTTAGTTTCTATGTAATTAATATTTTTTCCTTGCCCTTCCTGTTGTTAATTTATACTTTGATGGCATTGTGATCAGAGAAGATACTTTGTATTATGTCAGTGTTTTGGATTGCTTTATGGTCTATTCTGGAGAACGTTCCGTGTGTGTTGGATAAGAATTTGTACTTTGCAGCTATTGGGTGGAGCATTCTATATATGTCTATGAGCTCAAGTTGGCTGACTGTGGCCTTTAGATCTTCTGTATCTTTGTTGAGTTTCTTTCTAGAATTCTGTCCTTTACTGAGAGTGGTGTGTTGAAGTCTCCTACTATTATGCCACTTGCAAGCTTTTAAGACCCTAGGCACTATGCAATGAACTAGGAGGTAGAACAGAAGCACTAAACATGTTGTTAGACCAATTAACCAGGATGCCCCATGAAACCATGACCCTAAACCTCCAAACCAAGGAACCAAATCCCACAAGGTGTTTTGTTGTACAAAAGTAACTTCAGTGGTTGCTCTTCACAATAGCCAAAAGGTGGAAACAACGTAAATGCCCATCAACAGATGAATGAATAAACAAAATGTAGTATATACATACAATTGAGTAGTGTTCAGCCAGTAGGAGAAATGAAGTCTTGATATATCCTACGATATGGATGGAACTTGAAGACATTATGCTGAGTGAAGTAAGTCAATCACAAAAGGACAAACATTGTATGACCTCACTTACATAAAAAGACAAGAAAATATAAATGTATAGAGCCCCCCCCTCAAAAGATTGCTTTTTTCTGTGTATAAACCTTTTCTTGAGTTTTTGTAATAGTGGTCTCATATAATATTTGCCCTTTTGTGATTGACTCAGCACAATGCCTTCCAGATTCATCCATTTGTGAGCTGTTTTGAGGCTTCTTCATTGTTCTTTATTGTTGTGTACTATTCCTTTGTGTATATGTACCATAATTTGTTTATCCATTCATCTGTTGATGGGCACTTAGGTTGTTTCCATCTTTTTTGCTATTGTTAACAATGGTGCAGTGAACATGGGTGTGCATATGTCTATTTGTGTGATGGCTCTTATTTCTCTAGGATATATTTCTAGGAGTGGGATTGCTGGATTGTATGGAATTTCTATTTCTAGCTTTTTAAGGAGGCCACTAGATCAGTTTCCATAGTGGTTGTACCATTTTACATTCCCACCAGCAATGCGTAAGAGTCCCAGTCTTCCTGCAACTTCTCCAACATTTGTTATTTTCTGCTTTTTGTGATTAGTGCCAGTCATGTTGAGGAGATGGTATCTCACTGTAATTTTGATTTGCATTTCTCTAAAGGCTAGTGGATGGTGTCCTGCTGGTACAGTTGTTAAGAGCTTGGCTGCTAAACAAAAGGTAAGCAGTTTGAATCCACCAGCTACTCCTTGGAAGCCCTATGGGTCAGTTCTACTCTGTCATATACGGTCGCTATGAGTCAGAATCAAGTCTATTGCAATGGGTTTGGTTGTTTTTGGTTTTAACGGCTAGTAATCGTGAGCATTTCCTCACGCGTTTGTTAGCCCCTGAATTTTTTTTTGGTGAAGGGTCCATATCCTTTCCCATTTTTTAATTGGATTATCTGTGTTTTTGTTGTTGAGGTGTTGAAATATTTTATAGATTAGACCCGTGTCAGGTTTGCCATAGCCAAAAATGTTTCCCAGGCTATAAGTTCTTGTTTTATTCATTTTGTTGTTGTTGTTGAACAATATACACAGCAAAACATATGCCAGTTCAGCAGGTTCTACATGTACAGTTTAGTAACATTCTTCGAGTTGTGCAATTATTCTCATCCTCCTTTTCTGAGTTGTTCCTCTTCGCTTAACAGAAACTCACCACACCTTTAGCAGATTATCCAGTAGGCAAGGTAAGGAGAGTGCTTACCTTGTTCACCAGATCATCTGTAGTGAACGATTTCACATGGTTTTCACCACATCGTGCTTACCTTACCTATTCGGTAATCTGCACCTGCCCCTCAGAGTTGCTGTTGTCAATTTGATCCCTTAAAAGAGCATAATGCTCAAGGCAGACATTCTTTACTAACTAAACTAAAATATTGTTTGGTGTTAAGAAGACTTCAGGGGATATTTTTGGTTTAAAGTTTAAAGATTATTTCAGGGGTATAGTTTTAAGGGTTCATCCAGCCTCCATGGCTCCAGACAGTCTGGAGTCCATGAGAATTTGAAATTCTTTTCTGTATAGATTACCTTGTTTTATTTTCGGCATAATACCACGACTGATTCAAACGTTCATATTCATTTGTTTAGTTGTTTAATGTCTCCCCACAGTTGAATGCAAACTCCTAGAGGATACTTTTCAGATTTAAGTGCCGAATCCCCAGTGCCTGGTACATAGTAGTTGCTCAATGTATGTTTGCTGAATGAAGTAACGGGGCTTGGTGCAAAGTCAACGTTTGGCAAATGCCTCTTTCACAGACTGGAGAACAGAAAAGCTGGGAGGCAAGACGCTGGGGTCCCAGTGCAGCTCTAGGCCTGGGTGCCGCAAGCCCACCCATCACATGGGCCCGGCGCCCCCCGTACTAGGGGCGCGGCGGGGCCACGGTGGGGGCGGGGCCGCCCACCCGGAACTTCAGAGTCTCGGCGGCGTCGGTTTCCGGCCGCAGCGGACGCTTCCCGGGGAGGGACTGTCCCGTGGCACCTGGCAGGACAGAGGAAGACGCGGTGAGCTGCGAGCGCGTGCGATGGATAACCACGGCCTGGAGGAGTTCCGCCGGCGCTGGCAGGAGGAGCTGGCACAGGCCCAGGCGCTGAAGAAGCGGCGGCGGCCCGAGAATGCTGAGCGGCGGCCGCGCCGGCCCGAGTTAGTCCCCGGGCGCGGCGAGCAGGCCTCGGGGTACCTGGCACTGGCCCAGGGCCTTCTGGAGGGCGCGGGGCGACCCCCGGCAGCGCGGGCCACCCGGGCTGAGAGGCAGGACGCGGCGAGTCGTTCTCGCTCCCCTCAGGCCCGCGAGGACACCGGTGGAGGAGACCAGCTGGTGGACCAGCTCATCCGCGACCTGGTGAGTGACCGTCGCCTCCTGCCGAAGCCTGGGCTGGCCCCCATTCCTGGGACACATCCCTCAATGAGTTGGAAAGTAACTCTGTGTGTGTTGTCAATTATGGAGCAAAATGAGTAGGAGTACGTGCACGTTTATATATAAGGTATACTGGAAACAGTGATTCTTTACTGGGGGTGATTTTGTCCACCAGATTTGGCAGTGTCTGGAGCCCTGGTAGCGCAGTGGTTAAGAGCTCGGCTGTTGTCCAAAAGGTTGGCGGTTCGAATCCACCAGCCACTTCTTGGAAACCCTATGGGGCGGTTCTCCTCTGTCTTACAGGGTCACAATGAGTCGGAATCGACTCGACTGCAATGGGTTTTTGATTTGGAGACAGTTTTGGTTGTTACAGCTGTTGCGGGGGAGCAGAGAAGGAGATGCTGCTGAATATCCTACAATGCACAGGACAGCTCCCCAGGACAAAAAATTATCCGGCCCAAAATGTCAGTTGGTCTGAAGTTGAGAAACCCTAAGCTTGAAGGATCCCCAAACTATTAACAACTGTTGCCATTGGGAAGGAGACCAAGGACAAGGATGGGAAGGAATGTTGACTTTTCTTTGTATGCTATTTGTACTATTTAACTTTTCCTAACTATATCCATTAAAAAAAAAAAAGGAGAATCCCTTGGACGCTGTCATTAGGATGAGGGTTCTTTTTTTTTTAGTGGGACATTGAGCCCTTGGAGAATCTGGAGGAAGCAAGGGACCCTACTCCATAAAAAAAAACGACATGCACGTGTTGGGAGGATCAAGATGGCATGAAACACACGCATGGATTTCAGGTTAGAAGTCAGGAAGAGACAGCAGGTTTTACTTAAATCAGGCCTCTATAGCTTCCCTGAACCAAGCCAAATCCACTGAACGTTGATTTGATTCTGACTCATAGACACCCTATAGGACAAAGTAGAACTGCCTCATAGGTTTTTCAAGGCTGTAAATCTTCACGGAAGCAGACTGCTACATATTTCTCCTCCAGAGCAGCTGGTAGGTTTGAACGGGTGACTTTTTGATTAGCAGCCAAGTGCTTTTAACCACTGTGCTACCAGATCTCCTCGATATAAAGTAGTAATAATTTTTTTTTTAACTTTTGGTGAAAATATACCCACCAAAACATTCATCAGCACGACAACTTACAATTTACAGTTCAGTTTGGACGTTGATTACATTTTTCATGTTGTATCACCATTCTTGCTATCCTTTTCCAAAATATTCTACCAACATTAACACAAACCCAGTTCTCCCCAAACAAAAACTCCCCCTTTTCCCCTGCCTCCCATCCTTGTAACCACTAATAGTCTTTGGTGTCTGTATATTTGCTTATCTCACATAAGTGAGATCATACGATATTTGTACTTTTGCGACTGACTTATTACACTAGGCATCAGGTTTTCATGGTTTCATCCACATTGTGGCATGCATCAGAAATTTATTTCTCTTTATAGCTGTGTAATATTCCATTATATATATATATGCCACATTTTGTTTTTCCATTTATCTGCTGCTGATGGATGTTTTGGTTGTTTCACAATTTGGCTATTGTGAAAAATGCTGCAGAGAATGTTGATGTACAGGTTTCTGTTTGTGTTCCACCCTTCATGTCTTCTGGCTATATACTTAGGATTGAGATTGCTGGGTCATGTGGTAGTTGTTTTTTTTTTTTTTTTGAACATGTTATTGTGGTTTGGGTGAAGGTTTACAGAGCAAATTCGTTTCCCATTAAACAGTTTCTACACATTTTGTTTCATGACATTAGTTGCAGTCCCATCAGTGTGACAGCATTCTACCTCCTTCTTTCCTGAGTTCCCTGTTTCCATTTGCCCATCTTTCCTGCCCCTTCCTGCCTTCTGAACTTCGTTTTTGGGCAAACGCTGTCTTTTTGGTCTTGTATGGTTGATGGTTCTGAGGAGCACATGTTCCTCATGGGTGTTATTGTTTACTTGATAGGCCTGT
Source organism: Dugong dugon (assembly GCA_030035585.1). NCBI lineage: Eukaryota > Metazoa > Chordata > Mammalia > Sirenia > Dugongidae > Dugong > Dugong dugon. Next base: position 14,433,090 of record CM057476.1, read on the forward strand.
CTATTGTTTGGCTGAAAGGTGATCTCCTGGAGTGTGTTCTGTTCCAGGTTTGAAGGGTCTCTAAGGGCCATAGTCTCGGGGGTTACACTAGTCTTTATCAGACCAGTATGTTGGGTCTTTTTTATGAATTTGAATTTTGTTCTACATTTTTCTTTCACTCTGTCCAGGACCTTCTGTTATGATCCCAATCAGAACAGTTGGTAGTGGTAGCTGGGCACCACCCAGCTCTTCTGATCTCAGGCTAGTGGAGGCTGTGGTTCATGTGGTCCATTAGTCCCTTGGACTAATTGTTTCCTTGAGTCTTTGATTTTATTTACCTTTCTTTGCTCTGTACAGGAAGAGACCAATAGTTGTATCTTAGATGGTCACTGGCAAGCTTTTAAGACCCCAGACATTACTCACCAAAGTAGGATGTAGAACATTTTCTTTATGGACTGTGTTATGTCAGTTGACCTAGATGTCCCCCAAGTCTATGGTCTAAGCCCTTAAGCCCAGTGACATAGTATCTCAAGGTGTTTGGTTATGGCTAAGAAGTTTTCCTTCCAGGTGTCTGTCAGTTTGTCGTACTGTGGGGGCTTGCGTGTTGCCGTGATGATGGAAGCTATGCCTTCGATATTCAAATACCAGCAGAGTCACCCATGGTGGACAGGTTTCAGCGGAGCTTCCAGTCTAAGACAGACTAGGAAGAAGGACCTGGCAGTCTACTTCTGAAAAAAATTAGCCAGTGAAAACCTTATGAATAGCAGCGGAACATTGTCTGATATAGCGACAGAAGATGAGCCCCTCAGGTTGGAAGGCACTCAGAAGATAAGCCCCTTAGGTTGGAAGGCGCTCAGAAGATGAGCCCCTCAGGTTGGAAGGCACTTAAAATATGTCTGGGGAAAAGCTACATCCTCAAAGTAGAGTCGACCTTAATGACGTGGATGGAGTCAACCTTTTGGTACCTTCACTTGCTGATGTGGCGTGACTCAAAATGATAATAAACAGCTGCAAACATCCATTAATAATTGGAACATGGCATATACGAAGTATGAATCCAGGAAAATTAGAAATGGTCAAAAATGAAATGGAATGTGTAAACATTGATATCCTAGGCATTAGTGAGCTGAAATGGACTGGTATTGGCCATTTTGACTTGGACGATCACATGGTCTACTATGCCGAGAATGACAGCTTGAAGAGGAATGGCGTTACATTCATCCTCAAAAAGGACATTTCAAGATCTATGCTGAAGTACAACGCTGTCAGTGATAACACCCGCTGTCAGTGATAACACCCGTGCACCTACAAGGAAGACCAGTTAATACAACTATTATTCAAATTTATGCACCAACCACTAAGGCCAAAGATGAAGAAATTGAAGGTTTTTACCAACTCCTGCAGTCTGAAATTGATCAAACATGCAATCAGGATGCATTGATAATTACTGATGACTGGAATGCAAAAGTTGGAAACGAAGAAGGATAGGTATTTGGAAAATGTAGCCTTTGTGACAGAAACAATGCGGGAGATCTCATGATAGAATTTTGCAAGACCAACGACTTCTTCATTGCAAATACATTTTTTCAACAACATAAACAAAGATTATATGCATGGAACTCACTGAATGGAGTACACAGGTATCAAGTCAACTACATCTGTGGAAAGAAAGGATGGAAAAGCTCAATATCATCCGTCAGAACAAGGCCGGGGGCTGACAGCAGAGCAGACCATCAGTTGCTCATATGCGGGTTCAAGTTGAAGCTGAAGAAAATTAGAACAAGCCCAACAGAGCCAAAGTATGACCTCGAGTATATCCCACCTGAATTTAGAGACCATCTCAAGAATAGATTTGATGCATTGAACACTAATGACCGAAGACCAGATGAGTTGTGGAATGGCATCAGAGACATCATACAAGAAGAAAGCAAGAGGTCATGAAAAAGACAGGAAAGAAAGAAAAGACCTAAATGAATGTCAGAGGAAACTCTGTAACTTGCTCTTGAGTGTTGGGTAGCTAAAGCTAATGAAAGAAATGATGAAGTAAAAGAGCTAAACAGAAGATTTCAAAGGGCGGCTCGAGAAGACAAAGTGTAGTATTATAATGACATGTGCAAAGACCTGAAGTTAGAAAACGAAAAGAGAAGAACACACTTAGTGTTTCTCAAGCTAAAAAACTGAAGAAAAAATTCAAGCCTCAAGTTGCAATACTGAAGGATTCTACAGGGAAAATATTAAGTGATGCCAGAAACATCAAAAGAAGATGGAAGGAATATGCAGAGCTTCTGTACCGAAAATAATTGGTTGATGTTCAGCCCTTTCAGGAGGTAGCATGTGATCAAGAACCAGTGGTGCTGAAAGAAGAAGTCCAAGCTGCACCGAAGGCACTGGTGAAAAACAAGGCTTCTGGAATTGATGGAATACCAACGGAGATGTTTCAACAAATGGATGCAGTGCTGGAGGTGCTCACTCATCTATACCAAGAAATTTGGAAGACAGCTCCCTGGCCAACTGACTGGAAGAGGTCCATATTTATGCCCACTGCAGAGAAAGGTGATCCAACCGAATGTGGAAATTATCCAACATTATCAATATCACACGCAAGTAAAATTTCGCTGAAGATCATTCAAAAGCATTTGCAACAGTACGTCTACAGGAAACTGCCAGAACTTCAAGCTGGATTCAGAAGAGATCGTAGAACCGGGGATATCATTTCTGATGTCAGATGGATCCTGGCTAAAAGCAAAGAATACCAGAAAGGTGTTTACCTGTGTTTTATTGCAAAGGCAATTGACTGTGTGGCTCCTAACAAATTATCGATAACATTGCGAAGAATGGGAATTCCAGAACACTTAATTGTGCTCAGGAAGAACCTGGACATAGATCAAGAGGCAGTTTGTTCGAACAGAACAAGGGGGTACTGCTTGGTTTATACTCAGGAAAGCTGTGCCTCAGGGTTGTATCCTTTCACCATACTTATTCAATTTGTATGCTGAGCAGAAAATCCAAGAAGCTGGTCTGTATGAAGAAGAACGGGGCATCAGGATTGGAGGAAGACTCATTAGCAACATGCGCTATGCAAATAACACATCCTTGGTTGCCTAAAGTGAAGAGGACTTGAAGCACTTACTGATGAAGATCAAAGACTACAGCCTTCAGTATGGCTTACACCTCAATATCAAGAAAACAAAAATCCTTACAACTGGACCAGTAAGCAACGTCGTGTTAAATGGAGAAAAGATTGAAGTTGTCAAGGACTTCATTTTACTTGGGTCCACAGTCAACACCCATGGAAACAGCAGGCAAGAAATCAGATGACACACTGCTTTGGGCAAATCTGTTGCAAAAGACCTCTTTAAAGTGTTAAAAAGCGAAGATTCACTTTAAGAACTAAGGTGGGCCTGACCCAAGCCATGGTTTTATCAATCGCCTTATACGCCTACTAAAGCTGGACAACGAATAAGGAAGACTGAAGAATTAACGCCTTTGATGTCAAAGAATATTGGAATATACCGTGGACTGCCAGAAGAACAGACAAATCTGTCTTGGAAGAAGTACAGCCAGAATGTTCCTTAGAAGCAATGGTGGTGAGACTTTGTCTCACATACCTTGGGTATGTTATCAGGAGGAATCGGTCGCTATAGAAGACATTGAAAAAGAGGAAGACCATCAACAAGACGGATTGACAAAGTGACTGTAACAATGGGCTCACATATAACAATGATCATGATGTTTGCACAGGACCAGATAGTGTTTTGTTCTGTTGTGCATAGGATTGCTATGAGTCGGAACCGACTCGACAGCACCTAACAACAAGAAGTTTTCATAACTGTATACGTGGATATATTTATAGCACGTACAAATATGTGTATAGAAATATCCTCTGCTAAACCTATATGTGCTGGTGGGTATACTCTCATATGCCATCCCACACCTGTTCAGCTTACATATCTACCTGTGTATCCACACGTAAATTATTGTTTGTTATTATTATTGCAGGATTATGGATGTAATAGTATTTACTGTTGTTTCCTTTTACTCTTGCATTCCTCCCACTGTCTTCCTTTGCCTTGGTCATGTTGTGCTTCCATTTCCCTTATTGTGCATTGCCTTTCCCTTCACCCAAGTTAATACGTGTCTACTATCTAGTGTTCCCCTTTTCCCCTGCCATTCCTGGTAACCATCAAAGAATGTTTCTGTGTGTAAACCTTTTCTTAACTTTTTATAATAGTAGTCTCTTACAATATTTGACCTTTTGTGATTGACTCATCATTATTCTTTAACGTTGCACAGTATTCCGTTGTGTGTATGTACCATGATTTGCTTATCCATTCATCCGTTGATGGGCACTTAGGTTGTTTCCATCTTTTTGCTATTGTGAATAATGCTGTGATGAACATAGGAGTGCATGTATCTATTTGTGTCACAGCTCTTATTTCTCTAGGCTATATACCTAGTAGTGGGATTGCAGAATCATAAGGTGTCTCTATTTCTAACTTTTTAAGGAAGTGCCATACCATTTTCCACAGTGGTTGTATCATTTTACAGTCCCACCAACAGTGTATGAGAGTGCCAATCTCCCCACACTCTCACCAGCATTTATTATTTTCTGTTTTTTTTTTATCATTGCCATTTTGCCAGGGGCTAGATGATATCTCATTGTTGTTTTGATTTGCATCTCTCTAATGGCTAATGACGGAACTCTGGTGGTGCAGTGGCTAAAGCATTCAGCTGCTAACTGAAAGGTCAGTGGTTTGAACCTATCAGTTGCTCTACGGGAGAAAGATGTGGCAGTCTCCTTCTGTAAAGATTTACAGCCTTGGAAGCCCTATGGGTCAGTTCTACTCTGTCTTGTAGGGTTGCTATGAGTCAGAATTGACTCGACGGCAGTGAGTTGCAATAGCTGATGACCGTGAGTATCTCTTCATGTATTTGTTGGGCACCTGAATGTCTTCTTTGGTGAAGTGTCTGTTCATGTCCTTGGCCCACTCTTTAATTGGATTGTTTGTATTTTTGTTATTGGGGTGTTGAAGTTTTCTATAAATTTTAGAGATTAGTTCCTTGTCAGATACATCGTTGTCAGAATTTTTTTTCCCAGTCTGTGGGTTCTCTTTTTATGCATTTGGAAAAGTTTTTTGATGCGCACATGTGTTTAATTTTTAGGAGGTCCCAGTCATCTAGTTTATTTTCTGCTATCTGTGCATTGTTAGTTATGTTTGATAGTCTATTCATGCAATAAATTAGGGCCCTTAGATCTGCCCTTATTTTTTCTTCCATGATCTTTATAGTTTTAGATTTTACATTTAGGTCTTTGTGTTACTTTTTGTTACATTTAGGTCTGTCTTGTGTTAGCTTTTGTATATGGTGTGAGGCATGGATCCAGTTTTATTTTTCTGCAAATGAATATCCAGTTGTGCCAGCACCGTTTGTTAAAAAGAATATCTCTTCCCCATTTAATGGATTTTGGCCCTTTGTCGAAAATCAGCTGTCCGTAGGTGGATGGATTTACTTCTACGTTCTCAATTCTGTTCCATTGGTGTGTATGTCTGTTGTTGTACCAGTACTAGGCTGTTTTGACTACCATGGCTGTATAGTAGGCTCTGAGATCCGGAAGTGTGAGGCCTCCGACTTTGTTCTTCTTCAGTAGTGGTTTGCTTATCTGGGGTCTCTTTCCTTTCCATACAAAGTTGGTGATTATTTTTTCCATCTGTTTAAAGAATGTTGATGGAGTCTGTATTGGGATTGCATTATGTCTGTAAATCACTTTGGTTAGTATTGACATTTTCACAATGTTAAGTCTTCCTATCCATGAGCATGGTATGTTCTTCCATTTACATAGGTCTCTTTTGGTTTCTTGCAATAGTGTTTTGTAGTTTTTGTATAAGTCTTTTATATCCCTGTTTAGGTGTATTCCTAAGTATTTTATCTTTTTGGGGGCTGTTATAAATGGTATTATTTTTCTGATTTCCTTTTTGGAGTTCTCTTTGTTAGTATAGAGGAATCTGAATGATTTTTGTATGTTGATGTTGTACCCTGCCACTTTGCTGAATCCTTCTATTAGTTTCAGTAGCTTTCCTGTAGAATCTCTGGGATTTTCTATGTATAGGATCATATCTTCTGCAAAGAAGGAATAGTTTTACTTCTTTCTTACCAATTTGGATGCCTTTCATTTCCCTTTTTTGCCTTATTGCTTTGGCTAGGACTTCCAGTATAATATTGAGTAAGAGTGTTGATAGAGGGCATCCTTGTCTGGTTCATGTGGTAATTCTGTGTTCAGCTTTTTGAGGAACCACCAAACCGTTTTTCACAGTGGCTGCACCATTTTACATTCGCACCAGAAAAGGATGAGGGTTTTAGTTTCTCTACAACCTCGTCAACACCTGTTGTTTTCCGTTTTTTTGATCATCACCATTCTAATGGGGGTGAGGTAGTAGCTCATTGTGGTTTTGATTTGCATCTCACTAATGATAGAAAATCTACCACACAAACTTTTCCAATTTCTAATTGTTGGTAATAATTAAAAATAATTAATAACATTAGGTGCTAATGCTGTGCAGGTTAAACAAAACCTACCTGTAGACTGGAATTGACTTGGGTCACCAGTTTGTGATCTTTACCTTTGATCTTCCCAAGACTCCCTCTTTGAACCACAGTTGACTCCTGAAAAGGAGGTTTATTTGCATTTGAGACTCCCCAGAAACTCTAACTGAGGCATATTCAGTTGACTTGAAAGGGAAGATAAAAGTCACTTACCACTTCCCAGCACTTCACTTACTTCAGCCTATTAGTGCACTCCGTTATGTTGCTGCATCCTGTTGTATTTTTGGTGCAGTCTCTTCTTCAGTATCATCACTGGAGTAAGAACAACTAATAAGTTAGTAGTTAAGACTTAATTTTCCTCTTAATGAGGATGTGAACAGCCCTGTTTGATGGACCATTGGTGGATAGGTACTGTTGAAATGAAAACTTAGAAATGAGTCCTTTTGAGCTCCATCTTCTCTTTTAAAACTTAAATAATAGCAGTTATAAACCATTTCTTTTTAGGTGGTGAGTTGAGAATTTTTAAGTTGGTATGTACTTGATAGTCTTCTTGATATATATTTAATCTAGTGAAAGAAATTATATAACCCTGGAGAATTTCAGAGGCAATAGGCATTTTCTCTGGGTCCATGATTTTGATTTTCAGGTCTGGTAAGAGCTTTAGTACTGCTGCCCAATATTTATCACTTACTAATATCAGTATTTAACGTGTCAGAGCCTGCTTCTGTAGTGCCAACATGAAGATCATTTTAATGGCTTAACTTTCTTTGTTTTTAAGTTAGAAGCAAATAAGGAAACTCTCTAATGTGAACACCCCTGGTCTGGTTAATATGAAATGAGAAGGCAAACTCATCCAAATGAGAACTCGTTAGTTGGCTCACCTGGTACGACTTCCCTTCCTCTTTGCTTGTCCTTTGCCGCCTTTTAAGTGTTAGCTTGAATTCCATCGCCTGTGTTAACTGTTCCCGGATCCCTCCTCTAGCCCACAGTTTTCTTCTTTCTCTCTTTCCCCCAACTAAAAAGTTCTTATTGTCAGTGCCATTTATTGATTCATGTTATTCATGAGTTAACATGTTTCCACTTAAGTACATTTTGAAATGCTAGAACATCTTTGTAACTTAGGTCATCACTTCATTGGAGGGTACTGCTGCTTGAATCAGCTTGGGGTTCGTTCATTCCTTCCACAGATATTCATTAAATGGCTTCTAAGTATTGGACATTCTTGTAGGCACTGAGAATACAACAGCAAACAAGACAGAAAACAACAACAACAAAAAAACCGTGCCCTCATATTCTAGGGAAGAGGGAGGTAGACAATGAATACGTAAACAGACAATAAATACTCTGGGAGCAAAATAAGCAAGTAGAGGGGACAGGGTATCTCTCTGTTAGGGGAGGGGCTACAGTTTTAAAGAAAGCTGTCCAAGAAGGCTTTCCTGCGAAGGTCCCTTTTCCTGGAAGATGTAAAGGAGGAGAGGGAGCAAGCATGCAGATCTCTGGGGAAGGCACTGTAGACAGAGAACAGCAAGTGCGAAGGAGAACAGCAAGTTCGAAGGCTCGAAGCGTCCCATGCTTGGTTTAATGCTTTGCTGTTGCTATCTTGAAATTTCTTAATCAGTTTTGAACACTAGACCCTGCAAATAATGTAGTCGGTCCTGATGGTGGGAATGTGCTTGGGGCCGTTGATATGAAACTAATTTCTCCTTTCCACAAACAAATCCATATCCACACGTACCTCTCTCATACCTGCTGTTTCTTGAGGCAGAGCTCCCTGCTCGCCCTAACTTCTCTCCCAGTTTAGACTCAAAGGGGGCTTTAAAAGCTGAGGTCCATCCTGTTGTGACTTCCTTCATCCTCCTGCAGCACTCGCTCCCCTGATCTTTTAGATTGACCTTTTCTATCTCCATCCCTTGCCACAGTCCCCAGGGGAACCAGACCAGTAGGTGGTGAATGAGAAAGTTTCCAAGTTGCATAGTCCGTTCCAGTAAAATAGTGATAAATCAGATGCCACGCACATCTATCATGCATCTATGTGTGCAGGGTGCTGCGGCTGCTTAGATCCTGTGGTGTTAAAGTTCGGTTATATCATCCCCGCTTGCCATCAACAAATATTTGTTGAACACCTTTTCTTTCTCATAGTGAGGCTTGAGGATTAGGTTAAATGTTAAGAGACAGATTGGCTTTTTGCGGATTGCTTGGGAGCTTAACCACTCTTTCTAGCATTGTTTCCTTGGAGAAATGATTTCCAAGTTCTAAATAGCTGACTTACTAATGAACTTTTGGCGTACCTTGGGGGCCTGTCTGTATGGCCTGTTGTCGTCTTCTGTGTTTATTTCATTTTAAGTGAAAGTGACTTAGCTCTGGAAAAGATTTTAAGTTCTTTGAGTGTAGAGATCATTTGCAAACAGCACCCTTCTCCTTACCCCCAGCATATGGCGTGGCCCTGAATACAGATAGTATTATGAACACAAAACACCTTATTTTAAAAATGTATTGCTTTTCTGTGTCTGTGAAAATATTGCATGTTTGTGAAAATACTTATGAAATGCCGATGCATACAAAGAAGAAAACAAAAACGTCAGAATCTCATTGCTCAGAGACTGTCACTGTTAACATTTTGGTGGACTTCTATCCATTTTTTTGTTTCTAATTGTATATATAAGTGTAAAGAAGTCCTGGTGGTGCAATGGTTAAGCACTTGGCTGCTTGGTGATAGGCCTGCGGTTCGAACCCACCAGCCACTCCAAGGGAGAAAGATTGTGGCAGTCTGCTTTTGTAAAGATTATCCATTTCTGTCAAGTCGATTCTATTTATTTATTTATTGTTGTAATAAAATGAAGTTTACATTTCAAGTTAGTCTCCCATACAGAATTTTTTTTTTTTTTTAGCATTATTATGAGACCCCAACCGCTCACCCGATTCTGCAACAGCACACTCCTCCCCTCTGCCCCTGATTCCCCATGAACATTCAACCAGCTCCTAACTCTCTCTGCCTTCCCATCGCACCTCTGGACAGAAGCCGCCCCTTTGGTCTCTTGTATCTACTTGACTAAGAGGCATATTCTTCACAAGTATCACTTTATGTCCCACAGTCCAGTCCAATCCCTGTCTGAAGAGTTGGCCTCAGAAACTGTTTTAGTTCTGGGGTGATAGAGAGTCCAGGGGCCATGCTTTCCGGGGCACCTCCAGTCTCAGTCAGACCATTAAGTATGGTCTTCTTATTAGAGTTTGAGTTCCACATCCCATCGTTCTACTGCTCCATCAGGGACCCTCTGTTGTGTTCCCTGTCAGGACGTTCATTGGTGGTGGCCAGGCACCATCTAGTTCTTCTGGTCTCAGGCTGATGAAGTCTCTGGTTTATGTGGCCCATTCTGTCTCTTGGGCTAATACTTTCCTTGTGTCTTTGGTGTTCTTCGTTCTCCTTTACTCCAAGTGGTTGGGACTGATTGATGCATCTTAGATGGCTGCTTGCAAGCTTTTAAGACCCCAGACGCCACTCACCAAAATAGGATACAGAACATTTTAATAAGCTTTGTTATGCCAATTGACATACATGTCCCCTGAAAGCATGGTCCCCAGACCCCCCCATCCCTGCTATTTTGTCTCTCAAAGTATTTGATTGTATTGAGGAAACTTCTTAGCTTTGGTTTAGTCCAGTTGTGCTGACTTCCCCTGTAGTGTGTGCTGTCCTTCCCTTTCCCTAAGATGATTCTTATCTACTACCTAGTTAGTGAATAACCCTCACCCTCCCTCCGCACCCCCATAACCATCAAAGAATGTCTTCTTCTGTGTTTAAACCTTTACTTGAGTTCTTATAATAGTGGTCTTATACAGTATTTGTCCTTCTGTGACTGACTAAATTCACTCAGCATAATTAAGTTCTAGCTTCCACCATATTAAACGATGTTTCACAGCTTTATCATTGTTCTTTATTGTTGCGTAGTATTCCATTGTGTGAATATACCATAGTTTGTTTATCCATTCGTGCACTGATGGGCACTTAGGTTGCTTCCATCTTTTGGCTATTGGGAACAGTGCTACGATGAACATGGCTGTGCATGTATCTGTGTGACGGCTCTTGTTTCTCTAGGATATATTCCAAGGAGCGGAATAGCTAGATAGTATTTCTGTTTTTTTAAGGAAGAGCCAAATCGATTTCCAAAGTGATTGTACCATTTTACATTCCAACCAACAGTGTATAAGTGTTCCAGTCTCTCCACAACCTCTTCAGCATTTGTTATTTTGTGTTTTTTGGATTAATGTTAGCCTTGTTGGGGTGAGATGATATTTCATTGTAGTTTTGATCTGCATTTCTCTAATGGCTAATGATTGTGAGCATTTTTTCATGTGTCTTGTTAGTTGCCTGAATATCTTCTTTGGTGAAGTACCTGTTCATATCCTTTGCTCAGTTTTTAATTGGGTTATTTGTCTTTTTGCTGTTGAGGTTTTGCAGTATCTTGTAGATTTTAGAGATTAGACGCTGATTGGATTTGTCATAGCCAAAAATTTTTTCCCAGTCTGTAGGTTGTCTTTTTACTCTTTCAGTGAAGTTTTTTGATGAGCATAAGTGTTTGATTTTTAGGAGCTCCCATTTATCTAGTCTCTCTTCTGGTGCTTGTGCATTGTTACTTATGGTTTGTGTTTATGCCATGTATTAGGGCTCCTAGCGTTGTCCCTATTTTTTCTTCCATGATCTTTATCGTTTTTGATGTTATATTTAAGTCTTTCATCCATTTTGAGTTAGTTTTTGTACATGGTGTGAGATATGGGTCTTGTTTCAGTCTTTTGCATATAGATATCCTATTATGCCAGCACTGTTTGTTAAAGAGACTGTCTTTTCCCCAATTAATGGACTTTGGGCCTTTGTCAAATATCAGCTGCTCATAGGTGGATGAGCTTATATCTGGATTCTGAACTCTGTTCCATTGGTCTATGTATCTGTTATTGTACCAGTCCCAGGCTGTCTTGACTACCGTGGCAGTATAATAGGTCCTAAAATCAGGTAGTGTAAGGCCTCCCACTTTGTTCTTCTTCTTGAGTAATGCTTTGTTTATTCAGGGCCTCTTCCCTTTCCATATGAAGTTGGTGATTTGTTTCCCCATCTCATTAAAAAACGCTGCTGGAATTTGGATCGGGATTGCATTGTATCTGTAGATTGCTTTGGATGGAATTGACGTTTTCACTATGTAGAGTCTACCTATCCGCGAGCAAGGTATATTTTTCCACTTATGCAGGTCTCTTTTAGTTTCTTGCAGTAGTGTCTTGTAGTTTTCTCTGTAAAGATCTTTTACATCTCTGGTTAGATTTATTCCTAAGTATTTTATCTTCTTGGGGGCTATTGTAAATGGTATTGATTGGGTGATTTCCTCTTCAAGGTTCTCTTTATTGGTGTAAAGGAATCCAATTGATTTTTGTATGTTTATCTTGTATCCTGAAACTTTGCTGAAATCTTCTATTAGTTCTAGTAGTTTTCTTGTGGATTCCTTGGGGTTTTACGTGTATAAGATCATATCATCTGCGAATAGAGATACTTTGACTTCTTCCCTACGTATTTGGATGCCCTTTATTTCTTTTTCTAGCCTAACTGCACTGGCTAGGACCTCGAGCACAATGTTGAATAATAGTGGTGATAAAGGGCATCCTTGTCTGGTTCCTGTTCTCAAGGGGAATGCTTTCAAAGTCTCTCCATTCAGGATGATGTTGGCTATTGGTTTTGTATAAATGCTCTTAATTATATTGAGGAATTTCCTTTCTATTCCTATTTTTTTGAGAGTTTTTATCATGAATGGGTGTTGGACTTTGTTGAATGCCTTTTCTGCATCGATTGATAAGATCATGTGGTTCTTGTCTTTTGTTTATGTGATGGATTACGTTGATTGTTTTTCTAATGTTGAACCATCCCTGCATACCCGGTGTAAATCGCACTTGGTCATGGTGAATTATTTTTTTGATACGTTGCTGAATTCTACTTTGTTGAGGATTTTTGAGTCAATGTTCATGAGGGATATTGGTCTGTAATTTTCTTCTTTTGTGGTGTCTTTACCTGGTTTTGGTATCAGGGTTATGCTGGCTTCATAGAATGAGGTTGGGAGTATTCTATCCTTTTCTATGCTCTGAAATACCTTTAGTAGAAGTGGTGTTATCTCTTCTCTGAAAGTTTGGTAGAATTCTCCAGTGAAGCCATCTGGGCTGGGGCTTTTTTTTTGTTGGCAGTTTTTTAATAACCTTTTCAATCTCTTCTTTTGTTACGGGTTTATTTAGTTGTTCTACCTCTGTGTTAATTTAGGTAGGTAGTGAGTTTCTAGAAATTTGTCCATTTCCTCTAGGTTTTCAAATTTGTCAGAGTACAATTTTTCATAGTATTCTGTTATGATTCTTTTAATTTCAGTTGGGTCTGTTGTGATATCACCCGTCTCATTTCTTATATGGGTTATCTGCTTCCTCTGCAGTTTTTCTTTTGTCAGTTTGGCCAATGGTTTATCAGTTTTGTTGATCTTTTCAAAGAACCAGCTTTGGACTTGTTATGTCTTTCAATCGTTTTTCTATTCTCTATTTCATTTAATTCCGCTCTAATTCTTATTGTTTCCTTCCTTCTGGCACCTGTAGGCTTCTTTTGCTGCTCTCTTTCTACTTGTTCCAGTTTTAGGGTTAATGCTTTGATTATGAGCCTTTCTTGTTTTTGGATGTGTGCATTTATTGCGATAAACTGACCTCTGAGCACTGTTTTTGTTGTGTCCGAAAGGTTCTGGTAGGATGTGTTTTCATTCTCGTTTGAGTCTATGAATTTCTTTATTTCATCCTTAATTTCTTCTTTAACCCAGTAGTTTTTGAGCAAGGTGTTGTTCAGTTTCCATGTGTTTGATTTTTTTTCCTTGCTTTTTGTGTTGTTGATTTCCACTTTTATGGCTTTATGCACAGAAAAGATGCTTTGTAATATTTTGATATTTTGGATTTTGTTAAGACTTGCTTTATGGCCTAATATGTGGTCTGTTCTGGAGAATGTTCCATGTGCGTTGGAAAAGAAAGTATACTTGGCTGCTGTTGGGTGGAGTGTTCGGTATATGTCTATGAGATCAAGTTGGTTGACTGTAGCGTTTAGCTCTTCTGTGTCTTTGTTGAGCTTCTTTCTGGATGTTCTGTCCTTCACCGGAAGTGGCGTGTTAAAGTCTCCTACTACTATTGTGGAGCTGTCTCTCTCTCTCTCTCTATTTAGAGCTGTTAGAGTTTGTTTTATGTATTTTGGAGCCCTGTTGTTGGGTGTGTAAATATTTATTATAGTTATGTTCTCCTGGTGTATTGACTCTTTAATCATTATATAGTGCCCTTCCTTATCCTTTGTGGTAGATTTTACTTTAAAGTCTATTTTGTCAGAGATTAATATTGCCACTCCTGCTCTTTTTTTGAGTGTTGTTTGCCTGATATATTTTTTTCCATCCTTTGAGTTTTAGCCTGTTTGTGTCTTTAAGTCTAAGGTGCATCTCTTGTAGGCAGCATATAGATGGATCATGCTTTTTTATCCAATCTGCCACTCTCCGTCTCTTTATTGGTGCATTAAGTCCGTTTACATTCAGTGTAATTATTCATAGGTATGAGTTTAGTGCTGTCATCCTGATATCTCTTTTTGTGCGTTGTTCAGTTTCTTTGTTCTTCTCAGTTTTCTATGCTGAGTCGTTTTTCTTCATGTATTTTTTTCATCTTTTTCTTTGTTGTAGATTTTGTGTTTGCTGGGTCTTTATGTTTTTCTCCTTTTTTATTTTGCTTTGTAGGATTGTTAGATTCCTTTGTGGTTGCCTTAATATTTACCCCTATTTTTCTAAGTTTATGCCAGTCTTTTATTACTTTATATTGCCTTAACTTCTCCTCCATATAGAAAATCAGTGTCTCCACTTTTTAAGTCCCTCTTTTTTTGTTTTAATATTATCTTTTTTTACATATTGATATCTGTTTCCCTATTTTCAGTGTTTTAGCTTTGATGTATTTTTGATTTCCGTATCTGAGTCAATATCTGGTTGCTCTGTCCTGTGTTCTAGTCTTGCGTTGTTAGCTGGTGTTATTGATTATCTAACCGTAGGACTCCCTTTAGTATTTCTTGTAATTTTGGTTTGGTTATTGCAAATTCCCTGAATTTCTGTTTATCTGGAAATGCCCTAATTTCACCATCATATTTGAGAGACAGTTTTGCTGGATATGTGATTCTTGGCTGACAGTTATTTTCCTTCAAGGCTTTAAATATGTCATCCCATTGCCTTCTGGCCTGCATGGTTTCTGCTGAGTAGTCTGAGCTTATTCTAATTGACTCTTCTTTGTAGATGACTTTTCTTTTATCCCTAGCTGCTCTTAAAATTCTCTCTTTATCTTTGGTTTTGGTAAGTTTGATTCTAATATGTCTCGGTGACTTTCTTTCGGGATCTATCTTATGTGGGGTTTGATGAGCATCTTGAATAGATATCTTGTCATCTTTCATGATATCAGGGAAGTTTTCTGTCAACAAATTTTCAACAATTTTCTCTGTATTTTCTGTTATCCCCCCCTGTTCTGGTACTTCAGTCACTCACAGGTTATTTCTCTTGATAGAGTCTCACATGATTCTTAGCGTTTCTTCATTCTTTTTAATTCTTTTATCTGATTTTTCCTCAAATAAGTTGGCGTCGAGCTTTATCTTCAGTGTCACTAATTCCACCTTCTACTGCCTCAATTCTGCTCCTATGACTTTCTATTGAGTTGCCTAATTCTGAAATTTTATTGTTAATTTTCTGGATTCCTGATTGCTGTCTCTCTGTGGATTCTTGCAGCCTATTAAATTTGGCAGTATGTTCTTGAATAATTTTTTAAGTTCTGCTACTACTGTGTCTGTATATTCCCTGGCTGTTTCTGCATTCTGTCAAATTTCCTTTTTTCTTTCTAGAAGAGTTCTGTATATTAATATTTTGTATTCTGCCTCTGGAAATACCAAGAAGTTCTCTTCCTCCAGAGAATTTATTGCTTCTTTATTTTGGGGTCTTGCTGAAGCCATCATGGACTGCCTCTTTTGTGACTTGATACTGACTGTTGTCTCCGAGCCATCAATAATTTATTATAATTTTATTTTGTATTTGCTTAGTGAGACCTGGCTTATTTTGTTTTGTTTTGATATGCCCAAATAGGTTGCTCATGTGCACTAGTTTGATTTTTGACACCTTTAGATCGCTAACGTCCTGTCACCAGGTAGTTAGTACTGTAACTAAGTATGTGCACACAGGAGTCCATTAAATTTTCGTATACGGGTTCAGCTCGGGTGTTCAGGCAGTCGGTCACTAAGTGTGTGATGCAGGCTCTCACCCCCAGTCCTAGAGAGGCATGGGTGATTGGTGTAGGCACTGGACTTTGGCTGTGGTAGGCGATCACGTGCTGAGCCAGGCCGGGGGCTGACGGCTGCCCCTGAGAGTCTGAAAGGAAAGCGTGCCCCTATCCTCTAGGGTGAGTAGGTAGGTGAGTTTTGCAGCCGGACTATGAACACCCCACTCTGTTGGCTGTAAAGGCTCGAGGGCATCACTTTTTCTTGGAGTCCTGTAGCAGGTGACTAGGCACTTTAGGTGCTACCACTAGTCCTTAAGCCCCTGCTGCAGATCAATAAAAGTGCCTACTTAAGGGGCAGGGCTGTTTCGAGGGTCACAGATCTGCCAGTTCACAGCTGAAACAGTTGAAGTTAAACTTCAGATGTTTGCCCTGTTGTGCTGTCGTAGTAAGGACTAACGCTGTTAAGATGGGTCCCCACAAGTCTATACAGGGGTGTAAGGCACTCAGAGTCTGCAGACCCCTGATACCTGTGCCTAGCAAAGGAGCTGTGCTGACCCTGTGTTCCTGGCTTAGGGGAGCCAGTAGCTTATTTGTTCCCTCTCCAAGGGCAGGAGAATGGGTCAGGGCGCCTTTTGGGATCTACTTTTGGCCCAGTGGACTCCCGGTGCAGAGCGCGGAGGGAGGAGGTAAAAGTGAGAGAGGATTTTCCCAAATGGGCTTTTTTTTTTTTTTTCTTAATCCCTGCAAAAGGGTGCACGCATGTATTTATCTTAGCCTCTTGGGATCTGCTTTTCACTGGTTTGGAGTGTCCAAGCAGAATCTCGCTGCCGGGTCTCTCTCCATGTGGAAACTGCTTCTTGAGCGCACGCACAGCACAGCTGTTTGCCTGCTTCACTGTGGACTGGTGTGGCTGCTGTGCTGGAGTTTCACCACCGTGGCTCTGGCCCTCTTCACTTCTTCCAAACGGTCTCCCTCCCCCGTGTCATTCAGACGGCTTTCTCAACTTTGCCTTGTTCAGGGCTCCTAGATATTCATGTAGAATCAAATCATTTGTTTTTCGAGGTCTTGTTGTAAGAGGGATATAGGAAGCATCTAACTACTCCGCCATGTTGACCACACCTCCCCTCTCAAGTGGATTCAGACGCTTAGCGACCCTGTAGGATAGAGTAGAACTGCCCTATAGGGTTTCCAAGGAATGCCTGGTGGATTTGACCTTTTGGTTAACAGCCGAATGCTTAACCACAGTTGGGGATTGTAAATGGATACTCGTTTATTTTGAAGTGTTCCAAGCTTTCTTTCCCCCCACTCATCAACCTTTTTTTTTTTGGTCATCTCAAGGAAGAAATGGGTGAAACTGAAACACACCATTCCTTCTGATTGAGATTATGTTGAGAGTTGAGATAAATTCCTTTTAGAAAGCAGTCTCCTTTTAATCACAGATTTAGCAGAAATGTTGTTAGAAATCTACTCTTTGAACCTGATGTGCTTTTCTCGGTTTCTTAAAACACCATCTAGAGAGGTCTTTCCTGTATTCTGTTTGTCCTGGAGATGTACATTGGGAACAAACCTTCAGTCAGTTTCCTCACTTTTTACTGATTTGGCTCTTAGTAATTATCCCTTCTTCTATTAAACAAGAGAAGACAGATTAAATTTCCAACAGTAAGGCACAAAACCAATCCATTTACAGAATTAGTCTTATATTAGCACATAGGAGTACAGATCGGCATCCCTGGGGACGGATCTATTTGCGATTTCTCTCAGCATTTTTGGAGTAACTCCAGTGGACTTTGGGAAAATCTAGTATTCACTGACTTTGAATTAACAAAGTAACATGACCCCTTTGTGTGGTTTTTTTTTTTTTTTGCCTGATTGGCAAAGAGGATATGGGCTGATTTTTTTTTTTTTTTTTTTAAATGCTTGCCTAGGATTTAGGATTGTGGTTCTCAAATGTGGTGTTTTTCAGGACCTCTGAGGAAGAAATGCTTGAGTCTTATCCCTGGAGATTCCTGGGCAGTAGGTCTGGGTGGGGTCCTGGACATTTGTTGTTTAAAAAGCTCCACAGGTGATTTTGATGGGTAATAAATGATGAGAGTCTCTGAGTGTGGTAGAGAATCAATATCTGATCCATTCATTGTCAAAGAACCAAAAGCCAGGTTGTATTTTTTTAATAATATTTTATTTTGTTTTCAGTGAAGGTTTACACAGTAGTTTTGGTTCCCGTTCGACAGTTTCTACACAAATTGTTCAGTGATGTTGGTTCCAGCCTTCATAATGCATGAATGTTCTCAGTATTTCCGTTCTGGTTGTTCTGTTTCCATTAATCTAGTTTCCCTGCCCCCTTACATTCTAATATTTGTTTTAAAGTAATTGTTGACTCTATGGCCAGGCTGTATGTTACTAAAAATATCTTTTTGCTTGCATTTGAAGGAGTGTTAACACTTCAGGTTTTATGGTCTTCTGTGGCATAATTTGTCCATTCTCACATTGCTTGGGGCTGTTAAATTAATGTGAAATTACTCTCTTTATTTTTTATTATTATTTTCTTTTTTATTGTATTTTAGGTGGAGGTTTACAGAGCAAATTAGTTTCTCATTGAACAATTCATACACATGTTGTTTGTGACATTGGCTCCCCCCTCGCCTCCCCCACATCAACACCTTCTCCTTCTCGACCTTAGGTTCCTTGTTACCAGCTTTTCTGTCCCCTCCTGTCTTCTCATCCTTGCCCCTTTAAACATTATGGTCACACTGATATTTTTATAGTGTGATCAAGTTTCCGTATATTAATATGTCCAGTGTCTTTAATCTCTTTTCTTCCTTCTTAGATATCTTTGTTTCTGAAATGTCAGGTTGTCCATTGTCTTATTTATATAGTCCTGCCATAACAGAAATACCACAGGCAGATGGCTTTAAGAAAGAGAAATTTATTTTGTCACAGTTTAGAAGGCTTTAATTCTGACTGCAGGACGCTAGCTCTCGGGGGAGGCTTTCTCTCTCTGTTGTTTCTTTAGGCAGGTCCTTGTCTCTTTTGAGCTTCTGTGTCTCGGTGATCTTCGTGTGGCTTGGCATCTATTTTCCTCCATCTCTGCTTGCTTGCTTCATGGATTGCTCAATCTGCTCTTTTTATAACTCAAAAGAGATTGATTTAAGGCACACTCTACACTAATACTGCCACATTAACTTAACGAAGAAAATCCGTTCCCCAATGGCATTATAACCGCAGGTAGAGGGGTTAGGATTCACAATACATGTTTTTTGGGGGGCACAATTCAGTCCATAACATCCATTTTCATGGCTTTAAGTCAGTATAGGTACGAAGTTGTACTAATGTGATCCAGAATATTTTGGATGGCCATGTGCTTAAAAATAGTATAGGCGAAAGTCTGGTAGCAGCTTTTATTTTATTGTTGTACTTTAAGTGAAAGTTTATGATTCAAGTTAGTCTCTCATACAAAAATTTATACATACATTGTTATGTGACCCTAATTGCTCTCCCTGTGCTGTGACAGCACACTCCTCCTTTCCACCTTGGATTTCCCGTGTCCGTTCAGCCAGCTACTGACCTTCTCTGCCTTCTCGTCTCATCTCTGGACGGCGGAAGCTGCCCATTTTGTCTCGTGTATCTACTTGAGCTAAGAAGCACACTCTTTACAAGTATCATTTTACATCCCACAGTCCAGTCCAATCTTTTTCTGAAGAGTTGGCCTCGGGAATTGTTTTAATTCTGGGCTGACAGAGAGTCCGGGGGCCATGTTTTCCGGGGTTCCTCCAGTCTCAGTCAGACCATTAAGTCTGGTCTTTTTACTAGAATTTGAGTTCACCCCACTTTTCTCTTGTGATAGCAGCTTTTAGATAGCAAGGTAATTTTTCTCTATATACTAGCGGTAAAGTGACTTGTGTTTATTAACTGTGGGAAGTGACAAATAAGAGGGCTAAAGACAGTGTGCTGCTGCTGCTAGGATTTCCATGGTTACCGGGCTGGAGCGCTTGTCCAGGATGTGGCTTCTTATCCTTGTCAAATCATGCATACCTATCAAAGAGTTGTATTTTCAACTACAGGGTCGAACATACTCGTAACTGTCAATCTTTTATAAGCGTTACCCAAGTGGTATGCTTCTAATAATCATGGACTGAAGTTCTTGGATGATTTACTTCACTTAGAATCTACTCTCACGTTTTCATTTTTTTTTTTATTGTACTTTAGGTGAAGGTTTACAGAACAAATATTTTCTCATTAAACAGTCAGTACACGTATTGTTTTATGACATTAGTTAACAACCCCATGACATGTCAACATGCTCCCCTCTTGGCATTGGAGGACCTTTTTTTTTTTTTGGTGAAAATATACACAGCCAAAGATACACCATTTCAAAAATGTCTACATGTACAGTTCAGTGACATTGATTACGTTCTTCCAGTTGTGCTGCTATTCTCACTTTAGATGAAGGTTTACAGAACAAAATAGTTTCTCATTAAACAGTACACATATTGCCCTATGACACTGGTTAAGAACCCCACTACACGTCAACACTGCCCTTACTCAACCTTGGGTTCCCTATCACCAGCTTTCCTGCCCCCTTTTGCCTTCTAGTCTTTGTCCCTGGACTGCTGTCCCTCATTAGTCCCATTTTGTTTTATGGGGCCGTCTAGTCCCTGGCTGAACGGTGAATCTCGGGAGTGACTTCACCACTGAGCTAAAAGGGTGTCCGGGGGCCTTACTCTCGGGGATGTTTTCAATTTTTGTTTTTTCCGTTTAATAACATCACTCTCACTTCCTTACATACCCGTATGTCTCCTTGAGTAGAGGAGCGTGAAGTAGAGTTACCTACATGAATATCTCTGGAGTGGTGCCTAAGAACCCTTGGGAATGTGTTGAACATGGGTATCATGTGTTATATCTGTTGTTTTGGAGAAGAGATTGGATTCTCCATGAAACAGAATCTGAAATGGAGATTTGCACACGGGTGGTTTAGTGGGATGGCCTTTCTGAGAGGTCCCAATTGAGGGCAAGCGGGCCAGGCCAGGCCTTTGTACCCACGCATTGATAGTATAGGATGCAACCTTGGGTGAGGCAGCTCTTGGCCAAGGGCAGTGCCTAGGAAGGGACTTGGCCACGCCCATCTCCAGGCAACACTCTTGGCATCTGGAGTAGGAGTGTCTGGAATTGAAGTGGGGATCTGAGTGACCCACCACAGCATCCACGGCAAGAATCATTAATAGAATGTCTTGCCAGAATTATTCCAAGTGACATCATGAAACTTCAGCATTTGGTCTCCTGCCCTTGTGGGGCTCCATGTTTCTTAAAATGTGTAATTCCTATAGAGTACTGGGTTCTTTTTTCCTGCTGTTCCCCAACCAGGGGTAGCTAAAGGAAAGGGACTTGATATGTTTTGGGCTGATGATCATTTTGGACTTTACAAGTCTTAATTCTAAAAGAATACAGTATTAAAAAAAAAAATGTTTGGCTGCATAATGCTGGTGTTAACATAATTATAATTCATTGCTTTGTAATAGTTTTTGTTCTCCAGAACTTACAAATGGTCAAGAACCGTCACAACTCGGGCATTACCAGTAAGACCAGTGTGGCATCTCTGTGATCGTCTGCTGGTGTTGGCGGCCAGGACACCACTGCCTAGTCATATGCAGCCTGGTGGGTCGCCTCTTTTCCATCCACTATGAACCTGAGCAAATCCTTCTTTAGTTATTACCGTGGCATAACCTTTGAAAATGGATTATTTTTTTAAAGTCCTCTTGGAAAAGCCTCCTGTTAATGGGTGCTTCCAGTGTTCAGACTCCAGGATAACTTAGCTTCTGCTGTCCCATCCCATTTCCACTGTCATCAAACTGTCATCTGCTTATACTACAGCAACGGGAGACAACTTTTTCCACTGTGTAAACAGCAAGCTGGTTTAGGAGTGACTTGGAATTTGGGTCAGATCGATACATATTTGTTGAAGGCAGGGAGCTAGAGTGCCACTTAATATTGACAATAGCAATCATTTATTGCATGCTTAGCCCTGGTACTTGTGCCAGACCTTCCTGTTTATTATTCTGCTTTATCCTCACAGCTGCCTGAGGAAATAGGTATGTTACTATCTCTGTTTTACCGACCAGGAAGCTGAGGCCCAGGTGCACATAGCGTGGGTCTCACGGCAGGTGGGATGGCCGAACCAGGATAATCAGTGTGAATCTGTGCTTTAAATCTCTGTGCTGAGCTGTATCCTGGGGATCATGGTGGCTGGCATCCAGGAGGATGGGGGCAGGGTTGGGAGTGTGCTAAGGTAGCAAGCAGCGCTGTCTTCCAGGATGAGCATGGAGAATGGGCAAACACGGGCAAACAAATAGGTGAAAGAGGGTGGGCTCCTGCTACCAGGAGAGGGAGTTTCTGCACTAGAAAAACCAAAAAACAAAGATGATTTCTTGTGCCTTGTCACTTTAGTGTCAAGCCCAGAAACAAGTTCATAGTGAGTTTTGAGTGGGACCAATTTCAGAAAGCAATACCTGGCAAGTCTTTAACAGTGAAACACAAAATATGACTTCAGTTTGAATGGGTGCAGGCTTTTCTGAGCCTTCTTCCAAGTTGGTTTCTCTCTCTCTCTCTCTTTTTTTTTTTTTTTTTTTTTTTACCAATACTTGTCAGTAGACTTCTCCACTTCACCGTAGTCACAATGGTCCAAAAGAGAAAGCAGAAGGAAGTCCAGGGTTACAAGTGTGTGCTGTGCTGGAGTGTTAGGGGATTTTCAGTTGTCTCTGGGGTGGCACAGAGGGTGATGTCTCTTGTTCTTGAGTAGTGAAGTCAGTTAGTTGTGGGAGGGGACCTAGCCTGACATCAGACCAATGATTTTCCATTATTTTTTTGGGCAGGGACTCCTTTGCTGCCTGATTACACTTGCAGATGTTTTCCTGTTTTTTTCTGTATGACCAACACTTCTCTCCTGATTTAACATTCTGTTCCTTTGTTGCCCACAGAGAACTGACAACTCGTACTCCTTTTTCCTGTAGAGGTCCTTTTTGGCCCTGATACTTAGCCTTGTACTGTTTTTGCAGTTGAATGCCACATTTCCTTCTTATGCCTAGGGATGTCTGTTAGCCCAGAGACTCCTATATGAACAGAAACGTGATTCCAGAAAGATCTTCACTCTGGTTTTTGGTAGGATCTCAATCAGTCCTCACACTCCCTTAAAAACGCTGAGACTATTTTCTACTTTGAGAATGCAGCCTTGTAGTACATAAGACGGTTGTATTTTAGAGGGGAGTTAACAATTTGCTTGCTACCAATAAGTCATGGATGTCAGTCAAAGCTGATTAAAAATGAATTCTGTTAAGCAAGTTCTATTGGGACAAAGAGCCCAGCTTTCCCGAGCTCTGCAGAAGCACACACCAAAGTGAGCTTTGGCAGGTGGATTTGGGAACACGCGGAGGGACACACAGGCACACTTGGTTTTTTTCTGTTTCACACTTATATTTCTTTGTGCTACCAGGATCATCATGACAGCCTTATCTCTCAAATAAAGCCCGTTACCTCATCTCTAATTGCTTATCCAAAGGCAGGCGAGCTCTAATTTCCCCGCATTAATAAATGACACCAAAGAAGAAAAGCTTTGTTTGCGCTGGCTCGCTCAGGTTAACCAGCGTAACCCCCTGAATGCATTAGGAAACCTTGTGCTTCTCTAGCGGCCAAGGAGAGATGGTGTTCACCTCAATCACCAGCGGCCTTTCGTTTATTTACTTTTTACTCATGTTCATGGCCCTATTCTCCTTTTCCTGATGAGAACATAGCAGTGACCTGGGTCAGTGTTCCGCCGTCTGTGGGTACCTCCAGGTTGAGGGTAATAGCAGTTGCCTGGGAGGAGGGGTGGCCTCCGTGATTTCAAGGCTCACTGTCTTGGCCACCTGCTGCTCATCTTTCCTTCAAAGCCAAGACGCTCTCCATGAACCTTTGCACTGATTCCTGTGGTGTACCCAGAATTGTGATATGGTACCTGCTTTTCCTTTTTGAAGCCTTATGGGACATGGTTTTATGGATTTCATAGGTGAATGTGAGGAGGGCAGGTTTTGAGGGTCAGAGAATTAAAAGTGGCCATTAGGTTCTGAATCAGTTTTATGACTGTGCTCTGTGGAATAGTGAGAATGCTTTGCTTCTCCTGGGAAACTGTGTGATTGCTCTAACCACCTAAGAATACCTCTGGTAATTTAAAGGTCCTCTGAATATGAGTTATTTTCATACATCAGATGTGTTAGCTTATTTCCTTTCTCTTCTCCTCAGAATGAAATGGATGATGTGCCCTTCTTTGATGTCCAACTGCCTTACGAATTGGCAATTAATATATTTCAGTACCTGAGTAGGAAGGATCTCGGAAGGTGCGCACAGGTAAGCTGTCATTAACCAGTGTTCCAGATTTGCCGAAACAGAATTACAGACTTTAAAGCATTAACGAATTGAATATCAACTTCACTTGAAGGAATGCGACCCTGAATTTAAAGGATTATTTCCCACGTCGCCGCTTGATGTTCATCTCTCTGTGACCAACCCTGCGGTCTGAGTTCTGGCTGACCTCCGGCAGTGTGCCCAAGTCTGACAGCTGTGCTCAGCCTTCATGGAGCTAGCCTGTGCTGCTCCTGCAGAGATGTGAGCCACTGGTTCAGTCGAGGCCGTCATTAGGTTGGTAGCTGATGGGTTAGCACAGGGCCAGAACAGTAAAGTCATGTTTTAGGCAGATAGTCCAAATTCCCCTGTAACCACCAGAATCTCACTCAGTAAGGTGCGAGGCATGTGAGAACTGAGAGCCCATCGAGGGAACTGCAGATCACTGTCACCTGCCTTAATGCCTGCTCGGGGCTATGTGCCCATGGAGGGGTCTGCTGGGAGTTTTCATCTAGACCAGGCTTTGTTTTGCACAGGAATCATGGTGGAGCTTGATAAAATGCAACTTTGGATCCAGAAGGTCTGGGGTAGGGCCAAGGAGTCCTGGTAGTACAGTGGTTAAAGTGCTTAGCTGCTACTGCAAGGACAGCTGTTCGAACCCACCAGCTGCTCTGCAGGAGAAAGGTGTGGTGGTCTGCGTCCATAAAGATTACAGCCTTGGAAACCCTAAGCGGCAGTTCTACTCTGTCCTCCTATAGGGTTGCTATGAGTCGGAATTGACTCGACGGCAGTGGGTTTCATTTTTTGGTTTGGGGTAGGGCCTGATAATTCTGCGTTTTTAATCAGCTCCCAGGTGATACTGATGTGGCCTGGGCCACACTTTGAGAGGCAAGGGTTTATGCTATCGAAATTGTTCTCTTTGTTTTGGGCCACAAGTTTATAATTGATTTCTTGTAATTGTTATGATTGGCTCAGCATTTGGCTTTTGATGAACAACTGTGTTCCCCGGAAGACACTGAAGTATCTGTTTTCCGTAACTGCTAAAGAATTAGATTGTCTAGTGGTTACTATTTCCCATCCTGGATTTTGTAATGGTTTTATACACCTTCAAGAGAAAGAGTCCAGTAAAACTGAGCTAAACACCAGCGTCCAAAGCACCACCAAGAATGTGAAGTTAAAAGTATTAGGGCAGTTTGAAGGTGGTGAAAACTGTAGCTAAATATAGAGTTTAGAACTTGCTACTTCTATGGCAGGTCAATGAAGTAACAAATGATGCAGGACAATTAGAGTTTCTGGTGTTACACTATTTCTTTTATGACATATTTGTTTAATCAGAGTTATTTTTCTACTTAAATATGAGTTTGAGAAGGTTTTCCTTATTCTTGGTTGCCATAATACTACTTAAGTGGGGGTATTGGCCAGTATTTTTCTAGCAGAGTGGATCTTTAGGAAATGATGGAAATTATTTAAATGCTAAAAGTCACTAAATAAAAAGTTGCTGAAGTGTAGACCTGGCTCAGAGCCTATCGGCTGCATCAAGTCAGAGTACCTGAATTGTCTTTTTCTTTTCCCTTGGAAATTTGATTTGTTATATTCTAACTTTACACGTTGGCCGTGCTCCCAAGAGTTAAAAACAAGGGTGTAGCTAAATGAGTCCAACTCCTGGATTTCAGCCTGATGCTGTTAGCTGAAGCCTTGGAACAGGGTCTAATAGCTAACTGCTTTACACAAAGTCGGCATTAGATGATAAAAATCTTCATTCTTCCTAGGGAGCTGCTGTTTAAGGAATCATTTCTTTTAACATTGCTTTTTGCTCTCTTGCTTTGTAGAAGGCCATGTGGCTTTCACATCTGCTGCTGGTTCTCTCATGCAAAGAGTTTATCAGTTAAAGATAGGATCTAGTGGGAGAAGAGATCCCCTTTTGGTACAGTGGGGCTGCATTTCAGGGTAGATTGGTTATGCTGTCGAGATTATTCTGCAGGTGTGAACAGTTTAATTTGCAACACAGTAGTCCAGTTGTCCACCAGAATTCTTCCCTCTTTCGCCAGTTGAATTTTTTATTGTTGTTGTTCAACCTAGTTTTTAGAGCACATGGATAAGAATAGAAAAATTCTTAAATAGAACCCCTTTAATAATATCCAGTGGCCAGGGTGGCTCTGATCTGTGAAGCCAGGCATTTTATAGAGCT
This sequence comes from Dugong dugon, assembly GCA_030035585.1. Taxonomy (NCBI): domain Eukaryota; kingdom Metazoa; phylum Chordata; class Mammalia; order Sirenia; family Dugongidae; genus Dugong; species Dugong dugon. The sequence continues at coordinate 14,459,437 of CM057476.1, forward strand.
TTCCTGCTAATGACAGTGGATGGCCAGTAGTTTGTAGAATTGGCTTTGTTTTTTCAAGCATTAAAACAAAAACTACAAAGTCATAAAAATAAGTAGCATTTTTATTTGTTTCTTGTGGTGCTTTATTTTTGAAAGCGGGAGAAAGTCCTTCTATTGAATGAGATGCCCTGCTGCTTTACGATTTTATTTTAGAGGCTCTGTCTCTCCCTCTCCCCTCTCCCCCACCCCTCTCCCCTACCCCTCTCTTCTCTCTCTCCTCTCTCTTTTTTAATCTAGGCACCTTGGGATTTTAGTGAAATTGGTCCAGTTATGTGGAATTGGCACGATGAACTGTATGTGTGCCCTTGGAGAAAACCTGTTTGCTTAGATCCTTATGCCAAATTGGTAACTGACTAAATAGTAAGGAACCCTGACTGAGGAGGACTTTTGAGATTTGATTATGCCACGAACTATGTTGGAGAACTGATTTTGCTTTGACTTTGCCTCCTTTCCGCATTCCCTCCTCTTTTTCTGCTTTGGAATAAGGCTTTATGTGTTCAAAGCTAAAGTCCTACTACATTCGTTTGCAATCCTGGTGTACTTTTGATGCTGACCTCTCTATTGTCTTGTTACCAGTTATGCCTTGAGGGATTTAGTATCTCTGTGGGAGGATTTCATGCTGCAATGTCTCTAAAACAGTGACGGTTAGTAAGCAAAGTTACGAGTTAGACAATTCATTGAACATCTTTATCATTTTGCTACTTATAATTTTATATTCATCTTTTTTTGTGCCCACAGGATTCCTAGCACTTTCCTGGATAATATTTTTAAGTGGATAACAGTTAAAAAATTACAAGTGATTTGTTTTTATGAGAAAAATAAGCCTGCTGTTATGTCACAACGTGAATAATTCTGAGGAGTGTTGATTTTTAGGTATTATTGGCACTTGTTTTTTAAAACTTTTTGTTTTGAAATAACTATAAATTCACAGGAAGTTGTAAAAAAAAATAGTAGAAAGAACTTTGATGTATTCTTCACCTAGATTCCTCCAGTGGTAACATCTTGCATAACTTTAGTGCAGTATCACGTCAGAAAATTGACAGTGGTACAATCCACAGAGTTTATTTAGATTTCACCAGTTTACGTGTACTTATTTGTGTGTGTGCATTTAATTCCATGCAGTTTTACCATATGTGTGGGTTCGTGTGATCATCACTGCAGTCAAGATACAAAACATTCCGTCGTAAGGATCTTTAGAGCCACAGCCACTTCTCCCCTCTCCTCAGCCTCTAACCCCTGGCAACTATGAATCTGTTCTCCATCTCTATAACTTTGTCTTTTTTTGTTGTTTTCATTTTTAACATTTTATCTTAGTTACGTGTGTATTTCCTAATATGTAATTTCTGTTGTACGTAGGGTCACATGAGTCGGATCCGATTCCGCAGCACCTAACAACAACAATTCTAGAAACTTAGCCGCATAGGCAACCATGGCATGCTATTCAGATAAAAGGTAGAAGAGTGCACATAAAGCAATAAGGAAAAAAAGGAGGGTAAAGACTTAAGATTTATGATAAAATTGGCGAACATGAAGTAGATGGTACCAAAATAAAGAGGTAATTCTGGAACTAAAGTCCAGTACCTTAGATTATGTTATTTTCAAGTGTGAAGAAAAATGAGATCTTATTTTCTTTCCAGATGTCTAAATAGGGGAAACTAAAATCTGAGTGCTTAAAAGCACAAGATCTTTTTTTTTTTTTTTTAATTGTGCTTTAGGTGAAGAAGAAAGTAGAAGTAGAAAGTTTACAGCTCAAGTTGATTTCTCATACAAAAATTTATATAGATATTGTTTTGTGACATTAGTTGCAGTCCCCACAATGTGACAGCACACCCCTCCTTTCCGCCTTGGGTTCTCTGTCTCCATTTGTCCCATTCCCGTCCCTGCCTGCCTTCTCATGCTGCCTTCGGACAGGAGCAGCCCATTTGGTCTCCTGTATCTGATTGAACTAAGAGGCGCATTCCTCACATGTATTGTTTTTTGTTGTATAGTCCTGTCTAATGTTTGTTTGAAGAGTGGGCTTCAGGAATAGTTTCAGTTCTAGGTTAACAGTGCATCGGGGGGCCGTAGTTTCGGGGGTTCCTCCAGTTTCTATCAGACCATTAAGTTTGGTCTTTTTACGTAAGCGCAAGATCTTTCTGAAAGTCAAGAATTCATAGCCAAGTGACACTGTATTGATTTCAATGGCAGAAATGATTCAGAAGGCCTGCAGTTGCTGGCAGGATTCCTTTAGTGCTTAATTCCCACTTTTGCCACCAGACGTTTCTCTCAAGATATGTGGAAGGTTCCTTGCGTGCCTGAGACCCAGACACCTTCAGGAGTTCCCTCTTAATTCACCCGGCTGCAGCAGCTACCCCTTTTAAGGAGAAGCAAAGCAACTCTAGAAAAGAAAAAAGGTTGAGAGCTAGACGAAATAAGAATGGCAAAATATTGTAGTCATTGAACTGAGTGATGTGTACTTGGGAGTTCTTTATTCACGCTACTTTTGTGAGCTTGAAATTTTCCACAGTTGAAAAGTTTATAAAGAAAAAAAGCAGAAAGCAAGAAAGAGATTGCATTTGAATAAGAAAGTCAGAACCTCCTGAGGGCAGTACATGTTAGGCTCTGAGCTATTTATAAGACCTTTGGAAATCAAAGCAATCCAATTTTTTTCAAAGTTAAATTTAAAAATTGTACTTAACTACCTGTATGGGATCAAATGGACAACATCAACTTGAAATATTAGGTAGGAGCCTTAGGGGGCAGTGAGTTTATGTTAATGGAGAAGAACAACTCAGAGAAGGAGGATGAGAATGGTTGCACAACTGGAAGAGTGTAATCACTGTCACTGAATTGTACATGTAGAAGCGGTTGAATTGGTGTATGTTTTGCTGTGTGTATTTTCAACAACAACAACAAAATAAAATTTTTAAAAAGTTGGACTTGTTCTTTCATCTTATTTAATTATTTACACTGTGTGCCATGTATGGTTCTAGACAATGGGTGGAGAAGTGAACAAAACAGATTAAAAAACCCTGCCATCAGATGGCTTACACTGTATGCAGTAAACACATAATTAAGTATAGAAGATATCAGATGGTGATAGTGCTTTGGAGAAAACCAAGGCAGCAGAGGTGATGGTGGAGATAAGATACAATTTTAAATGGCCAAGGAAGACTTCACAGAGAAGGGGACTTTTGAGCAAGACCTAAAGGGGGGATGATCTAAGCTGTGCAGGTGTCTGGCAAAGGGGAATAGCAGCGCAGAGGCCCTGAGGCAGAACACGCCTGTTGAGCTTGCGGAACAACAAGGTCAGAATGGCTGGAGTGCAGTGAGGGGGATATGAGCAGGAGATAAAGTGCAAGAGATAAGGTAAAGGTGGTCAAAATGAGAAAGGCATTTAGTCCATTTAAAGGACTTGAACTATTGTTTTGAATGAGATGGGAAGCAGTGGAGTGTTCTGAGAAGGGGAATGACAAGATCTGACTTACATTTTGAAAAGATCATTTTGGCTACTGTATGGAGAATAGGCTGGAGGGGGACAAAGACAGCAGCAGGGGGACCAGTTAGAAGACTACTGAAATAATTTAGGCAAAAGAATATGCTGGCTTGGACCAGATTTGTCCTAGTAGAAGTGGGCAGAGTCAGGATTGCTAATGGGTTGGATATGGGGAGAGAAAGAGCCAACAAGGATTCCAAGGTGTTTGGCCTGAGCAACTGGAAGCATGAGGTTCCCGTTTACTGATGTGGGGGAGGCTGTGAGGTGAGCAAGTTTGGAGGAAAGATCAGAATTCTGCTTGAGATGCATGCCTATTAGACATCCGGGTGGAAATAATGGCAAGTAGACAGTTGACTCTGAGGCTGGAGATGAGGAATGAGCTCTGGACTGAAGATACAAATTTGGGAGCTGTCAGCACACCAGTGGTATTTAAAGCCAGGAAGCTGGACAAGATCATCAAGGAAGTGAGTGTAGACAGAGAAGGGGTTCAGGGTTGAGCCCTGGCACACTACAGTAATTGGAGGCCAGGAGGTGAGGAGGAGCGAGCAAAGGAGATTGAGAAGGAGATACCTGTGAGGTAGGAAGAAAACCCACAGTACATAGTTCCAGGGACCAAGGGATCAAAGTTTTCAAGGAGGAAAAGTGATCAAAGGAGTTAAGCACTGCTGTTAGTCCAGTAAGATGAGGACTGAGAAATGGCCGTTGGGTTTAGCAAATTGAAAGTCATTGATGACCTTGACCAAAATCAGTGGCATGGTGGGGGCAATAGCCTGACTGGAATGGGTTCAGGAGCGAGTCCGAGAAGAGGGAATCGAGATAATGAGTCCACATAGACAGCTCTTTTGAGGACTTTTGCAGGTAAAAGGTTGGATGGCATGTCCTTCCCAAGTAGACTTGGTTTGTGAACATGTGACTAGAACAGTGGCTCTTTTGCCCCCTTTTCTGGGCCTCACTGGTAACCCTATTCCAGGCAGAGTTAATAAAGCTAATTTTTGAGCCAAGGGATTTTTTTTTTTTTTTTCCTTTTAATGCTGCAACTCACAGTGGTGCTATAAAGCAAAATGCTGGAGACACTTTTATTAGCAAATTCTTGCAGCTGAGGCTCACTCAGTGGGGCTTTTACTGGGCAGTGCCATTTCAGTTCTGGTGTATTAAAGAAAGACCATTAGGCCCTTTGGAAAATTCAGGCTTGTAAACTTGCTAGGTTTAATATAACTTAAGAAATCAAAATGTTAGTAAGATTTCCTTTTGGTGGGACTCTTTAAAATGGGCTTGTAAAATTTTAGCTGGGTCTTTTGCGTGTTCATTTTTCCTTTAAAATTAAAAGACATTCCTAAAGCCTGACATTTTTGTTCTCCTTTAAAATGGAAAAAAAAAAGAAAAAGCACACCCTCTCTTTATAGTTTGGTAAAAAAATTGTTGGTGCCATTTCTATCTTTAATGCTTAATTGTAAGTGCAATCCTGATCCCTTTTTGGAAATAATTCTCACCTCTAGCATTTTTAAATCCCTGAAAGAGATTCTTTTGTTTGTAATTCAGGATTTGAACTTTATCCTGAGTATTATTTCCTACAGAGCAAGCCCTTGTGGTTCGGGGGTTAGGGATGAGCAGGATGCCCCAAAACTTCAACTTCCTGTTCTCAGTTTTTCGTCCCATAAATCCTGTTGTACAAATTTCAGGTTGTGTTATTTAAAACTACTTGGCATTTTCCTTGAAACTAATAGGAAAATCTGCTTTGAGCTTCCCAAGTTTTTAAAATCTGATGTATTTGAGACTTCCTGAAAGTTCCACTGAAAAGTTATCTCATTTGAAAGTGGCTGAAATTTGTACAGGTTAGTTCTCATGTAAACTCATCCAGAATGTTGTATTTAATTAGGTTCTTCTAGTTTGTAATCACTGGATTTGGATTCTCCTGAAAAACTGGCGATCCAAGGTCTTCATCTGACAGAAAGCAGCCCTATAGCTAATTTTTGGACTACAGAGTTATAAAAATTGCCCCGTTTTGGGCCGGACTTGTGATCCAACCTGACTGTAAGGACAGGGACCAAAACTTTCCCTCTAAAGTTCCCTGTAGCCTTCCCAACTAAGAGGAAGCAGCCCCCGATCGGGGACATCTGTGAAATGGCTCTCAGGTGTGAAAGTCATCAGTTTGGCAGGTTGAGGTGGAAGTTAGTACTCAACACATATCTTAGTTGATTGACCTGGAACCCATATCAGTGTTCCCTAAAGCATCTTATGCAGAGCACTAGTCTTTTGAGGTATTCCTTGCAAGAAGAGTTTAGGAACCAGATAAATTTGGGAAATGCAGCTTAGTACAATTCCTTCTTAGAGATTTGCAGCACATGCCAGTCTACTAAAAGCTGAGAAGTCCTGCAGTGAAGAATTTTGCTTAGTTTTGTTTAAAGTTATCTGACAGTGGAATCCTTTTTTAAGTAATCTGTTAACCTCCTGAGGAGCTGTTGTACTGAACATGCTTTGGGAAATCTATGTAGAGAAATCATGACTACATTTATATGCTCTCTTTGCTACTCTTAGTCTTTTGTCCAGTAATGTTTCATAATTTATATACCATTCACAAAAAAAGGCCTATATACCCCAAGGATCAGAGAAAGCAGCCCTGTGTTTAGTTAGCACTCTCTGTTTTAGAGAACCCGTTAGGGACTCTGTCTGCATGTTACCCCTTATCCTGTACTTAACCCTGCATTCCAGAGTTCTGTTAGGGGAAGTAGAGTGCACTGCTCTGGAACAATTTGAATTAATGGCCTGCTCCATCACAGCTGATATTGGTCTGTCCCTATCTTATTTCATGATTGTCCAGTCCTCAGACTTCTCTGGCACAGACAGATGGACAGACACCAGCCACCTGGGTGTCATGGGTAGGCTCAGCTGTGGACCAAACGTGCCAAAAATAAAACCATGGACAAATGTTTTCTCTCTACTCAAAGCTGGAACTCCGGTGTTGTTGACTCATTATCCCATTCTTTACTGCCTGACCACTTGTGATCAGGTGAGAGTTTGTTTCCCTACACCCTTCTGGCTAAGATGGTGAATGCTGCTAGATGACAGTGTGGTTAAGTGGGTGTGTAACTGATGCTGTGGCCGTGCCTAGTGTGGGCTGCTTAATGGACTGTGTCAGCCTGTGGGGAGGGCTCCAGTGTTTGCCACAGGACTCAGTCTTCAGCCCCATCTTGGTTAACTTTTTTTAATAATTAAGATATGAATGCCCACAGACTGTATTTTTATCAGATTTGCAGATGACTTATAGATGGCAGAAGTAGCTAATGCAATGGATGACAATTGGGATTCAGAGATGATCTGAGAAGGCTGAAATTCTGGGTGAGGGGACCAATGAGGTGGGATTTATAAAGGGTATCAAAAACCAAACCCGTTGCCGTCAAGTCGATTCCAAGTCATGGTGACCCTGTAGGACAGAGTAGAACTGCCCCATAGGGTTTCCAAGGCGTAATCTTTACAGAAGCAGACTGCCACCTCTTTCTCCCATGGAGCAGCTAGTGGGTTTGAACCACTGACCTTTCAGTTAGCAGCCGAGCAGTTTAACCACTGTGCTACCAGGGCCCCCTGTGAGTCACTTTGAGTTGGAATTGACTCAATGGCAACGGGTTTTTAAAAAGGTTAGTGTCTTAGTCATCTAGTGCTGCTACAACAGAAATACCGTGAATGGATGGCTTTAACAAAGAGAAATTTACTTCTTCAGAGTAAAGTATGCTAAAAATCTAAATTCAGGGCATCAGCTCCAGGGAAAGCCTTTCTCTCTCTCTCAGCCTTCTCATCAGCGTTCCCCTGGACTAGGAACTTTTCTGCACAGGGACCCTGGGTCCAAAGTACATGCTGTGCTCCTGGCACTGCTTTCTTGATGGTATGAGGTTCCCAATTCTCTGCTTGCTTCCCTTTCCTTTTATCTCTTGTAAAGTAAAAGGTGGTACAGGCCACACCCTAGGGAAACTCCCTTTACATTGGATCAGGGATGTGACCTGGGTGAGGGTGGTGTTACAATGCCACCCTAATCCTCTTTAACATAAAATTACAATCACAAAATGGAGGCCAACCACACAGTTCTGGGAATCATGGCCCAGCCAAATTGATACACACGTTTTTGGGGGGGGGCATAATTCAAACCATGACATTCCACCCTCTGGCCCCTAAAAAATCATATCCTTGCAAGATAGAAAACATACCCCATCATATCACAGGCAAAGTCTGAACTCCAAGTCCAAAATCCAGAAATTCCTCTTCATCTGTAAAATCTAGAATGCAGGTTATCTGCTTCCAAAGGTACAATGGCAGAACAGGCACAGGCTAGACACCTCCATTACAAATGGGAAAAACTGGAGGGAAAGAAAGGATAACAGGCACCAAGCAAGTCAGCAGAACACATTACATTAGCCCTCAAGGCTTTGAAAATAATCTTCTGTCCTCTTTGACAATTTATACAATAGCCCTGCCCTCCAGACTCTAGGTATTGGCCATAGTCTCGATTTTGAGTGGAGGCCCTTCGGCCCTGGGCTTCAGCTCCGCATTCCAGGCCCACTGGGACAGCAACACTGCTCCTTTGGCTTCAGGCGCACCATTCTCCTAGTCCATCGGAGTGACAGCTCCACCCTTAGAAACACCAGAGGCCATGGCTTCACACTTGGAAACCCCTGAGATCATGTCCATACCTTTTGAGACTGAGGCATCCAGGCTTCTTGTGTTCCTTCTCTCTTCAGCTTCTGCTTCTTGTGGCCTCTTGGCCCTCGGGCCTCACACCCACATCTGCCCTGCTGGGGCAAGTGTTCCAAAGCTAGGTACTTCCGCCAATAAGTGCCGAGAGGCACCCTACTCCACCAGAAAGCCTCGTGCGCACAGGCACTCAGCTCTCTCGCTCTGTGGGGCGGCTAGCCTAGCTCCACTGATTAAGTACCCAGAGGCACCCCAACTCCACCAGGAAGCCTCCTGTGCACAGGCATTCAGCTCCCTTGCTCTGTGGGTCAGCTCCAGCGCAGTCTGGCACTGGTCTCCTGGTTCTGCTGCTGCCGGTTCTCTGCTGTTGCCACTTCTCTACCAATGCAGGTTCTCTGTTGCTGCTGGTCCTTTGCCACTGCTGCTTCTCTATCCATTCACAGTTTCACAACCGCTTCCACATTTTAGATATCTGTTAGAGCAGCGCCCCACTCCTGGTACCAAATTCTGTCTTAGTCATCTAGTGCTGCTACAACGGAAATACCATGAGTGGATGGCTTTAACAAAGAAATTTATTTCTTCAGCGTAAAGTAGACTGAAAGTCCAAATTCAGGGTCAGCTCCAGGGAGAAGCTTTCTCTCTGTGTCGTCTTTCTCATCAACGTTCCCCAGGACTAGGAGCTTCTCCGCACAGGGACCCCTGGTCTAAAGGACAGACACGCTCTTCTCCTGGCACTGCTTTCTTGGTGGTATAAGGTCCCCAATTCTCTGCTTGCTTCCCTTTCCTTTTATCTCTTGTAAAAGGTGGTGCAGGCCACACCCTAGGGAAAGTCCCTTTACATTGGATCAGGGATGTAACCTGGGTAAGGGTGGTGTTCTAATCCCACCCTGATCCTCTTTAACTTAAAATTATAATCACAGAATGGAGGCTAACCACACAATTCTGGGAATCATGGCCCAGCCAAATTGATGCACACATTTTTGGGGGGACATAATTCAAACCATGACAGGTAGAAAATTAAGCACTTAGATTAAAAAATTAATCCTGTTGAAGTAAGAAGTAGGGGCCTTTTTTGTTTGTTTAACTGCAGTTTGTGTTTAAAAAGCCCCTGAAGACTGATGGACGTGAAATTGAGATGACTGTTGGGGAGAAGATGTGATCACTGAGAGCGACACAGGAGTTCCACACTTACTAGTAATATTTTATTTCTTAAGCAGAGTGATGAGTCCACGTAATATTCTTTATAGCCTTTTATTTGCTTTAAATATTTCATAAATTAAACCAGACTCCAGAAGCTTTAGTGGACCATTAGTTCGGTAGACATGATGAAGTGTCTACAACGAGTGAAGCAGTAAATTAGTGTCTGAGAAGAATCTTTCTGTTGATGGCACTTCACAGCCCATATTTGGGGTACGGTTCAGTCCTGAGTACCACGTATGAAGAGGGACACTGTAGACGCATAAATATTAGGGTGCATTCAGAGAGGTGACGGCTATGGAAACTAGTAGGGAAACAGTTGCGGGAGGTGGGTGATTTCTGACTAGTGAAGAAATGGCCAAGGGGAGGTGTGATGACAGCCATTTAAAGGGATGTCATGTAGAAGAAAGAATAGATATCTTCTTCAGAAGGACAAAATGAGGGCCATGGATGGCATCAGTTTTCTCCACAATGGAAGGAAGCACTTTCTGATAGGCTGCCTTCAGTGGATCAGACTGATTTGGGAGTTCAGTTCTCTGCTGGCAGCATTCAAGAAGGGGCTGGACTCCTACCTGCAGGGATGCTGTGAGGAGCCTTCCTGCAACGAGGGGGTGATGCGCCTAGGTGACCTCCAGCCAAACCAGTCCGACTCATGGTGACTCCATGTGTGTCAGAGTACAACTGTGCTCCATAGGGTTTTCAGTGGCTGACATTTTGGAAGTAGATTGCCAGGACTTTCTTTTGAGACACTTCTGAATGGACTCGAACCTCTAGCCATCAGTTAGCAGCCAAGCGCATTAAAAAACTGTTTGCCCCACTCAGAGACTTCAGTTGATCTCCAAACCCTTCTTAATTCCTCAGTTTCTAAAACATTGAAGACTTGAGCAAATATGACACTTTCAGCATTACAGTGTGATACTTTGGTTCAGAAAAGTAACAGAAGCCCTTGTCACTTGTATTTCTCCTGTCTAAGTCTAACTTCTGATGTGTATTCCACACAAAGTGTCTGTGCCTGCAGAGAAGGTGACATAGGTGATATGACTTTGTCACACCTAGAGCTTGCATGTACACATATATAGCAGAAGTGTAATTAAGGCAGCCAGAACTTCAGTGTGCCATTGGAGTGCTCTCTTCTTCAGTGTTACTTGGGCATACTTTTGATTGAATAAGGTATTGTAGTAATGATTATTTTTTAGTATAGTTTGCTTGAGTTGGAAAGTCAGAAATTTTGAGACAAACAAGCTGAGCTCTTGGATCCTGACTATTTTTTACTTTGAAAAATTTGAGCCTCTTTCTGCTGCCACGGACCGGATAGAAACCCTTTATAGATTTAATAAAAGTTCCGTATGGGAAAGTATGTTGTGGTTGTTGTTAGGTGCTGTTGAGTCGGTTCCTACTCATAGCGACCCTATGTACAACAGAAAGAAACATTGCCTGGTCCTGCGCTATCCTCACAATCGTTGTTGTGCTTGAGCCCATTGTTGCAACCACTGTGTCGATCCATCTCATTGAAGGTCTTCCTCTCTTCCACGTATCCTCTTCTTTGAGGTAATTCTTTCCCAGTCATATTTTGAGTGCCTTCCAACCTGAGGGGCTCATCTTCCGGCTTTGTATCAGACAGTGTTCTGCTGCTATCCATGAAGTTTTCACTGTCCAGTTTTTTCAGGAGTGGACCGCCAGGTCCTTCTTCCTAGTTTATCTTAGTCTGGAAGCTCTGCTGAAACCTATCCACCATGGGTCTCAAGGTCAGCCAGAGTTGAGAAATTAGGGCCTTCTCAGGTTTTTCCTGCTCATGCACACAGTCCTATTAGTGCACGTGACATGCTTCATTCCCAGGAATATGTCAGGAGATTTTCATAGCCCCCTGTGGACATCCCATTTCCCTTAAGTTTTTGGTCAGCCTTTTGTTAATCCCAGCTGATAATGTCACCTCAGACCACTGCAATGTTCAACAGTTTCCTTGACTGTTTTTGACAAATACCCTGGGATAGGACTGAGTGAGCTCTGATTCAGGTCAAATAAAGACAAGCCTTGAGAATGGAGCTTTTCAGTGAGTTACCAGGCAGGTCAAATAGTAACAGTTCTCTGGGGATGGGACTTTTGGGGAGCCTCAAACCTGTTCTGCCCTCCACAGTGGCTGCTAGGCTGCTGGTTTTCACAACTACCATAGTTATGAGGCTGTTGGCTTTCAAGGATACTTTGGAGCTAGAGGGAGGAGGGATGGAATTAGAGAAAGTTAAAATGCCAGTAAGGTTCCTGTACTTACCAAGATTCCACTGATTTTTCTTGAATAAGTACTCCTTGGAATGTTGCAGGCCTTTAGTTAATTGAGAGAGTTATGAAAAAGTTGATTTTGACCATTTTTGCCAATATTCTCATTGATTTAATGGAGGAGGAGATTTTTGGAGGTCTTTCCTCTACCACCCTGGACGTGAACTCCCTATCAGTACTTTATTAAATGAGGCACACTTGTGCAGTGAGCACCACCATGCACATGCTTGTGTGCTTCGTCTCATTTTGTCTCATGTTCTCTCTTATCTGTGTATTTGATGTCTTGAAGTGGCCCTAAAGGAGTGTTACAGAGCATATGTTACTGTAAACTACTGGTCACTGCTCTCATTTTTTTTGAAGTAAGTTGCAACCTTAGAATGGGGAGCAGACCTTACACCCTTGATCCCAAGTTACTAGACTGTGCTACAGACCCCATATCATGTTGATCTGCTAATCCTGCCAGCACAGTCTATCTCTTGCAGTGCAGCCAACTTTGTACATTATCCTGTGATGAAATCCATCACTCCCCTAAGTTAGGGTTGGAAAAAAACAACTAATAACCTAAAATGGCCCATTTCCTCTAGATACTGTTGGGATTTGAAATTCAGTCCAGACGTAACGTTAATTTCTCTATGTCAGATTTTACAGTCCTAGTTAACAGCTTGAGTTTTCTGTTAAATATATTTTTTTAATCTGTACATTTAAAACGTATTTTCTCACATCTAATAAGAATTTGAGTTTCTTTGTGACCAGAGGCGCCCTGGTGGCACAGTGGTTAAAGCATTCGACTGCTAACCGAAAAGTTGGTGGTTTGAATCCACCAGCCACTCCTTGGAAACCCAATGGGACAGTTCTCCTCTGTCCTGTAGAGTTGCTATGAGTCGGAATCGACTGGATGGCAACAGGTTTGGTTTTTTTTTGGTACGTGACCAGAAGTCTGTTGGTTTTCAAGTCTGCTCTGGTGCTAGGGAGCAGCCCTGGTGGCACAGTGGTTAAAGTGATCGACTGTTAACTGAAAGGTCAGTGGTTCATAACCACCTGTGGCTCTTTGGGAGAAGGATATGGCAGTCTCCTTCTGTTGAGAATGCTTCCATTGAGTTATGGATAATTATTTGGTTACATCCTTTAATCCCAGAGGCTATCAGTCTCCAATTCTGTAAGATGGAAATACAAATGCCTATTGGTAAAAAGTAAAGAAATTTTGTTCTGAAAATCTGATTGTATAGTTATTAACTTGTTAAAGTGTGTATTTTTTGTCTCTTATATGTTAGATAATCATTTAATCAAGTAGTCTAAAATGCAATATTAGGTGGTAGTACAACAATTTTGAGATCTTGAAAGATAAAACTGGAGACATTTGCTTGTATTTTTTTTCACCTCGGAATGTTTTGTTAATGAGACATTTTATACTGCCATAAACCCAGGGCAGTAATAAAGGTGTTGATTGATTTTTGGATGACAAGGGGCTTCTCTAATTGCAGAGTTTGACATTTGTGTCACTTCTGCTGTTTTAGGTGAGTAAGACGTGGAAGGTGATTGCAGAAGATGAAGTGCTGTGGTACAGACTGTGCCAGCAGGAAGGGCACCTTCCCGAGAGCAGCATCTCTGATTATTCTTGCTGGAAGCTCATCTTCCAAGAGTGCCGAGCCAAGGAACACATGTTAAGGACCAACTGGAAGGTAGGCAGTGGCCAATATCATTACCTGTAGAAGAATAGCCAGCCAAGGCTGCAGGAGTCCAAGCCGGGGATTAAACTCAGTCCCTTGAATTATAACCGGAGGTTAATTGCCAAAAGTGACGGGGGAGGAGTGTGGTGCACATCCCCATCAGCTGTTGGTGACTTGTTGTCCATTAGAATAATTGCCCCATTTTCAACCACACGATTTAGGAGCATCCTCTTGGTCTCCAGGAGACAAAGGGTGAGATTGGGTGGCCAGCCAGTTTCCCTCTGTGGTTTGGATCTTTGGGGCTCCCTTTCTTTTACTTTTACCAACTCTCTGGATGGACAAAGAAAAAGCACCACGTGAATACAAAACAGGAGTTGAAAAATGTTAGTTCCAGTAAATGTCAGAGAGAGATTATTAAATGTCTCTAAGTACTGTATTCTTTTCCCTCACATAACCTATTGGCTTGCATCCATAACATTTATCACTTCAAAATCTCTACAGAAATATTAGATCACAGCTTAGAATCTGCACAGTGAAGTGTTTCTATAGGAAATAACTGTCAGGAACAGTGTTACATAAAGCTGTCTGAAGCATGACAAGACGTCAGTGTGGTGGTGGTTCTTTTCCACCTGGATATTTCCAGCTGGATATTCAGTTGTCTAGAAAGGGTAGAATGATACTCTTTCCTCTCCTGTAAAGGTCAATCCTAATAGACTTTGAGGTTAACAAGCTTTTGCTCATTACTGATGATGACATATTGCCTGTGTGCATGCCTGTCCCTAGTCACCTCATAACCTAATTAGTGACAGATACTCTTGATCTGGGCAACCTCACTAGTTTCTAGCGAGGTAAGAACAGTAATTCTCTAATTCATGGTTTTATGACCACAACACTGCTGACATTTTGGGCCTGATAATTCTTTGTTGGGGAGGGGGCTGTCCTGTGCATTGCAGGAGGTTGAGTAGCATCTACCCATCAGATGCCAACAGCATTCTCCCTTTCCCTTCAGTTGTAAGAACCAAAAATGTCTCCCACATTGCCAGATGTCTCCTAGGGGGCGAAATCGCCCCTTGTGAGAATCACTGTTCCAGGGCCAGTTAGCCTAGCTACCCTTTCTTAGGCCATTAAGACACCACCACTAAGTAAAACCATGCTGGCCCTACAGGGTCAGTTTGCATCCGTGCGAGGTAGTAAACTCATCTTTTGGGGACCCACTCAGCCCTCCTGTCTGTGGGCCTGATTAGGCTGGTGTGATGGACACAAGTGAAAGGAAGGGATGAAGATCTGAAATAGGAAGCAGTTAAAAGACAAACGGGGACCAGAAAGCAGAGGATCTGACCCTGGGCTGAGGGGGTGGGGGGGGGATTTAAAGAAGGCTGGAGAGTTGAGTGTTAACTGGGGCCTCTCAGTCCAGAGAGACGTGATAGTTGAAGGGGGATTTGTGAGTGAGGCTGCCAGAGATAGTCATTGTCCCCTGGCTCAGATTCAGAGGTGTCAGACCTGGAGGGAGAAAGTAGCAGGTAAGTTTTTTGCTTCCTCTTTGGTATTAGAGAAAGCAAGGAAGGGAGACAGGTACAGCCTCATCATTTGGGCTGGAGGCAGTAGAAGTAATGTTTACAGATCCACCTTAGAGCATTTGGCACTTAATAACAGTTACATACAATGTAACTGAACGTCTGTTTTTATTTTTCTCTAACAAGCACGAAACCATATGTTCAGTAGGTGCTCAGTACAAGGTTGTTGATTGAGTGAACTGGAGTAAAACTGCAGGCAGAATATAAGGGAGCTTCTATTTGGAGTGTCTTGGGCCAATTATGAGGACTACATAAGTTAAATTTTAAATGATGAATCTTTCCTTAAATGTAACAGTGGGTTTCTTAACATAATTATAGAATGGAAGCCCTATAGAAAAATAAAGGGTCCTGTTAGTACAAGTTGCTTTACCTTTGTATGTCTCTGGTTTTGCTTCTGTAGAGCAGGGCTAAGAGCAGCACCACCGATGGGTTTGTGGTGAGGATGGCTGCAGCAGTACTTCTCACGCACCTCCCGCAGAGCTGGCTCACGTTCAGTGCTAAATCGCTGCTGGCCATAGATGCTCCTAGGGCTTTGCACACATGTACAGTGATTCAGTGCTCCTTATGGTCGACTTCAGGATGGGTTGGGCAGGTGATTTGGTGTGATATCTCCCAGGTCAGTGTCTGGGGAAACCCTCAAAGAAACCCCAGAATTCTCAGGAACCTCCACATGGGAGGTGACCTGCAAATGCATGAATTTACCTGGACCTGCAGTTGAGATCCAAACTGGACACGGTTTGCATAAACTCTTTTTCCCCTCTGGTATTCTAGAATCTCTCTGGGATGAGAATACCAGTGTGGGTATGGAGCCCATGAGGGGCAGGGAGGCCACATGACAGAAATCGGTGAATGCCAGAAGCACACGGGCTTTCATGTTAGGCGCTTTGTTTCTTCCAGTGTCTCAAAAGAGCTTTTCTACTCTGTGGCCCTCACACAGATGACTCCCAAATCCTTACCTCTCTGCCCTATATCATCACCAGCAGGAAAGCTCCGCTTGGATATGCTTGATTTTATCCTTCAGCCTTAGACTTGGCCCTCAGGTTAAGGAAGATCATTATGCAGATAATCAGATCATCTTATACAGTGCCTGGGACACAGCAGCTTAGTAAATGTTGATTTCAAATGGAACGGATGCCATCATCCTTCTCCTAATAATATAAATAATACAATAATAGCCACCACCATTTATTGAACACTCACTGTATGTTAAGAATTGTGCTTGGCACTTACACTATTTCTAATCCTTGTGCCAGTCCTGCAAAGTTGAAGTTATGGCTTACTTGGTATTCTTGAATACCTTTATTCATGCTTGCTTTTTGGCTTTAACTGTCTTCCTCTTTCTCACCTTTCTCATGTAAAAACTTTACATTTGTCAAGATTCCCTTTATTTTTATCTTAAAAATAGTGTAATAAACCCATTGTTGTTGAGTTGATTCTGACTCATAGTGACCTTAGAGGACAGAGTAGAACTGCCCCATAGGTTTTCAGTCTGTATAGAAGCAGATTGCCACGTCTTTCTCCTGTGAAGTGGCTGGTGCTTTGAACTGCTGACCTTTCGGTTAGCAGCCCAGTGCTTAACCACTGTGCCATTAGGGTGCTTAAAATATCTATATATATTTATTTAATCAATGAAGTATTGATCACAGTACAATAATTCAGAATTCGCAAAAGGGTATATAGTGAAAAATACATGTCCCTCTCACCTCATTCCATCTACCACTGAGTGTTCCACCTCAGGAGGAACCTGTGTTAGGGGTTGTTAGGGTTTCCTTTGATACTGTTTTCATGAAACCTCTAACCTCTCAATCAGAAATAATTTCTTCTCTTCTTCCTTTTCCCCCAGTCCTGATTTTTATCTGTGTGTGTGTGTGTGTATGTGTGTATATAGCTATTTTATTCTAAGAGTTCTTGTAAGTGTTGTTAACAGGTAACATATCACTCAGTACTTTCTCTTCTCTGACCTGTGCTTCTCCTGCACTTTATATACAGGTAGTCCCCAACTTAGGATGGGATTCGTTCTGACAGCTCTGTCGTAAGTTGGTTCTGACTTAAGTTGAATACATCTTTTTTTTTTAGTTTTCATTATAATTATATATCAGTATCTATAAATTCAATCTTTATTTGTCTTTAGGGGTTGGAAATATTACATATAAACATCTGTGAGTGAACACCTAAGAATCATATCATCACCAAATTACATGCTGCAACATTGTATGTAATAATAAAAAACAAACAAACAAAAACAGTCATAAATGTGGTTCGTTGTAACTTGAATACGTTGTAAGTCGTAAGTCGGGGACTACCTGTATGTGCCACTGCCAGCAGATACTTACCAGTCTAGTGTGTGCCCATATGTCCTTTATTATCCTGTAATCCCCTTTAGGACAGGGGCAGCATCTCACTCATCCCCTGCCAGAGTTTAGTACCTTTCATGGATTTGGTAACTTGAACATGCTTAATTGCTTAACATGTTAGTTGTTGTTGTCTTCCTTTCAAATGCCGAGATGACTTTGAATGCAGTATATGTGTCAAAAATCGCCATGGAATGTAGATGAAAGCTAAATGCTTTGTCTTCGGCAATCCCAGGAATAGTATAAACTGCAACCCCCTTTGTCCTTCTGCAGAATCGCAAAGGTGCTGTGAGTGAGCTGGAACATATTCCTGATGCAGTTTTATGTGATGTACATTCTCATAATGGAGTGGTCATTGCTGGGTAAGCAAAAAATATTTTTTTAACTTAACACTCTTCATCTTAAGGTCTTTCGTTTCTCGTGTACCCCCGTCTGAGTACCGGTGACCTTATCTTCCCTTGAGAGTTTGTACCTTTCTCAGTCACGGCCCATGTTTAAGATGGAAAATCTCTGTGATTCCCTTCTAAGTGTTTGAGATTTGAGGGCTCTAAAGTTAGTGGTGAGAAGCAAGTAGTGTCAGCAGATCTGTAATCGATTGATCTCAATATGTCTTTCCTAGCTTTTAGATCACTCTTGTGGCATTGTTATGTTAGATTTTCTTTAAGGTAAACAGTTTGCATTTTTTTGAAGACATAAGAAAGTCAAGCAAGAATAATAATTGTTGGCACAAAGTGGGTTTGTTCTTATTTTCTTTTTCTGAAGCCTTTATTATGAGGAAGGGCTGTGGCCACACATATGCTTCCTTACCCACCACGTAGTACGTATTTGCTGTTTAAGTTGTCCTGAAACAGGCTTTTTATGTGTCTCTGTGGTCAAGAAATTTAATTTTAGCGTCTGTAAATCTCTTTGGCTTCTGTTCCAAAAACCACTTTCACGAATTCTTCATATTTTGCTACAGAGATGCATTTATGTCTTTCTTCAGTGTACAGTATGAAGATCAATTTTCTTTTGGATTAGGAAGGCTGTCTTGAACCACAGTCTCAATGAATATACTTAAGCTGCCACAAAGTAGAGACCAGAAGAACGTTTAAACTTCCGAGTCTGGATTGGGTTTGGAGTGAGCCACCTAAGAGAGGTTCCTACCTACAGGAAACAGAATAAACCCTGGACTTAAAAACTCGGTAGTAGCTGAGTCTTTTTCGTTAGACAAACACCTTTCCTTAGGAAGCTTCATTAAAGAGCAGCCTTTGAATTAGATTCCAGCCAGTCAGATTATTGTAATATTTTGTAGTAGGCATTGTCTATGAAAAAAATATTTTTACTTTAAACATGTCCAGGAGAAACACTTTTCTCTAGCTTCTCTTTACTGGCCGCAATTTAGAGGCTAATGTCCTTCTTGGGAGTGTTTCTGTTATTTTTAGAAAGATTAATGGGCCAGAAATCTGGCCTTCCGTACCTCTAGTTATCAGTGAAGGAGCCCTGGTGGTGCAGTGGTTAAGTGCTCAGCTGCTAACAGAATGGTTGATGGTTTGAACCCACCCAGCGGCTCTGCAGGAGAAAGACCTGGCCGTCTGCTTCCATAAAGATTACAGCTGAAAAACCCTGTGGAGCAGTTCTTCTCTGTCACATGGGGTCACTATGAGTCAGAGTCTACTTACCGGCACCCAGCAGCAACAGTTATCAGTGTAACATCGGGCTTCTGCACCTCTTTGATAGAATGTGGGCCTAAGAGCCCATGGTTTGTAAGGTTCTTTCCTGCTCACTAATTCTGAGATTCGGTGGTAACTCCAAAAGGCACTTACATTATTCTAATTTCAATGGGTCCCTGCCTAGTGAGTCAAAAGGTGCTTGATGACAGAATGTTGAGATTAGATTAAAAGAGCAATAAAAGAAATTTGAAATAAAGGAGAGACTTTCACCTCAAAAGCCAGTTACGAATTTCTTGTCTGGATGTGGACCTCATGAAAGGAAGGCTGTGAATACTGATGCCAGGCCCTCTTTCCCTGCCTCTCTGTTCCCTTAAGGTCTCTTCAACATTACTGATTATGCCAGCACAAAGCAAAGCGATGGCAGAGTTTTGTGGATCGATAAGATGAAACTTGATCTGTGGGTCAGAGAGGCTCCTCACGTCTCCTCTTTCCAAGAGAACCTTATGTTTATGGCCTACCGTCAGCTACTTCTGTCTTGCCTGTATGTGGAGCATCTTGTGTTTATCATTAAATTTTTATCTGGTGGTTACGATGCTTGTTTTCTGGGTCAGCTCTTGAATCCCTTTTCATTTAAGACAGTGGTGTTTGTGGTTACCTCATTCCCAATCAATGTTGTATTCACCAGGCTCTCTACAGTTATGTATCTCCAAGGAGTTTCTTAAAGAGACCCCCTCACCCTTTCTTTCTGTTGTAGTTATCTTGCGTTTCTCTTATTTTTCCTCTTCCCTCCCTTTTTTCTTTGTTGTATGTAAATGGAATCTGTTCAGGGACTTCATTTTATGTATCTAGAGCTAAAGTATATAACATTTTTGCATTTAAACCTATTAAATGTATTTCATATAATTGATGGAGAGCAAAGACTGTTCAGAAATCTCTTGCTTCTTCCCACCTTTTCAATTCTCCATGTAAATGTTCCTGGTTTGGGGTTGTGTTACCTAGGCCTAGACTTTTTTTGTGTGTGTGTGTGGTAAAGTACATATAACATAAATCGGACCATTTTAACCATTTTACAGTGTATAATTCAGTGGCATTTAGTACATCACACTGTTGTGCAACTATGACCGTTATCTAGTTTCAAAACATTTTTATCACCCCAGAAGGAGACCCCGTACCTAATAGTAATCAGTTGCCATTCTCCACTCCCCACAGCACCTGGGAACCACTAATCAGTTTTCTGTCTCTGAATCTACCTCCTAGACTAATTTTTATTACAGTGATCCTCACAATTGACCCAATCTTGGTTCTTCCCTACTCTTCTTTCCACACGAACCGGAGTAACTTTAAAATACTCTTGCACCGTTAAATTCACTTGACAGACCACACAAATACCAATCATGTGAACAGGACCTGGTCCCTGCACATGTGACATTTGCTTTTCAGTATGGCAAACAGACATTGTTCTTAAAGATTTTGATTTTTCACTCTTGTTTATAAGTCTTTATTTTCTTACTGTTTGTCTTAGTTATCTAGTGCTGCTGTAACAGAAATACCACAAGTGGATGGCTTTAACAAACAGAAATTTATTCTCTCACAGTTTAGGAGGCTAGAAGTCCAAATTCAGGGTGCCAGCTCAGTGGAAGGCTTTCTCTGTCTGTTGGCTCTGGAGAAAGGTCCTTGCCGTCAATCTTCCCCTGGTCAAGGAACTTCTCAGCACAGGGACCCCGGGTCCAAAGAGCACATGCTCCTGGTTCTTCTTGCTTGGTGGTAATGAGGTCCCCCCGTCTCTCTTCTGTTTTCTATCTCAAGAGATTGACTTAAGACACAACTTAATCTTGTAGATTGAGTCCTGCCTCATTAACATAACTGCCACCAGTCCCACTTAATTATCGTCATAGAGGTAGAATTTACAACAC
This sequence comes from Dugong dugon, assembly GCA_030035585.1. NCBI lineage: Eukaryota > Metazoa > Chordata > Mammalia > Sirenia > Dugongidae > Dugong > Dugong dugon. Next base: position 14,480,253 of record CM057476.1, read on the forward strand.
ATAGGAAAATCATATCAGATGACAAAATGGTGGACAGTCACACAGTTCTGGGAATCATGGCCTAGCCAAGTTGACACACATCTTTGGGGGACACAATTTAATTCATAACACTATCTCATGGATAATTTCCAGTAACCAGTTCCTGACATTCAGAGCTGTTAGAAATTTGTTTCCAGTCTTCCTTTCTCTCTGCTACTCTTCTCATTGGACCTTTGGTTTTTTTCGACACTGGTTTTCTTAGTCACCTGTGACCCCTCTTTTTTTTAAATTGAGATATGATTCATATACCATAAAATTCATCCTTTTAAAGTATACAATTCAGTGATTTTTTAAATGTATTTACAAGGTTGTGCAGCCATCACCACTATGTAATTCCAGAACTTTTATGTCACCCCAAAAAGAAACCTGTACCTTTTAGCTATCATCCCCAAACGCACCCCGCCACTGACTCCTCCCAGGCCTAAGTAGCCACTAATCTACTTTCTATCTCTATGGATTTGACTATTCTGGACATTTCACATAAATGGATCATACAATATGTAGTCTTTTGTGACAGGCTTCTTTCAGTTAGCATAATGTTTTTGAGGTTCATCCACATTGTATCATGTGTCATTGTATCGTTACTTTTTATGGCTGAGTAATTCCGTTATGTGTTGTTGTTAGGTACCATTGAGTTGGTTCCAACTCACAGTGACCCTATGTACAACAGAACGAAACACTGCCCAGTTCTGTTCCATCCTCACAATCGTTGCTGTTCATTGTATGGATGGACCACATATTGTTCCTCCATTTGCCAGTTGATGGCCATTTGGGTTGTCTCTGACCACATCTTTTATGATGTTTCCTCCTCTTTGTTCCTGTTCAATAATTCCCTCTGCTGTATTCATGTTCTTCCCCTCACAGTTTTACTTACTCTTTGTCTTAGTCATCTAGTGCATAGTGCTATAACAGAAATACCACAACTGGATGGCTTTAACAAAGAGAAGTTTATTCTCTTACAGCCTAGTAGGCTACAAGTCCAAATTTAGGGCGTCAACTCCAGGGGAATGCTTTCTCTGTCAGCTTTGGAGAAGGTCCTTGTCATCAGTCTTCCCTTGGTCTGGAAGCTTCTCTGCGCAGGAACCTCAGGTCCAAAGGATGCAGTCTGCTCCTGGAACTGCTTTCTTGGTGGTGTGAGGTTCCCATGTGTGTCTGCTCACTTCTCTCGTTTATATCTCAAAAGAGATTGGCTTAAAACACTGTCCAATCTTGAATACCTCATCAGTATAACTGCTGCTAATCCATTTTATTAGGTCATAGTGATTGAATTTACAGCACATGAGGAAATCACATCAGATTACAAATGCTACACAGTTATACAATACTAGGAATCATGATCCAGCCAAGTTGACAGATATTTTTTGGGGACACAATTCAATCCATGACCCTCTTTAAGGCCCAACTCAAGCTGTGTCTCCTCCCTGAAACCTTACTAGAGCACTCCAGACTAATAATTCTTCGGCCCTACCTCCAGCCCCCCAATCTGCCCTTCTCAGAAGTTCTGGAGAAGTGATTATCTGTAGCTTATAGAGCAGCTAATCATGTGGCCTCATGGATTTGCCTAAATATTTTTGTTTTATATTGTTATTTTACTTTGAAATAGTTCTTAACCTTAAAGCCATGTGTTTTCTTTCAGGTTAAATTGTAAGCATCTTTTAAAAAACGGATCATATGTAATAATCTCACTAAATGCCCTGTGGTGCTTGTACATTGTTTTGTATAGAGTAAGCATTCAAATTTAACATACAGATTCCACTTGCCCCTGCCAGCTGTATACTTACTACATGTTATATAAGAAAGTGTAGAAATTTCTAATTTCTCTTGACAGTCACCTGATTTCTTAAAGTTTTTCAATTTAGAATCATACACTTTAAGCCTGGAAGGAACTCTGAGATCATCTTTTCCGACTCACTCATTTTGTAAATGAAGAAACTGAAGTTCAGAGACAACTTACCCAAAATCGTTCTTTTCAGGGGCAGAGATGCCAACTCCTTAGGGTCAGTGGTCTTTCCACTGCCTACCTTGCATCTTCTTCTCTAATCTGAGAAGCTTCCAGAGGCCTAGAGAAAGGAGGCACTTAAGCCTAAGGGTTAAAAAGCGATTAGGCCTATTGTTGGCTCACCACCGTTGAATTAGGACCAGCTCCTATAGAATTCATAACTTCTCTTATCAGTCTCTCGAGAGTTGTGCTTTCCTCGTACAGTTAAAATCTCCTTCAAATCTACTAAGAATTGTGCTCTTTTCCTTATTTATGAGAAAACATTGGTCAGTTTTAAACCATAATGTATTTTAAGCTGCAAATGCACAAATAGTGTTTCTTGTACGTTGCTTTTTCTTGTTATTGCTATCCTTGAAATAGATTATTTCTCGAAGGAGATTGCTTTGTTTGTTAATAACAGGAGGTATGTAGACCGCTGGACATCGTGAATTGTTAATCTACATAACGCAGCACGGAAACATGCAGCATCACTTTTCTCTCTAACGCACACATGCGCGCACACACACACACACACACACATACACACTTCTTAGAAATAATACTAGCCACCCCTTATTGAGCCTTTACTAAGTGCCTCACACAGTGTTATGTACTTTCCTTACAGAGCCCCCCCACAATACCGTGAGATGGGGCTGTTGACATCCCTACTTTACATGTGAAGGACCTGAGGCACAGAGAGGTTAGGCAAGCTGGAATTTGCACAGGTGGTCTGTGCCTCCAGGGCATCTGCTTTGCTTCTAGAACATCCATAATGAGAGCTGTGACAGAGCTGCTTTCGGCTCTTCATTTGCACTCTGAAGGCTTGGCTATTGTAACGCCATTTTGGTTTTTCTCCTGTGGCGTGAATCTTTTCTTTTAAAAATAAAAGCGGTAATAAGACCATGTTGTTTTGCAGCATTTTGGAAAATGGAGAAGAGAAAACCACCCAAGTCACAGCATGCTAACACAGCGCCTGTTACGGTTTTTGGTGTATATGGCTTATTTTTTCTCTGCATGCTTTTATATAATGCAGTTGCAGCCTGTTCAGCATTTTTTGCTTTTTTTCCCCCTCAACTGATGAGATTTTTTTCCATGTTATTACATAATTTTCATTACTGTCTTTGACTGTAAAAGCTCCTTGAATAATTATATCCTAATTTTCTTATTCATTCTCCTAGGATTGGAAATTAAAATTATTTCCTGTGTTGTGTTATTATGGTATGGATTTTTTTTTTACAAAGAAATTTGCAGATTTTCCCCCTTTGTAGTGTTACAGATTTTCTTTAAGAATTATAAAATTATGTAAGGTTTATTGTATAGAAGCATATAGAATAAAGAGTTAAAGTTCTCCCGTTATCCTCCCCTAGTCTCACATTTCAGATTATTTTCTTGGACTAGAGTCCCAGAAACATAATTACTGGATTTGGGGGAATGAATTTTTGTGTTTTCCAGTTTACAAAGTTATTTAAAAATGCTTTTATAGCTCTCAACTTTCCAATTTAACTTTTTTGTTTGAGGTCTGCACATTCTACTAAAATCATCCCTCGAGTCTGCTGTCCTGAATACATCTTTTTTTCTTCTTCCTACTGGTGCCATAAATAATGAGGGAGGGACCTCCCTTCTTACTGTCCACATCCCAACCCCCCGCAGTCTAGCTTCCCTCCCTTGCCCGTCCACTGAACTACACTCTCCAAGGTCACTAGTGAATGACCTTTTGGTCAACCAGTCAAAAGGCTTTTTCTTTCTTGGCACCCCCTCTTCAGCCCCTTGGCAACGTTTGTCCTGTTGACCGCACCCCTCTTGACAAGGCCAAGACCTTGTAGTAAAGGTCTTTACACCCTCAGAGCCTAACACCAGTCCCAGCACCCAGGAAGCTTTGTGGAAAGTTACATGGAATGAAAACTCCTCTTACTCTGTGACCACACACACTCCGAGCTGCTGGAGGCCATCACTGACCTACCCAGTCGCCTTCTTTGGCCCTTACTCTTGCCCTTCTGTGGTCTTGTTTGGCCATTTAGCGGTAATACGTAGTATCCCAGAAAATACCCAAACCAGTGGTTTTCTTTGCTGGTGAGATAAGCAGAAGTTCCATCAGCGGTGACTAAACAATTGAGACAGCCTCTACTTTGATCTTCCAGCTAAAATTCCCGTTTCTTTAACTTGAGAAAAAGCTGTGTCCTCAAGTTGCCAGTTTTATAGAATAAGCCCACTGTCTTTCTCTCAAAGTTTAGTATCTGTCCGTATTTCTCTGAAAGGCTAGTGGGGTTTAGTATGTGCCTTCCTTTTATTTTATAAGAAGAAATGTTATCAAGGAAGTTTGTTGATAATAAGTGATCAGGAAAGGTGTTTTTTGTTTGTTTTGTTTTGTTGGTGGTGACCGCTCCTAGAATTGTTTTTAAAATTGCATGTTTAGAAAGAATAGAAGAGATGGGGATAAGAAAGCGTCCTGTCCTGTTTTGTGATTCTCAGGCTGTTCTCATTCTCCCCTGCTGCACTCTGGAAGTTAAGAGTGTTGAAAACAGATGACATCATGAGTTCAGGAAGGTCACATTATAAAACCTGAGACGTAAGTGATTTGCCATAAAGATCATTTGCTGTACTGCCACCTAGCGAAGAACAGTACTTCAGGTAAAACCTGTGCGAGAAAGTCCAGCCTGGGGCTCCTCGGAGGCCCTTGTGCCAGCTTGGCTAACCATTAAGCTATTAGCTTACCAAAAGCTTTTATCAGATGCCCAGGAGTATGGTGCTATTTTGCAATAAACCCCCTCCTCACTGTTACTTAAGATTCATAAGTCTGAAGCATTTCGGTTTGCATAAAAAAGCACACTTTTCACATTTGAGGACCATTTTACCCCCTTTGGTTAAAAACATTATTAAGCAACGGCTTTGTGTCGAAGTTTTTTTACAGTACTCCTAAATGTTTTCCTCCTGTTCTCCGCCGACGTGATCTGATTTTTAGTGTACAGTTGTTGCCTTTACTGGAAGGAGCAGTGAATGTGTATCCATGTTTCTCCTCTGCCAAAATGTGGTTGGAGGGAAAACTGTATCATTTTACGTTGTGAAATATTAGCTCTCTTCTCCTCCTAAAAATCATTCATTTGTCCCTTTGTGTCTCATACGTTTTCATCCATCTCCATTCCCTTTGAGGCAAGTGAGCCCAAGTACGTACATAACAAAACTGCTTGCATTTCTCTTTAGCATCTGTGTGAACTCTGGCTGCGTGCCCTGATTCATATTTGCTTTTTCATCTTTTATTAGCTTTGTCCACTCATATGACCTGTTGAGAGGGGTTCTAGTCTTCTGTGGACAGGAGGCAAAAATTTGAGCTTCTCATTGTTACATTTAAAATTTGATGTGTGAATCTCTGGTTGGTTCGGTTTACCTGTTGGTACTTAAAGTGGAATTTTATCATCGTTTATAATTAACGACTTTTGGGAAATATCAGTTTAAACATTGTCATGCATCTAAGATAACTTTGTGAAATATGTTACTTTTAGCCAGTTTTAATCCACTTTTCCCAGTAATTTAAAATATACCTTTGTACTGACCATATACTGTGTCAAAATATTAATAGTTGTTTCAGTCTGAAATAGTATATTGTTATGGATTGAATTGTGTCCTCCAAAAATATGTGTTGTAAATGCTGACCTCTGTGCTTGTGGTTATAATCCCATTTGGGAATGGGTTGTCTTTGTTATATTTAATGAGGCAGGAGTAGTGTAGGGTGTATCTTGAGTCAGTCTCTTTTGAGATATAAAAGAGATTAAACAAGCTAGGAAGCAGAGATGAGGGGAGATGCCAAGCCACATGGAGATCTCCAAGGAACCAGGAAACAGAAGCTCAGAAGAGACAAGGACCTTCCCCCAGGGCTGACATAGTTAGAAAGCCTTCGCTTAGAGCCAGTACCCTGAATTCAGATTTTTACCCTTCTAAACTGTGAGAAAATAAATTTCTGTCTGTTAAAGTCACCCATTTGTGTTAATTCTATTATAGCAGCACTAGATAACTAGGACATATAATTTGCTCTGAATTTTAAAATATTTTCTATTCAGGAATTGAAATCTTCATCGTGGTGTTTCTAATACTCTGCTAGTTTCATGTGAGTTTATAAAAAAATTGGATAATACCTATGGATTACTTTGAGGCTCTTGAGATAACAGATGCTTTGTAAATACAGATTGGTGATAAAGTTGTGTTAGATAAATATCACTCGTATTTATACTTACTAAGGATATGCTTTCTTTCGCCTTTAAAGAAACTTTTGACAGCTTTTCTTTCAACCTTGTTTCATACAGATTTTGTGCTGCTGCTTAGTATGACATTGGACTGGTTTCCATAAGGAATTTGACTATTACCCATTAGGGACCTCTTTTTAAAAATACTTTTAAATTTATTTATTTTCTGCTGTGAGGTATTCCTGCTCTTCTGGTAAATAAGTCTGAGGTAAGATATTGATAAGGGAATAGAGGAGAGCATTACATTTATTATATCCTTAATGAAGGAACTCCAGAATGTCCTTAATAAATACTGGTTGAACTCATGACTGCATTTATCCATCTCCAGTTCTCCAAGGAATAATGGGAAGGGCCACAGCTACAATAACTCTGCATAATCATCATTGACTCTGACGCTATTGATTGTGATTAATCAAGATGTATGGAAAACAGTTTTAAGTGTTCAGTGCATGTATCTTGTAAGGTCCATTAAGACGTTCATTATTTTTTAATTGATGCGTCTTAAGCTTCACTTGATGTTTGCAGTCACACAGTCCCACAGAAAGACTCTGCACTGTGGGATTGAGTTCATTTTGTTAATTGCATAATACAGCATAGCCACGTTTCATAAAAAACAGTAAATACTCTTGCTTTCATTGATTAGTAATCTTTGGTATTACTAAACAAGACATGGAGCAAGTGAATAGTTCTTAAAACCTCTACACGTGAAGGGCATAAATGTTTCTTGAAATGTGGGTGCTGCACTTTTAGAGGCTTCTGCCTGATTGCTTAGTAGCCTTTAGATGACTTCCATCTTCCAGGTGTAAGTTAGTAGACTCATTCATTCAGTCAGTCAACAGGTACTAAGCACTGATGAATACAACAGACATATCCCTTGATCTCAGGGCGTTTTCAGACTGACAGCGATATAGTTACAGGTGGTTACAGTTCAGGGTGGAGGAGGTGTTAAGGTAGGAGAAGAGCTGGGCACCACAGCACACTGAAGACAGGCACCTAGGACAGGCTCAAGAGTCAGGCGGAGTTTTGGAGAAGTGACTTCTCAGCTGATTCTTGAAGGAGGACTAGGAATTGCCCAGGTAGACCTTTGAATGGGGCAGAGATGCAAATAACCTAGCACAGATGCTGCTACTTCCTGCTCCCAAGCCCTTGGTGGGCCTTAAGAATCCATTATGGCTTTTATTTTTCTGGTGATATGGATGATACGCAGCCTCTGAATCCTTCTCAGCAGAGTGTTCTAGACAGTCACTACCAGTTTATTGGATTTAACTCAGAAATGAAACCATTTGCCATCCTTGGCATGAGGCCTCATAACAAGGCCCCTCTCAGCTGCTGTGGGTACCTGATCAGAGTAGAATTGCAGTGTGAGTTTGTTTGGGGGTGGCTACACCAGTCTGACCCTGTAGGGGGTAAAGTTTTACCAACCATTCTACATATCCCCGCATCACCTGTGAAGCAGGTGTGGGAGGCACAGATTGTGTTTGGCCAGCCCACACTGCTGTTGCCAGCATATTGAGCTTTTTTTTGTTGGCCTCTTGCCATCCAGTTGGGATATAGTGGTGGAATTGATGAGCTAGGGTTAGGGGCTGTGTCCTGCAAGACTGAGTCACAATATTGAAAACAGTAAATTCCTTGTATTGCACTTAAATGGGGATGGCTCTTAAAAGCAGCATTTGTTTAAAGACACTGTCATTTGAGGAGGCAGAGTGGCTTGTTGGCCAAGCAACAGATGGAGAAAAACGTAGCGACCAGTTTTGATTCCAGCTGTGCCACTAAAATATTTCTTGTGACCCTGAGTAAGTCACTTAACCTTACTTCTCAGCATTCTTAAATCAAAATCCCCCTTCCCCCTTGTTAAGAAGAGCCTTGAAAAAAATTATTTTTAGCAAATTAAGTTCTGGCACCTGAAACAGAATGGAAGCCCTGCTGGGTATTTATACAAGAAGGAAGGTTAAAGGTTGTTTTAAGCTGCACAACATTTCTTCCTCTTATTTCTTCCAGTCTCTTAGTCCCAATAAGTAGTCTGCTTATTGGAAACTTACTAGTTAGTAAAAGCTCCTTGGTGGTAAATCATTTTAAACTGGCAGTTGCTCTGGGGTGCTGTGCTTGAGGGAGGCTCCCTTCCCATTCTTTCAACAAAAAATCAGCTGTGGTCTCTGACCTATTTATTTAGAAGTAAACTCAGCCTTACCAAGCGTAAAAATGATTGAGAAAGAATACAGTTTCACTGGTCCATGCCATGGGCTGGGGTACATATTGACTAGTTTGGAAGAGGCTTCTTTCTCCAGTTTTTCTTTAGTGTTCTTCCATGAGCTAGTATATTAGTTGCAGTTGTACTTTGCACAGACACTAATTAGAGAGCCATCAACATTGGGGTCCAAAGGCTTACTGACAATGCAACTGTCATAGTGGCGTCTTAATTGGTTGAGTGTAATTGTAATTAGGCAGCGATAAAGACATCTGGAGCCCCGGAGAAAAATCAGCCTTTTCTCCTACCTCCCTTCGATTTTTGTTCTTGCTTCTTCTGGCCAATGTTGTTAAGCATTTTTAGATCACATTTAGGGCTTGGTCCAGGTCCCTCTGCCCCAACCAATGTTTTACCCTCATGAAAATGTCTGTTTTGTTAGCACGAGTTCATTAGCACTCAGCCTGACTCCCATTGCCATACTTGCTTCCACTTGTGTTAGATTCGAGAGCCTGCTGCCGAGTAATCACACAGTACCTGCTGAAGTAGGGTTATTTATTCTCTGTTCCCATCAATAAAGGAGACACAGAGTCTCATATTTTACCTCCTGAGTCATTTTGCAGTAAAACATTTGTGTTATTATTGTCCTGTTTGGCCGTGAAGAATGGTGTAATTTAAATAGACATCTGTGGAAAAACCCATGTTTACTGAAATAGTTTAGCTTATCCCATGTTTTGAAGAGATACACTTTTTTTTTTTTAATATTTTATTGTACTTCAGGTGAAGGCTTACAGAACAAACAGTTTCTCATGAAACAGTAGTACACATGTTGTTTTATGACATTGGTTAACAACCCCACAACATTTTAACCCTCTAAATTCTCAACTTTTTTTTTTTTTGGTGAAAATACACATAGCCAAAGATACACCATTTCAAAAATTTCTACATACACAGTCCAGTGACATTGACTATGCTCTTCCAATTGTGCTGTTATTCTCACTTAAGATGTAGGCTTACAGAACAAAATAGTTTCTCATTTAACAGTTACTACAAATGTTGCCCTATGACAATGGTTAACAATCTCACAACACATCAACAATATCCTTACTCAACCTTGTGTTCCCTATCATCAGCTTCCTTGTCCCCTTCTGCTTTCTGGCCCTTGTCACTGGACTCCTGTACCTCGTTAGTCTCATTTGGTTTTACGGGGCTGTCCACTCCCACGCTGAACAGTGAACCTCGGAGGTAACTTCACCACTGAGCTAAAAGGGTGTCTGGGGTCCATACTCTCGAGGTTTCTCCAGTCTCCTTTGGGCCAGTAAATCTGGTCTTTTTTTTTTTTTTTTTTTGTGAGTTAGAATTATGCTCTACATCCTTCTCCAGCTCTGTCCAGAACCCTCTGTTGTGATCCTGGTCGGAGCAGTCAGCGGTGGTAGCCGGGCACCATCTAGCTGTACTGGACTCAGTCTGGCGGAGGCCTTGGTAGCTGTGGACAATGAGTCCTCTGGACTAATCTTTTCCTTGTATCCTGTTCTTGAAGAGGTACACTTTAAACAGATTAGAAATAAATGCAAGAAGTCTAACGCATATTGATGCATTGCCTTCTGGGTGTTTCACCCATTGTTTTTGATCATCAGCACTGAAAGGTAGTTGCTGGAAGTAAAGGAGGTGCCACTCCAGCCAGTAAGGTTGTTACTTTTGGACACTTCCTTTTAGTCACCATTTATTTACTGATTATTGGCTGCATGAGGCACTCTAGTGGAGGCTACGGCGTTGAGATATGGCTCTTCTCGAGGACTTTACAGTCCAGTTGAGGAGATACGACCTGCACATATGAAATATAGCAATAACTGCTATATATTCATGTAAACGGCAGATAGTTGAGTCAGAGAAGGCTTCATGGAAGAGGCAGGGCCTGTTCTAGACCTTGTGGAGTTGGCAGGATTGGGCTATCTTGATGGTTCTCAATCTTGCCTGCACGTTGAAAGCACTGATGCCTGGTTCCACCTCCCAAGAGTCAGGTTTCATTGGTCTGGGGTGGCTTGGGCATCACAATTTTTGACAGCTTTCCAGGTGATTCTAATGTTCATCCAAGGTTGAGCCCTGCTGGGTCTGGTTGTGAGGAGAGAAGGCATTTCAGAAAGATGATGTGAGCAAGACTGTTTGAAGCCAGGGAAGGGCAGGCTTGTCCGGAGGCAGACTCATGCTAAGGAAGAGGAGAAATGAATTTGTGAAGAGTTTCTAGTGCTAGACCCAGTAATTAAAACTTCCTTCAGTAAGGTGTTAAGGGGTAAAAATTTACGGACAGCTTCCTAGGTGTCAGGTGCTGTTCTGGTCGTTGAATGTACAGCTTTGAACAAGACCCAGACCCTGACCTCAGAGGCTTATAGCTTAGTAGGGGGAGACAGACAGATAATCACACACATAATTGCCATGAAGGAAAAGTTTAGGCTGCCAGCAAGGTAGATCATAGGGCGACATGGTCTCTTTTGGAGAGTACAGGATAAAGGGAGTGCTTCCAGAAGAATGATTCACGTAGTCAAGTATTGTTGAGGGCTTGGCTTGTACCGGGCTGATTGAAGGGCGGGTGAGGCTCAGAAGTAGGGAGACTCATAGCCCAAGTCTCAGGTACTGGGGGCTGCAGGCCAGGGTGGCATTCCAGAGAATGAGAACAGAAACAGCTTAGTGACCTGAATGTATATGTATGTCAGTGTGGGTGGTAGGCGAAGGGGATGGTGAAGGGACCCCTCCGTTTCTGCACCAGTGATCTGAGACGGAAGGTACTATTGACAAAAATAAGGAGTTCAGAAACAGGCTAGCTTTTTGAAGAGAGCGTGTATTTAATCTGAGATGTGTGGAGCTGCAGTGTAAATGAGACACCTTCTTTTATGGAAGAAAAGGCTCATCAGGAACCTTTTAGATAATGATAGAGTGCTACTACCCGTGGGATCCCTGCCCTCTCTCCACCCCTAATGATAAGAAATATCAAAAATCTATATTTTATGGTGGGATTTTGTGTGGTTCACAATTAAAGCACCTTTTCCAAGGTTTGTTGTCATTGCTTTGCCTCAGGACTCTGTTTAAAGGGGACCAGGGAGACTGGAGCACAGTCCAATTACGTTCTCTCCTCCAGACTCCCCACTCCCTACTGGGGGCCCTAAGGGATGCCGTAAAGAACAGCAGGAAGACTACTGGTGGTCCAGTATACCCTTTGCTGTTGAGTTGATTGCAGTTCACAGTGACCCAACAGGAAAGAGTGGAACTGCCTTGTAGGGTCTCCAAGGCTGTAATCTTTACGGAAGCAGACTGCCACGTCTGTGGCTGGTGGGTACACACCTGCAAGTGCTTAAGCACTGCGCCACCAAGGCTCCTTGTGGTCCAGTATATATTAGTAAAAAATAGAATGACCAACACTGACAGAAAATAAATACACTTTCCTGGTTTGTGCACTTCTTATTCTCAGAGTTCCTTCATTCTCTTATCTCCTAAACTCCCTCTTTCTTCTTTCTTATACTTACCTTCTATTTCTGAAAGACATTGCCACCCTCATCTTTATTTTCTGAACGGGCTGTTTCCTTTCACATAGAATTTAACCCAAAAGGTTAAATCACGTACAATCCAAAAATTCAAACGTGTTGTCTCTCTTCACGTCTGGAGCTAAGCAGGTAGCCTTCCTCCGGGGACTGGCCTGGAGTCGTTTTCGGCAGTTCAAGTCGTCTCTGGTTGTTGTGGGGCAGCATCGTCTTGTGCTTTGCCCAAGGTTCCCATTGAAGAAGGGGGATCTGGGCTGCTGCTTGGAGAGCCCGGAGCCAGCACGTGCCTTGGCTGTGATGATATCGGTATCCGCCCTTGCTTGGGTGTCATTGCCAGTCTTCGTGATACTTGTGTCATGAGCGTTTTTATGTTCTGGAGGATCAGTGGTCAAACAGAGGTACATCAGTCTAGTGTTAGAAAGCACATCTCTGCTATTGGGCTCTTTACACCACGCTTACCCTCTCCATTTCCATCCTGCAGGTAGAGTGCTGAATTCTCCAACCAGGGAATTTGTGGCACAGAATGACCTTTGAATGATATCACTTATGTATTTACTGTAGATGAACAACTTGAGGGAAATACTCCTGCATTTTGTAAACGAAGCCCTCCTGAATCAGAGTCTTCTTAGTTTCTTTATTAAGACACCTTGCATGAGAAATTGACCTTCTGTAGCCACTTCATAAATGCATCATGTCCTAGATTGTAGTGATGAAATTGATCTCAGAGGTTATCTTTTTTGACTGTATACTTTTAATGTAGGATCAAAGGAATGCTGAGGGCTCTGTGGCTAGGCCCTTAGGAGGACAGTGAACCCCCTTGAAATTGTCTCCCAGTTTTTGTGCGGGCACATCATGAGCTCTTACAGGCATCTCTAATACTCCTCCCTAAAGTTGTTTCAGTGTTGAATAGAACGCTCTGTAGCAATCAAAGACCTTAGCTTAAATACCTCAGTGGCAGGCAGCACACCACTTCATCATCTGTCCATTCCATTATCTCAGAGGCCTCATGTCTGAGCCAGGGCTGGCCCTGCCTGGGCTTTGATTGAGAGAGTCATTTGTTGGAGTGGCAGTAGTAATAGGAGAGTGAGTGCTCCTGTTTTCTAAGTGGGCAAAACTGGGGAGCGTCATGCATTTCGGCAAGAGCTTTTCACAAGAAGGCGGCATAGTCTGGCTGCTAAAGGCAAGAGTTAATTGTTTCAGCAAATCAATTAGTCTTTAGGGACTTTAATCAGTCAAATCCGATGCATGGATGAGGTATTAGAAAGCTTGTGCCTGTAAGACCATTAGTTCTTAGTATCTCTGCAGCATTTCTCTCTCTCTCTCTCTCTCGTCTGTGTGTCTCTCTCTGTGTTAATACTGCTGCTTATACACATTTATGTTAGTGATACTTTTAGGGGGAGAACTTAAGGTAACAGATTGGTTGTAATAGTGTAAAAGGGAAAAAAAACAAGATAATCTCGATACCCAATTTACTATGGCTTTCTCATTTCAAATTGTCACCATCATGCTGTGAGAACGTGAAACATGTTGATGACCTTCTGTTATCTAGTTGATGTTGTCTCCTGTTGCAGTTCCTCATCTAAGCTATGTTGCAGGAGTGACTGTATACCGACCACATCGTACACCCTGTTGTTTCAAGGCTCACTCCATTTTCTCCACTTCGGCCCTGCTTTTTAAGCCCTTTTTGGAACCAAGTGTGTCCTTCTTTTCCAGCTATACATCAGGGGACGTGAGGGTGTGGGACACCCGCACCTGGGACTACATAGCCCCCTTCCTGGAATCAGAGTATGAGGAGGACGAGCTTGGAATGCAGCCATATGTCTCCTTTGTGAGGATAAACAGCTCACTGGCTGTAGCGGCTTATGAGGATGGTAAGTAACCGCAACCCTCCTCCCTGTTAAGGAAAAAAAAAGCTTTACAAAAATTAAGCAGCTGTGGCCGGCTCCCCCGCCATAATCCCTCCGTATATACATGTGGGCACACACATGTTCACACACATGCGTGCACACACACACACTCCTGCCCTTATGTGAAGAAGTTGGCCAGTAACCCTCAGTGCATTAGTAGGCATTGGAACACAGCACCCGTTAAAACTGGTGTTTAATTCCTACTGGAACGGTCGGGCTAGGTTTTAGTGCCAGACACGAGGCTGGCCAAGCCATCTTAAGCAAATAACTTGTTTGGTGTAAAATATTAAATATACTTGGCCTGCTTTTCCTTTAGCCTCCATGTAGTCCAAAGGGAATAGTGAAAAGGGGATAGACATAGATAATCTATTGACAAATACAGAAATAGAAAAATAAAAGTCAGTGTCTACCTTTCCCCAGCACTGACATACTCTACAGGGTAATTTACGGTAATACAGTACTATGGTGTCTCTCAGGGACTGAGAGTTCTTTCTGTGTGTGAGCGACTGTAGATTTATAGCACTAAGGTAAGGATAATTTAAAATTAGTTTTACCTGAGTAATGAGATCTCAACAGTTTATAGCTAATAGACATAATACTTTCAATAGCCATAATATCCTATACTCATACCTCTTATGCCCTTGACCTCCATTATGTTGTAAGTTTGAATCTCCAAAAGCTTGGTTTCCTCACTGGCCTGAAAATTGGACCACAAAGTATTTTCAAATGCTCGTGTTGATGTCATGGCACCATTGTAAATCTTCAGAGGCAGTGTAGCAGTATTGGTTGGCTCAGAGGGACAAAATTAGAGTAAAGTAGCAAATGGGGGAATTTTATATTCATACGTAATTTAAAAATAAAAATTAGGGCTGAAACCTTATACATTTTCATTTTATTACTTTAACAACATGAACTCTGTTCTTTTGGTTTGATATTAGTAGACACCACTGATGGATTATTTTCTTCTCAGCCTATAAGCTAAGACATCAGCTAAGATGTCTCTGTTGTACGCCAACTACTAATTATTTTATGTGTGTTCAGTGAGATCCTGGATAGATAACATAAGAGTAGCTTGAGCATGCTTGCTACTTTCTAGATCATCTGTGAGTTCTTGCATTTTTTAAAAACAGTTATGCAAAGGTTGCAGTGCTTTTAAGGTTAGAATCATATAGTTTTAGAATCATCTAGTAGCCATGCTTTGCCATACACACTCGTTCTCCTACAGAGGGGAAACTGAGGTCCCTAGAGGCCTGCCAAAGGGTTTGCCTGCAGTCACATCACTAATCCATAGTGAATCCAGAAGTATGATTGTGGTCTTCTGGGCCAGGCAGTGGGCATAATGCTGTTTATATCTTACTACACACAGAGACTCTTGTAGAAATGGGTGCCTGACTGATTTGCACCCCATCTTATATCTTGTGAGCTTAGAAGTACATCTTGAGGTGATGTGCAGGCATGCTACTGGTTTTATATTGTTAATTAGAATTGTCCCTGTCACCAGCATCCCTATTGTTGGATGGAAATATTGGGAGACTTTGTAGATAAGACAGAGAAGATACTTTCTATGGTAAATACTTGGCAAGTAATTGTTAAAATATAGTTTACATACTTAATTAAAAAAATATATAGTTAAAATTCAGACAACAAAAATATATAAAACAAAAAGTTGAGCGTTCTCCCTGTTCCCCAACTGTTAGTGCCTTTCACATTTTACACAGGGGTCATGCTCTGTATACTTCTCTGTACCTTGCTTTTTTCACCTAATGACGTATCTTGGCAATCTTACAGGTAAGCCTTCTTCTTTTTAATGGCTGTGTATTATTACATTATGTGACTGTGCTATATTTATTAGGCCTTTATTTATACACATTTGGGTTGTTTATTTTTTGTTATTAAAAACAGTGGTACGGTATCCTTGAATAAATACCATGATGGACTTGTGCAAGTGTATCCTTGGGGTAAATTTTGAGTACTTATTGGGTCTAAGGCTACGGATGCTTTCAGTTTTGACAGCTACTGCCAAATTGCCCTCCAAAAAGGTTTCACCATTTTGTATTCTCCTCTAAAGTATATGAGAGGAGACTGTTTCCTCATACTTGTCTGATAGGTGAAAATGGTATTTTGATGTTGTTTTTGTTTGCTTTCTTTAATTTTAATTATGATACACATCAATCACTTCATTGAGTTATGAGTTGCATTTATTTCTTTCTCTGTAAATTGCTTGTTTCTGTTTTGTGCCCTTTTTCTTTTTGGTGATTAATCTTTTCTGGTTGAAAAGAAAGGGCAAAGGAAATAACCCTTGTCATAGTATTTCAAATAATTTTTCAGTTTGTCATTTATTCTTCAGTAGACTTTGTTTATGGTTTATTTTTCGAGATAGTAGTTGTGTATATATGTGTGTATATATGCAAAGGCATTCAACTCTGTGGATCATAACAAATTATGGTTAACATTGTGAAGAATGGAAATTCCAGAAGACTTAATTGTGCTCATGTGGAACCTGTACATAGACCAAGAGGCAGTTGTTTGAACAGAACAAGGGGATACTTTGTGGTTTAAAATCAGGAAAGGTGGTCAGGATTGTATCTGTTCACCATATTTATTCAATCTGTATGTTGAGCAAATAATCTGAGAAGCTGGACTATATGAAGAAGAACGGGGCATCAGGATTGGAGGAAGACTCATTAACAACCTGCAATATGCAGATGACACAGACTTGCTTGCTGAAAGTGAAGAGGACTTGAAGCATTTACTGAAGAAGATCAAAGACCACAGCCTTCAGTATGGATTACACTTCAACATAAAGAAAATAAAAATCCTTACAACTAGATCAATAAGCAACATCATGATTGTGGTGTAATGAATTACTTAGTGTATGGCCTTTCTCGTCATGATCTTGTAACTCCCACCCAGGTGACTGGGCGGGGCTCTGCAAATATGATAATTGTGGCCCAGCAAGGGGATTGGTCAGTTTTGCCTTAAAAGAGAGCCAATTCCAGAGCAGAAAGAAGAGCCCACCACCACCAAGGAGGAAGAGTTGGATAGGAGACCCGGCAGAAGGAGATGGCCTGGTAGGCTTCCGAACACACACAGAGAGAAAGCTGAGTACCTTTGGGCAGAGGCCGAGGGCCAGGGAGAGGTGTGCCTTCGAGCACAGCTGGGTAGAGGCTATCCTGATGGGAGAACTGTGTTCTCAGTGTTCTTGAGCCTAAATTGTAACTGTTACTTCCCTAATAAACCCCATAGTTATGAGTATGGTCCGTGAGTTCTGTGTTACCATTGCAGTGAATTACTGAACCCAGCAGAGAAGTAGAGAGTGCTGTGCGAGGGACTGTTGGTATCAGAATTAGTAAAGATGGTGGAGAGAGGAGGTATGTCTGACCTCCACCTCATAGGAATCAGGCTTGGGCTGTTGATGTTGATTCTCCTTCTCCCATGTGAAGTTAGAGGAGGTCAGACACCGCTCCCCATGTCGTTTTTACAGTGATAAACGGAGAAAAGATTGAAGTCGTCAAGGATTTCATGTTACTTGGATCTATGGTCAGTGCCCATGGAAGCAGCAGTCAAGAAATTAAATGACATATTGCATTGGGAAAATCTGCTGCAAAAGACATCTTTAAAGTGCTGAGAAGCAAAGATGTCAGTTTGAGGACTGAAGTGCACCTGACCCAAGCCATGATATTTTCAGTTGCCTCATATGCATGTGAAAGCCGGACAATGAACAAGGAAGACCGAAGAAGAATTGAAGCATTTGAATTATCGTGTTGGCGAGGAATATTGAATACCATGGACTGCCGGAAGAACGAACAAATTTGTCTTGGAAGTACAGCCAGAATGCTCCTTGGAAGCGAGGATGGCGAGACTTCGTCTCACATACTTTGGACAGGTTATCAGGAGGGACCAGTCCCTGGAGAAGGACATCATGCTTGGCAAGGTAGAGGGTCAGCAAAAAAGAGGAAGACCCTCAATGAGATGGACTGACACGGTGGCTGCAACAGTGGCCTTGAACATAACAACGATTGTGAGGATGGCACAGGACCAGGCAGTGTTTCGTTCTGTTGTACATGGGGTCGCTGTGAGTTGGAACTGACTCGATAGCACCTAACAACAACTTATATGTGTGTGTGACTTTTTTTTTTAACCCATAAGTAAGTGAGCTTTATTTTTTAATTTAAGATGTTTGACAAGGTAGGAAATTTTAGGGTTCAAAGATCAAAACAGTATAAACAGTATACATTGAGAAGTCTTGCTTCCACTCTTTTTTGTCTGCTCCATTTCCCCCTCCATTAAAAAAAAAAAACAATCCAAACCCATTGCTGTTGAGTTGATTCTGACTCATAGTGACCCTACAGGATAGAGTAGAACTGTCCTGTAAGGTTTCCAGTGAGTGGCTGGTGGATTTGAACTGCTGACCTTTTGGTTAGCAGCCTCACGCTTCTTGTGTATCCTCTCAGTATTTTTGTAATGCAGATATAAGCAAATATGAATATCTATTCTTATTCCTTCCCCCCTTTTTCCACAAAATATAGCATATTATTTTACATTATTCCACACTTAGCTTTTTTCGGTTAATAACATATCTCAGAGGTTGCCCATATCAATGGAAAGGGTGCACCCTCCTTTTTCACACCTGCAGAATAAGTATTCCATTGAGTGCAAATGCTGTCATTTATTTACACAGTCCCTAACTGAAGGACAATTGGGTTGCTTCTGATCTTTTGCTTATTACAATGTTGTAGTGAAAAATCTTGTACATATGACATTTCATATGGGTGCAAAAAGGATAGTTTCTATTAACGGAATTTTGGGGTCAAAAAGGAAATAGAAATGAGATGATTCCATTTTGTACTCTCATCAGCAGTGCATCTATTTTCTCACAGCCTTATCAACAAAATAGGTTTCAGACTTTCTGATCTCTGTTGATTTGATAGCTAGAGAATGCTATCTGAATACTGCTTAATTTGCATTTCTCTTAGTGTGAGAGAGATTGATTTTTTTCCTCTCTATACCTCCTACTTGTTAAGGAGCCCTGGTCGTGCAATGGTTAAGTGTGCGGCTGCTAACTGGAAGGTCAGCAGTTCGAACCCACCAGTGGCTCAGCGGGAGAAAAGACATGGCAATCTTCTCCCATAAAGATTATAGCCTAGAAAATGGAATGACCAGAACAGAAGTATTGAGAATGTTCATGCATTGTGAAGAATGTAACCACAAATTGTTCAGAGGGAACCTAAACTGTTGTGAAAACCTTCACTGAAAACCATAAAATATTAAAACAAACAAAAAAATAGATTACAGCGTAGGAAACCCTGCAGAGCAGTTCTGCTCCGTTATTTAGGACCACTATAGTCGGAATCAACCCAGCAGCACACAGCAACCACCTGCTACTTGTAGTTGTTTCTTTTACTTCTGTTACTGTTGTAACTTTATTTTTTATACTTAAATCTTGATTGTCCTGGAGAGTTCATCTTACGATGGGATGAAGTATGGATCTGAGTATATCTTTTTTCCAGCACCTCTTATTAGAAAGCCCATCTCTACACTCACTGGTTTGAGGTGCTGCCTTTACAAGCTTTTAGATACGAAATTCGTTTTGTAGTTAGATCTGTTTCTGGAATTTATGTTCTGTTCCAGTTAGTCTGTTTTATAGTTCAAATTTATATCATCACTTTGTCAGTCTTGTCCTTTTGGGTTTCACATCATGCTCACGAGGACTTTCTCTACTATAATATACCGTCTATAGCACTTTCATGTTTAAATTATATTCCATACACCATATTCCAAGTACCATGTTTATAGTGCTTCCATGTTTATGTTATGTCCAATTGTTTACATTTTTTTATTTCTCAAGTTCATTTTGGCGTTAAGGATTATTTCTTCTCTAAGAGTTCTGTATTTTCTGGCTCTTCTATCACACTGAACTTGTTTGACCAGTCTTATCAGCCCTTTTACTATTTCTGCGGTAAATAACAACTTCTTATTCTTTCTGCAGACCTCAGGTGGCATTGTCTTTGGTCTCGCTTCAGTTTAACAGATTGACACTATGATATTTATACCAACATATTCATGAAAAGCTACTCTGGGCAAAGCCAGATTGAAACACTGTTTCAAATAATCAGATGGACATTTTTATATTGCTCCTTTCCAGAAGTTAACAGACACTTCTTAGGTATAATTTGACAAAAAGGAAACTTACCTTGTGGGGTCTAGATGTTATGATCATGCCTCACAGGAAAGAAGAGTAAGATAATAAAATGAGTTAATGAGCTTGAGCTCTCTGGTTATGCCAAAGGGAGCTCTGCAGGCACTGAGACCCCCTTGATGGTCTGGTCTACACACATACGGTCCATGGAAGGAGTCAGACTCAGAGGGGAGATGGAAACTGCTCTGGGGAAAAGTAAGGTATCCAGACATCCTTTCTAGCCTTCTTGCCCTGTGGGGACACTGTACACGCACCTGGGGTGTTGAGATTTGGCAAGGTGAGCCACAGTTGTGATTTTCTGAATTCCAACCCACTGGCCTCATATTTCTTCTGCCTTGTTTCCGATTGTCAGCACTGGCAGTCCTCCAGTTTGATTTTACCACTAATTGTATTGCATGTTACCGTACTGAAATGAATCAAATCAAAATGCTTTTCCTGGAGCATTAGATAAAGCAGGCGAAGGTTCTGAGTAATGAGCAGATGCTGCTAATGCAAGGACAGTGGAGACCTTGCCAGGACTCCATCTGCTCCATGGTTGCCTGCCTTTGGCCTCAAGCCATGGCATTAGGAATGGCAGTGTACACGAAACCCACTCTCTGGCCATGGAGTTTGTCTTGAAAACTCACTCTTTGGTGAAAAATGAGATTACACACTTCTCAGGTGAAAAGAAGTTCTTATTTGTCCCTCTAAGTGGAGAAAGGTGATATAAGACCCAGTGTATATTAGCATGTGGAAACCTGAATGGGACAGCCAATATTTCTCTTCATATGGTGCCATCAAGCAAGGCAAAGTGGCTTTTCCACTTTTGCAGCACTCCCAGTGCAATTGTCTGAGCACACACAGGCTCCATTGTCAGGGACTATGCCTGCCCAGGGCCGAAGTGACTATGATTTCCCATTTACTGA
The DNA here is from genome assembly GCA_030035585.1 of Dugong dugon. Lineage (NCBI taxonomy): Eukaryota > Metazoa > Chordata > Mammalia > Sirenia > Dugongidae > Dugong > Dugong dugon. Next base: position 14,501,231 of record CM057476.1, read on the forward strand.
CATATTAACAATGGACGGGAGTGGGTCTCTCCAAGCTTCATTTTAACAGTGAACAGTAGGGCCACGTTTTAGTTAGACGCCTGTGGAGACTAGGTGCTTCTAAAGCTTCCTTTGTCATTTTATGTTTAATAAGCAATCAGTCCTTCTATAGTTTTGCTCATGTCTCTTGTTTGTTGATGGCATGTAACATTTGAATGCAATATACAAACATACACCCCCCTCATTTTGATCAACTTTGAAGTTTTAGAAGTAGATTATTAACATGCTAAAGTATTGCTTGGGAGATGGCTAGGACAATTGGGTATGTCTTGTGGAGAATTTGTTTTTTCACAAGGCATTTCTTTTCTGGTCATTTTTCTCTTAAAAGTTTCAGGTACCAGTTCTTGCCTGATAACTTGGCCTCCACTTTCTTAAATTGAAGAGTCTTCTTATTCAGACACTTGGCAACAAAACAAAATGAAACAAAACAACTTTCTGACCAAAAAAAAACCCAACTCCCTCCCCCCGCCCCAGTAAAATACCAGGTACAGTCTCTTTAAAAGATAGAGTAAATTTATAAATCTAAACAGTTTGCTTAACAGTAGGAATGTTTACATTTTAAAGATTTCAGAGAGGAATTGAAAAATTTATATGTGTAAGTTCTGAACGGAGCTGTTTCTTTGATGTTTAGGAAGTGTTTCTCAGGGCATTGAACTTTTAAAGTCAGCTGCCAACTGGCTGATCTAGGATGTTAGATTTTGTTTCACGGACAAATCATGGAGACTATATTTGTATGATGGAGGAAGTTGCTGAGAAAAATCCTCTTTTAAAGCTTTTTCTACTCATCCGTGAAGAAAGTTTGACGTTATATTTTTATTTGTTTATATATCCTTTGGACTGAATATGATTATAACTGAATAATAGGGCAGTGTTTCTGAAGTGGGAGTTCACAGATACAATCGAATGAGAGTTGTGAGATCACTAGAACATTTAAAAAAAAAATCTGTGTATTTGTTTTGATGGTAACCTTAAAAAAAAAAAACTAGAATCTGGATCTTTCAACCTTTAACTGAACCATGCTGCAGGATTTCGGTATCTGAATTTGCATTTTGTGTTTACAGGCTGTTGGCACGAAGTGATCTGATCACCCACGGGTCTGCGTTTAACTTTTAATGCGTTGTTTTCCATGCTGAGGGGTCCATCGATGAATTCGTAGGGGTCCGTAAGTTGTCAAATTTAAGAAACACCAGAAGGAAATTCTCATGCTATTAGGCACAGACAAGCAGATGACCAATTTCTGGTATAAGCAGGAATTTTGGAACTTACTAGTGAAAATAATTTGACACAGTTTTTTTATCGTCCAGAAGAAATTGGCACATTGAATTTATGATACAAGATTTGGTGTTAATACTTTGGTTTACTGGGGTAGTTTGATTGAGAACTGATTTTTTAATAACGTGCAGTATGATGCACAAATTCATAGCTGTCCTGTCTTATTACAGTTGTGGTTAAAAACTCCAAGAAGCAATGACTAGCACACAGTAGCTTTTTGGGAGATAGACTAGAGAAATGAATTGTCCAAAGTTCTGAAATGTACCTAATGAAACCGAGCATTAATTTTTTCTGGGCGGGGGGAGGGGCGGGTGGTTGGGGAAACAAACTGAATTTTAAGTGTTCAAATATTTAAATAATTTCAGTATATGCCTACCAAAAAAACCAAATCTAACTCATAGCAGCCCTATAGGACAGGTAGAACTGCCCCATAGGATTTCCAAGGCTGTAATCTTTATGGAAGCAGGCTGCCACATCTTTTTCCCACAGAGTGGCTGGTGGGTTTGAACTGCCGACCTTTCAGTTAGCAGCCAAGCAGTTTAACCACTGCACCACCAGGGCACGAGTATATACCTACTAATGTAAGATTGGATAGGAAAGAACAAAATAAGACTGGGACATCTTAGCATGCCAGAAAATAAGGAAGTGCTTTAGGAATGATGGTCATTCCTCAAAAAACACAGAAGCTAGTTTGAAGGTGTTCCCAATGGCCAAATCTGGGACAGTTTGAGTATCAAAGTAAATCCTAATAGTAACAGATTACAACCCATTGAATAAAAGAGGAATCCATGAGTATATACTAATACAAATAAATAAATGAATCATAAAAGGGGAGAAGAGGAAAAAGAAGTGCTTACAGTAGAATGTCAACTACAGGGAAACTGATGAGAGCTGGGACTCGATGGGACTGCCTTGTTTTTCTGCATCTTGCAAGTTTTCTAACTTTGACAGGGTACAGTCTTACCACTTTTCTGTCGTTCTCTATTAGTGGAAAATATTTGAATTTTCCTTCTCTGACAGGTTTCCGCCTTACACAAGTTTCTGCTTTCACAGGTTTTACTGTAGTAAATCTAGAAGGAATAATGGAATTAGAAAATCACTATTTGGCAGGCATCATAGTAATAATTGATTCAGACGAAACAATAGATTATAAAAATTAGTGGGTGAGAGTGACATGAGGGCTGGGATTTTACAGTTTCAAAGAATCTCTTTACAAAAAAAAAAAAAAAACACTTATTATTTACAAAGGGAGAAAAAGTGACTTTACAGTGGAGAAACCTGGCAGATTCCATGTTAATAAAGTGATCAAAGCTAAAATCATCAATAACAGGGCAAATTGACATCCTTTGCCACATGGTAGGATTCATTGAGAACAACACAGGATCACTTCTGTGATGTTCTGGCCAAAAATGCATAGCTTGGTCTAATCATGAGGAAATAGTGGACAAACACAAATGGAAGGACAGACCACGTAATGACCAGCCTGTCTTCTTTAAAGCTGTCAAGGTTCTGAAAGTCGAAGACGTCTAAAGAACTGTTCCAGGGTGAAGGAGACTAGAGAGATGCTGAGTGCAGTGTGTCATCCTGGATAGAATGCTTTTGCTCTAAAGTTCATTGCTGAGACAGTTGGCGGTGGGATCGGAGCAATGGGTACAGAGTTCTTGCAGTTTTTCTGTAATCTTGAAATTGTTTCAAATAAACAGTTAAGGAAAAAAAAGTGCGCTTTTGTTTTTGGTCACAAAGAAGAAACAGGAGCTGGATTTATCCTTCTGCCTTAAAAAGCTGGAAAACCAGGCACAATAAATTAAGCAGTGGTTTCTAGACCCTGGAACAGGCATAGTCCAGGGCTCTGATTTCTTAGAGAGGAGCAAACAAGGTGGGCTACACCAGCTTACCAGCTGAGACAGCTCAGTACAGGGAGTGAGAACCTAAGCAGAGTCTGGCAGCCTCCATAAGTTGAGGATACACTGATTGGAGTTCACGGAAGCCAAGGTGCATAGAAGTCGTGGCCCAGAGTATCGGAAAGGAGGGAGCTGCACAAACGGAGAGCTCCGGGGATCTGATCCATCCACAGAGGGAGCACTTGGAATCTTCAGCTGAGTTCTAATCTGCGCATGTGTGAGAGAAGTACCTGAGCCCAGGGAAAGAACTACCTGAAAAGAGTAGGCAGAACAATTCTTGGAGCTCACATAGGGCTACGAATAGTTTGCATTCTTACCAGCCAGAGTGGAAAGACCTTGTAATACATGGATTGTTAGGTGGAATCCTCAGAAGAGTATCACTTTTTAGTAATGGCGATAAGTTAGCCCTTAAGTAAAAGCTGTTGTGGACTTGGTCTAACGAAATGTAAAAGCAAGACTCAAAAGGATACAATTGATTCTTAGTAACTTAATTTTGCATCAGAACAAAAAAAATCTCTTAGCAAATTAATCATAGAAGGGAACTTTCTCCACCTGCTTAAGTTCCTCTATGAAAGTCTTATAGCTAACATCTCACTTCATGGCAAAAGACCTGCTTTCTCCTTAAAATCAGAAACAAGGCAAGGATGTCCATTTTCACTACTTTTGTTCAGCATTGTGCTGGAGGACCTAGTTAGCGCAGTAAGGCAAAAAAAAAAAAAGGAATAAAATGCATACAGATAGGAAAGGAAGAAGTAAAACTGCCTTTATTTAAAAGCAACATGATCATCTATGTATAAAATGCAATCTACAAAAACATTACTAGACCTAATAAAGTACATTTAACAATGCCACTGGATACTAAGGTTCAATATACAGAAATCAATTGTATTTCTGCAGATTGGTCACAAACAATTGGAAATTGAAATTGCATCAGAAATATAAAATAATTGGGGATAAATGCAGCAAAAATATTTCTAAGACCTGTATGCTTAGAACCTCAAAATATTGTTGAGAGAAATTAAGGGAGGCCCAGATAAATAGGGGGAGTTACTATGTTCATGGATTGGAAGATTGAATGTTACTAAGATGTCTTTTCTCCCCAAATTGATCTGAAGTTTCAGTCCAATCCCCATCAAAATCCCAGCAGACTTCTTAAAATAGAAATTGGTAAGCTGATTCTAAAATTCATAAGAAAATGCAAAGGACCTAGAGTAGCCAGCACAATTTTGAAAAAAAAAAAAAGAACAAAGTTGGAAGATTATCCCACCTGATTTCAATACTAACACTACAGCAATCAAGACAGTGTGAGATTGGCATAAGGATACATCGATAGATCCGTGGAATAGAGTGAAGTCCAGAAAAAAAATCCACACAACTGACTTTTGACAAAGGTGCCAGCGAAATTCAGTGGGGGAAATGATAGTCTTTTCAACAAATGGTGCTAGAGCAAGTGGATATCTGTTGTCCTTCTTCCTCCACAAAATTAACTCTATTCTTTATGCCATACATAAATTAACTCAAAGTGGATTATAGACTTAAATGTAAAACTTCTAGGCAAAAACAACAGAATATCTTTGTGACCTTGGGTTGGGCAAAAATTTCTTAAGATACGACACACAAAAAGGACAAATTATAAAAGAAAAAATTGGTAAGTGGATTTCATCCACACTAAAAACCCTTGCTCATGTGAAGAAAATGAAAAGGCATGCCATAGATGGGGAGAAAATGTTTGCAAAACATGTATCTGATATAAGATGTGTATCCAAAATAGATAAAGAACTTTTATAACTCAAATCTAAGAAGATGGAGACACTCAATTGAAAATAACACAAGATTTGAATAGACACTTCAGCAAAGATATGTGAATGATTGGTAAGCACATGAAAATGACGGAAAGCAGGTGAGTGATTGCTAGAGGCTGGGAGGGAGGAAGAGGGCTGACTGCAGAGGGGCGCGAGGGAACTTTGTGGGTGATGGATAGGTTCTGTATCGTGAATGTGGTGGTGGTTACAGGACTCTGTAGTTGTTCAGTCTCGTCAAATTTTTTACTTTAAATTGGTGGGTTTTGTTGCACATAGATTAAACCTCAATATAGCTGATTTTTTAAAAAGGACTAGAAAGAAAAAAGTGCCATTTTAATACATCTTGCAGTGTAATTGATGCTGGTATTGCAAAGTTCAGAATTATTGCTCTCAATGGGACAGGGCAGTATTTCTGAGGCATTAGATGAAAACGACAAGAATGCTTTCCTGCTCAGTTCTGTATTAGGATGGATGACTAGGAGCAGAGAATTCCTTCGGTGGCTCTATGGCCCCTGAAACACATTTAGTGACTTGTTCGTTTCTGAATTTTTAATTCTGCAGTAATTCTTCCTTTAAAAAAAATAAATCTGTACCTATTCCACAGGGATCCGAGGAAGTGGATCCGATTGTGTTTATGGGATCATGGTGGTGGCGGGCCTGGGTAGAAATCGTGGCCACATGTACATACCCTGACTTGTTACCTTTTCCCTACTTCCACCTGCTTCCCAAACAGGATTTAAAAACCAGGATTGTGCAGTATTACAAAAAGGAGTTTCTGGATAAGCTGCGTTCTCCAGATCTCTAATCCATGGCTGTGGAATACTTTTCTGCATAAGCTTGATTTTTGACCTTTGAGGTGAAGCCTTGGACTTGCTAATTTTAATATCTGAGAGTTATAAGAATATATCGTGTTGCTCTGGTAACACTGAGCACAGCTAGTGCCCAGACTGGGGTGGATAAACCAGTAAGCAAGGTGTGTATGGGCCTATGTGTGTTTATTTACTAATTTGTAGTGCATGATTTCATGTGGGCTTCACCCATGTGAAAAACAGGTGAAAATTTGTGCACTACAGATTAGTAAGTAAGCACAGTTAAGTCAGTGCAGACCTTGCTTATTGGATAATCTGTCCCTGTGCCAAATTTTTTTATTTTTGTTTTTATTTTTTATTGTACTTCAGGTGAAGGCTTACAGAACAAATAGTTTCTCATGAAACACTACTACACATATTGTTTTATGACATTGGTTAACAACCCCACAACATGTAAACCCTCTAACTTCTCAACCTTTTTTTTTTTTTTGGTGAAAATACACATAGCCAAAGATACACCATTTCAAAAATTTCTACATGCACAGTTCAGTGACATTGACTACGCTCTTCCAATTGTGCTGTTATTCTCATTTAAGATGAAGGCTTCCAGAACAAAATAGTTTCTCATTTAACAGTTACTACAAATGTTGCCCTGTGACGATGGTTAACAATCTTACAACGCATCAACAATATCCTTACTCAACCTTGGGTTCCCTATCACCAGCTTCCTTGTCCCCTTCTGCCTTCTGGCCCTTGTCACTGGATTCCTGCACCTCGTTAGTCTCATTTGGTTTTACGGGGCTGTCCACTCCCAGGCTGAACAGTGAACCTCGGAGGTAACTTCACCACTGAGCTAAAAGGGTGTCTGGGGGCCATACTCTCAGGGTTTCTCCAGTCTCCTTTAGCCTGTGCCCAAATTTTGGTTTCTAAATATCCTTTATTCATCAGCGAAAGGAACCAGGACTAGGACAGGTAGATACAAGATGAGTCTGCTGAGGGGGTGTGCTATCTATAGGACAGAGGAATCAAATCGGAGCTCCCAGTGGCCAAATCAGGGACAATTTGAGCAACCAACTATGTTGCTAGTAATGGATAGAATAAAGTCCATAAGTCTAAACTGATATAAATAAACAATTGAATGAATAAATGAGGATGAAGTGACAGTTCTTCCTTACAGTAGAATTTCAGTTAATAAATGGAGAAGGGACAATGGAAATAGAAAATTGGCAGTTGGCAAACACCATGATAATAATTGTTGCAGGCAAGGCTCATTAATGGATGCTATAATTTTAGTTTGATGAGAAACAACATATTTGCATAGTCTTGAATTATCTTTCCACAAGAGGAAAAGAGTAACTTTACAGTGGAGAAACCCTATAGATACCACCTTAACCAAATGATCAAAGTTAACATACCAGTGATGAGGTATCACGTACCTCCTGATATAATGCACTGAAAAGGCACAGCATTATTTCTGTTGTATTTTTACCAAAAATGTGTAACCTGATCTTAAACACAAGAAAACATCAGACAATTGAGAGATCTTCTATGAGATAACTTGACCAGTACTCGGCAAAAGTGGCAAGGCCATGGATGACAAAGACAAACTGAGGAATTGTCCCAAGTTGGAGTAGAATAAAGAGACTTGACAACTAAATGCAATGTGGGATTCTGGATTAGATTTTGGACCAGAAAAAAAATTGGTGAAATTTGAATAAAGTCTGTAGATAAAACATACTGTATCAATGTTCATTTCCTGCCTTTGATCATTCTTCTATGGTTATGTAATATGTTACCATTTGAGGAAGCTAGACGAAGGGTATATTGGAACTCTTCATATAGTTTTGGCAACTTTTTTTGTCTAAGTCTGAAATTATGGAAAAAAATTAGATGATTAATTAAGATTCTTTTTTCCCCCTGTAACAATTTAATATGCTATTCTTATAAATGTTAAATGATTACTCAGAAAAGACTGTGCCTGTTGCTTTTCTGTTGTCTTGCTGAATTGGGGACATGAGATTAGATGACCGGAGGTGTTCTTCTGGCTGCAGTTACACAGTTAGGGATTCTTAACACTCGTTTCTCTGTTTTGCTGTTTATCGTTGGGCTATTCCTCGCTCCTCTTTTAAAGAATACATGATGGTGAGTATCTAATCTATAGTATTTAATTTCTAAAGAATACTTTGTTTTTCATTGTGCTTTAAGTGAAAGTTTACAATTCAAGTTAGTTTCTCATATAAAAATTTATACACACATTGTTATGTGACCTTTGTTACTCTCCCCATACTGTGACAGCACACTCCTCCTTTCCACCCCGGATTTCCCGTGCCCATTCGACCAGCTCTTGACCCTCTCTGCCTTCCCATCTTGCCTCTGGACAGGAGCTGCCCATTTAGTCTCATATCTACTTGAGCTAAGAAGCGCACTCTTCACAAGTGTCATCTTACGTCCCATAGTCTAGTCTCATCTTTGTCTGAAGAGTCGGCCTCAGGGATGGTTTTAGTTTTGGACTAACAGAGAGTACAGGGGCCATGTCTTCCGAGGTCCCTCCAGTCTCAATCAGACCATTAAGTCTGATCTTTTTACTAGAATTTGAGTACTGCACCCTACTTTTCTCCTGCTCTATCAGGGACTTTCTGTTGTGTTCCCTGTCAGCGCGGTCATTGGTGGTAGTTGGGCACCATCTAGTTCTTCTGGTCTCAGGCTGATGGAGTCTCTGGTTTATACGGCCCCTTCTCTCTGTTGGACTAATATTTTCCTTGTGCCTTTGGTGTTCTTCATTCTCCTTTACTCCATGTGGGTTGGGACCAATCGATGCATCTTAGATGGCCGCTCGCTAGCTTTTAAGACACCAGATTCCACTCACCAAAGTGAGATGCAGAACATTTTCTTAATAAACTTTGTTATGCCAGTTGACCTAGATGTCCCCTGAAACCATGGTCCCCAGACCCTAGCCCCTTCTACTCTGTCCCTCGGAGTGTTTGGTTGTATTCAGGAAACTTCTTAGCATTTGGTTTAGTCAAAGTTGTGCTGACTTCCCCTGTAGTGTGTGTTGTCCTTCCCTTCGCCTAAGATAATTCTTGTCTACAATCTAGTTAGTGGATACTCCTCTCCCTCCCTCCCCACCCTCATAACCATCAAATAATCAAATAATGTTTTCTTCTGTGTTTAAACCTTTTCTTGAGTTCTCTAAAGAATACTTTTAAAAGAATGATGTAGTTGTTTTATTTTAAAATGTCAATATTTACAAATATCCCAGAAGTTACATTTTTCCTGCTACTTAAAACTTACAGTGAAAAATGTCATTTATTTATAATTAATATATATAAATGAACCTTAATGACTCAGTGCTTAAGTGTTCAGCTGTTAATCAAAGGTCAGGATTTCGAACCCATCAGCAGCTCTGCAGGAGAAAGATGTGGTAGTCTGCTTCCATAAAGATTACACCATCGGAAACCCCATGGGGCAGTTCTACTGTGTCCTGTAGGGCCCCTATGAGTCAGAATTGACTCAATGGTAACAGGTTTGGTTTTACATATGTTGGTATATGTATATAAAACCCGTTGCCGTCTAGTGAATTCCAACTCATAGCCACCCTAAAGGACAGAGCAGAACTACCCCATAGAGTTCCCAAGACGTGGCTGGTGGATTTGAACTGCCAATCTTTTGGTTAGCAGCCAAGCTGTTAACCACTGTGCCTCCAGGGCTCCATATATGTGTGTTTGTGTGTGTGTGTGTGTGTGTGTGTGTGTATAAAAGGAGGCTTTAGTTTTCAAAATTTTATTTTAGGGGTATGCAAAAAAAAATTCTGAATGTCTTGGAGGCAGATGGATATGTGAGTCTGTGGTTCAGGGGAAGTGTCTTTATTAGGCTTTGATCGACATCTGTCAGAGAACATGGAAGGGAAAACGGAAGAGTACCAAATGTTTAGAGTCCTTGTAGCAGAATTTGTCTACATCGTGCAGGGGCAATTTGCATTAGAATCTGAACGCCAGAGTGAGATGTGAGGTGATCTGTGGTTTCCACGTTTCCCGTTCTCATTTGGTGTAGATAATTCAAAACTGACTTCGGCTTTGCCATAATTAAAATCTTCAGTATACTTTTTTCTGCATTTTGTTTTAGTCATTCATTTCTTTTACTGAAAGGGAATTAATTGAGTAGTGTGATTGCAAGATTGTTTGAGGATTTGGGGTGGGATTTCTAAAAGTTGCAAAATGTCGCCATGGAAATTTTCATTGTAAATCTGTGTTCTAGTTGACAAAACAGTTTGCAGTGTTCTGAAAATATTTACAAAACACAAGTTAATATATGTTTTTATTTTTGTTAGTAGTAGCCTTTTAAATTATTAAAAAAATACTTTTATTATAAACAATATAAACATACACGAAATTAAAGAGAACAGTATGATGAACTCTTATATACCCATTTCTTAGCCTTGACAGTTATCAATATTTACGTTGTTTTTTAAGTTCCCGTATTTCTAAATATCATATAGTTATGTTGCTCAACATAAGGAGCCCTAGGGGAGCAGTAGTTAAAGTGATCGACTGCTAACCAAAAGGTTGGTGGTTCGAAACCACCAGCAGCTCTGCGGGAGAAATATGTGGCAGTCTCCATCCATAGAGATTTACAGCCTTGGAAACTCTCTGGGGTCGTTATGTGTTGAAATCCACTCGAGGGCAGTGGGTTTGGTTTTTTGGTTATTGCTCAACATATGAGTAGAAATATTTCTGAAGATCTTTTTTTTCCTTTTAACAATGTACGATATTTTGAAAAAGAAGAAGAAGACTTATTCAGTGCCATTTCTGGGTCAGGCCTTGTGCTGTTTTAACATTGCTGTGATACAGTGGAAATGGTGACAATGTTATGGTAGAGTCCTTTGAAGTTGAATTCACCTTAACCCATTGATGAGTCAGAAGTAGAATTTGAGTTTCTAATTTAGTTTTGTACATCAGCATTAGATACTGATTATAAAAGCATGCAGGTTATGATTGTAAAAATAATAAAAATATCCCATCACTAATCAGATTATAATTTATAATGATATATATACAAATTATAATAACATTTTTTGATGCAGTACTACATGTAGTGAAAATGCAAATAGAACCAAAGGGTGGATAGTCAAAAGTAAGGCCTCTTTCTCTACTCACCACCGTCTGTCCCTTGATCCTTCATTTATCCCAGTCTCCTCCCTAGAGGCATCTACAGCTACCAGTGTCCAATATATTCTTTCAGCTATATCCTATATTACGTTTATGTCAATCATATTGTAGCAAAAAACTGGCTGGAGTCAGTGGCTGTGTGCACAGTGATGTCTCTTCCTCATTATCTACCTTCTTGGCACTTCCGCTTACAGAAGAGCTGGTCCAAATTCTTCCATTTTTCGTCTCCATCAATTTGTTTTTCTTTTGGCTTTGTTAACAGTAAATTCTTCTAGATAGCTACCTTGTTAAACAGAGTCTTGCAGCCTCCTTTTCAGTTTGCCGTCTCTTCTTTGATTCTTCTTCTGTTTTTAAAAGTCCTTTCCTTTCTGCTGTAAGCTTGAGAGCTGCTAAATATATTCAACGTTACATCTTTCTTCTCTTGACTCAGTTTCTGCTCTGGTGATCTCAGGTCTGGTCCTTGCTTTGCTTATGCCCTAACCCATCACTTCTGTTGGTTCACCAGACCATTCAGATTCTCTTACTTGTCAATGGAAAATGCAGCTTCCAGAATGTTTCGTGTTTATTGTTTTTCCACCTTAGGTAACAGATGGAGTTCAGTCTTAGAGCTGTGTTCAGCTGGAGTGTTGAGATGACATAGTCAGTAGATGAAGCATCCAGGTGAAGAACAGTCTTTAGTTAGCTCTTTTTCCTTTTCAAGGCTCTCTATGATTTAGCCCATACATTTAGCCCTGTTTGCACTGATCTTTGTCTCCCACTGGCCTCTTCTTCCATGAAAGCAAAACTTCTTTTGTCCTCCCTCAAGCTTTATGCCACTTTTACTTCTTTGGCCTACATTTCAGTGTGATGTATGGGTTTAATGAGTGAAGAAGTAGACATTTAGTGAGTGCTGTAGGTATATTTTAAATTTCTGTTGAAGTGCTTTTTCCCTTGTTGACAATTTTTTTTTGACTCCTGCCTGATTTGTTGTGGGCAAATGTTTATTTACATGGTGGAAATCAAGACTGCCAGCTGTCTTCATAAATAGTCTGCTTTATTCAGTGCCTCTGAACACAGTTAATTGATCCTGTCTGGTTAACTATTACGATGCTGAGGCCAAGCCTCAGGTGTTTATTGTGTGAGCTCAGAGGATAGGCTCGTGGCGAAACTAAGTTCTAATCAAGGAAGCGTGTAAGACCATAAGTAAGACAAACTGTAGTTCAAGAAGTGACCAGTCTCTGACTTTCTAAACTGTTAACCTGTTTTAAATTTTATGGTGCGTGCAAAACGTCAAAGGGGAGGGGCAATACCAATTGTGCTTTTTTCCAAAACCAGTTCAGCAGTTATTTACCTTTCAAGCAATTAACATAACTTCCATTATGCTAAAAAGTAATTTTGGAAAGTTCTGCCCTGAGCTCTTACGACTCCACTGGGACAGTTTTAGTTGGGACTTAACCTTTTTGATGGAAGCCTAATTGCAATTTTGGCGTTGTGCACAGTAACAGAAGCAGCTAATTGTTTAGGCAAATAGCAGATTAATTTAAATATGCATCCCTAATAAAACAAAAATGGTATCCATTATGGTCCTTGTTCCCATGACGAGGAATATAAATATTCTGTGCAAGTACCATTAGGCGAAGGTCTTAAGGATTGTCGACGTTATTTCACAGTGGTAGCACTTTCCAGATACCGAGTAATCTTTACAAAAGCTAACATAAATCAGTTTAAACTCATTTAGATCCCATTTTCACTATGTGCAGTTTCATTACCACACTCTGGCTGGCCTCCTGTGGGAGGTGGGAGAGGCATGCTGCAAACTGGCATGGGTGCCCATCCACAGCTGCTTAGCAGGCTTTATGTCTCCTCAAAAGACCAACCATCGTTATACTTATGTCATTGTTAATGACTGTTCCTAGTCTAGGGTGAACTCGGACTTCCTTCAGCCCTGCTGCTGCTTGTCAGGGTGCAGGGTCCTGAGCCTAGCGAGCAGGTGGGACTGTCAGATCCTAGGCTTGTCCAGTTCGTTGGGCTGATGGCCCTCACGCATTGTGTTCCTCCATATTTTTAGAGACTTTGTTTCTTCTTTTATCTGCATCCTTTTCATATTTCTCACGAATGAAACGGTATTGTTGTGATCTCAGCGCTACCTCAGAATTCAGCATCTTTTATCACTCTATCGAGGTTTGGTCAGGGAGAAAGACACCTGCTCTCCTTTCTGTTTTCCGGGTGTGGGGCAAAATGGGGACTGTAAGCTCCAACTCTTAGGGATTATGCCTGGTGTGGGGGTCATGGTGACAAAGACCTGCTTTTAAAGTCACTACTGAAACACTGCGTAGAGTGACAATTTCTATTCTCTCATTTTACCTTGGCCTAGTATGCAAGATGAAGGTAGTGGGCACATTTTGGAGTGTATGGTTCACGGGTGATGCAAGTGTTTAAGCGCTCAGCTACTAACTGAAAGGTTAGCAGTTCAAATCTACCCAGACGTGCTTCAGAAAAAGGCCTGGTGATCTACTTTTGAAACATCACAGCCATTGAAAACCCTGTGGAGCACACTCTACTCTGAAATACATGGGGTCGTCATGAATTGGAATTGACTTAACGACAGCTAGTTTGGTTTGGTTTTTGTTTTGCTCAGTTCATACTCCTTGCTCTGAGATTCTCCTCATAGCCCCTCTAGAGGTGGGCATATTCATAGTATTCGAGCTGGTCTTTTTGGCCACAGCTGGTTGGACTAAGGGATGGGGACCCCTGGCCTTGGGGGAGCTGGTTCATTGATTGGGATGAGTCAGTTGGGACTCATGCTTTCAGTTTCTTTGTGTGCTTGGACTAGAATACCTCGTGGGGCTCGGACAGTCATTTTTCTGCATGTATTTGGGGGAAGATAGAGAGCTGGTTTATAGAGAGAGGGAAGAACAAAACAGTTACAGAGAGAAGCAGAGATGAGATATGGGTACACCCAGGAGACACACACTGCCTGGGTTCTGAATGTCTTCTAATTCTGGTTTTGATGCCTTATAATTCCAAGCCCTACTTCCTCCCCTTGGGTTCCATGGAAGTAGCCTCATTCCTTTCCAGTCAGTTTCCCTTTTGTGTTTAAGCCAGTTTGAGTGGGTTTCTGTTTCTTACAACCAAATGTTCCCTTGCTAAAACATAAGACGGGCGTTCAGCAAACCCTTTATTAATGTTCAGCCACATTTAGTGCTCTGAATTCACTACTGTGGGGAGTACAGAAGAAGAAGGACACAATCCTGCTACTTTAAAAGTCCACACAATATCAGAAACCAAATCCATTTTATTGCTGGGTGTACAATATGATAAAATTTAAGCCTTTCAAGTTAATTTGCATCAGATTAAAAAAATTATCACTATTTGAGAGGCGAATTTATTTGGCTCAGACAGGTACTGACTACTATTTCCTTAATGTCATACAATGAACGTGGGCCCAGTTCAAACTGAAATGTCTGGAAAAGCTAGCTGCTGCTTGTTTGGGATCTTAAAATAGTGTGACAACATAACCGAAAGTTAAGCTTATCCATTGTCCCATTACACTTTGTATATATCTCTCTGTTTTGACACTTGTTATATTTTCGTTCTTAAAATGTTTGGTTTTCTCCAACATGCACTTAGTGAGAACAGGGATCATATCCTTTCCTTCTTTACACACCTCAGCGAGATGCATGGTACATGCCACTAGAATGTCAGCTCCATGCAGCCAGGGACTTTGTGGTATTTTATCTTGTTCACTGCTGGATCTGCAGTGCCTTGAACAGTGGCTGACATAAAGCAGAGTAGATACTGGTTGGGTGTTTTATTGCATTGATTCCTTTTTGGCTAAATATTGGTTAGTGTGGGGATAATCAGCTATGATATAATAGAACATTCTTTCTTATAATTCATGTATTCACTGCCCAGGTCCCCACAATTTTGAGGTTGCAAAAGTAGCCCTGATATTACTGTCTTAACTAGTAACTTGATCATTTATAAAATTAGCTCTCACTCAAACATTCCTCCCTGGTAACTGCTGTATCTATTCCTGCCCATGTGTTTTGGGGTCAGATATCCAATAATACCATACAAATCAGTTGCAAAGTGAAATTGTGAATCTTGCAAAAGCTGCAGGATTTAATGATGCCGTTAAAAGTGATATTGGAAGAGTACCAGAAGTGGTAATTATGTGGGTAAATATAAATGATTTTTTTTTATTATTTAAATCTCTTTAAAAGATAATTGCCTGCTTATGCAAAAACAGTAACAGTGTATTGTGGGGTTTATAACATGTGGAAATAAAGAGTATGACAACAAAAAGATGAAGGCTGGGAGGAAAGAAATGGAAACATACTGCTGTAAAGTTCTTACACTATATGTGATGTGGCATAATACCACTTGAAGGTAGACTGATAAGGATGTACGCTAAAATCCTAAAGAAACCACTAGAATAACACAAAAGAGTTTTAGCTAATAAGCCAACAAAGGAATTAAAATGGAATACATACATACCTAATTCAAATACTCAATCCAGAAGAAGGCAAAGAAAAAGGAAAAAAGGGAACAAAGAACAGATAATGTTATGAATTGAATTACATCCCGTCAAAATGTGTGTCAGCTTGGCTAGGCCGTGATTCCCAGTATTGTGTGCTTGTCCTCCATTTTGTGATCTGATGTTATTATCCTGTGTGTTGTAAATCCTAATCTCTATGATGTTAATGAGGAAGGATTAGAGGCAGTTATGTTAATGAAGCAGGACACAGCCTCAGGATTAGGTTGTATTTTGAGTCCATCTTTTTTGAGATATAAAAGAGAGAATTGAGTAGGGAGTAGAGGGACCTCATTACCACCAAGAAAGAGGAGCCAGGAGCGGAGTGCATCCTTTGGACCCTGGGTCCCTGTGCTGAGAAGCTCCTAGACCAGGGAAAGACAGATGGCAAGCACCTTCCTCCGGAGCTGATAAAGCAAAAGCCTTTCCCTGGCGCTGGTGCCCTGAGTTCAGACTTTTTGCCTCCTAAACTATGAGAGAATAAATTTCTGCTTGCTAAAGCCATCCACTTGAGATAGTTCTGTTACAGCAGCACTAGATAACTAAGACAGATGGGAACAAAGAGCAAAATGGTAGATTAAACCCAACCTTATGAATAGCTACACTAAATGTAAATAGTCTAAACACCCTAGTTATAAGGAAGACCAACTATATGATGTGTACAAGAAACTCTCTTTAAATGTAAAGACACAAGACGAAGTAAAAGAATGTAAAAAGATACACCATGCTGACACTAATCAAAAGAAAGCTGGGGAAAAAAAAAAAAGTTGAGAATTTAGAGGGTTAAAATGTTGTGGGGTTGTTAACCAATGTCATAAAACAGTATGTGTGCTGCTGTTACATGAGAAACTATTTGTTCTGTAAACCTTCACCTGAAGTACAATAAAATATATATAAAAAAAAAAAAAGCTGGAGTGGCTATATTAATATTAGGCAAAATAGATTTCAGAGCAAATAACGTAACCAGGGAGAAAGAGGGACATTTCATAATGATAAAGGGTCAATTCATCAAGAGTACATAACAGTTTTAAATGTTTACATACCTAAAAGTGATGTTGGAGATCTGTGCGGTTGATAACAACACCGTTGGTAAGTGAAGCTCTGACCTGGTTATTTCACTTTGTAGTGGAATAGAGAAAATTGATAAAGGTGATGACACAAGAAAAGGCTTTGACCACTAAATTGATGGAGCCCTAAAATAAATTCTTTTCAAAAATGACCCTTCTTAGGATAGCTCTGTGAAACTCAATCTTGTGGTAAAGGATATTTTACTGCATACAGTTCTGTTGGAAAAAGTTATGCCAACAAAACAATACTTGATTAATCATGAAAAATGTGTTTATAGGTAAACTCCGTGTGTGCTTAGAGTGAGCTTGGTTTAATAACTTCCACACTTGGCAGAACACTCAGGTGAGGTGGATGCTGTGCATCAGTTACTCATCGAGCCGGTAGTCCCTTTTTTGCGCTTACAAACGCAGCCGTCATCCTGCATTTTCTTGCTGAGCTCAAACCCAGCCTCATCACTTACCAAGTGACTTTGGACCACTTGCTTAACCACTCATAGCTGCTGTTAAAATGAGGAAACTGTTGCACCTCCCAAGATGGAAGTGACATCTCAAAGAGAGGAGACAAGTGAAAGTGTCTGCACACACGAAAGCTGTATGCAAATAGCAATTTTTATTTCCCTTTGGTGTTTATTGTGCTTTCTCAAAACCAGTGCAATGCAGAAGTGTTAGGAAGAGGAACGTGTTAAGACATCTTGGAACAGGAGCGCCTGTTGTAGTTAGTGTATACACCCGTTGGCATTTTCTGCAGCATTTCTGTTTCTTCTGAGTCAGAATGAAAAGAATTTGCTGAGATATCTGCCAGGGAAATGGGTCGTGTGGCCTTTTGTGACCTGTCTGTCCCCTAAGTTTATCAGAATTCTAATGAGAGTGCAGTGTTTTACATCTGAAGCAACATTTAACATGGGGGAATCTGTTTTTGTTTGTAATCACCTACTTAGCTTACCGACAGCTTAAAAATCTTGCAGAGAGGTCCTAATTATATTTATTTAGTGCTGAATGATACTTTATACTAAGATCCTAAGTTCCGAGCATTTATGTTTAAAGACAAAGTACAAGGCAAAGAAAAAGGAGTGATAAGAAGATGGATGGCAGCGAGAAAACAAGCGAAAAGCTTTATCTGGGCGATAGGAGGGTATAGGAGATAGATCTGGATGTATGGGTGAGCGGCAGAGAGAAAATTAGCATTACTGACAGATTAAATATGCTTCTATAACACAGCAGTATAGAATACACAATAATAAAAGGTAAAATTGATTGGCCTGCTTTCAGCATTTTATATGGCTTATCTTTTTTTAATCTGCCCAACAGCCCTGTGTAATAGGTAATGTTATCATCCTTGATTTTATAGATGAGGAAACAGGCATACAGATGTTAAATAACTTCCCCTAGGCCTTCAGCTAGCAAGTGGCAGAGCTGGATTTGAATCCAGATGAATGAAACCAGAGTGTGCTATATGCACACAGTTATTTCTCAGTGAATATTGAATAACAAAATCATTTGGAACTGGGCGTTATCCAGCATGATGCAGAAAGTAAACTATTTCCTTGGATGAGTCTTTAAGGGGAAAGAGGTAGCTTAGTGGATGAGAGTAATAGAAAAATTATATGGTGAGGAAAGGCGAATAAATGACATTCCAAACACAGAAATGTTTATGCTTCTGATAGAAAGGTGTGAACTCCTGTAGGCCACTGGTTCCTTACCTTGAGCATACATCCCCAGAGCTTCTGGAGCCTGAGAATGTGCATTTCTCACAAACCCCAGGTGATACTGATACTGCTGCTCCGGGACCTCACTCGGAAAATCACTACAGACAGTTGAAGAAAGGGTAGAGATACAGTCAGTGTGGTCAAGAGGAATTGATCCAGGTAGCAGCATTCACAATGCTGGGGAGAAGGGCGTAAAATCAGAATTTTTAAAAAGTGTGGCGATAGTTCAGTTCATGTTTTAGAACTGTGCAAGATAAAGCACTGCTGCTAAAAGTGGCTGGGGAGTGGTAAGGAAGGATGTAAACGACTTGTAAAAATCCCTTACCATGTAGCTTAAAGGCAGGTTTCAGGTATTGCTAACATCTAGGACAGAGCCTGGCCTGTAATAGGTGTTCAATAATTATTCGTTGCATGCATGAGTGGATAAACAGAAGAATGAATTAAGAACTCCATATGTTAAATCCACTCAGCATTTGATACATATATATACTCTTGTTTTTCTAGATCTGTCACATACAAGGAGACCTGGTGGTACAGTGGTTAAGAGCTCAGCTGCTAACCAAAAGGTTGGCAGTTTGAATCCACCAGCTGCTGTTGGGATACCCTATGGGGCAGTTCTGCTGGGTCCTATAGGGTCTCTGTGAGTCGGAATCGACTCGACGGCAACACGTTTGGTTTTTTTGGTCATATACAAACTTTTTTTTAATTTATCTTTCTGGTGAAGATAATTTTTGGAAAAAAAAATCAAAATATACAAGTGAATATACAGTTAATTTTCTTCCTAACCCTGTCCCTTTCCCCCAGTTTCTTTCCTAACAGACCAGTCTAGGATACCAGTGTCTTGTATATCCTTCCGGGATATTCTGTGTATGTGTGTGTGTGTGTGAATTTTTAAAAACATTAAGGTAGTATAGCGTACTATATCACTACTCAATACCTTACTTTTTTCATCTAACATTAAATTTTGTTGATCATTTCATACAGGTTATATTACATATGAGGCTGACTCGTTCTTTTTTTTTTAAACTGCTCATTTTGTTCCATATTCCAAACTATGGAGGTACTGTTATTTAACCAGTTCTGTATTGATGGACATTTAGGTAGCTTCCATTCTTTTCATTTAACTGACAATAGTTCAGTGAATGTCATTGTACGTACTTCTGTGTGTACGTATGTAAATAGATCATTGGATTAAAGAGTATATGCATTTGTAATTTGGCAAATATTATCAGATTTCCTTCAAAGTAGGTGAATTAATTTATTCTCCCACCGACAGTATAAGAGACAGCCTGTTACCTCCCAAAATAAAATAATAAAAAATCCAAAAAAATAAAATAATACAAAAAGACTTTTTCCATATGCTCAACAACAGAATGTTTTATGAAATTTTCTCTGTCAGCCTGATGAAAAATGGTATCATATTTCAGTTTTTATTTGTATTTCTCCAATTGTGAGTGGATTTTCACATGTTTAAATGTCAGTTGTGTTTCTTTTTTTGTGAACAGCATGCTCAGGTCCTTTGCTCACTTTTCAATTGTTATTTTCTTATGGAATCTTAGGAGTCTTTTATATACCGAGGAAATTCATCTTTTGTGATATGTGATAGTTTTTTTTTTTACCAGTTTGTCATTTAATTTTGTTTATGTTGTATGGTTGTTATTTTAAAATTGTGCGTATTAAGTGACATTAAAATTGTTACCTGCATGGTTTGTTTCTACATAGGAATTCTTAATATTTGGGATCTAAGGACTGGAAGGTATCCTATTCATCGTTTTGAGCACGACGCAAGAATACAGGCACTGGCCCTCAGCCAGGAAGATGCAACTGTCGCCACAGCTTCTGCCTTTGATGTCATAATGTTATGCCCTAATGAAGAAGGATATTGGCACATAGCTGCAGAATTTGAAGTTCAGAAACTGGTGAGCTCCTAGTCTGGTCATTTTAGTTTTCATTCTGAGAATCTCTGCATTTAACGTAATAGATAGTAATGATGTTGACAGCTCCTGTTCACTCCAGCCTTCCTATGGGCTTTAAATCTGTGAATCTCATAACCAAAAAAACCAAACCTGTTGATGTCAAGTCGACTGTGACTCGTAGCAACCCTACAGAACAGAGTAGAACTGCCCCTTGCGGTTTCCAAGGCTGTAATTTTCACAGAAGCAGACTGCCACATCTTTCTCCCACGGAGCCACTGGTGGGTTCTAACCACCAACCTTTTGGTTAGCAGCCAAGTACTTAACCACTGCACCACCAGAGGTCCTTTAAATCTCATAACAGCCTTATGAAATAGGTAGTATTATGTTCCCCATTGGCCAAGAGGAGCCCTAGTGGCACAGTGGGTAAGAGCTCAGCTGCTAACCAAAAGGTCGTCAGTTTGAATCCACCAGCCGCTCCGTGGAAACCCTATGAGGCAGTTGTACTGTGTCCTGTAAGGTTGCTGTGAGTTGGAATCGACTCAACAGCAGTGGGTTTGGGTTTGGGTGACCGAGAAGCAAACAGAGGCTTAGAGCAGTGAACTGACCTGCCCCAGCTCCCAGGGATTAGAAGTTGTGATTCAAACCTCAGGGCTGATTTCAGGGCTGACTCTCATCACTGTGGTCCTCAGTGTGCCTGTCTCAGACTGACATGATGGCCTTTCACCCCTGGAAATCTGAGCTCAGTTTCTGGCCTAATAGATAAGTGAAAATGAGTTCAGAGGTGTCATCCCAGTCCATATGGGAAGGAAGGTTTCCATCCTACACTTTCTTCATCCCAAGATTTTCTCACCTGGAATTAAGAGTAACTCTTGAGTGAAAACGATTTAAGTGGGTGTTAATTGGGTAGCTGTGTTCCAGGATGTCATGTGTGAAGCTGAGCCAGCCTTAAGAATTCTTTGCTTAGAGCTCTTTTCAGAGTTCAGTTGGTAGTACCTGTCTTGTTTGCATGCAAACCTCTCTATGTTTGTACGGTGGAAGAGGATTTGCTAGTATGAAGGCAAGTAGTATATGAAGGCTCAAATCTGTCTGTGCTGCATTTGTATCTAATTTAAATATACTTGATTTTGGCACTGATAGGAGAGTAAGCAGAAAAGCCAACATTGAAATAATGAATTGATGGCCTGACTTGGAACAAATCCTTACTCCTTTCCCTTTTCCCCGGTGGACATCTGTTAGACTTGAATAACTTAAAAAGCCAGGGCATTACTGCATCTCCTTCATCAGCTTCTTGCCCCTTTAACGATCAGATCTCTGCACTTGGGATGTGGTGTTCCCCCAGAACTGCCTGATGTTGTCATCTCATCTTGGAGTTTTATTAGAAAAATGTGAAAGCACAATGATTTCTGTTTGTTCTCAAAACTACCATTGTGCTTATTACTTGGTCTCGGATTAAATAACACTAGATCAACAATAACTCTATGAACTCAGTTACTTGAGATGTGAGTCCTTCTATAAAGTGTAAATCCTGCTTTGGCAATAGGTAGTGTCCTGGCACAGCTGAGCAGCCTTTTGAAGTCATTTGCAGCTCCCAGTGAATGGCACAGTGCCTTCATCCTGAGCCTCTTAGTGTCAGATAGCAACTGTGAAGATGAAGTCAAATAACTAGACTGATGATGTCAGTGGTAGGAAAATAAGGAATGGTTTTTAGAACAGGAGTGAGGAAAAGCAAGCAATCATCGCAGGAGCATGTTTGATTAACACTTCTTATGTATTATTTCTTGCCCTGGGTGCGGGGCTGCCGCAGAACACGCTGAGTATCCCTGGAAAAGGTACTCCCTGGCCCGTAGAGCTGGGCCATTTTTGTTTTCCCCAGATACACTCCCTGAATAGCGGTGGCAGTGTTCCCGGGTTTGTAATATTAGCCTAGTACATCCATCCTTTGTGATGGATCCACGGCTTGGGACGTGGACTGCCTACCACTTATGCTGTTGGGCCCCAGGATTAGCAGAGTCGCCCAGATATTTACTCTCTCCCAGCTCCTCTAAACAGTCTTCAGGGCTCAGGCTTTTGGACTCGTTTGGTGAATGCCGTCCTTTCACAGTGTGGATTTTCATAATTGCAGAGCGTGGCTCACCTTCAGCATGCGGACTCTCCTGTTTACTCAGGGAGGATATAAACTGCGCTGGGGCAAACAGGCTGCTTCTGGCAGGGTGTATAAAAGCAAACTCTTCTTGAAGGGCACTCCTCAGACCCCAGCAGATTAGAGAAAGTAGTAGGGATAATGTATGTCTTGAGTACTGTGGTAAAATAAAAATGCTTGTTTGTAATAGCCTTCCTTCCCTTGGATGGCCAGATGGACTCTGTGGAATCACCGTATAACATTGAAACCAGGAGAGAGCAGATAGCACAGGTATTTTTAACCTTTAGCAGAACATTTTTTAGGGTTTACATAGATGTTAAAATATAGTTCTTGTTCATTTGTAACAAAGTAAATTTTATTTATTTTTTATTCCTTTTCTTGTAAAAAAAATCAGCCTTAATTTCTTGAACAGTGATTATACTCTCATGGTTCATAACTTAAAAGATGTAAGGTTTACTGAGAAATCTCCCTTCCGTCCCATCCCACAACTGGTTTCCCTCCCTGAAGGCAGCCACTGTTAGCAGATTCATTCACGTACAAGCCAAGTACAGTACATCATACCCTTCCTCTGTCCCCACCTTTTATACATATGTTAGCACACTGACTCCTGGCCCTCACCTTGCTTCCTTGCTTCCCCCCTAAAAGCTGATCTTGGAGTTTATTTCATTTGCTTCACTTTGTAAAGACTATCTTCATGTGTTTTTCTGTGACTGCATAATCTTCCATTGTTTAGCTGTACTGTACATTATTCATTTAGTCCCTTAATAATGGATACTTAGGTTTTCCAGTGTTTAGCTGTAACAAAATAATGCAGCAGTGAGTGACCTTCTACGCAGTCATTTTACATACATGTGATTTTCTTTGTAAGTAAATTCCCAGAAGCAGACTTACTGGACCAGAGCATATGTGCATTTGACGTTTTGATAAGTGTTGCCAGGTTTCCCTGTATAGAGGTTGGGCCAGTTCACATCCCACTAACAATAAGTGGGATCCATAAATGTGGTTGTGCCCATCCACTTCCAGCCAAGTGTGTTGTCCGACTTCTTGATCTTTCCCAATATGACTGGTGAAAATAGTATCTCAGTCAGTTATTACATTGTATTTCTCTTATTAGGCATGTACTGTGTTTTTCTTATGATGAGCATCTTTTCATTTATATCAGAGCTATTTGTGTTACATGTTTTGTGTCCTTTCCCTTTGCCAGTCTTTTTCTGTTGGGCTGCTGGTCTTCTCATTGATGTGTAGGAGCAACTGTATATTTTTGACTAAGTCAACATGCATTTTAGGTGTGACCTCAAGAACTAAACAACTCCCATCCTTTAACAGGTTGACTACCTTGAAATAGTTCCAGATACTGGAAGGTACCCTGTGGCAATAGCCACTGCTGGAGATCTGGTCTACCTGCTAAAAGCTGAAGACTCTGCCAGAACCCTTCATTACGTCTACGGCCAGCCTGTCACATGCCTTGATGTCTCAGCCAACCAGGTTGCTTTTGGTGTGAAGAGTTTGGGATGGGTGTACGAAGGAAACAAGGTACTAAAAATAGCAAGATGTACAATTAATAAGAGCATAGATTTTTTTTTAAGAAGGCTTAAAAAAATTAAAGCTCCGATATTTTTCTGGATATACTAGGGTAATATATCAGAGTAGTAAAAAAAAAAAAAAAAAAATTCAGGCATTTCAAAAGGATGTAAAATGAAAAGTAATTGTTTCCATTCTCCTTCCTTGCCCTAGTCCCACTCCACAAAAGAAGCTATTAACATTGTTTAGATATCCTTCTAGAAAAATTTAATGTGTATGGGATCATAGTATACATAGTATTCTGTACCTGACATTTTCACACAATAATATACCTTAGAGACCATTCCGTATCAGCGTAGACCAAGTTCCCTCTCTGTAGGATTCCAGTGTATGCTTATAACCTATAGCTTTTGTTAATTTTTAATCAATCTCCTCACTGGTGGGCATTTAGGATGTTTCCATGTTTTGGGTATTACAGACAGTGCTGCAGGGAATATTGCAACTTGCAGAAGTCCTTGTGTAAGTATACCTCTAACATAATAAATCCTTGCAATTATATTGCTTGGTCAGAGGATATGTGCATTTAAGATGTTGATAGACATTGTCAAATTGTTCTCCAAAAAGGCTGCATTAAAATTTACATTCTCACCAATAGTGCACATAAAGAGGCTTTCTGATACTCTTTGAGCCAGAAGCAGAAACAAGTTTTTAATTGAAATTCTTTGAATTATGACTGAATCTTATCATTGCCTAGCATTTTACTATGCTGACTGCAAGCCAAGTACTTAGCCTTAAACCTCATTTATAAAACTTCTCTTTCTCTTTTAGTAGGATCAGGGGAGAGAGGGATGAGGGTGTTGTGTTTTGTTTTTCCTCCAGTTTGCCTGCTCCTGACCCTGTTGGCCGTCTCCTCTGACAACATCTTCTCCTAGGGGAGGAGCTCTGTTTTCCACATAGCAGTAGAGTGAACTGGTGAGGGACCGGGCTCTGGCCCCACACTGCCTGCTTTCGAATCTCAGCCCTTCTACCTACTAGCTGTGTGACCTTAAGCAAGTTGGTTGCTTCAACCTCTCTGTGCCTCAGTTTCCCCATTTGTAAAATGAGGATCATAATAGTATCTGTTTTGTAGAGTTGTAGGATTAAATGAAAAAAATGTATGTTAAACATAGTGCCTGGCACGTAAGAGTTAACTATCATTGTGTGCTTCCAGCTATTTCCACCACCCATAGTTCGACTCTGGCCTTTGGTTTGATTCTGTACGTCCTATTTCCCCTATGATAAGTCACGTGTACTGACAGATCTCATTTATGTGAGTGCCACTGGTTTTGCATCCTAGTCAGTGCTCAAAGAATTGAAGCATCCTGGATTCCGATGATGTACTCTTCTGCTAGGAGGGCAGATAAAGCAGTAGAAAATGCATTTAGCTTATTTTAATTTCACTGTAGGAAGGTCCTCCCTTTGTGCTCAGGTCAGACTGTTTCCTTGGAGCATATCCAGTGTATTTTAGCTGGAAAATCTACGATGATATAACTCCTGTGTTTTGTCTTCCCAGGAAGTAGCGGGTAGGGGAAAGAATCAGTTTGCTAAGGCAGTTTCCTTTCTCAGACTTGGAAAAAACTTTCTTTCCAGATCGCCGGTGAGCTCATTTGTTGACAGAGGAGAGACTGTTTGCTTTCTAATTTTTTATCCCTTATGTTTTCAAATGTTGACTATCTCCTTTATTTCTAGACTTCTTCACGTAGTGAGGTGATGGTTGTCTCTAACACTTGCCTGGTTTAAATTTTTCATATACCTGGTAGGTCCTGTTTCTCGTTATCTGAATGGATTTATTCCTGTAGTGATAACGATCATAGTGGATATATTTGAGAAACCAGTTAAAAGGATAATTCAGCGCAAAATTAAGATGGGATGATTCTTTAGCTATGGATATAGGTTGATGCTTTTTTGGATGCCTCTCAAAATTGCCAGTCCAGTCAAAAGCATTAATTATAAGAATCAGCTGATTAATACATGAGTTCTATGAAAATTTGTTTTAAAAAGTTTATAGACCCTCAAATTACTTCTGACATTTTTCATTGGTTTTTTAAAATTAGGAATAGAAATAAATTAGCTTCAAGAAGATATCTAAATATCCCATTGAAAGCTAACAGTAGCCTTTAGTCATCCAAATATACTTGGGGGTACAACATCAAACCTCCGAGAACACTTGAGTGGGTGGGTGGCTGGTTGTTGCTGGTAATAACTGGTAATGACTTTGCAGTGAGATATTTCTCCAGCATGAATGCCACCCACTCAAACCTGAGAAACTCCAGTCTTCATTTATGGCACTGTCCTTATTTTTGCAGAGGCAGGACTTTCCATCTGATTGTGTTTAATGGATTGTTTTGAACTTTCTCAGAAAAACCTGCATTTGTAAGAAATGTAATTGCTGTGTATCATTTCTGTGAATTAAGCCCTGTCCTGATGGGTCTGGGAGATTTCCATATTGTCCTGCTATGCCATAATGAGATATTGTAATTCCCAAACAGTCTGATGTTCAGGACACAGTGTCACTGTGCTGGTGAATGCCATGTGTTGGCTGTGTTTGTGCTTTGCCTGGCATAGTGTGCCCCAGCACGTTTTATTAGGTTGGTGTCAGACCGTTAGCAGTGGAGTTTGCCTGGAGCTGTGTACGCACTGGGGTTTGTGTCTCTGCCTCTGGCCTGTATCTCTAGGATGCAGATGAAGGCATTATGAGAACAGAGAGTTTGGTTTATCTTTGTACCTGGTACAGAACTGGGGTTTATCTACAGTCCATTACTGATTAGCTGTGTTAAAAGCAGACAGTGAAGTCCAAAATGTCAAAATCTAATTGTAGGCAGGAACTTAAATCTCTCTAACCTGTAGAAATATTACAGACGTGTTACTTGTGTTTAGTTAGTGTCTTTGCACTATACAGTGACCATGTTAGCATATAGCACCACGGCTATATGAGCATTGAGTAATAATGATTCAAATTCATCCATTCCTGTATCTGGCTCACCAGCCCTTTGAGTATTCATCACCAAATGGTTATAGAGCCCCAGTTGTGTTTCTAGCTTCGAAGTGTTAAAACAGCATTATGCACGGATTTTTACCAGTGAGTACTTGTTAGGTGACCTAGCTCTGTTTACAAACATGGTTTCCTAAGGAAATGAAACCAAGTAATTTAAGGAAAGCTTATCTATTTAATCTTTTCAAAAGGCTTGTGAATACAGCTAAGATAGGAAGGGACCAGAGAGAGAGAGATCATGCATGTTCTGATATGTCTGTTTGCCCATGGGGCAGGGGTTCCCAGACTTGCATTTCAGAGGCCAGAGTCAAGGGCCACACTCTGGTTTGCCAGCATTTTCTTTGACCAAGTAAAGTCATAGAAAAAGTGGCTATTACCTATTTTCACCTTTTCATAAAAGATCAGCTCTTTAAACATCCTAATTAAAAAAAAAAAAGAAGTATTTTCTGACTAAGTAATACATTCACCTCATTCAGAAATGAAAAGATAGGAAAGGGTGTGCTGTGGGGAGACTCCATCCACTCCTTTCACCCTCCCACCCAGTTTCTCTCCCTGGAACCAAACCAGTGTGGCCAGGTTCTTGTGCGTCTTTCCAGAGCTATCTTATACATATGTAAACAAATTACTGGTGGCGCAGTGGTTAAAGCTCTTGGCTGCTAACCAAAAAGGTCGGCAGTTCAAACTCACCAGCAGGAGAAAGATGTGGCAGTCTTCTTCCGTAAAGATTACAGCCTTGGAAATCCTATGGGGCAGTTCCACTCTGTCCTGTAGGGTTGCTATGAGTCAGAGTTGACTCACCACCAGCAATGGATTTTTTAAGCAAATTACTGATACATGTGCTCACTTCTCCCTTTTTTTTGTTTGTTATAGAAAGGCTTTTTTTATTTTAAAGTTTTTTTTTAATTGTACTTTAGATGAAGGTTTACAGAACAAAGTAGCTTCTCATTAAACAATTAGTACATATACTGTTTTATGACAATGGTTACCAACCCCACGACATGTCAACACTCTCCCTTCTCGACCTTGGGTTCCCCTTCTCGACCTTGGGTTCCATATTACCAACTTTCCTGTCCCCTCCTGCCTTCTAGTCCTTGCCCCTGGGCTGGTGTGTCCCTTTAGTCTGATTTTGTTTTATGCGCTTACCCATCTTTGTAATATAAATGGTAAAATACCATATTGTTCTTCTGCATCTTTCTCTTCCCTCAACAAAATCTCTTGGAGATTATGTCATCATTTCTTGTGACCTAATAAAGGGCCTCCTGGTGTTTTTTTTTTTTTTTTTTTTTTGCAACTTCATGATATTCTACCTTGCTGGATATACCTTAATTAATTTGGTTAGTCCCCTATTGGTGGACATTACATTGCTCCCAATCTTTAGCTATTGCAAACAACGCTTGGTCCACATGAGTAGGGTTAGCTCCTCAAAGTAGACTTGCTGGGTCAAAGGACCATGTGCCTTCATCATTTTGTAGATGTTGCCCTTCATACCAGTTGTGCCTTGGGCAGTGGTGGATCAGCCCACATCCCATCCTCTTGACCTCTTCTCTTGTGGCCTTTACAGAAAGATCACAACAAAATAAGGCTAGAAGGGCTGTACAGAGATCTGTCTGGTCCTGCCCTTCACTTGAATTATTTGGCGGCGTCCTGCTTCTAGGCAGATGAAATGACTAGAGCACAAGGCTCCACCTAGAATTGGTAGAGTGGGGCTGACAGCCATATGAGGTCTTGGTTATGGAGGAGAGAGCTGCCGCACACACTGACCTGTGCCCCTTCTTGGCTTATTTATACCCATTTGAGGGAGAGTCCGTAGCTCCCTTAAGCCAGTAAGTTTACCTGCCTCTTTTCTGTAAAATGAGGAGGGCTGAGCACAGTGGCCTTTGGGCTCCTCTCCTGTACCCACAGTCCTTGAATCTTTGATTACGTGACTAGGTGGTTTAAGCTGTTTTTCTATCACCTGTGGAGCTGCATTGAGCTGATCCCCCAGTGGAAGATGCTGAGTATAGCTGAGGGCTTCTGAAATGGCTTGAGAACTCATTTGCTCTGCAGTTTCTCTGTAACGAGATCTCCTAAGGGCTGTGCTTATTACTGGCAGAAATGATTGGGCAGGAAAGTTTTTGGTACTTTTCATCAATTCCTACGTCTTGCTGGGCAAGGGGTATGTGGCAAGAAGGGCTGCTTGAAGTTCTTTTTAGATTAAAAAATTGATTCTTTTTTGTCTGTGTTTTAGGTGAAAGTTTATGGCACACATTAGTTTCTCATTCAAAAATTTATACACAAGTTGTTTTGTGACATTGGTTGCAATCCCCACAATGTGTCAGCGCTCTCCCGCTTTCCCTCTATACCCTGAATTCCCTGTGTCCATTTGTCCAGGTTTCCTGCCCCTTCCTGCCTTCTCGTCTTTGCTTTTGTGCAGGTGTTGCCCGTTAAATCTATACTTGATTGAACTAAGAAGCACGGTCCTCACCTGTGTTATTGTTTGTTTGATAGGCCTAATCTTTGGCTGAAAGGTGGACTCCGGGAGTAACTTCAGTTCTGAGTTAGCAGGATGTCCGGGGGCCATAGTCTCAGAGGTCCCTCCAGTCTGTCGGATCAGTAGAAGTCTAGTCTTTTTTGTGAATTTGAATTTTGTTCTACATTTTTCTCCCATTCTTTCTGGGACCGTCTATTGTGATCTGTCACGACTGTCAGTGGTGGTAGCCAGACACCATCTAGTTCTTTTAGGCTCATGCTGGTGAGGCTGTGGTTCATGTTCTATTAGTCCTTTGGACTAATATTTTCCTTGTGTCTTTGCTTTTCTTCATTCTCCTTTGCTCTGGACAGGATGGGAACAACAGATGTATCTTAGATGGCTACTCGCAGCTTTTAAGACCCCAGACGCTACTCACCAAAGTAGGGTGTAGAACATTGTCTTTATGAACTATGTTATACCAGTTGACCTAGATGTCCCCCAAGACCATGGTCCCCAGCCCTCAGTCCCAGTAACTCCAAGGTGTTTAGATGTGTCTAGGAAGCTTCTATGGCATTGCGTTGGTCATGTTGTGCTATCTTTCCCTATATTGTGCGCTATCTTTCCTTTTACCAAAGTTATCACTTGTCTGCTATCTAGTTAGTGATTTCCCCTCCCCATTGCTCCCCTCCCTTGTAACCATCAAAGATTATTTTTTTCTGTGTGTAAACCTTTTCTTGGGTTTTTATAATAGTGGTCTCATACAGTATTTGTCCTTTTGTGATTGACTTATTGCACTTAGCATAATGCCCTCCAGATTCATCCATGTTGTGAGGTGGTTTGCTGATTCATCATTGTTCTTTATCGTTTCATAGTATCCATTATGTGTCTGTACCATAATTTGTTCATCCATTCATCTGTTGATGGGCACTTAAGTTGTTTCCATCTTTTTGCTATTGTGAATAATGCTGCAGTGAACATGGGTGGGCATATGTCTATTGATGTGACAGCTCTTTTTTCTCTACGATATATTCCTAGGAGTGGGATTGCTGGATTGTATGGTATTTCTATTTCTGGCTTTTTAAGGAGGTGCCATATCATTTTCCATAGTGGTTGTACCATTTTACATGAAAAATAGATTCTTAAGTGCTGATGTTGCATTCTTGGGTTCTCAGAATTCAGTGGCATAAGTGACCATAAAGGTAGCTGTTGCAAAGACGGGTGATTGTAAGAGGAAACAAGTGTTAGAGCAATGACTGTGGCCTGACTCTTCATCCTGCTGCAGCACAAAAATGAGTGTAAACTGTTAATGTGGCCCTTTATGCCCAGACATTCCTTTAACATTTGTTTTTATTCTCATATAGTCCCTGAGTCTGTCAGAAAGACTTCCATACATGAGAACATATTTATGATGCCATATCATCTTTATTAATTCTTTCCTTGCTCGAATTTGATTTTGCTCTCAGAGGTGGAGGCGTAGAAGATAGAATTGCCTTGTTTAAGAGCATTATGTTGACGACGAGTCTCATGCCTCATAAAGAACGAGAGAGAGCCACTTAGGGCTCGTAGCATCATTTGATGTATTTGGACATATTTCCTAATTCACTTCTGAAGTACTTGGCATTTAATGGCAGATTGTATTAAGCGGTGCATCGGCGTGCATCCTAATCAGGGAGATGTGAGTGAAGTAATCCAGAAGGCTGGAATGTGTTTGACAAGGACGCTTGCTTGGCGCTGCTGCCCCAGCTTACATCACACTGGAAAATAATTGCTAACGTCTCTTACGATAATCATTCCCTATCCACGGACGTGAAAAGACTTGGGATTGGTTGTTTGCACTCGTCACGAGTTGAAATATCAGTTTGGGAGAGCCTTTGGAATCCGAAATGCACTGCTCATGGATTCTGGCCCATTTTTCCGTACCTACACCAGAATATGAAATGCAAATAGAACCACCGACCTTTCATTTAGCAGCCAGACTCTTAACCACTGCACCACCAGGGTGCCTATATGAAATCTGTCTTTTCTTTTTTTCAAGGGTACATTGCAGAGGAAAGTAAAAACTTAGTATTTCACACACAGAATGAATTCTTTAAAATGGGAAGTTTGCAAAGTAAATGATTGGATTTTCACTTTCCCCTTAAACCTTGAATGTTTGTTATATTTACTTTTTCTTGGAGAAATTGAGAAAAAGAGCTGTTGGAGGCGAGTTTTCTAGGTTATTGAGTGTTGTTGACCCCAGAAGGATCCATTTGTATTACTAAGAGCACTCTCATTGTTAATAACACATAGTGAACATACATTGTGTGCTCGGTTTCTGATTCGCGCTGGAAACTGAGATGAATCAAATGTGACCTCTGCCTCATGGTGTACAGTCTTGAGGCCCTTCTCAGCGACTTAGCATTATAAAGGTGGTTTCTCCTAGTTGAGATGGACACAAGGTCATAGGGAGACCTTCACAATGAATTTGGTCAATTCCAAAGATGATGAAATATTATACAGATAAATGGATGGAAATTGAACGAACTTTCAAATGTGTTTTGTATGTGCTTTAGCGTTAGAATGGTATCAGTAATTAATATAATTTTTAATCTGTTGTTAATAATGAATAATAATAAATGAAATTCTCATCAGATGTTGTAAAAACTCTGAAGCACTTCCAGAGAGCTCTAGCGACTGGATTCTCAGGACGGAGCGTGAAAACTCTTGACTTAGAGGCCCTTGAGGACCTGGCCATCTCTGATATTTTATACAGCTATGATGGGTGATTCTGTGAAAAGTAGTTCTTGGAATGCTTCTTCTTCCTATTGAAGCTACAAGTGTTTAGGATCTCTAGGGATCCTGGGAGGGAGTGATGAAGTAATAGAAAGTAAACAGAGGAAAATTTCTTTTCAGTCACGGTAGTACAACCATTGTGGAACCAGCAAAGCCTTTGGAGTCAGATAAGCCTGAGGAAAGTAACTTACATGCCTCAGGTTCCCTGTTTGAAAAGTAGGGATAACGATACCTCGGAAAGGTGGGTAATGCTCTTTGCATGTGGTTTGTTCTCGGTGTGTGTTAGGTTCCTCCTTCACCTCCCCATGCCCACCAGCTTTGGGGTCAGGTTGGAGTTCATCAGGCAAAGACTGGGAAAGAGGGCGGGCAGTCCAAACAGAGGCAAGGAGGCTAGAGGGGGAGCGACTGGGGGAGAGGCTGGGGAGCAGGTGTGGGGGTGATCCCGGCTGCTGGAGCATGGGTAGATCATGATCTGGTATGGAAGTTTTGCTGAAGCCATACTTGTAGTGATCACAGTTTGTGGTTCTTCACAAGATTTATTTCCTCAAGAATTGTTTTGAAAGAGTATATTTAGAATAGCAAGGGACAGGTCAGTTCCGCTTTGGTGCAGAACTCATGCCGTAAGTTAATGTGACTGCTGAGTCACTTTGTATAAAAGCCTTTGAGGTGAGGGCTGGTGCTGTGTCTTAAATTTCTTTTGTCTTCACACATACTTGTACAGTTTTTGTATAACAATATTTGTATTATTTTCAAATTAAAAAAATTTAATCAGTGTTCTGGAGACTCTGAGCAAGTTTACAAAGCCATTACACTGAAGTGTATGATGTTCATCGTCGTTCTTCCCTTTTGACTTTTGAATTAAGCTTAGAATTTTATTTAGGGCCTCATTTTTATTCTAATGGCTTCCCCGACTATTTACGTGGAATTTCCATCTTGGTTTACCATTCTACACCCAAGGGAGCGTGTGAAGTTGGAGTGGATTTTGTGTGTGCATTTATTTCACCTCACAGACAGGTGTGGCTTTGTTTTCTTCATGCTGGGTGAGTCTTGGAGTCATTCCTGCCCTCGGCAGCAACATGATTTGTGAGAGTTAAAAATCGGCTTGTTTGAAACTGTGATACATACACACAGTGGAGTATTATGCAACAATAAAGAACAGTGATGAATCTGTGAAGTATCTCATAACATGGATGAAACTGGAGGACATTATGCTGAGTGAAATAAGTCAATCTCAAAAGGACAAATATTGTATGAGACCTTTACTGTAAAAACTCATAAAAGTTTACACACAAAAAGAAATAATCTTTGTTGGTTACGGGGGATGGGAGGGGTGGGGGTGGGGGAACTAAACAGACAATAGGTAAGTAGCAACTTTGGTGAAGGGCAAGACAGTACACAATACTGGGGAAGGCAGCACAACTTGTACAAGGAACGGTCATGGAAGCTCCATAGACACATCCAAACTCCCTGAGGGACTGAATTGCTGGGCGGAGGGCTTTGGGGACCATGGTCTCGGAGAACATCTAGCTCAATTGGCATAACACGGTTTATAAAGACAGTGTTCTGCATTCCACCTTGGTGAGTAGCGTCTGGGGTCTTTAGAGCCCGTGAGCAGCCATCTAAGATACTCCACTGGTCTCACCCCTTCGGGAGCAAGGGAAAATGAAGAGAACAGGATACAAGGAAAAGATGAGTCCAAAGGACTAATGGACCACAGCTACCAAGGCCTCCACCAGACTGAGTCCAGTACAGCTAAATGGTGCCTGGCTACCACCACAGACTGCTCTGACTGGGATCACAGTAGAGGGTCCTGGACAGAGCTAGAAAAGGATGTAGAACAAAATTCTAACTCCCCAAAAAAAGGACCAGATTTACTGGCCTGACAGACTGGAGAAACCCTGAGAGTATGGCCCCTGGTCACCCTTTTAGCTCCGTGGTGAAGTCACTCTCGAAGTTCACCGTTCAGCTGGAGATTGGACAGCCTCATAAAACAAAACGGGACTAATGAGACACAGCAGTCCAGGGACGAGGACTAGTAGGCAGGAGGGGACAAGAAAGCTGGTGATAGGGAACCCAGGGTTGAGAAGGGACAGTGTTGACATGTCGTGGGGTTGTTAACCATTGTCATAGGGCAATATGTGTGCTAACTGTTTAATGAAAAACTATTTGTTCTGCAAACCTTCATCTAAGGTACCAAAAAAAAAAAAAAAAAAGAAAAATAGAAGTATCTATGTGAGATCAAATTGACAACAGCAACTCAAAAGGTTTGATGGGAAGCTTAGGGGGCAGTGAGTTGAAGATAATGGTGATGGAATAATTTGGAAAAGGATAGTGAGAACAGCAGCACTGGCAGCACAACTGGAAGAATGTAATCGATGTCACTGAATTGTACATGTAGAAACTCTTGAAATGGTATAACTTTGGCTATGTATATTTTCACCAAAAAAAAAAAAAAGGGGGTCCTCCAAGGTCGAGAAGGGAGAGTGTTGACATGTTGTGGGGTTGTTAACCAGTGTCATAAAACAATATGTGTACTGACTGTTTAATGAGAAAGGTATTTGTTCTATAAACCTTCATCTATAGTACAATTTTATATATACATATATATATATATATATATCAGCTTGTTTGGCAGTGAGTGAAGACCCCAGGAGGCCTACTGGAAATGTTTGCCTTTGCTCTAGAAGTAAAAACTTTTAACACTGTAGCATAGACTAAGTGCTTTAGATATACATTCAGACAACTGAGACTGATGGTGTTAGCCTAGGGGAGGGCAGGAGAAAGGCACGCAGAAGACGGCCTATGTTAGAATTTCAGAATATTGAAAACATTTTACTATTCTCAAATACACATGGCAGCTTAAGCCAGACTAACAAAATATTACAAAGTAGAGAAATTTTGCTTTTTCTTCAGTATACGAATATGATTTATAATTTCCTCAACACTTCAGTCTCCTGTAAGGCAGTGTGTTAGAGAGTGGGTTTATAATTATCAATTACTGAGTTGCAGATGAGTCCTCCTAATGGAGTCAGAGTTAGTCTTAAGCGTTCCCTTAGTGTGTTATTAATTTGCAGGGTAAATCTGGATTTGTAGATGGGCAAAGGAAAACCAGCTCAGTCTTCATCGGAGTGATCACGTTCCAAATTAATGGACTTAGGAGGAGTGATGAGGTTCACAGTGTCTTCAGATGAGGCCCGAACCTTGTGGACTGCGCCACACACTGAAAGCCACTCGGCCATGAACTGGGTTCCAGCCTCAGCTCACCTCTCCTGCTTGAGGACTGTGCCGTTTATATGGGATGTGGGACTGACTGACTGGACCCGAACGGAATTGAATGCTCAGATTTCTTTAGGTCTTCCCAGGTTCGGATCAGCTCCACCTACTCTCCTAGGCAGCCTCTTTAGAATCTGGTGTTTCCTTGGGTTGTGCACCATAAGTTTTACAGTGCATTGGAAATGACGTGAAAACATTTCCTTCTTGAGTTCGGCTTTACTTGGTGAAAGGGCAGGATCTCCCCCAGCTTGTATTCCTTCCCCAGGTCCCCTTCCTCCATTTGCCCCTGCCCTTTGCTGCCTTTGCGCTCTTGTACCACCTGGCTGCGCCTGTCTTCACAGTCCATTTCCATTTTTTTCAGACTGATGGCTGCATGCCGGGAACTGTGGATAAGGCCTTGGTGCCTATCTTCAGCCTAGCCTTCAAGATTCAGGGTATGAGGTTCCTGTCTTGGCTCCCAGCTCTCCATTCCCACACCTCCAAAATGAGCCTCTTGCTCCAGCCTGACCGGGGCAATGCTGACTATGCCACATTGATTCCTGACCAGGGACTGGCAGTATCATCCCCTCTTCCCTTCCTGTCTCTCCATGTCCTTCCAAGAAAGGGCCAGTGTTGGTCTATCCATTCAAAAATCCCACCCATCACCAGAAGCCTTACCAATGGTCTGTCTTTCACTGAATTTTCCCCTTTCTCTTAGCTGTCACAGTGCACAGGGTTTGCATCTCACATGTTGGTATTGTTACTACCTAGCACTGTGGCTTACCTATTTCACAAACCTTGTTTCCCCAGCCTGTACCGGGAGGCACTATAGGTGTAGTGCAGGGGTTCTCAAAGTCAAGCAGATATCAGAATCTCCTAGAGACCTGGTTAAAATAAAGATTCTTGGGCCCTGCCCCTAGAGATTCCAATTGAGTGAGTGTGGGGGGAGGCCCGAGAATTTGCGTGTCTGTTGGGTTCCCTGGTGCTGCCGATGCTGCAGCCCTGGGACTGCATTTTGAGAACTCTGGAGTAAAGCTTTAAAGACATGGGCTTTGGAGCCCACCCACCTGGGTTTGAATTCTGGTTCCAGAACTTCGTAACTGTGCAAGTGGTTTAACCTCTTTACATCTCCATTTGCTTGCATGTAAAGTGAGTAAAATTATGGTACTCACCTTATGGAATTGTGGCAGGTAAATGAAATAATGCATTTTAGCAGTGTTTTGTATATAAGAGAACCCTATAATGGTTATTAAATCCATTGCCAAATATATTCCCAAAACAGCAAGCCCGTTGCCCTCGAGTCGATTCAGACTCATTGTGACCCCGTGTGTTACAGGGTAGAACTGCTCCATAGGGTTTTCTTGGCTGTAATCTTTATGGAAGCAGATTACCAGGGCTGTATTCCAAGGTGCCACTGACTGGGTTTGAACTGCCAACCTTTAAGTCAGTAGTCGAGTACAAACCGTTTGTGCCACCCAGGAACAGTACAATGGCTATAATTAACCATTTTTTTGACAGAACTCAGGAAGAGCCATTGTGATATGGTAGCAAACATTGGTATAGGACTATGAATAGCTGGGCCGCAGCTCCTTTTGTTAACTGTCATTTGGGGCAAGTTATTTAAAATTACTTAAGCCTCAGTTTCTTTATGTATAAAATACAGACAATAGTATTTGTCTGCCTTATGGTGGTTGTGAGACTTAAATGGAATGAGAGTCTGAAAGGATTTATGTGAAAAGCATATCAGTGTTATTAAAAACAACTAACAAGTATAGGGACCACTGTTTGCAGAGTGGTAAAGAGCTTGGCTGCTAACCAAAAGGTGGGCATTTCAAATCCACCAGCCACTCCTTGGAAACCCTGTGGGGCAGTTGTACTCTGCTGTAGGGTCGCTATGAGTAAGAATTGACTCAATAGTAGTGGGTTGGTTTAATATATATAAAGGAGCCCTGGTGATGCAATGGTTAAGTGCTCAGCTGCTAACTGAATTGTTGGCAGTTCGAACCCACCAGCCACTCCACAGAAGGAAAGATCTGACAATCTGCTCTGTAAAGAGTACAGCCTAGAAAACTCTATGGAGCAGTTCTACTCTGTCCTATAAGGTCGCTATGAGTCAGAATTGACTCGACGGCAACAAGTTTGGTTTTTTGGGGGGAATACGTATAGTGTTCTCTTACACGCAGTACACTGCTAAACATGGCTCTGCTGATATAGCTGTGTGCTATATAGTGTTGCTAAACATGGCTCTGCTGATATAGCTGTGTGCTGTATAGTGTTGCTAAACATGGCTCTGCCCTAGAGGTGTGACATGTGCCCATGGAGTGCTGGACTGTGTGCCCCCCACTAAAGGCCCTGATTGTTCACTGCAGGGGTACAGTCGCCTCCTTCAGCTCTTTGTTTCAGAGATCTGATTTTAGCAACATTCTGCCTGTCTACTCCCTTCTAAGCGTTTGTCCAGTCTAACTTGAGGCCAAACTAGAAGTTGCCAGGCTAGTCAACAGAAAATTGGTAGCCAAACTAGGGAGATATCCTGAACTTCATGCACACTGTTAATTAAGGCTTATGGATATTTTTACATTATGAGCATCTCACTTGTAATCTTTCAGTTTTTTTTGTAATGTCTAAGTAAGTTGCCTTTAATTCGAAAGAATTCATTTTATCATTTGCAGCCTCAGTTTTCCTCCCTATGCAATAGGTTTAATGATAGCATTCTTTCTATGGGTGGCACAAATGGTTAAGCCCTCAACTGCTAGCCAAAAGGTTGACGGTCAATCCTACTCCAGCAGCGCCTTGGAAGAAAGGCCTGGTGACCTACTTCCAAAAGGTTAGAGCCCTGAACACCCTGTGGAACACAATTCTACTCTGACCCACATGGGGCTGCCATGAGTCAGAATGCACTCTACGAGAACTAGCAGTGACAATGATGATAATATCATTCTTTCTCATGGGAACCATGAAGAGTTATACATGGTTAATATTTGTGAAGTGTTTGAGATGGCCCGTGCTCTTTATTATGATGAGGCATGTTGGGAGCACTAAAATGAGGATGGATTTTCAGCTTCCACTTACACATTTGCATAATAATTACAATCTCTTCATTGGACTAAATGCTTTGACATTGAACATTTCCTGTTCGTTTTTATGTAACCATTAACCAGTTCTTTGTGGTCACATCTCTTCTCCTTATTTTAGCACCCGGACAGGGATTCTCTAAAGATCCTTGAAGCAAAGCAGAGAGCTGTATTCTGCTCACTCCCTAATGGAGATATGGTCTTCCTCTATTGTTCTTTTATTATTTGGATTATTTTTGCCTGGATTTCTACGCCCACGTAGTCTTGTTCTCTGGGCTCCTTTCAGGCTTAGGTCACAATAGGTGTTGGTTTGGCCTCACTCTGGTCCTTTGTAAACATCTGCCTACATCACACAGCCCCATGTTTGGCATGGCCTGCAGTGATTGGCAGCGCCTTCCAGGGAAGAGTCCAGTCCTGGAACAGCGGGGGTTGCAGGTGCACTGGCACGTGGTGGTGGGGAGCGTGCACAGTCCTCGGCTACCCAGTGCCTGGCACCACTCAACACCACTGTCCCGTCTCTGAAATATCTTGGCCTCATGGACTTGTCACTCCAATTAAAACTTAAAATGTGAAAGCAGCCCAGGCTTCCTTTCCCTTTGTGCTGAATTTGAGTGTGGACTGTGCCAGAAGCATGTCATGAAAACTGTTAGGGGGTGCCATGTCTCTGATTGTGTCCAGGATCCATTTCTTCCAGCTCTGCATCTTGCTGGTTGTGCTGCTAAGTGCACCTGAGAGGCACATTTTTGTTTGCCAACAGAAAGTCACCTTTGGGATGGTGGTGAAAGTCATTTTCCACATGTTCACAGATACGGCTGTGTTACCAAGCCTTATGCTATGACTTATCTCTGGCAGGGACTTACAAAATAGTCTCTCTGGCTGATAGTCAAAAATTACATCATATCGGAGTAAACTGCTTTTAAATCAGACATCCATTATTCATGTATATTAACTGCTTTTTTATTTTTTATTGGCTGTTTTGTGTATGATTTACTCTTTTCTCCCCAATTGTCTGTCTTTCTCATCTTGTTTTTTCTAAATCTTAGCTCATCTGTGAATTTATACAGCCTGCTTACTTAGCTTTGTGAACATGGATATGCAGAGCCTGCATGTTTTGTAGTTAAACTTCACATTTTTGTAGGTCATATTTATGGTGGGTCAGAATGGCAACTTGGGTCGTTTCCATGAATAAATTCCATCCCAAAGACGTAAAGACTTTTTCTTTCGTATCTTTTATTTTAAAAACACGAGCATTATAGACTTGTACTTCAGGGTCTATGCTGAATGCAGCTGTACCTGCCATTTGTGCAGCTGCTAAATATACTGCTGCTGGTGGAAAGCAAATTGACTTTGTGTGGTCATTTGTATGCATGAAGCATATCTTTACTGTAACCGGGTATCATTCACCTGTAATCGGTAGATAGAGGCAGAGATGTGTAGCGTTTCTTCGTTAAATATACACTGAGCTCCTCCTATGTGCCAAA
Organism: Dugong dugon; assembly: GCA_030035585.1. NCBI lineage: Eukaryota > Metazoa > Chordata > Mammalia > Sirenia > Dugongidae > Dugong > Dugong dugon. Next base: position 14,541,141 of record CM057476.1, read on the forward strand.
CATTGTACAAGTATCCAGAGAAACATCTAGTCACTCCAAAATGTATTACATTTCTCCAGTTTGTGAGACTTGACTCTTTGGAATAAAAAGGACCAAACTATTTAATTCTCCTAAATCAGCATTATTAATTGTTGTTATATGTAGTGGATGTTTGTATACTTTTACACACGTTTCCCTCAATCTTTTGCTCACTCTTAGTATCTGAGACCCTTTCTCTGAAATGATTTTTCATATTCCAAAAGCATATTCTTTAGAAGTTCCTTTAGTCGGGGTCTGTTTGCTGAAGTGCTTTCAGGGGGTTTTATCTAAAAACATCTTTATTTCATCCTCATCCTTGAAATGCAACTTTGCTAGCCCTTTACAATTCTAGGTTGACAGTTATTTTCTCTCAGGTCTTTGAAGACTTTTTTTTTTTTAAATAAATTTTTTATTCTACAGTAGTTTTAGATTTACAGGCCTTAGAAGATATCAGTGGTATTGACTTCCATTGGCATTACTGAGAAGTTGGCTATCAGTCTAATTGCCATTCCTTTTTAGAACTCTTTCCCTTTTTGCCTTCTTTTAAGATCTCCTTGTCTTTAATTTTCTGATGTTTCACTATAATGTGTCTAGGTGTGGATGTATTTTTATATATCCTGGTTAGGATTTCTTGTGCTTCTTTCCTTTCAGTTGTAGAAATTTTTCAGCAATTGTTGTTGTGTGCCATCGAGTTGATTCTGACTCACAGCAACCCTATAGGACAGAGTAGAACTGCCCCATAGGATTTCCAGGGAGCTGCTAGTGGATTTGAACTGCCAACCTTTTGGATAGCAGCTGATCTCTTGACCACTGTGCAGCCAGGGCTCCTTTCAGCCATTATCCTGTTGAAAATTTCCTTGCCCTCATTCTCTCTATTCTGTCTGGAACTCAGGTTAAATGTGTTAAACAGCTTATTCTCTCTTGTGCTGTTCACCACTTGTTCATCTCTCTGCTGCATTCTGAATAATTTCTTCAAATCTGTATTCCAGTTTACAGATTCTTTCTTTGAATCTATTTTTATTGTTTATCTCATCAATTGACTTTTTCTAGAAATTATATTTGTTTTTCAGATCTGCTTAATCAGTTTTGCTACTCTTGACCCTTGCCCTCTTTCCTTTCTGTGAACATTTTCAGTATGCTTTTTTCTTTTTTTTATTGTACTTCAGGTGAAGGCTTACAGAACAAATAGTTTCTCATGAAACAGTAGTACACATATTGTTTTATGACATTGGTTAACAACCCCACAACATGTCAACCCTCTCCCTTCTCGACCTTTTTTTTTTTTTTTTTGGTGAAAATATACATAGCCAAAGATACACCATTTCAAAAATTTCTACATGCACAGTTCAGTGACATCGACTACGCTGTTCCAATTGTGCTGCTATTCTCACTTTAGATGAAGGCTTACAGAACAAAATAGTTTCTCATTTAACAGTTAGTACACATGTTGCCCTATGACAATGGTTAACAACCTCACAACACATCAACACTGTCCTTACTCAACCTTGGGTTCCCTATCACCAGCTTTCCTGTCCCCGTCTGCCTTCTGGCCCTTGTCCCTGGACTGCTGTGCCTCATTAGTCCCATTTGGTTTCATAGGGCTGTCCACTCCCCGGCTGAATGGTGAACGTTGGAAATGACTTCACCACTGAGCTAAAAGGGTGTCTGGGGGCCGTACTCTCGGGGTTTCTCCAGTCTCCTTTAGGCCAGTAAATCTGGTCTTTTTGTGAGTTAGAATTTTGTTCTACATCCTTCTCCAGTTCTGTTCAGAACCCTCTGTTGTGATCTTGGTCAGAGCAGTCAGTGGTGGTAGCCGGGCACCATCTAGCTGTACTGGACTCAGTCTGGTAGAGGCCTTGGTAGCTGTGGTCCATTAGTCCTTTGGACTAATCTTTTCCTTGTATCCTGTTCTCTTCATTCTCCCTTGCTCCCAAAGGGATGAGACCAGTGGAGTATCTCAGATGGCTGCTCACAGGCTTTTAAGACCCCAGACGCTACTCACCAAGGTAGAATGTAGAACATTGTCTTTATAAACTGTGTTATGCCAGTTGAGCAGATGTTTCTGAGAACATGGTCCCCACAGCCCTCCATCCAGAAATTCAGTCCCTCAGGGAGTTTGGATGTGTCTATAGCTTCCATGACCTTTCCTTGTACAAGTTGTGCTGGTTTCCCCAGTATTGTGTACTGTCTCACCCTTCACCCAAGATACCACTTATCTATTGCCTATTTAGTATTTCCCCCCCACCCCTCCCATCCTTGGTAACCAACAAAAATTGTTACATTTTGTGTGTGAACTTTTTAATGGGTTTTTACAATAGAGGTCTCATACAATATTTGTCCTTTTGTGATTGACTTATTTCACTCAGCATGATGTCCTCCAGTTTCATCCATGTTATGAGATGCTTCACAGATTCATCACTGTTCTTTCTCGTTGCATAGTACTCCATTGTGTGTATGTACCATAGTTTGTTTATCCATTCATCTGTTGATGGGCATCTAGGTTGTTTCCATCGTTCTGCTATTGTGAACGATGCTGCCATGAGCATAGGTGTGCATATGTCTATTCGAGTGACGACTCTTATTTCTCTAGGATATACTCCTAGGCATGGGATTGCTGGATCGAATGGCATGTCTATTTCTAGCTTTCTGAGGAAGTGCCATATCATTTTCCAAAATGGTTGTATCATTTTGCATTCCCACCAGCAGTGCATAAGAGTTCTGATCTCCCTGCAGCCCCTCCAACATTTGTTATTTCCAGTGTTTTTGATTCGTGCCAGTAATGCTGGGGTGAGATGGCATCTCATTGTGGTTTTCATTTGCATTTCTCTAATGGCTAGTGATCGCGAGCATTTCTTCATGTGTCTGTTGGCCATTTGAATGTCTTCTTTGGTGAAGTGTCTGTTCATTTCCTTTGCTCATTTTTTAATAGGATTATTTGTCTTTTTGTTGTAGAGGTGTTGGATTTTCTTGTAGATGATGGAGATGAGACCTTTGTCTGACTTGTACTGTCCAGAAATTTTTTCCCAGTCTGTAGGTTTTCTTTTTACTCTTTTGGTGAAGTCTTTTGAAGAGCATAGGTGTTTGATATTTGGAAGATCCCAGTTATCTAGCTTATCTTTTGGGGGTTTGTGCATCGATGGTTATGGTTTGTATCCTTTTAATGCCGTGTATTAAGGCCTGTAGTGTTGGTCCTATTTTTTCTTCTATGAACTTTATAGTTTTAGGCTTTATATTCAGGACTTTGATCCATTTTGAAGTAGTTTTTGTATACGGTGTGACGTATGGGTCCTGTTTCATTCTTTTGCAGATGGATATCCAGTTTTACCAGCACCGTTTGTTAAAAAGACTGTCTTTTCCCCATTTGATGGACTTTGGGCCCTTGTCGAAGGTCAGGTGACCGTAGGTGGCTGGATTTACATCTGGGTTCTCAATTCTGTTCCCTTGGTCAATGTATCTGTCGTTGTACCAGTACCAGGCTGTTTTGACTACTGTAGCTGTATAGTAGGTTCTGAAGTCAGGTAGTGTGAGTCCTCCAACTTTATTCTCTTTCTTTGGTAGTGCTTTACTTATTCGGGGCTTCTTCCCTTTCCATATAAAGCTAATGATCAGTATGCTTAGTTTGTATTTTTATCTGATAAATATCGATGAGTTACTTCTTTATGTATTTAGAATCTTTTTTTAAAATTATTATTATATGCTCATATTTGGTTGGTCTTAATTTATAGGACTCTTAATTAAGGGGTCTGTGTTAAGAAATCCTCCTGAAAAGATTCTGCCAGGTACCTTGAGGCATGTTACCAAACTGAACACACTTTAAATGGATTACTATACTTGGTTTCCTTTGGCTTTGCAGGTAGTGTAAATAGAAACCCTGAACCTGTGTGAGGGCAGACATGGGATTACAGGTTCTAGGGCAAATGTTTCCACCCTGAGCTGAACCCAAGGCAGACAAATTTCTGAGTAGGCTGTCTGCTGCAACGTAGAGAGTTGTTCCTTTCCTTGCTCACATTTTACTGAGGCTGTATAGCCCTTCAAGGGCCCCAGCTTAAAGCAGATATCTCAGTTCTGAGGCTGCACTTTGTACTGGCCAAAAACTGTCTCACGTTTCCCTGGTTCTCTAGGCTCCTGGCACTGGCAGATGTCCCCAGAGCAGCCCCTCGCTTGGGTGCTCATTTACCTTTCTGATGTTTGTGCTCTGTTCATTTTCATCCCCTGTGGGTTTCCTTGACTTCTTATGAGTTAAACAATACGTTGTAAAGGATGCTGGTTAATAGAATGAATCTTATCCAACCTTTTCAGTGTTTGTAACAGGAGTATTTTTCACAGTCTAGTGTGCCATGTTGTCAGAAGTGGAATCTTAGGACTCAGCACAGTTGGGTGTTACAAAATCTAGAATCTGAATATTATGGAGCGAGATCTGTGAAACCATCTTCTGTTTTAAATAGAATAAAGCAGTCTCTTTGTACAAGTCGGCAGCACCAGTAGACATCCAGGAATAGGGGAATGTATTAAGCCAAAAAATGATTATCTGAGTATTTACTGTGTAGTAGACTCTGTAACAGCCCTGTGTATGCCTATAAAGGTACAGCAACCAAAAACCAAACCCGTTGCCATCGAGTTGATTCTGACTCATAGTGACCCCATAGGTCAGAGTAGAATTGCCCCATAGGGTTTCCAAGGAGCAGCTGGTGGACTGGAACTGCTGACCTTTTGGTTAGTGTTGAGCTCTTAACCACTGTGCCACCAGGGCTCCGTAATTGTACATTAGTCAGTGAATATACACACACTTATTGCATACCTGCCAAATGCAAGCACATAGGCAGATGCAAGGGATATATAACTAACACAGTACCTGGCACATACTTGGTCCTTCATACATGCTGAATGAATGAATGATAGGATGTCTTCCCCAAGGAACTTACAGTGTAAGTCTAGGATAGTGTTTTTCAACATGTGGCATGGCACTTGTTAACATTGTCCCTTCCAGAAACTCATCTGACCGGCTAAAATCAGTCTCCTGAGATGAATTTCCTACCCTCAAGGGTTCAAACGTTGGAGGAGGATAATATGAAGTTCAAAATGGTACCTGAAGAGCACCCGATGAAGTGTGTAGACAGTAAATCTTCAGCGATGACAAGAGGGAATGGACTGTGTGCTGAGGGTTTCATGGACAAGAGCACAAAGTGAGCTAGATTGGGGCGGAGAAGGAGAGCATGAGGATTATTTGCTTTATTCTCTAGATGTTGGCTTCTTATGACTTATTCCTCCTCAGAAGAGCATACTACATGTGGTGGTGATGGGGGGTGGGTTATTAGGGATCAGAAAAGAAAGTAGGTAGACTTTACTGTCTCCAGGAATCTCAACCAAATCTTTTTCCCCTTGCTTGTTATCTTTTAGTCTGTGTCAGTCCAGGAAAACATCTCCTAACCTTTGCTGTCTTTGTCACTTCCGTTTTTCAAATAATCGTTGATTCACAAAGGCTTTTTAAATGCTCTAGTCTTGTAAGGAAGCCTTCTGACCACTCCTTTTACCTCTTTGGAAAGGCGGTTTTGGGGTTCTGAGGAGGAGAGCCAGCGGCTCAGGTTGTTGTTGTTGGCTTAATGCCTTTGACAGGTATATGAGTACGAAATGAAGCAAAGAAAACACACATGGAGTTCCTTTCCAGCATCCAGTGCATGACCAAAATTCTGGGCCTGCAAGCCTCCTTTATCTTTTCACAGTCATTTCTGTATACCAGTGGTTTAATTGTGAGGGTATGTCCATCCCAGATTTAGGAAAAGTTTACAGTGCTAAATCCAGTTCTGAATGGGTGAAGGAGGAAGGTGGGCCTGCCTTAAGCTCACCCCATTATAGGGACAACAGCCATTTCTCAGCTTTTTCCTTCATGGTTTTGTTGAGTAAAACCATGGTTTTCCTGGGCACACTTAATGGCCCAGGTCACACGTGAAAGATACAGGGCCTGCCCACCTGACCAGGGAGGTTGTTAATGCTTCCCTTATGTTGGTCCTGTGGCCACCTCCCGCTTCTTGACCCTGTACAGCAGCCCCTGATGCTTAAGATACCAGCTGCCAGGACATGGCTGTAAGATGAGGTGGTGGGTCTCCTTGGAGAGTAAGTCCCATGGATTGAGGAGCAGGACAGCTGGTGGCCACGCACCAGCTGCTGAAGAGGTGGATTGTTTCAGGCTTGTAGCAGGCTGAGGCTTCTGAACGTCATCCGCCGTCCCTGTTCATTGCTGTGCTGAGTACACAGAAGGTGATTAATAAATATTTGTCAGTTAATAAATATTTGTCGACTGGCTGTTGAATGGATTACAGCATTATTTCTTTTATGTAAAAATTTCAACAACCGAATATCCATCCATATGGAATTCGGTATCCACAGAGAAATTATACACAACCATTAAAAAGAACAAGATCTAAAAAAAAAAAGGAACAAGATCTATCTATAGGTACTGACAAAGGAACAACTCTCAAGACGTGTTTCTCAGTGGAAAAAAACAAGTTTTAGAACATTAATCGCATTCAAGGAACAGAAAAATTTTATACACACAAACAGATGGTGTATAGAGAAGTTCTAGAAATATACACACTAAACTATTAAAGTGGTTATCTGTGAGAGATGGATATACAGAGGGCTGTCACTTTCTTGGCTGTATAATTCTATTATGTTGGTAATGTGGTACAAGAATGTATTATGTTTGAAATCAGAAAATTTTTTTTAGAAATTAAAGAGATTTCAGAGAAGTCTGAATAATTACAAAGTTGAAAGTTAAAATTCTAAGACTAGGATTTTTGAAAATACTTTTTAAGATCACTAAGGAAAAAAAGAGAGAAAAAACTTTTTCTGCTGAAGTTCTTTTTAAAGACAATCCTTGCTTCTACATTGTGCCCCCTCTATCTACCTGGAAGCCAGAGAGAAAGGAAAATCACCCAGTGTATTGTGATTCTACATACTGCACTTCCTGTAGTCATCTTTGCAAAATGTGTACCTATCTTAATGTGGTGTAGTTGCTTTGGATAATTCTTAAAGAAACATTTGACTCCTGTAAAATTTGCTCTGTAATCACTGTTTAACCTCCTTTGTAATATACACTTGGTACTTAAAGAAAAAATCCAAACATCTATCGATTTGGCGGTCACATTAGTGCAAAACATTTTCTCCAAGATTTTAGCTATGGGTAGTTTTTTCCTTCTTTACAGCATATCCGTACACCTCTGAGATGAGTCAAGTGGCCGTGGATTGAGACTCACCCAACTAGAGCAATAAAGAGAAAAATTAGTCTAATGCATGGTCTTAACAAGAGGGAGAGTGTGAGCATGAATAATTAATCTCACTAGTCTGTGGCAATCAGATAAAATGAAGTCCCATTTGCTCAACCTTATTAAAAGAGAGAGAGTGCGGGAGGGAGGGAGAGATGGTAAAGGTCGTTAGGGGACTTGTAACATGGAAAAAGTCGCCTCTGAGATGGGTAATGTATTTTCTGCTCTCTGTGGTCTTTAACTAAACGTCATGGTAAAGGTACTCTTTGGATAGTTCTGATTCATTGAATTATTAAACATTCTAGAAAATACTTGACTCTTGACTACTAACTCCGATGTCTTTATGATGAATTTGTAGAGAATCTTTTTTCACAAGGGATTGGATCTCACTATATCCCTCAGAAATGAGCCGTCTACTTACCAAAAAGAACTTCTAGAAAATCTGAGTCAGTACCAGATTTCAGTTCTTACATTTACCATGGACATTTTATTGATTACATAGGCCCACTTTCCTGCTGTAGACGTTGAAGTATTTCATAAACAAGAAAATATGGAGCCCAGGAACCCTATTAAAAGCTCTATGCTGATACTAAAGTACAGAATATTACTTACAATACACTATGAGGTGACTATAGCTTTTTCTCTCTTTAAACCCACTGCTGTGGAGTCGATTCTGACCATAGCAAGTATTTAATATTAATTGAATTGGGTTTCTAAGATTTTTAATAAAAAACTAAAATAATCTCCTTATGGATCAGGCTTTCTTTTCTTTTTTTAAATTTTTGCTGGACAGCTGGTACTACAAAAGCGTTCTAATATAATGAAACACTGTCTAGAGATGGAGCCCTGGTGGCGCAGTGGTTAAGAGCTTGGCTGCTAACCAAAAGGTCGCAGTTCGAATCCACTGGGTGCTCCTTGCAAACCCTGTAAGGCAGTTCTGCTCTGTCCTGTAGGCTCACTATGAGTTGGAATCAACTCAGTGGCAGTGGGTTTGGTTTTTTGGTTTGTCTAGAGATAAAAGGTCCCTTTCTTATTTGCTTTCATACCTATGGAACAGAACTTTCTGAAATTAGCAAGTGGACAGTAACTGCAGAGGGATGTTTGGAAGTAAGAGTTTGTGTTTTGGTTTGTAGTTTAATCTTAAAAAACCCAAAACCAAACCCATTGCTGTCGGATCAATTGCGACTCACAGGGACTCTATAGGACAGGGTAGAACCGCCCCATAGGGTTTCCAAGGAGCAGCTGGTATATTCAAACTGTGCCACCAGGGTTCCAGTTTAGTCTAAAGAAATCATCTAATAGTTAACTATGCCAGCTTCTTCTTCCTGGATACTTACGCTGTCTTTTTTTTTCTTTTTTACCAACTTCTTTGGTATAAATATGGAGCCCTGATGGTTAAGGGTGGTTAACAGTGGTTAAGAGCTTGGCTGCTTACCAAAAGATTGGAAGTTCGAATCCACCAGCTGCTTCTTGGAAACCTTATGGGGCAGTTCTCCCCTGTCCTATAGGGTCCCTTTGAGTCGGAATCAGTTCAGTGGCAATGTGGTTTGGCATAAATACAGAGAGGGAGAAAGAAAGAG